>OY992540.1:102062688-103262688 GCA_963921195.1 Pegoplata infirma
CTGGTTAGCTAACTTTTAGCAAAATTTTAGTTGAGATTAGCATGTTAGCAAAAATATCTTGTAAACTTCATTTGGATCAAAAACTATGACGATTTTTAAGGAACCCAACTAGGTCTAGGCCCATCGGGGTCTGTTGGTTAATATGTTCCACAATAATATTTGCCATAATATTTTCTACAAAGTTGCTTTACATACATACCTTACACCTCAGATGTAAAGAAACATATTTTTATATACCAATATGCTGTAAGAACATGCCAAAGCTGGGAAACTTTAACCGCCTCTAAAATAAAATTCCGATGTGATCTTTCAAAACGCCGACACACGTGTATTCTTTTTTGTCTCTTCTACCAAAATCAATCATCGGAACTCCTTAATTGTTTTTAGTGTTGTACTGTGTATTTTAATCAAACAAACAAGTTCAACAAATTTGTTTTTTCACTTTATTTAGAGCTTTCCGATTTTCAAGTTAAAACTCAAAGACATTGTCCACCAGGTCCAATATTTTTGTGTGTTAATATCGACCCTAAAAGACAACAAAATAAATTAATTTTCTCCACCCTACTTTTCATTTGACGCCCTACACTCTAAAAAATACGTTAGTAGATTTACTAATTTTTTTTTGCTAACGCTAGTTACATAGCTAACTTTTAGCAAATTTTTAGTTGAGATTAGCATGTTCGAAAAAAATTCTTGTAAACTTCATTTAGCTCATTAGCAATTTTAAACAAACTTTGAACTAATTTCTTTTGCTAAATTTGAAATTGAGTTGACAACATTTTTACAAGATTTTTTGCTAATATTAGCAAAATAAATGGTAAATTCTTTTTATTTTCAGAAAACTTAAAATGGCGCTATCTCGGAAACTAAGCCAGATAGAGCAAAATGGAGGCCATTTTTGGTTCTCGGGCTCTCCATAGTATCGCCGGTCCTCTTCACATGTGTGGACCCTAATGGGCCCTAACTTTGGATCCAAAAAAGTTAGCATTCCCGAAAATTTTAAAATGCTCATATCTCGGTAAATATTGCCGACACAACAAAAAGTCCAAAAGCATACGTTGTCAACACGTAGAACAAGACCGCAAAATAGTCAAAAGCTCTCCGAGTAATATTTTTGAAGTTATCGAGTTTTTTAATTCTCAAGACCCCAGTGGTCCCCTATAATCACGTATCTCAAAAACTAAGCAAGGTAGAGCGAAACGGACACAAATTTTGGATCAAAAACTATGACGATTTTAAAGGAACCCAACTAGGTCTAGGCCTATCGGGGTCTGGACCTATCGGGTCCGAACCCAATGGGGTTCTCAGATGTGTATGAACTAAGTTCAAAAAAAAAAATTTAGTTAACTAATTATTGGCAAAACATTTTTGCTAACTTTAGCAAAAAAATTGTGGGTTCAAAATCAGCAAATTTTCTTGTAGGTTAACAAGCTTTTTTGCTAACATTACAGTTTTTTTTTGAGTGTATGTTCTTTGTGAACAATTTATTTAAGTATTTTTATGTTACAACGCTGTATCTATATTGTATTTAATTAAATAAAGGACATATATATATACTGGTCATAGAGATTTCGAGGGAAATGAGTTAGAGGATGAGGTGGTAGGAATGCCTCCGTTACTCCCATTAGCAGACAAGAACTATGTCACAAAATTATTTTACAAATTGTTTTTGACACTCAAACAAATTTTTACACTAAAAAAATATTTACACTCAAAAAACGAATTGTACTCAAATTGATTTTTAAAAAAAAAAATTTTTTTTTTTAATATATTGTTTTTTTGCTATCGTTGTTATTACCAGGGGGTAGGCATGCACCTTAAACACTCAAACATTAACAGCCTGGACTGTGATCACGTAAAACGATATTTAACTATCGTCGATTTTTGGAGCCTTGGTGCTCCTAAACTAATGCAAATATTTCCAATTTTTTTAATGTTTCTGGATTAGACAACAATTTTTAATAATTTAATAAAGAAAAACTTTCAAATTTCCCTTCAAAACGATATGTATTTTGATGTCGTTTATGTATCGTCTATCGTTTTCGTTTTACGTGATTAGCCCCCTGGATTAATAAAATGAAGGTTGAAAGAGGAATTGAAAAAAAAGGCTTTTTGTTCTCTTTAAAAAACACAATTTTATATGGTTTTAAACAAAACAAATTTATGAAATTTACGTTCTTAAAATGGCAATGATTCAATATAATTAAAAAAAAATTATTAAAAGTTCAAATAAAGTACAAATTTCATGACTTTAAAAAATTCCAAAAATGTTCTTTGATCCCAGACAGACTTCGCGTGAGAGGAAAACAAGAGAGTTGAATCAATTACAATCTCTTTAGTTTATTTCTCTATGTTATTACCTGGTTTTTTCATACCCTCCAACCACAGTATGGGGGTATACTCACTTTGTCATTCCGTGTGGAACACATCGAAATATCGGTCGGGGACCCCACAAAGTATATATAATATTGATCCATGATAGAATCTAAGACATTCTAGAGATGTCCGTCCGTCTGTAGAAATAACGATGCAGTCCAAACCAAAAGCGCTACACTCAGAAAATTATTGCAGTTACTACATGACGGTCGTTTGTGTAGTAAGTAGTAGCTGTTGTTTTTAACTACAATTTCGGTCGTTTTTGTATGAAAAAGTCTCAAACAACTTTTTTTTGTAGTAGTTTCAAAAAATAACTACAAAAAATATACTACACTGCACATAGGGGCAAAATGTAATGTTTTGTGGCATCAATTAAACCGCTGAATTTTTATAGACGTTATGCACACCATTTCAAAGAGCATTGTTTAAGGATTAAATTTATGTAAAAACATGTAAGACTTTCTTTGCAAAATTGCGAAAAATTTCGCAAAAACGAAAAATAATAATAATTTGTTAGAGGTAAAAAATTTTTGTATGCTTGTATTTTTATATATGGTTATGGATACCGTTAAAACAATTACTGTATTGAAAAATCGTACATATGAAGTATTCCACACCAAATGTTCTGATAAAAAAAAGTTATGCCGTATGAAGTTAAAATCGGACGTAAAAATGAAAATAAATAAAAAATTAATGGGTTTTAAATAAAACGGCTTTGTAGATATAGTTCAATAAGTGTTAAACATTTCACTTTCCTAATATTATACAATAATGTGGTATAAAACGTATGAGTAATATTTTAATTTCCGTAAAAAATCGCGATCGCGGCATCTAAATATTTTTTAAGAAACTCAAAACTTGTATGCACCAAATAAACAAATTTAAGGGATAAGACCTACAAAAAACAAAAAAAAAAAATTTTTTTTTTTGTGGTCACTCTAGTGTTCAAATTAGAGATGGGCGCGTGAGTGATTTTTGAATCACACTCACTCACTCTCACGACACGAATTTTTGAATCACGCACACGCACTCACGAGCATATTATTTCTACTCACACTCACTTACAATCACGTGAGTAAATTTAATACAACTCACTCTCACGTGCACTCACGCAAGCTTCACTCACACTCACGTTTTCTCACACTCAAGAAACTCTTATTTATACACAAAAAAAATTTCAAAAACAAAGATTTCAAAAATCTTTCAAAATTTTCACAAAATTTAAAGTTCAGTAAAATTTTACAAATTTTTTCGGATTTTTCGGGACGAAACTTAAGATTTCGCCAAATTTTACAATTTTTTTGTACGGAAGGAAATATGAAGAGAAAATAAATCACGCAAACTCCCGCAAAAAAATTGACTCACGCACACTCACTCACGCAATTTTTTCTCCACTCACACTCACTCACAATCACGTGAGTAAAATTTAATTCAGTCACACTCACACGTGAATCACGTGAATCACGCTCTAATCTGCTCATGTGCCCATCTCTAGTTCAAATTATAACTTTAATATATTAAAAAAAAAATAAAAAAAAAATTACCAAAAAAGAAGGTAATATTTTTAAAATGCAACTGCACATCGCGGGCTCATTTCGAGCAAGTTTTAATAAGTGATTCTTGTTAAGAATTATACCACTTACCACTGTATAAAAGTAACTAAGGATAATGTAGGATAATTGTCCACTTTTTGACCTTCAAAGTTAGGTTTTGAACAATTTCATAAAAAAAATGTCTTAGAACGGCGATAACTAGTTTAATATTTAATGCAATTTAATCAGCATGAATGCAAATTGTTTGTGCTAAAGCTACCTTTCCATTCATGTGTATAGTGTCAACATTTTTTACTGGCATACCTTTTATTTTGAGTTTTCAACTTAAGACTATTTTAAATATTTTTTTTTTTTTTTTTAACTTTTACTAACTTTAACACGATGGTAAGAAAAGAAGAATGGATAAATCAAAAAAGTAAAAATGCAGTCAAGCGTAGAAAAGTATAGGCTTTCGATATAAACAAAAAAAAAAATCGCTTTTTCAAAAATTCAATTGTTGCCAAGAAGCCCCATATAGCTGCCCCTATGTGCACTGTAGCAATAGTTGATTTATGTAGTTGTTTTTAGTTTTTTTCTAAAACTCGTTTTTTTCTAAAAATTTTTATTGCAAACGAACGAGCGAATTGGTCGTGCGGGATGCGGAAGGAATTATTTTTATACCAAATAAATAATATCTAAATAAATTAAATTACAATTTATTAAATTTAATTATAACAAAAAACATGTTTTTGGAAAAATATTCTTGAGCGAAAGAAAATAAGTGGATAAATGAGATAACAAGTGTGTATAATATAGCGCTCACATAAGCGTGCGTAAAAACCAATCGGAAAAAACCAAAATAAAATGTGTGCAGTGTTTTGTTTTCTTATGAGCGTGCCATCTTTCTTTTCTTTGTATACACAAGAGAACAGGTACATACTTTTTTGAAACATTGCAAATTAATTCTTTTTTTTTTTATAAATCAATTTTTCCAAAGCATTTCGTTTTTTTTTATTCCAGACAAATTTTGATCAGTAGCGGTGAAAATTTGAAATGAACTATTAAAAAAACAAAGGTAAATACAATCAATTTATTTTGTTTAACATTTTATTAATATAATTTTTTCTTCTATAATTTCAGATAAATACACCAAAAAATTTTAATTTCATGTCGAAATTATATACAACCAACTGAAATGTATTGCTTTTTAAATAAATAAAAATCAATCACTTAAACGTTTATGAAATTTTTTAAATAAAATTTCAGGCAAGTGTAGTAAAAACAACTGTATACCGTCTTTTGTAGTAGTTTTTACTACGTTTTGTAGTTGAAAATCAATAGTTAAAAACAACAACATGTTCAGTTGTTTTTACCGTAATATGTAGTGGACGCCTTTTCAACAACAAAATGTAGTCAACACAACTGTCTTTTGTAGTAGATTTTACCGACATACTTTTTTGAGTGTAGACCCCTGAAATTGGGAAGAATATCTCCTATGTTACTGGTAAGGTTAAGTTCGATGATGGGCAAAATCGGACCAGGGGAAAAAAATTCTCCCTTGAAGAACTAAAAAATGACCCCTGAAAAATACAATATTTTTACGATTTTTTTTTAATTTTTTTATGTTAATAGACCTGCGCTTGGACCAAGGGGGTTAGGAAATTTGATTTTATAGAAATTAATTAAAAACGATAAAAATGTATTATTTAAGTTTAAATATCATAAACAAATAATTTGTAAACACATATACCCACCGATTCCGCGGACCCCCCACCCCGCAAAAAGAAAAGACGCCCTTGCAATTTTTTTTTTTTTTTAAATTTTAAACGAAAAGATTCGGCACAACCGAATTTAGCACTCTTAATAATAGCATGTTGTAGTAGTAACCTTTACATAAACCCTGCTAACAAAACGAAACGACATCGATTCGCCGGTTATATTGCTCAGACGATAAATTTTACTAAGGCTATTATTGAATTCGTATCGCCGGCGATACACTTTTCGGGAGAAACTGTTACCCGAAGGCAATACATCCTGGCGATGTAAACAAAATTCGTCATGGCAATAGAAAGGCAATATCGCCAGATAATTATATAAACGAAAAAAAAAAAACAATGTATATGTCGCGGAATATCACTAAAGTGATCCCAGAAAAATTTTCTGTTCCAAATAATCGGCTCCAAAACGCATAATTTTACTGTGCAAACGATTTTACTTTACATTTCGGAATCAATAGAGGTATTCAGAGTCTTGTTGCCACCCCTGGCAATGTAGCAAAAGAGTACTTCTTTCAAAAAATACATGTATTTTGAAAAGTAATTTTGAAAAGTGCTCTTTTACCACCAGTGCCAGGGCTGGCAAGCAAGACTCTGAATACCACTAATGATTTTTGTTTGAAATTATCCCGAAAGCAATCGTTTTTTTGAGCAAGTTGTTTTTTTAAAAAATAATTTTACGTAGAACATTTTGTTGTGATTACCATAGAATACCCAGCAAAAATTGGCATTACTAGTAATGGGTTTTGTAATCCGAAACAGATGTTAATCAGTAGTTACTTATTGAATGAAACACTAATTATTTTAACAAGGGCGTGAGACAAAATTAACTAGTGAAGAGTATGGAGATAAATAAGTAGTTACTGCCTCGGATTACAAATAAGGAGTAAAAACCCATTACCAATAAGAAGTAAAATAATTAGTTAATAAAAACTTTTAAAATTTAACTTGTTTTTACTAAAACTTAAAAATTGCGTAATTTTTATTAAGTTTTTAAGTACTTTTTAAGTTAATTGAATTGTAAAGGTTAAAAACTGCAACTGCAAGAAGATATTATTACTTAGAGGTGCTTTTATAACATATTACTGAGAAGTAGTTACTTTTGGGCTTAAAATAATGTTAATGGTAATGGGTACTCATTATAAATAATGTACTTGGTAATGATTACTTTTCACAACTCATTACCATGTTTTTGCTGGGTATATTCAAGAATCTGTTGAACTAGAAATTTGTTCCAAAAAATTTTCCTCTGATGATCCGGCGAGTAACGAGCCCTTAAATGCTCCGTTAAATTTAACTTTTTAATAAACTAACATATCTTGAATTAATAATTTAATTTTCCTTTTGAATTGAAATTTGGTATTATTTATGCAAGTATTTTTTTTACCCTCTTCTACTCTTTCTAGGCTACGCTTACTGGTCAAGTTCGTGCCCTCCATTTAACTCCATGTTTGGAAAAAGTAGTGTCTTTCAATCTTAGTGATATTGGAGAAGGTATACGAGAAGTAACTGTTAAGGAATGGTAAACATAAAAAAATAAAGATTAATTTGAAGTATTAACCACATCGCATTCCCCCTTCCTATCATCAAGGTTCGTCAAAGTTGGGGATACCGTTGAGCAATTCGACAATCTTTGTGAAGTACAATCTGATAAAGCTTCCGTTACTATTACCAGTCGCTATGATGGTAAAATTGTAAAAATACATCATAATGTAGATGATGTGGCTTTGGTAGGTAAAGCTTTGTTGGATTTCGATGTCGAAGAAGAAGATGGTGATTCAGATAGTTCGGATTCAGATTCAGATGCTGAAAAAGCTAAAACTAAGACCAAGGTAGAAGAGAGAAAAGTAGCAGCTAAACCCAACCAAGCTGCTGAAGATGAAGCTAATCGTCTTATAACTTTAGCAACACCCGCAGTAAGACGTATTGCTAAGGAAAATAAAGTAGATTTGTCACAGGTGGCGCCAACTGGTAAAAATGGTCGTGTTTTAAAAGGAGATGTTATGGAATATTTGGGTATGGTACCACCAGGTACTAACGTACCGCACCCAACAATTGCTGCTAAGGCTGCTAGTTTCGTCTCCTGTAAGCAAGCAGTTCCTGTACCAGCCGACCGTGTTGAAACCTTGAAAGGTGTTCGTAAAGCTATGTTGAAAGCTATGTCTGAATCATTGGTAAGTGTTTGAATATTTTCATAAGAAAATTATTGACTAATATTTTAATGTGTTTTCCTTAGAAAATTCCCCACTTTGCCTATAGTGACGAAATCGATATGACCAATTTAGTGCAATTCCGCAATCAATTAAATGATGTTGTCAAGGAGACTGGTGTCACAAAATTAACATTTATGCCTTTTTGCATTAAGGCCGCGTCTATTGCTTTAACCAAATATCCCATCTTAAATAGTTCTTTGGATTTGGAAACAGAGTCCATCATCTATAAGGGAGCCCATAATATTAGCGTAGCTATTGATACGCCTCAAGGTCTGGTGGTGCCAAATGTTAAGAATGTACAAAATAAAAATATTATTGAAATTGCTCAGGATCTTAATGCTTTAATTGATAGAGGTCGCAAGGGTGCTTTAACACCACAAGATTTTGCTGATGGTACATTTTCGCTGTCCAATATTGGAGTTATCGGTGGTACCTATACTCATCCATGTATAATGGCACCACAAGTTTCTATTGGGGCCATGGGTCGTACTAAGGTTTGTAAACTTAATAGCAATATATTTTTCTGAGGTGGTGTAAGTTTGACATGTGAAAGCTTTTTCTACACTCGACTGGTTTGACCCATTAATGAACTTAGCCTATGTAGGACTATAGTGAAAGGCTCAGAATCTGAGATATTTTTTCTATAGAAATGTCTCAGAATCTGAGACATTTTTTGTATAGAAAAAGTCGTCTCAGATTCTGAGTATTTTTTTCTATAGAAAATTCGCAGATTCTGAGACATTTTTTCTATAGAAAAAGTCTCAGATTCTGAGACATTTTTTTTTTATAGAAAATATCTCAGATTCTGAGACTTTTTTCTATAGAAAAAGTTTCAGATTCTGAGAAATTTTTTTTTATAGAACATTTCTTCTCAGAATCTGAGACATTTTTTATATAGAAAAGTCCCGAGTAAAAATGTTTAGATATATTTTTATATATCACGTCTTATCCGAGATTTAAAAGATCTTACTCGTATCAGTACTGATCCGAAATTTGAAAGATCAGTACAAAATAAAATGGATCGCTAAGATTAGATCAGTTTTAATCGGACGGATACAATGTTATCCGAAAAATGGGTTTATATAATTAGATAAACCCATTTTTCGGACGAAATTGTATCCGTCCGATTAAAACTGATCTAATCTTAGCGATCCATTTTTCGGATCAGTACTGATCCTTCACATTTTTACTTGGGGTCATAGAATCTGAGATATTTTTTTCTATAGAAAAAGTCTCAGAGACTGAGACATTTTTTCTATAGAAAAATCTCTGAATCTGAGACATTTTTTCTATAGAAAAAGTCTCTGAATCTGAGACATTTTCTGAGACATTTTTTCTATAGAAAAAGTCTCTGAATCTGAGACATTTTCTGAGACATTTTTTCTATAGAAAAAGTCTCAGAATCAGAGACATTTTTTCTATAGAAAAAGTCTCAGAATCTGAGACATTTTTTCTATAGAAAAAGTCTCAGAATCTGAGACATTTTTTCTATAGAAAAAGTCTCAGAATCTGAGACATTTTTTCTATAGAAAAAGTCTCAGAATCTGAGACATTTTTTCTATAGAAAAAGTCTCAGAATCTGAGACATTTTTTCTATAGAAAAAGTCTCAGAATCTGAGACATTTTTTCTATAGAAAAAGTCTCAGAATCTGAGACATTTTTTCTATAGAAAAAGTCTCAGAATCTGAGACATTTTTTCTATAGAAAAAGTCTCAGAATCTGAGACATGTTTTCTATAGAAAAAGTCTCAGAATCTGAGACATTTTTTCTATAGAAAAAGTCTCAGAATCTGAGACATTTTTTCTATAGAAAAAGTCTCAGAATCTGAGACATTTTTTCTATAGAAAAAGTCTCAGAATCTGAGACATTTTTTCTATAGAAAAAGTCTCAGAATCTGAGACATTTTTTCTATAGAAAAAGTCTCAGAATCTGAGACATTTTTTCTATAGAAAAAGTCTCAGAATCTGAGACATTTTTTCTATAGAAAAAGTCTCAGAATCTGAGACATTTTTTCTATAGAAAAAGTCTCAGAATCTGAGACATTTTTTCTATAGAAAAAGTCTCAGAATCTGAGACATTTTTTCTATAGAAAAAGTCTCAGAATCTGAGACATTTTTTCTATAGAAAAAGTCTCAGAATCTGAGACATTTTTTCTATAGAAAAAGTCTCAGAATCTAAGACATTTTTTCTATAGAAAAAGTCTCAGAATCTGAGACATTTTTTCTATAGAAAAAGTCTCAGAATCTGAGACATTTTTTCTATAGAAAAAGTCTCAGAATCTGAGACATTTTTTCTATAGAAAAAGTCTCAGAATCTGAGACATTTTTTCTATAGAAAAAGTCTCAGAATCTGAGACATTTTTTCTATAGAAAAAGTCTCAGAATCTGAGACATTTTTTCTATAGAAAAAGTCTCAGAATCTGAGACATTTTTTCTATAGAAAAAGTCTCAGAATCTGAGACATTTTTTCTACAGAAAAAGTTTTAGATTCTGAGACATTTTTTCTATAGAAAAAGTCTCATATTCTGAGACATTTTTTCTCTAGAAAAAGTCATAGATTCTGAGACATTTTTTCTATAGAAAAAGTCTCAGATTCTGAGACATTTTTTCTATAGAAAAAGTCTCAGATTCTATAGAAAAAGTCTCAGATTCTGAAAATTTTTTTTCTGTAGAAAGAGTCTCAGATTCTGAGAAATTTTTTCTATAGCAATAGTCTCACATTCTGAGACATTTTTTATATAGAAAAAGTCTCAGATTCTGAGACATTTTTTCTATAGAAAAAGTCTCAGATTCTGAGACATTTTTTCTATAGAAAAAGTCTCAGATTCTGAGACATTTTTTCTATAGAAAAAGTCTCAGATTCTGAGACATTTTTTCTATAGAAAAAGTCTCAGATTCTGAGACATTTTTTCTATAGAAAAAGTCTCAGATTCTGAGACATTTTTTCTATAGAAAAAGTCTCAGATTCTGAGACATTTTTTCTATAGAAAAAGTCTCAGATTCTGAGACATTTTTTCTATAGAAAAAGTCTCAGATTCTGAGACATTTTTCTATAGAAAAAGTCTCAGATTCTGAGAAATTTTTTCTATAGAAAAAGTCTCAGAATCTGAGAATTTTTTTATAGAAATAGTCTCAGAATCTGAGACATTTTTCCTATGGAAAAAATCTCAGATGCTGAGACATTTTTTCTATAGAAAAAATCTCAGATTCTGAAACATTTTTTCCAATAGAAAAGTCTCAGATTCTAAGACATTTTTCCTATAGAAAAAGTCTCAGATTCTGAGACATTTTTTCTATAGAAAAAGTCTCAGATTCTGAGACATTTTTTCTATAGAAAAAGTCTCAGATTCTGATACATTTTTTCTATAGAAAAAGTCTCAGATTCTGAGACATTTTTTCTATTGAAAAAGTCTCAGATTCTGAGACATTTTTTCTATAGAAAAAGTCTCAGATTCTGAGACATTTTTTCTATAGAAAAAGTCTCAGATTCTGAGACATTTTTTCTATAGAAAAAGTCTCAGATTCTGAGACATTTTTTCTATAGAAAAAGTCTCAGATTCTGAGACATTTTTTCTATAGAAAAAGTCTCAGATTCTGAGACATTTTTTCTATAGAAAAAGTCTCAGATTCTGAGACATTTTTTCTATAGAAAAAGTCTCAGATTCTGAGACATTTTTTCTATAGAAAAAGTCTCAGATTCTGAGACATTTTTTCTATAGAAAAAGTCTCAGATTCTGAGACATTTTTTCTATAGAAAAAGTCTCAGATTCTGAGACATTTTTTCTATAGAAAAAGTCTCAGATTCTGAGACATTTTTTCTATAGAAAAAGTCTCAGATTCTGAGACATTTTTTCTATAGAAAAAGTCTCAGATTCTGAGACATTTTTTCTATAGAAAAAGTCTCAGATTCTGAGACATTTTTTCTATAGAAAAAGTCTCAGATTCTGAGACATTTTTTCTATAGAAAAAGTCTCAGATTCTGAGACATTTTTTCTATAGAAAAAGTCTCAGATTCTGAGACATTTTTTCTATAGAAAAAGTCTCAGATTCTGAGACATTTTTTCTATAGAAAAAATCTCAGATTCGGAGATATTCCCCACACAATTAAAAAAAAAAAATTTTGTAAAAAAATTATAAAAAATAAAAACAATTTAATGGGAACCACATTAAGGGTTAAAGATAGAGGGTAGCCATGTTCTAAAAAAAATGTTTAGGTTTAAAAACTATTGGGGGTTGGTCATAAAATTGACTCCTCTAGCGGCACTCTTGGGGCTGTTAGAGCGGTGGAAGAAAATTTTATAGAAATGTCATTTTGTATGGGATCCTCATAGGGAGTAGGGATAGGGTGTAGGTATGTGCGGCAAAAATGTCAATCTCACTTTTGAACACTCTAGATTTTTATGAAGGCTGATTTCATAAAATAAATTTATAAAAAAATAAAAAATTTGTATGGGGACACCCTTAAGGGTTACAGATAGAGCGTGGGTATGTTCCGAAAATATGATGGACAAAGTATTTACGATCGATCATACATTTGACTGGTCTTGGGGCACTTTTGAGGCAGTAAGAGCAGTGGGAGCAGTTTTTTAAAAATGTAATCTTTGTATGGGGACCCCTCAGTAGTTGGGACATACCTTATGTTTGTTTGCAAAAAATGTTAGAAGGAAAAACTAAGGGGGATCGGTCCTACAAGGGGCGGTTGCGGAGCTTTTTGTTGATTTTTTTTAGTCAAAATCTACCAATTTTAAGGTTCGGAGTGGTCTTTATTTGCTAATTAGGGTGCTTAAACACATTCAGATTGTTTTGGTATGTTCCTAAGAGTTTGTCAGTAGGCCAATGTGGGTGCCCAGAGATTTTTTTGTTTTGTATATGACTTCGGGATAGGCATTTGGAATACTAGCAGAAGGTTTTCCACCACAGTATAATTTGTAAAGAGACTAAAATCGGAGAAATGAAGTTAAGATTTCGCGATTTTGTTTTACTTAAAAGTCCTATAATTCGTCAAAAAAAATTGTTTTGCAATATTTTTGAATGTGATCTTGTCTAGACAGTATAATTCCTTACTAACTTGCTGAGTGTCAATTTATTTAAAAAAAATATATATTTTTCCATTTTCAGGTTGTACCACGTTTTAACGATAAAGATGAAATAGTCAAAGCCTACATTATGAGTGTCAGTTGGTCGGCTGATCATCGTGTTATTGATGGTGTTACCATGGCTAGTTTTTCAAATGTCTGGAAAAAATATTTAGAAAATCCTGCTTTATTCTTGTTGAACTAAATTTCGCTACCACTCACTCTTCTGTTCTATGCTATGCTCCCTGATGTTTTGCGAATCATCTCTTCTAACCGTAAAAGGCTGTACTGTTGCATTTATTTCTTTTGAAAAAATATTTAATTTTGTTTTATTTTTGTAAAAAGAAAACTTTAGTTAGTTTAACATATTTGTAATGACGTAATTTCTGTAACTGTTTAATGTGCATTTATTAAAAAAAATCTATTTTATAATTTTAAGTCGGTTACAGTTATACGTTTAAGTAAAATTTTTAGATGTCAGATTAATTATAATTAACAATTGATTTATTTGGTTTAAGTAATGCATTTCAATTGTAGAAAAATATTAATTATATCAGCATTTATTTTCATAATTATTTGTAAAATAATAAATATAATCGTTAAAAATGAATGTTATGTTTTATTATAAGATTTAGGGGGTTATTCATAATACTTAAAGTGTACTTAAAGTAGGTTTATTTGACGAATATTCATGCAATATCGGTCAAATAAACCTACCTTAGATTTAATTTTTTTATTATGAATAGCCCAGTTAGAAATATTTTTTCCATAAAAATTTAAGATTTTCAAATGTTTTTTCGCACAGAAAAATTATTGGGATTCTGGAGGATTTTTATATATATTTTTTTCTATATGAAATAGTTTTTCAACAGAAAAGTTCTAAGTTTTTATATATTTTTGATATAGGTTACACACATACACTCAAAAAAATACGTTAGTAGATTTACTAATTTTTTTTTTGCTAACGCTAGTTAGCTAACTTTTAGCAAATTTTTAGTTGAGATTAGCATGTTAGCAAAAAATTCTTGTAAACTTCATTTAGCACATTAGCAATTTTAAACAAACTTTGAACTAATTTCTTTTGCTAAATTTGAAATTGAGTTGACTACATTTTTACAAAATTTTTTGCTAATATTAGCAAAATAAATGGTAAATTTTTTTTTTATTTTTAGTTGAGATTAGCATGTTAGCAAAAAATTCTTGTAAACTTCATTTAGCACATTAGCAATTTTAAACAAACTTTGAACTAATTTCTTTTGCTAAATTTGAAATTGAGTTGACTACATTTTTACAAAATTTTTTGCTAATATTAGCAAAATAAATGGTAAATTTTTTTTTTATTTTCAGAAAACTTAAAATGGCGCTATCTCGGAAACTAAGCCAGATAGAGCAAAATGGAGGCCATTTTTGGTTCTCGGGCTCTCCATAGTATCGCCGGTCCTCTTCACATGTGTGGACCCTAATGGTCCCTAACTTTGGATCCAAAAAAGTTAGCATTCCCGAAAATGTTAAAATGCTCATATCTCGGTAAATATTGCCGACGCAACAAAAAGTCCAAAAGCGTTTTTGTAGCTTTCAACACGTAGAACAACACCGTAAAATAGTCAAAAGCTCTCCGAGTAATATTTTTGAAGTTATCGAGCTTTTTAATTCTCAAGACCCCAGTGGTCCCCTATAATCACGTATCTCAAAAACTAAGCAAGGTAGAGCGAAACGGACACAAATTTTGGATCAAAAACTATGAAGATTTTTAAGGAACCCAACTAGGTCTAGGCCCATCGGGGTCTGGACCTATCGGGTCCGAACCCAATGGGGTCCTCAGATGTGTATAAACTAAGTTCAAAAAAAAAAATATTTAGTTAACTAATTATTGGCAAAACATTTTTGCTAACTTTAGTAAAAAAATTGTGGGTTCAAAATCAGCAAATTTTCTTGTAGGTTTACAAGCTTTTTTTTTACTAACATTACAGTTTTTTTTTTTGAGTGTAAAAAAACCTTGTAAAATTACTAGAAAAAATCTTGTACTACCATTTTACAAATATTTGACAGTTTTCCTTGTTTTTTTGACAAAAAATTTTCGATCGAAATTAATTTTTTTTTGTAATTTTCCAATTTTTTTTTGTAATTTTCCAATTTTTTTTTTGTAATTTTACAAATTTACAAGGTTTTTTACAAAAAAATAATCTAGAAAATTCACGAGAATTCCTTGTAAGTTTTAGTGCGTCAAAAAAGTTGTAAATCAACTATTTTATTGGTAAAAATCTTGTAAAATTACGAAAAAGCTTGTAATTTTTACTAGGAATTCTCGTAAAATAGGAGGTAGCAAAAAATCTAGTAAAAACACAAAACCTCCTTGTAAGTTTTATTCGGTAAAACAAATTTGTAAATTTACAATTTTATTGGTAAAAAGCTTGTAAAATTACAAAATTATTGGCAAAAAGCTAGTAAAATTACAAGAAATTATTCCCAAATAGGAGGTAGCAAAAAAAAAAGTTGCAAGTTTTTCTTGTCGTTTTACAAGTTTTTTTTTTGTGTTTGAGTGTAGGCCCATACAAACGTCGCCTTTAAATTTGGATCAAATCAAGGTAGATTTATACAAGGTAAGATCCAATAACCTCACTTTTCCTCCATAGTAAATTTTTTGACAAATTTAAAAACAATAATATTTACGAATTTTCAAAACGAAATAAAAATATTTTGTTCGGCATAAATGACTTGGGTTTACACTACACTTTTTATGCTTAAAAATATTTTATTTTTTTTAAATTTTTGTCGTGGAAAATAAAAGAATTTCTTTGAATTTCAATATTTTTTTATAATTTAGTTGTTTTCTAAAATTTTAAAGTCTTAAAAAAATTTTAAATTGGTTAATGTGTGCACTGAACATTTAAGCCGTTTTTGCCGACTAAAATGATTTTGAAAGAAAATTGTTTTCATTTACGTCACTAAAATATTACCTTATATAAATCTACCTTGGATCAAATGAATCTAATTACCAGATTTTTAAAAGATGTCGTTTCTAAATTAAGCAGTTAAACGCATTTTGTATTCATAAATCAAAATTCCAAATTTTAAAGAAATTAGACCAGTTCTACATGTAGTCCCCATACAAACCACGCTCATAAATCTCTGAAAATTCATAAAAATCGGAAATATTTGATTAAAATTTGGTTTGTTAGTGGTTAACGAGTGCTTTGGTAACCTCATCAAACCTCAATTTAATTGGACCATTTTTGAAGTCAGTCCCTAAATAAAAATTTCTCCCGAAATTCAGTTAAATCGGTCTAACAGCAACAAAAAGGAGACTAATTCTCTCAAATTTAGCTTGCGTATGTTTTCCACACTTGAGACCTATTTTGGTGTAGGGTAAACATTGGTGTAGGGCAGGCGCGGATCCAGGGGGGGGGGGGGAGAATGGGATTTCTCCCCCCCCAAAATGATTTAAAAAAAAAAAAAAGTAAAGGAAAGGAAAGGAAAGGAAAAAAAGAAAAAAAAAGAAAAGAAAGAAAAGAAAGGAAAAGAAAAAAGGGAGAGGAACAAAGATAGAAGGAAAATGACCATTATGTAAACAAATAAAGGCTATTTTACTGACGTAAATTTTTTTTACATCTTTAAAATGTTTCAGAATTAAAGAAATTGCATGTAAAAAACTTAAATGGCAATAGAGTCGTAGACATCTTCTAACCGAATAACTTTCCTTATCATTCTCTAAGAAAAAAGTATTATATATCTCAAATATTTTTATAGAAAAATATTTCGAAATTCCAGTCTTTATTTTTAGAAACTGTTTTGATACTTATTTGACTCGAAATGTAAGAATTTTTTTGTTGAAAAATTATCATAAATTTTCGGAAAAATGTCTATAAACTTTTCTACAGAAAAAATCCCACAGCAACTGAGAATTTTTCCTTTGAAAGAATGTTTCAGAATATACCAAGATATTTTCTGCAAAAAATTTCTCAGAATCGAATAACATTTCTAAAGGAAAAACGTCTTTGAATTTTTGAGATTTTTTTATAGAAAAATTTTTAAGAATATGAGAATTTCTCTGTTTGAAAAATCTTTTATTTTATTAATTTTCTATAGGAAATGTCTAAAAATCTCAGATTATTTCTATAGAAAATTTTAAAAATCTGAGAAATTTTCTATAAGAAAGGGTTTAAGAATCTAATAATTTTTCTGAAAGGGTTATTTTTTTTATATGAAAAATATTTTAGAATCTAAGATTTTTTCTGTAGTAAAATTGTTTCAACATCTGAGAAATTATGTGAAGGGTACATGCATAAAAATCTAATACTTTATAAATTTTTTTTCGTAATATCAGACTTTTAGTATAATTTTTTTTTTTTAGAAAATTAAGAATTTTTATATAAAATTTTGCGTTTCTATAAAATTTTACGTTTCTATTCACAGTTGTGACTAGCTTTGACTGTCATAAGCCAATTCTTATGACTCATAATAATAATAATCATAATATCAATCTTAAAATTTGCAAATGAAATTTAAAATTTTTTAATTTTTTTGTTGGGTTTTTTAGAAAAATATTTGATGTTATGACTGTTCAATCATAAACATTGGCTTATTACAGTCATAGTCAGTCATAACTGTGAATAAGCACGTTTTTAAGGCTATAAATGGTCCTTTTTTTGGAAGTAAATAGGTCTGTCAGGGTCCCCTTGTGAAAAAAATTTTTTGAGTAAAAAAAGTTCCCCCCAAATCCTAATGCTTGAAAAAAATATTTTTCTTTGTTGTTAATATCTCCACCCCCCTTCAAACCAAACTTTTTTGCTTTCCGATTTTTTGGTAACAAAAAAATCAGAATGAAATTCCTGGATCCGCGCCTGGTGTAGGGTATTATATAACACAGTGAAACAGCACATTAAGGGCCTCAACCAAACCAAGACAGTTTGAAAGTACTCATGTGTAGTAGTAAAAATCCCAAAGGATTTTTTTTCTGTAACGTCTCAAACTTTTTTTTTATATCCCACTGAATTTTTAATTTTTGTTTCAAAGGTGTTGGAAAAAAGCCTTGAAATAATGTTTGGATGTTTTCAGTAGAATTTTATGGGGAATCTTTACTACTACACACGCAAGTACTTTCAAACTGTCTTGGTTTGGTTGAGGCTCTAGGCCCAGACATGTGTTTTTCGTTTTTTTTCGATAAAATCGCATCTGAGTTTCATAACAATTTTGTAATTTGCTTGTATTTTCTTGTTTTAACATGGCGAATGAGTATTAAATTTTTCCATAAATGTTACTCATACGCTACGTTGAAACAAGAAAATACAAGCAAATTACTAAATTGTTATGAAATTCAAAATTCAAATGCAATTTTCTCGAAAAAAAAAACGAAAAACACATGTCTGAATTTTTATGTGTGGATAGACAAACAACTAAACTTAAAAAATATTTTACAAAAAAAAAAAAACAAAAGCGGCCGGATTTTTGATAATTTGATTTTTAAAAAAATTTTAAATTTCGGAACAGGTTCTGAAAATTAAAAAAAAAAAAAAAATTGTCGATAGCCCATACAAAACTATACAAGAATGTAAATTTTTGAGATTGTGGTGCATTCCGTTTTAATTTGATAAATATTTAAACAAGGCAACTCGATACAAATTCGACCATTTTTTCCAATATTTGACCACGCCTCCTAAGACCAGTTTTTGAAAAATTTAAAAACCAAAAATATTAAATTTCATAATTTGATTGTATTTTCTTGTTTTAACATGGCGAATGAGTATTAAATATTTGCATAAATGTTACTCATACGCTACGTTGAAACAAGAAAATATAAGCAAATTGCGAAATTGTTATGAAATGCAAATGCAATTTTCTCAAAAAAAAAAAAAAAAAACGAAAAAAACATGTCTGAATTTTTTTGTGTGGATATCAGTGTTGCCACCAGTGAACCAATAAATTATCCAAAAGTTTCTCCGAAATTATCCAAAATCCCGAAAATTGTCCAAAATATCAAAAACAATTTTTATTACGAAACAAAAGTGGTTTATTTAAATTCAATTTAAAGAATACATGAAATTATTTTTTAAATAAAAATCATACATTTTGTACTGTTCAGAATAAAAATTATTTTATAATAATAGTAATACTAGTTATTTTTCCATTTTTTTCAACATTTCTATTGTGGGCTCAAAGTTTGAACCCCTATTTCTTTCAATGCCTACTTTTGTAAAAAGAATTGAAGCAACAGTATTTGAATATAATTGATTTCGTAAATCGGTTTTTGTTATCTTTAATTTACTAAAAACTCTTTCTACTGATGAATTAGAAAATGGAAGAATCATAAGAAATTTAAAAACATTTTCAAAATTTAGAAAAAGATTTTCACCAGCACAATTTGTAGTTTTAAAAATGTTTGCCCAATTAATTCAATCAATAATCAAAAAGACCATATTTTTTGTGGTCCAATAAGGCTTTGAAATTTGAAAAGCTCCAAATTTAAATATATTGCCAAAACTAAAAACAAAGAAGTGCTTTCAAATAAAAAATTACTAACAAAAATTAAAATAAAAAAAATATATTTTGTATATTTAAAACTTTAAATTGTAACTGATAAAATTATCCATAAATTATCCAAAAATGTAATTATCCAAAGAGTATCCAAAAATGTTTAAATTATCCATTTTTTTGATAATTATCCAAGAAGTGGCAACACTGGTGGATATACAAACATCTAAACTTTCAAAAAATTTTTTTAAAAAGAAAAAAAAGGTGGTCTGATTTTTTTATAAATTGACTTTTTTAAAAAATGGAAAATTTCAGAATTGGTTCTGAAAATTAAAAAAAATAATTTTAGTCGATGCCCATACTATAAAACTATACAAGAATGTTAATTTTTGAGATAGTGGTGCATTCCGTTTTAATTTGATAAATATTTAAACAAGACAACTCGGCATAAATTTGATATTTTTTTCCAATATTTTGACCACACTCAAAAAAATAAAACTGTAAAGTTAACAAACTTTTTTTTGTTAACTCGAGTTTACTGGCTTTTTAGCAAATTTTTAGTTAAAATCAGCGTTTTAACTACTTTTTTTAGTTAAGTTCGATTTACGAAAATACTAGTTTTGTACAAATTTGGAATTAATTTTTTTTGTTGACTTCAAAACTGAGTTTACGAATTTTTACTAATTAATTTGCTGATTTTTTGTAACATTTTTGTCAAGTCGAAAATTTTAAACATTTCTTGTGTAGCCTCCTATGCAAATCTCATTAGTCCTACTTAAGCTGAACTTAACGCTGTGAAAAATATATTTTTTTTTTATTTAAAAAAAAAGGTTAACTGAATTCACCTAATAAAAAATGTTACGAAATTTTCAGCTGAATTTTTAGTTAAAATTACTGTTTTTTTGCTACATTCATTCTACGAAAAGTTAACTAAATATTTTTTGTTAAATTAACTAGAAATTTAGTAGGTTCAAAATCAGGTGTTTTTTTAGTTAAATTTAACTAAATTTTTTGCCAACTTTACAGTTTTTTTTTTTTGAGTGCACGCCTCCTAAGCCCAGTTTTTGAAAAATTGAAAAACCAAAAACGCAATTTTCTTAGTTTCATAAAGGGCTATCGATAGAAACTATTCAGAAATGTACGGTACACATGTTTTTTTCGCTGGACATTTGACGTGGAATGCATCATATATATATGCCGTGTCCCTGGTCTGTTGGTATTGAATTTTAAGTGGTTCAAAAGTTATAAACAAAACCGTGAATTTTACATTGGTTTCACCTTCAATTGAAACCGTAAATCAAGCTTTAAAAACATTGATAAAAAACACTTTACAAAGTATTTTTGTCAGTCAAAATTATTTTTACACTAAAAAAAATTATACTCAAAAACTATTTTACACTTAAAAAAAATGTTGTCAATTTTTTTTTTATTTTTTACAAAAATGACTAAAAAAGATTTTTATTCAAACAAAATATTTCTAATAAAAACTGTTATTTTATTCGCGTTACAAAATTTACCATCATATAAAAGGACATTGTGAGGGTATTAATGGATTCGGCCAGGTCGAATTAAACTTTTCTACATGTTTAAGTTTTTAATGTTTGAACTGGAAAAAAATCGACTTTAAAATATTTTTAAAAAATTTTCAAAAACAGAGATTTCAATAATTTCAATTTCCATTTTGACACTCGTAGCAAGTTTAAAATTTACTCAATCTCGATGCCATTAAGCTTAAATTAAAGCTTGACAAATAAATCACTTTTTACAAAAATACTGTTTTGATAGTTATTAGGGGTATTATTGTTAACTTTGTCGTTACCGAATTTAATGTAGTCGTACGTAGACTTTCGTGGGTTTGTTCCGAATTTGTTCCGAAAAAATCTTCTTATAGAAAAATTTTTAAAATATAAGATATTTTTGAAATAAAAAAATTTAAAAAAAACTTTAAAGCTCATATAATTTCAAAATTAAAACGGTCATTAGATTTTGCCATCGACTTTTTAAAAACTTTCATTCATAAAAACGTGCATTAAAGTTTTAAAAGTTTAGCTCATTTATGAATTACTTTCTAAAGCCTGCGCAGAACAGCAAAATGCACATGTTAATAACACAACAAGGATGAAATGTTTGTAAACAAACCGGTTGGAAAAAGCCGGAAATCATAATAAAACTTGCGCAGTTACACCAAAAGAAATCCAACAAGTGTTGGATTACTTCCAAGTCCAGGAATTTATATAAAAAAGCTTAATGGACTAAAGCTTTCGAAAAACTTTTAAAAACTTGAAAGTTATGGAAAATATGGAAATTTTCATACAAGTCCTCTAAGCTAAACAAGGAAAAACTTTAACAGTTGCAGTTAATACTTCGAGGTGTTCAGACGTTTAAACGGAAAAGTGAAAAAGTGAAAATAAATTACCAGCTAAATAAAATTTTTGTATTTAAAAGAAAGAAAAAAAATTATATCAGGGTGCTCTCATATACATACATACATATATAGTATACATGTTAGAAAAATTTTGAAATAAAATAAATTTTTATGTATAATGCAAGAAAATAAAATTAATTTTGCAAATGGATTTAATGGAAAATTAAAGAAAAATTTTATATTTAAATAAAAATTATAAAAAAATAATAAAAAATTTGTGAAAACAAAGAAAATTTTTTCAAGAAAAAACAGTGAAAATGTAGGGGATTGAAAGCAATTTAACAAAAAAAAAAAATTGGTAAGTTTTTCGAAAAAAATGTATAAATTTTTTTGAATTATTAAAGAATTTCACAATTATGTAGAATTTCTTTTAAATTCGTTTAAACAAGTAGTGAAAAAAAAACAATGAAAGAAAAAATTCTTTAATTTTTTTTCTGTGTGTGTATACTTTAGAGGAATTTTTCATCATCGTCGTTGTCGTTGTCGTCTCTATTTTAACGATTTTTCCAGTGACCTTGTTGTATTCTACGTATACGTACTTTTTCGTATATTCGTAGAACGTATACTTCTTTATGAATTTCTGATTGTGTGTGAGACAACAAAACAGACTGACTTGACTAACAGTGTGTTGTAGTAGTATGTGCTTGTGTTTGTGTTGCGAATATGGCTGGCAAAATACAATAAAAACAATAACACACACATGCACGATAATACCATTACTATTACTAAATTCAAACCAACCAACCACCCACCAAACCACCATATCATTACACAGTAATACAAAATCAAATCTTTCCAAATCGGTATGAGATGAAACCAATAGCAAATGAAAGTTGACATTTTGTATAACAGAAAATTCAGACATGTGTTTTTCGTTTTTTTTCGGGAAAATCAAATTAGAATTTTGAATTTCATAACAATTTAGTAATTTGCATGTATTTTCTTGTTTCAACGTAGCGAATGAGCAATAAATATTTGCATAAATATTACTCATACGCTATGTTGAAACAAGAAAATACAAGCAAATTACTAAATTGTTATGATATTCAAAATTCAAATGCAATTTTCTTGAAAAAAACGAAAAACACATGTCTGAATTTTTTTTTGAGTGGATAGACAAACATCTAAACTTAAAAAAACAAAAGTGGCCGGATTTTTGATAAATTGACTTTTTTAAAAAAAAAATTTCAGAAAATTTTCAAAAAAAGAAAAAAATTAATCAATTTCTCATACAAAACTATACAAGAATGTAAATTTTTGAGATTGTGGTGCATTCCGGTTTAATTTGATAAATATTTAAACAAGGCAATTCGACACAAATTTGACAATTTTTACCCCAGTTTTTGAAAAATTTAAAAACCAAAAACCCAATTTTCTTAGTTACATATAGGGCTATTCATGCAACCTATTCAGAAATTCACGGGACTCATGTTTTTCTGTAGCGGGACATTTGGTGTGGTATGCCTCATATAAGTAATGCACTATTTTTGTCCCACCAACATTTTAAAATCCCGCTTTTTTATACCCTCCACTCTAGTGATAGAGGGTATATGGGGCAAAAAGCGTCAAGGGTCCACACCAAAAAACAAATATTGCCCGATTTAAGTATAAATTGGGCAAAATATTAGGATAATGATAGGTGGTCTAAATTACAAATATAAAATTTTTTGATAAAATATTGGCAGAGTTACAGGGTTGGAAAATTTTGATGTTTTTGAAAAGAACATATTTTGGTGAATTTTAATTATCATTTTGATGCAATAAAAATTATAATTTAAAAAACGACTTTTAAAGCATTTTTGATGACCTTTAAAATGGTTTTTGTGGTTTTTTTGAAAAAAATAAATTTGACCTTAAAATTCAAGGTCAAAGTATTAAATTGTAATTATCTTATAAGAGTCGCACTTTTAGATTTTTTTCACTAAGTCCATTAGAAAGCTTGACATTTTTTTAAATTTCGGTTTTTAAAAAAAAATGGTATGTATGATACTTCATGAGAAATCAATTTTTTAGAAGTATATAACACACAAACTGTACTAAAATCGCTTTAAATGAGTTTGGGCTACATGTCGAATTAATTTTCGTTCTTAACAACATATCCAAATTTCATGAAGATCGGAGGGTGACACCGGGGAGACTCTTCTTGTTAGCCAAATTAAGAAAGAAATCAGGTGGGTTCACTTTGAATTAAGTTTTAAATTGTGTCAAGTAAAAATTTACTCAAAATTTATCAATTTATGGCCCTTACCACAAGAAAACAAAAAGTCTATTTTAACAAAAGTTTTATTTTAAATTTAAAATTTTCAATACATTTTTTGAAAGTCGATTTTAAAAACAAAAACAATTTGAATGGAAATAAAATTTAAAGCTCATTTTAAATTTATTTTATTTTCTTGTGGTAAAGCTGTATTTTTGTAAGAAGTTTAAAAAAGTTTCACATTTTTTTTTACAAAAAAAAAGTTTATTTTTTTTTAATTTTTACCAAATATATTTATGTTTTTAATAGCCGTAATTTCAACAAGCAGATACCTATCAGTGCATAGATATCTACCGTGTAAATAAAATTTCGTAAATTTAACTCTTAGGTAAATATAATTTTCAATGTTATTTTACCGGCTAGGTAAAGATATCTATTAGGTATTTTACACCCGTAGTTACCTACTTGTTGAAATTACGGGCATAAGACATAGAAAACTTTTAAAAAGATGATTTCAAACTTTTATATACGTATACAAAAAACTATAAACTAAATGAGAATTCTAAAAACTAAGGGAATAAAAAAACAAAAAAAAAACCATTAAATTCTTATTAAATTACACTGCGGAACACTAAAAAATATACAAGAGTTACGACCATCATTTCCATATATTTCGGACATGCTGATTCGAATGGCGTTCTCCATTTTTCGATGTATGGTACAGTTTTCTTGCAAAATGTCATTAAAGATTTGCTGCTTTCGAGCCAGTTTTTCAACAAAAAAATTTGCAAAGTTAATTATTTTTAAATTGTATGGCATGGAAAACAAAGATGTGACTTGTAGCAATATTTCTTATACAAATTTGGTTTAAGGCTTTTCATCTTAAGCCCTTAAATTCGCGAATTTCTTCATTTTTTGAGGTTTTCGCGAAATTAACCGCCAAGTTGGTCTTTGATAAAAAACTTGCTTTTAGTGAATCAAAAAGGCATCCCTAACAATACGAATAGTGGACAAAAAACAGCTATGCCATCATGATGAAAATCGCGAAAAACCGTTTTTTTGTATATGCCAGCATCACTTCACGAGATGATTTAAGACTCCATCTTTTAGTATATAATGTGGAAACCTAAAACAATTAACTGACCAAAAATTTGGCAAAAAAAGTTTTCATTTGCAAAAGTTATCTTAACAAAAACTATTATTTTAGTGTTAACCCCACAATAATTATAGTTTTTGTTAAGATAACTTTTGCAAATGAAAACTTTTTTGGCCAAATTTTTGGTCAGTTAATTGTTTAAGGTTCCCACATTATATAGTAAAAGATGAAACCTTAAATCATCTCGTAAAGTGATGCTGCCATATTCCAAAAAACGGTTTTTAGCGATTTTCATCATGATGGTCCATATAACATAGCTGTTTTTTGTCCACTATTTGTATTGTTAGGGATACCTTTTTGATTCACTAAAAGCAAGTTTTTAATCAAAGACCAACTTGGCGGTTAATTTCGCGAAAACCTCAAAAAATGAAGAAATTCGCGAATTTAAGGGCTTAAGATGAAAAGTTTTAGACCAAATTTGCATTAGAAATATTGCTACAAGTCATATCTTTGTTTTCCATGCCATATAATTTAAAAATCATTAACTTTGCAAATTTTTTTGTTGAAAAACTGGCTTGAAATGAGCAAATCTTTAACGACATTTTGCAAGAAAACTGTACCATACATCGAAAAACGGAGTACGCCATTCGAATCAGCATGTCTCAAATATATAGAAACGTTGGTCACACCTCTTGTTTTCTAAAATAGTGGTCAGTTTTGTCACGCTGTGTTATTTACCTAAATTTTTTTAAAAACTTTTGAGTAAATTTTTAAAAGCGTCAATTAAAAAATTACTCAAATTTGTTTAAAATTTAAACAAGTGATTACTCAAAATTGTTTTCCCATATTTTTTTCTGTGCAACAATACTTCAATTCAGAATTCAATTCTGATGACAGGATCAATTTCAGAAGGTCAAAATACATAAGGATTAGTGAATCTAGTTTCTGGGTCAAACCATTTTTTATTTTTTCTGGGGCTGTGTAATTATAATTTATTATAATAAAAGTTCAATAACTTTAAATATATATTTATGTGTAAATATATATTTATGTGTATATACAGTGCCGGTCAAAAAAATAGCACCAATGACAAAATCTCTATTCATTCAATTAAAACAAAATATTAGATGCGTATTTGTTTAAAGTAAATATGCAAAACTCTTATACTAAGTATATACCCCTTAAATATTTTTACTTTTTCAAAAAATTGTGGACGGTTCTTTTTTAATGATCGATATTTTAAAAAAACTCTGAATCAATGCAGTCAATAAAATAGCACCGATTGACAAAATTTCTTTAAAAAAATTAATATTGTTTTAATTATTTAAATAAAAGTGTTAAATATTAAAGAAAGATTGTTTTTATTTATAAAAAAATTTAATTCATTACAAAATTTGACATTTATTTTCAAAAAATATGACGTGGAAGGTATTACACTCCTCAAAAACGTGCTTTTGTAAAAAATATGATTTCTGAACATAAACCATATTCTGAAATAGGAAAATTGGTTGGATGCGCTTATAAAATGATTGGAAATTCAACAAAATTAACTTTAGAGCTTGAAAAACTTTGTCACAAGCGATGTTTGTCACCATTAGTGGTTAGGTGTTTGTAATGACAATGAAAGAAAGCCCCAGCTACGGCAGCTCCAGAGCTAAAAAAGGACAGCAAATGGCGAAAATGGTTGTCAAAGATTACAAAACAACAACATTAACGCTTATAGATTCGGAAAAGTGCGCCTACTCTCACTTAAGCATGCTGCAAGTCGTTTGAAGTTTGCTAACAGTAACTCAGAATGACCAGCTTAAAAGTGGATCAATGTTCTATGACCAAATGAAGCCATTGTTGTTTTATTTGGAGACATGGGATCACATACCTATGTCAGAAGACCCTCTAACGCGGATTTCAATCCAAAATTCGAAATAAAAATAACTTAAAATGGTGCTTATGGTGTGGGGGATATTTTCCTACTGTGGAGTGGGGTTCATATATTGGATCATGGCTCACATATTGGACTAGGACAATCGTGGATATACACTTAACGTTTATATCCTCCAGAAAGTAATGTTACCATAAGTTTTTGAGCAAATGCCACTAATTTAGGTCTTTTAGCACGTAAATTACCCAAAGCATGACGGGAAATTGGCAAAAAATTGGTTCTGGACAATAAAGTAAACGTGATGGAATGGCCTGGTCAGTCCCCAGATCTAGATCAAATCGATAGTTAATGTACAGCTATATAGAAGGGAGTGTCTCGAATACATCCAACTTGTAATGAAGCTCTTTGGGTGGCTGTTCAGCAAATCTGGAACTCAATTTCGAATTAAAGATCCCAAAATTTCGCAAATTCGGTACAAAAACGTTGTACAGAGGCAATTGTCAACAATGAGCACTCGACAATTTTTTTTTTTTAATATTTAAAGATATCAAAACAATACTGAATTCATAATCCATTCGTTTTTCAAATTTAAGAATTAAATTTTAATACAAGAAGTACTGTGGTGCTATTTTTTTGACTGAGTCTTTTTGAAGTTTTTTTAAAAACTCTGAAAATTTTTAATAAAATAAAAAACTGAATTAGCCTTTTCTTATGTAATATTGTTTAACACTCATGTAAGTATCTTATGACACGTTGTCAGTGGCATAAGTTAAAATTGTTAAAAAAAAACCAACGAAGAAAATTTTGTTTTATCCTGGTGCTATTTTTTTGACCGCAGCTGTATATGTGTAAAAAAATTAACTAAAAAAATTAACTAAAAAAAAATCCTTACACAGAAAAAAATGAAAAAAAATATTTGAGTAAATTTTCAATACTATTGAGTAAAAAAATACTCAATTTTGCACCAGTAAACGATTTAATACACTCAAAATAATTACTCTGTTAAATACTCTGTAAAATGACTGTAATCTCAATTCGACAGATATTTGACAAAGTTATTTGCCGAAATACAGATTTTAAGAAAATACTTTGTATTTTCTTGTGACCGAAAAACAAAATTTTATCTGTAATTTTACTTTTTTCTTTTTACTATTGCTCTGTAATACGGTTTTTAAATTAAAATTTCTTGAAAAAAATTCAAAGTATTTAAACCCCTCTTTAAAAAGTGTCTTAAATTATAATAAAAGATGCTAAATTTTACGAGGTGTAGTGCAAAATTGAAGGCACTCGTAATTTTCACGAAAATAAAAGTAAATTTACAATTTGGAAGCATTAAAGCGGGCAAATTTACACGATGGCATTTCCCAATTGTCAACACAACTTGCACATTACGGAAGGAGAAATTCATCTGGAATCAAATAGTGACCATTGTGTAAAAGCCATATCAAGCGCATTAAAAAGATATATAAGAAAGTCAAGGCATTCTTCAACGATTTCCCTTTAATTTTAGAAAAGTGTTTACCGGAATGACCCCGCTCAAATGTGGAACTGAAAATGAGAAGTTTATGAAAAAAACCGTGAGATCATCCAGCGATTTTATAATTAATTTTTACAAAGTTAAGCATTCGCGTGCGAAACTTTTAAGCGGGCGCATTTAAATGACAGCATGCCTTTATTTTGTGTCAGGTTATTACTATCCATGCTTCTTGGTAAAATTCTGGTCGTTTTCATCAATATTTTACAGATAATTCTGTAAATCTGCAGTTTTTTTTATCGAAATTATTTTACAGAGTTTTCTTCGTAAAATAACAAAAAATTTTGCTGGTTGGAAATCTATGGTATTTTCTGCTGGCTCAGCAGAGTATCTCTGTATTTTAACAGAGTGATTATTTTGAGTGTAGTAATGAGTAAATTTTTAACAAAAATTTATTAAATGTTTGAAATCAATTTTGAGTAAATTTTTAATTGTGTCAATTAAAAATTTACTCTAAATTTATCTATTTTTTTTTTAAGTTTTTTTTAAAGTTTAAAAAAGTTTTACAAAAAAACAAAAAATTGGTTTTTCAAACTATACCAAACATATTTATGTCTCAAAAACATAGGAAAATTTTATAAAGACGATTACAAACTTTCATAAACATACACAAAAAACTATAAACTAAACAAGAATCCAAAAAACTATGAGAGTTCCAAAAAAAAAATTAAAAAAACTATTAAATTTTTATTAAATTATTTACTTAAATTGTTTTGAAAATTTTTGAGTAAATTTTTAATTGCGTCAATTAAAATATTACTCAATTTTTGTTTTTAAATTTAAACAAGTGATTACTCAAATTTGTTTCCTCCATATTTTTTTCTGTGTAAGGGTTTTATTATGGAAAATGTAAACATTCATTTGCTTTTGGTTTCATCCCATTCCAATTTTAGTTGTTGCACTGTGTTATCATTATCGCCATATTCTTTCTTTATTTCTTATTTACTTGATATTCATTTGGGGGCCTTGGTTTTGGTTTTTGTAACAAAAATAATAAAAAACGACAAAAAAAATAACACTATATCACTGTTTTAACATTGTTCTCTGAACAGAAAACAATGTGTTAACATTTACACGCACATACAATGATATGCAATAACGAATGCTCTCCCTTATTTTCCCTCAATGCTAATATATTTAATACTTTAGTGATAGTAATGCCAATTTAGTGGTCATATTTTTGCTAACAACTTTGTGCCTTAAAAAATATTTTCATTCAATTACTACACAGAAAAAATATGTGGGAAACAATTTTGGAAAACTTGTTTAAATTAAAAAAAAAAAAAATGAGAAATTTTTTAATTGACGCAGTTAAAAACTTTACTCAAAAGTTTTTAAAAAAAATTTAAGTAAATAATTTAATAAAAATTTAATAGTTTTTTTAATTTTTTTTTATTCTCTCAATTTTTAGAATTCTCATTTAGTTTATAGTTTTTTATATATGGGGCATTCCATGTGAAATCGGACACTTTGAAAAACTTTTTTTTTAGATTTTCCCAATTTGTTTACAGTTTTTAGTACCCTTCGAAAACTCCTTCGTGGTAAATTTTCAGATTTTTTTGATGACCCGTTCAAAAGATATCGAATTTTTAAAAATTGGTAGTTTGTTCCTTTACTCAAACTTCTTTTAACCATAACTTCTTCAATAATGGTCCAAATTTCAAATTTTTTTTTTCGAAATTTTTGTTTTTTTACGTACTTTCTAAAAAAAAATCCCAAAAAATTCTTAAAAGCGCTCTAGTATGCGATTTTTTAGTTTTAAAATTTAAATCTCATTTTTGAAAATGTTTGTACTCTTCGATTTTTTTGAAATTTTTTTGTGTAAAACTTCTATCAATTCTACAAAATTTTTGCCCAGGAAGATCGTGGGATAACGATTATTACTATTTTTTAAAATTTTTTGAAAAAATTTTATTGCAATTTTCCAATCTTAAAATCATTTCTACTGCTCCAATGGTGCGTCATAGAGGGGTCTTTTATAAGACCGACCACCATTAATTTTTACGTCTTAACATTTCTTTGGAACAAACTAATACCCTATCTCCAATTTCTAAGGGGGCTCCCACACAAAACGAAATTTTTTTAAATTTGCTCCAACCGCTCTAACTGCCCTAATAGTGCCCTTAGAGCAACAAAATGTTTGACCGACCCAAAATATTTTTTTTATTCAAACATTTTCTTTGAACACACCTACCCTCTATCTCTAATTTTTAAGGCGGTCCCCATACAATTTTTTTTATTTTTTGTAAATTTGTTTTATTTAATCAGCTTCTACCGGTCCAATGGTGCGTCCGAGAGGGGTCATTAGTGAGACCGACCCGCATTTATTTTTACCCTACAACATTTTTTCAAAACATACCTACGCCCTATCTCCACGCCCTAAGTAGGTTCCCGTACAAAATTACATTTTTATAAAATTTGCTCCAACTGTTATTTGTATGGGAGCCTACTTAGGGAGTGGAGATAGGGCGTAGTTATGTTTTGAAAAAATGTTGTAGGGTAGAAATAAATGGGGGTCGGTCTCACTAATGACCCCTCTCGGACGCACCATTGGACCGGTAGAAGCTGATTAAATAAAACAAATTTACAAAAAATAAAAAAAATTGTATGGGGACGGCCTTAACAGTTAAAGATAGAGGGTAGGTGTGTTCAGAGAAAATATTGGGACTAAAAAAATATTGTGGGTCGGTCATAAATTTTGTTGCTCTAAGGGCACTATTAGGTCAGTTAGAGCGGTTGGAACAAATTTTAAAAAATGTCGTTTTGTGTGGGAGCCCCTTTAGAAATTGGAGATAGGGTAATAGTTTGTTCCCAAGAAATGTTAAGACGTAAAAATTAATGGGGGTCGGTCTTATAAAGGACCTTTCTATGACGCACCATTGGAGCAGTAGAAATGATTTTAAGATTGGAAAATTGCAATAAAATTTTTTCAAAAAATTTTAAAAAATAGTAATAATCGTTATCCCACGATCTTCCTGGGCAAAAAATTTGTAGAATTGATAGAAGTTTTACACAAAAAAATTTCAAAAAAATCGAAGAGTACAAACATTTTCAAAAATGAGATTTAAATTTTAAAACTTAAAAATCGCATACTAGAGCGCTTTTAGGAATTTTTGGGATTTTTTTTTTAGAAAGTACGTAAAAAACAAAAATTTTGAAAAAAAAAAATGAAATTTGGACCATTATTGAAGAAGTTATGATTAAAAGAAGTTTGAGTAAAGGAACAAACTACCAATTTTTAAAAATTGATACCTTTTGAACGGGTCATCAAAAAAATCTGAAAATTTACCACGAAGGAGTTTTCGAAGGGTACTAAAAACTGTAAACAAATTGGAAAAATCTAAAAAAAAAGTTTTTCAAACTGTCCGATTTCACATATAATGCCCCATATACATAAAAGTTTGAAATCATCTTTATGAAAATTTTCCATGTCTTTAAGACATAAATATATTTGATAAAAGTTTGAAAAAAAGTTTTTTTTTTGTAAAAAAAAATGTGAAACTTTTCTGAACTTAAAAAAATAAATGGATAAATTTTAAGTAGATTTTTACTTGAATAAAACAAAATTTGTTTTTTTTTTGAGTAAAATTTTAATTGTGTGAATTAAAAATTTACTTTTTTTTTTATATATTTGAATTAATGCGAGTACGTGTCGTGTTAATTACTTGAATATTTCTAGCGCTATTCAAATTTTTTACACGCTTAACACTATATTGTACCACAAATGCTAAAATAATTCAAATAATCTCAATTCGTAAGTTTAATAAATATTTGTTACTCATACGCCATGTTATACGTTAAAATGCAAGAAAATTCTAGAATAGTTATAAAATCCAGTATTCAAATGCGATTTTCTCGAAAAAAAAAAACGAAAAACCTTCTGCTGATTTTTTTTGTGTGTGGTTAGACTAACATCTGAACTTAAAAAAAAAATGTGGCCGGACTTTTTATAAATTGTCTTTTTTAAAAAATTCAAAATTTCTAAAAACGATTCCGAAAATTATTTTTTTTTTTCACTTTGTTTGGAATTTTCCGAAATTCAAGTAAAAAAAGGAACCCCAAGAACTCTATTCCGACCTCGACGATTTTGAAATTTAGCAAAAAATAATTTAAAAATCACTAGAGTGGTTGATATAATAGTGTATAAGAATATATTTTTCTGTCTACAAGATAAAATCAGGACATGTTTTTTTAAAAAACTTACCTTAAAAGTTGTAGGTTTTTTGACCTGAAAGAAAAACAAAAAAAAAAAAAAAAATATTAAAAATATCTAAATTTTTAAAGAATTTTTTAGCAGAGGTATATTTTAAAATAAAGAAATAGCAAATTTTATACAGGTTTTGCATACCAATCAACAAAAGTTTTTAGTTCATAAAAAATATTTTCTCAATGGGGAAATATTTTAGATTTCTCAATTTTCGTTCTGAACAACCTATCCAAAATTCATGAAGATCGGAGGGTGACACCAGGGAGACTTCCCTTGTAAGTAGGAATTTACACACAGACTTTTTTCCTTGATTTTTTTTTTTCAATTCCCTTTTGAAATTTTTTCGTTCTCTTCTCTTATTCTACTACTTTTGTCCACAAACTCGAATGCAGTAGCAGACATGCAAGGAAAAAAGTCCGTGTGTAAATTTCCACTAAGAGAATAATCACAATTGGAGCGGGAAGCGTTTTTCCGCAACTGTTCACACACGTTTTGTATAAAAACAAAAAACCGCAGCGTTTTCCGCCAAACTAGAATCGATTATATTTTTATGAGGACAATTGCGGAAAACCGCTTGCCGCCCCAATTGTGATTATTTTCTAAGACTCACATTTTTAACGTTTTTTGATTTGAACTAAAGTTAACATCACTGTTTTATTATTTTAATCAGTAGAGAGTTGGTTATGTTTGTATGTTGGGGGAGTTGTAACCATTATTTTTTATTTTATTTTTTGTATGCTTTTATTTTGGAACTCATGAACGTTTTTCTGTTTTCTTTTTCGTTATCACAATTGCGAGGTTATGTTGGAGGCCATACCATTGTAAGCAACAGTTTTTATGAGTTTTCATGGGGTAGTGATTGTTGGTTTTAAATTTATGTAGTTTTTGTAAAGTCATTCGTGTTTTTTTTTTTTTTGAAAATTGTATTAAATTTTATTTTGCTCAGTCTAAGGAAGAAGGTTCACACTAATTTTTTTAAACAGAAAAAAACCTTTTAAAAAAATTACTTTTGACATTTTTTAATCAATTAAATTTCGAAATACCAATAAATTCTCTTATACGAAAATGGAGCAATTTTTTTTTTTTTTTTCAATTCGTTCTTACAGAAAAATTCTCAGAATCTAACAGATTTTTGGTATAGTCTCAGATGACATTTTCTTTGGAGAAATTTGTCCTATATCAAAAGTCTCAAATTCATAGAAAATTTTCCTACATAAAAAGTTTCAAAGTAGAAAAATCTCAGATCTGAGACGTTTTTCGTACACTCAAAAAAACCTTGTAATATGACAAGAAAAACTTGTAACTTTTATTTTTTTCTACCTGCTATATTACGAAAATTTCTGGTAATATAATATACAATAAAATTGTAAATTAACAACTTTTTTGACGCGATAAAACTTACTAGATTTTTTGACACCTTCTATTTTACGAGAATTCTTAGAAAAAAATTACGAGTTTTTTTGTAATTTTACAAGTTTTTTACCAAAAAAATTGTAAATTTACAACTTGCCTTGTGATCCTGTTCTACCAATATTTAACAATTTTCCTTGTTTTTTAACAAAAAATCTTGTACTTTGCTCAAACGAGAACTACAGTTTTTTTTGGTAATTTTACAAATTTATTTTCGTAATTGTATTCTACCATTTTGAAAGGTTATTTTACAAAAAAAAAACTGTAATTTTACAACAAAGTTTTTGTTACGAGGATTCTAGTTGATTTACAAAAAAATTTGTTATTTTACAAAAATTATGTTATACGAGGATTTATGTTGTTTTCCAAAAAAACAATTTTTTTTTGCAAATTTTTTATTTTTTTTTATTGAAAAATATTTTTAAAAAAAGTTGACAAAATTTTGAAAAATTTATTACGAGGATTCTAGTTAATTTACAAAAAAAAACAGTTATTTTGCAAAAATGAGTTTATTGCGAGGATTTATGTTTTCAACAAAAATTTTTTTTGTAAATTTACCATTTTTTTTTTATTTTTCCGGTTTTTAAACAATATTTTTACCAATAAAATTGGTTATTTTACCAATTTTTGGCGCATTCAAAATTTTACGAGAATTTTACCTACCTCCTATTTTACGAGAATAGCCTCGTAAAATCACGAAAATTTTTGGTAACTTTACAAGATTTTTTTTTTTGGAGTGTATGAATACCCTCCACCTTTTTATGTGATAGTAAATTTTCTAACGTGAAAAAAATAACATTTTTGATTAGAAATATTTTATTTTGTGTAAAAAAACTTTTTTTTAGTGATTTTTGAAAAAAAAAAAAAAATAATTTACTAAATTTTTTTTCAGTGTAAAATTTTTTTTGAGTGTATTTTTTTTTTGTTTTAGTGTAAAAATATTTTTGAGTGACAAAACTACGTTGTAAAATATTTTTGTGACTTACCAATGTTTTTAAAACATTTTTAACTAGTTTTTAACATGTGAATTTAAGGTGAAACTACCACTGAACAGATTTGGCTGAAATTCAATACGAACTAGGCCAGGGGAACGACAAATATATATGACAAGCTTCCTCAGAATTGCATTTAGAAAGTAAACGTGTTTTTTACCTCGTAAATTCACGAAACACCTTTGCCGAAATTCAGTCTTTTGCTCATTACTTTTGAACCACTGGACCGATTTTGCTGGATTGTAATACCAACCTGACCAGGAAAACGCCCAACATATGTGACAAACTTTAGGAGCCTCTGTAAAGTCTTTCAAAAGTTAGCGTGTTTTCAACAGACAGAGAGACAGACAGACGGACGGACATCGCTAGATCGTATTAAAATCGATCGAGGATAATGAATATATATACTTAATGGGGTCCTAGACCAATATTTCGAGGTGTTACAAATGGAATGATAAACTTATATGTACCCTCTATCACTAGAGTGCACAGAGGGCCAGACAGATCGATTTCCGGCCAAAAGTCCTTATTTGTAAATTCTCAAAAAAACGTTTACCAGTTTGTTGGGCATATATAGAAGCAGGTTTTCTGAACTTATTTTTATGATCCAATTACACCCTTTCCTTTGACAGGTCTTCAAAGTTAAAAAAGTTGGTAAAAAATTTGAAAATACTTTTTTAATTTTTTTTCCAAACTTCTATTGCTAATGTTTAACTTTTTGTAACGAAAATAACATGGACAAATATAACTCATTTGCCTGGCAGCAATGCGCGTTTTTTGTGAAAAATATTATAATTTTTTAGCTATTTACCTCGCACCGAAAAAATCCTCATCGATCCTCAGTTCGATACAATCGGTCTATATTTTTTTTGATATAGAGCGGATCCATACACTCAAAATAATTACTCTGTTAAATACTCTGTAAAATTACTGTAATCTCAATTCGACAGATATATTGCAAAGTTATCTGTCGAAATACAGATTTAAAAAAATACTTTGTATTTTCTTGTGACCGAAAAACATAATTTTGTAAAATTGGAGTTACTCGTTCAATGCTCGTAATTTTCACAAAAATAAAAAAGTAAATTTACAATTTGGAAGCATTAAAGTGGGAAAGTTTGACAAAATTTTAATTTTAATAAATTAAATTTTTTAATTTTAATTAATGTTCTTGAAGCAAAGAAGTTTTACTCATAAAATGGATTTAACTAAAACTTTGTAAATTTACCCTTTTTTTTTTTTGTAAAATTTTGAACTCAAAAAATGAACTTAACTAAAACTTTGTAAATTTACAGAGTTTTTTTGGTAAAACTCTTTGCGGTTTTATCAATATTTTACAGATAATTCTGTAAATTTACAGTTTTTTTATCGAAATCATTTTACAGAGTTTTCTTTGTAAAATAACAAAATATCTTGCTGGTTGGAAATCTATGGTATTTTCTGCTGGCTCAGCAGAGTATCTCTGTAATTTAACAGAGTGATTATTTTGAGTGTATCTTTCGAAAAAAGTTGCCCAAACTTGCAGTGATCCGAGATTTGTTTAAAAAAAAAAATAATTTAACCCAAAATAATGTTTTACGGCTTGAATAGTTTTTTTTATCGTCAGAGAGTGCTTTAAGTGTAGGAAAAAAAAAATATCTACATTTCTAGTTTTTTTTGTAGAATTATGGAAAATATAAGTTACACCATTTCCAATTAAATTCAAAGATTTTTTAATGAATTTCCAAAATAAAGAAAAAAGTGAATTATTTGCCTTCACCATTTCCAAAAGCTTTTCTGAAACTAAGTAAGTCATTTACACCATTTACATATTTAAATCAAAAATAAAAAAAAAATACATATATAAAAATTATGTGCGTAGATTTAACTTCAGACACTCTTAATACTTTTAAACCTAATTTTTAGTTAGATCAGACAAAGTTAAAAAATCTAGCCGCCATATTGTTTCCGCCATATTGAATTTTATCAGCTCGATTTTAAGATAACAGACCCGGAAATTTACTAGGCCACACTTTCAGCTAGCTTCAACAAAGAAAAGGAATATAACTGTTTTTTAATTACTTGTAACAAACTTTACTAAGCATATTAAGTCCACCATTTTGTTTTTCAAAATTCACGTCAGTAATTCAGATTCAGTAACTCCAAGACCCCCTTAAAACAAAATTTGAATTAAATCGGACAATTATTAAAAAAATTTGTCCGCCATATTGGATGCGCCATTTTGATTTTTTTCGTTTTTAGTTAAATTTTGAAATCAGCGACCCCGAAATACTCTAGAAGCACATTTTCAGCCGGATCCAACAACGATAAACACTTTTGGCCCGAGTTGGATCATTCTTTAAACTTTAAGAAGCATATTTAGTCCGCCATTTTGTTTTTCAAAATTCGGAGTAACAATTCTTATTCAGTATCTCCAAGACCCGCATAAAACAAAAATTGAGTTCAATTCAATTGTCCGCCATATTGGATCTGCCATTTTATTTTTTTTGGTTTTTAGCTAAATTTTGAAATCAGCGACCTCGAATTCCTCTAGAAGAACATTTTCAGACGGATCCAACAACGATAAAGACTTTTGGCCGGAATTGGATCATGCTGGCCCTGTGTGGAGTGGAGGGTATAAAATATGTAAATTTCGATCGACCAAAACAAATTTTTTTTTGTTAAAAAACAAGGAATATTGGTAAAATGGGATAAAAATCTCAGATTCTGAGACATTTTTCCTATAGAAAAAGTCTCTGATTCTGAGACATTTTCCGCATAGAAAAAGTCTCAGATTCCGAGACATTTTTCGTATGGAAAAAGTATCAGACTCTGAGACGTTTTTTGCATAGAAAAATTCTCAGATTCTGAGACATGTTTCGTATTGAAAAAGTCAAAGATTCTGAGATATTTTTCTTGTAGATAAAGTCTCAAATTCTGAGACATTTTTCATATTGAAGAGGTCTCAGATCTGAAACGTTTGTCGTTAGAAAAAGTCTTAGATTCTGAGATATTTTTCGTATAGATAAAGTCTTCGATTCTGAGACATTAGACAACATACTCAGATTCCAAAACATTTTTTGTAAAGAAATTATCGCAGATTCTGAGAAATTTTTCGTATAGAAATAATTTCAGGTTCTGAGACATTTTTCATAGCGAAAAAGTTTCAGATTCTGAGACATTTTTCGTATAGAAAAAGTTTTAAATTCTGAGATAGAAAAGCTTCTCATTGAGACCAAATTTTTATACACAAATATTATGGTTTTAATAAGTAAAGAAAAATTACCTCGTACTAGAATATCCCTACTCAAAATATTTTTTTTTTATTTTTTTTTTTAAACAGGTAATAACATGAGTTTAATTTGTACAAAAAAAAATGTTTTTTTGTCATGCGATTTTTTACTTTCCAGCGGGGATTCTTAAGTGCCCAGGGCCCCGCCATGCCATAAAGCGGCTCTGTATTATTCTCACTGTTTTTGAAGATCATAAGATGATCGTAACAATCTTATATTTTCTATAACGCCCTTTTACAACGATTGATTTAGGTGTACTGCAATCATATTTCGTCTCTTCGTGTTCTTCATTTATTATGACATCAACAGTCCTTTAATGCTCTTAAAATTCTTAACTATAACTGTATTTATTATCTGTTAATTTATTGGCGCTATAAAAAGTTCAATTTATCAATGCCTCATTTTCTCATTTTCACTATTTCAAAAGTTTTTAAAACTCTGTGGCATTTATCTTTAAAGTCTTAACGTTCATCTTCATAAATTTATTTATTTACATGTTGGATTAACTGCAATTCCATCATCACGTTTATAGGTTCAATAAACGTTAAGGAAACCAATAAAAAAGCAATTTTTTTTCATGAAAGACACAGAAAAAACAATATTATATCCTATAAAGGTATATTATATCAAGTTAACTTTATATACAAATCCTTTTATGCCGCTTAAAACAGGAACGTAGTGATATTTTAGAGAAAAGGCAATCAAAATGCCTCTTTTCTATAGTTCAAGGTATTTTGTTGTTGGCTACATTTATTCCAGGTCAATTAGGTTCTTTTACAAACAAACAAAATGAACAAAATCTAGAACACATAATGTGAATGGACGACCCTGACTAAGTGTGCGAGTATATCAAATGTATCACATCAAATGGGCATACCCAGGCAGAAATTGATAAACCGAAGAATATTATGAAAAGGAAATGCTACGAAGTAAAAATTACACAGGCCAACTAAATTTGAAAAAGGTCGAAACCCCGGTACTACAATATACTTTTCTAAGTGTTTGAGCTGCGCTGAATCCGAATCTGTACTCAGAATTTCTTCATCACATCAGGTTTTCGAGATATCTTAGCTTAAAGTTTGAAAAACCCCTGTTTTTCGCCATATTCGTCATAACTGCGCGAATTCACCTTTATTTATAAAACCTGATATGTAGTCTAAAAGTCCTACTTTATACCTTCACTCAAAAAATTATGTCATTAACTGTTTGTAGTTTATTTAAAAAGTTTTCCGTTAAGTCGTTTTTAAAAGAAAAAACATTTGTTTGATATTCAGTTTTTATTAATGACTACTTCAGTCCTTTGTTTCAAAAATAACACACTAAAAAATAAAGACCTTCACTAACATTTAATTTTTAAAGTCATTTATTTTTGTTCTGTAAGTAAAAACTACTGATTATTCTTTTGATTTTTAATGATGTGTGTAAGTAATTTTTTTTTAAATTGTTGGTATTTTTTAATGAAGTATCATTAGTTTTTACCTACACAAGTCAGTTATTTTTTTGTAGAAAAAAAAGTCAAAAAATTATTTATAGAAATATAAAAACATGTTTGTATCAAGTGACTTTGGCACGATGGGTAGAGTGTCTGGCCAGAATGCAGTTGATTGCGGGATCGATTCCCCAAAAATTTTATTAAAAATTTTTAAAAAAATATTTCAATAAAAAATTGTAAAAAATTACCTAGGAAATCATTAATTTTTATTGTTTTCGTAGGTTATTTTTTTGAAATTTGTTGGTAAAAATAACAGAACTATCATTAATTTTTATGTTTTCGTAGGTTATTTTTTTCGAATTTGTTGGTAAAAAAGAGTGAAAAAAACGTAATTTTTTAATGTTTAATGTTATTTATTTTAGAAAATTTTGTCAACAGTAAAAAATAAATGTTGACGTTTGTTAAAACAAATGAATAATTACTGGGATGGTTTTCAATTGTTTATTCACTGGTTTTAAGTGTGTTTTCATTAGTTTTTGCCTACAAAATATTTTGAGTGTTTGAAATAAATGCTTAACCTCTGTAATATCTTGTTTCTTCTCTAAGATACCCTAATATGAAGTTAAAAAAAAATCAGTTTTTCGCTATATTCACGGTTTTTCGCTATATTCGCTACATATCCCCTTTATTTTACGATTAACCTATAAAATTCTTAAATTCCCAATTAAAAATTTTTTTTTTTAATTGTTTAGATATCCTTTCTATTTGCTGAGATATCGCCCGTTGAAATTTATATGATGTGTTTAATGAATACATACTAGAGTTGTCAATTATTCGACTTTTAACTTTGTTCGAATAATTCAAATAATTGTTTTTGTTTGTTCGATCAACGATTAAATCTAAAAAATTATTCGATTAATCGATGAGAATAACGAATAAAAAAAGTGGCTTTAAAAAATATTTTTATTAAGCCTAAAGTTTCTTAAGTTGGAGGATTCGACGGGGGACGTTGGAAGACACATTTTCCCTCTTCACATAAATGTTTACAAATTCATTTATTGCGATATTTACGCCTAAAAACACACTTTTGTCATTTTTTTTTCTATAACCACGCCCTTAATAGTGGACGGGCCGAAAAATATCATTTCCTAATCAGTTTGGTCCAAATGTAGGTCAATGAACTTATATATGAGGCATTCCACACCAAATGTCCGGCAAAAAAAACACGTGTACCGTAAACTTTTGAATAGGTTGTATGGATAGCCCTATATGGAACATAGAAAATTGCGTTTTTGGTTTTTGAATTTTTCCTAAAGGCGTGGTCTAATATTGGAAAAATGGTCAAATTTGTGGCGAGTTGCCTTGATTAAATATTTATCACATTAAAACGGAATGCACCACAATCTCAAAAATGTACATTCTTATATAGTTTTGTATGGGCTATCGATTAAAAAATTTTTTTTTGAAAACTTTCAGAACCCGTTCTGAAATTTTCCATTTATTAAAAAAGTCAATTTATCAAAAATTCGGCCACTTTTTTTTTTTTTAAATTATTTTTTTAAAGTTTAGATGTTTGTCCATCCACACAAAAAAATTCTTCGTTTTTTTTCGAGAAAATCGCATTTGAATTTTAAATTTCATAACAATTTTGTAATTTGCTTGTATTTTCTTGTTGTAAAGTTGCGTATGAGTATTATTATTTGCATAAATATTTCTCATACGCTTTATTGGATGTTTTAGCCTTGTGTGAGACCCAGGTATGTGGAGATGCTGATCCACAGGATTTTCACATACCTGGTTATAACCTCCTCTCTCTTTTTGTTTTTCATAGGGGCCTTGCGGTATACATTCGCAACGATGTCGCGTACCAGGGCCAGCAACGATTCTATGTTACTGATGCTGAACTTAACTGTCTCTGGGTTAAATTCAGAATTAGTACGCACATCTTGCATTTCGGCTTTCTTTATAGGAGCCCGAGTGCGGTAACAGCGAATTCCCTTAATGGCTTCGACGCTCTTTCCGACTCCATAACTCAGATCCTTGAGGGTTGTCCCAACAGTGAAATCGTTGTTGCTGGCGACTTCAATGTGCACAACTCGTCATGGCTTCGCCATTCGAGCCATACAACTCCCGTCGGCCAATACGTTGAACTTTTCGCCGCGCATAACCATCTGGCGCAATTAGTGAATGAACCAACACACATTCCGTGTATTGAAGGGCAGTTCCAGAATACACTCGACCTTTTCCTCACATCGCACCCTAACAAGTACGAAGTTGAAATTCTTGATACTCTCGGTAACTCGGATCACAGAATCATCTCTGCATCCTTTTCGTATTCCGAACTTCGTGGCGCTTCGAATACAGCAACGAAACGCTCAGTATTTATTTACGAAAAGGCTCGTTGGTCTGATCTCAATGAGTTCTACAGGCAATTTAATTGGAAACTATGTTTCCTGGACGATAATGTCGATGCCGCTGCGAGAATGATTGAAAATGTGATAATGCTTGGAATGAAATCTTTTATTTCATCGAAGAATATTCCGGTTAAGTCAAGACATAAGTGTTGGTTTAACCAGTCGTGCAAAGATGCAGTCAGATCCAGAGAGGAAGCGTTCAATAATTGGCGTTTGAACAAAAACTACGTTACTGATCTGCAACGCAAGAAGGCGAGATCTGAATGTGCAAAAGTACTTAGACGCGAAAAGACTCTTCACGAGCAGCGTCTCCGTGCTAAAGTTCTTTCTGCTCCACGGGGCAGTAAAACTTTTTGGTCATTCGTTAAAAGAGTAGAGGATAATGCTAGTTCTTCTATTCCAACTCTTTTAATGGATGACCAAATATTCACGGACCCGGTTGATAAAGCCAACCTTTTGGCAGATTTATTTGCAAGAAACTCCATCTTGCAGGAAGGCAACCAACCACTGCCCGAACTTGAAAGGGTATCTCATACTGTGCCCAAAATGTTCTTTCGAGCTCGTGCCGTCAAACGGATTCTTGCGAATCTCAACGTAAACAAGTTTCCGGGGCCGGATGGCATACCACCACTGGTACTGAAGCAGTATTCTTCAACGCTTTCGCGTCCATTGGCACATCTTTTTAGCGCGTCATACCGCGTTGGTGTCTTTCCAGCGTGCTGGAAGGTTGCTAATGTTCAGCCAATCCCAAAAAAGGGTGCGGCCAATAACCCTGAAAATTACCGCCCAATTGCAATTTGCTCTGCGCTCTCAAAGGTGATGGAGAGCATGGTTAATTACCATCTTGTAAATTATTTGGAGTCTAATTCACTTCTTAATGATCGGCAATATGGTTTCCGTAAAAGTCGTTCTACGGGAGACCTGATGGCGTTTCTATCGGAACGTTGGAGTCGATCCATTCACCGTTTTGGTGAGAGTCAGGTGGTTGCTCTTAATATTTCTAAGGCGTTTGACCGCGTGTGGCATGGCGCACTCGTGGCTAAGCTGAATGCTTTTGGTGTTGGTAATGACTTCTCTCGATTTATATCGAGCTTTCTTAGGGATCGTACTATACGTGTTGTTATAGATGGGATCTCATCTAATGAATTTCAGTTGAAACGCAGGGGTACCGCAGGGTTCTGTTCTTTCTCCCACTCTTTTCCTTATCTTTATAAATGACCTTTTGGGCCAGACTTTCAATCCTGTATATTCTTTTGCAGATGACAGCAACATTTGTCATTCATTTTCTTTCGATCATAGGCCAAGCCCTGTTGAGATTGGGGGCATGCGGCAAGTTATGAATGACACACTCAACCAGGACCTTCGGACAATCTCTGAGTGGGGTCGAGCGAACAAGGTAGATTTTAATGCTCGCAAGACCCAATGTTGTATGTTAACCCATAGACGGGCTGTGGAGCCAACATTGTCATCTGTATCAATGGGTGGTGTCAATATCGAGGAGTCGGATAATCTTGATGTTCTGGGCATGCGAATACAGTGCGATGTTCGTTGGAACAACCACGTTTTTCGAGTGTCAAAAGAAGCATTCAAGTGTCTTGGTTTTTTGAAACGGTGCAAGAATTACTTCACTTCATCCGATCTCCTCACTATTTATACCACCTATATCCGACCGAAAATGGAATACAACTCCCATATATGGGCAGGTGCTTCAAAGTCTATTTTGAAGCACCTCTTGGACCGTGTCCAAAGGAGTGCGTTGAGGCTCATCAACGGCAGTAGGGTATCCAACTCTATTGATTCATTGGAGCATCGTCGGAATGTGGGTTGTGTGACTCTGTTTTATCGATATTATAATGGAAAGTGTTCTAATGAAATAAGCGAACTCATTCCTGCAACCCGAGTTTTCGTTCGTAACACTCGCTTAACTAGTAGAGCACATCCGTTTGTGATCGATTGGCCAGTGGACCGCACAACGCATTACAGAGAAAATTCGTTCTTTAGTCGAACTATACGTATGTGGAATAAACTTCCAGCAGATATCTTTCCTGTCACTTTTAACATAAACAAGTTTAAATCAAATGTCCATAGACACTACTCCCTTTTTCCTCCTTTCCTAAACCTAACTTCTTTCCGTCAACACAATGCTTTGCATCAATAGGGGACATCCCCTGAGTGTTGGTCGAATATAAAAAAAAAAAAAATGCGATTTTCTCGAAAAAACGAAGAACGTGTTTCTGAATTTTTTTGTGTGGATGGACAAACATCTAAACTTTAAAAAAAAATTAAAAAAAAAAGTGGTCGGATTTTTTATAAATTGACTTTTTTAAAAAATGGAAAATTTCAGAACCGGTTCTTAAAATTTTCCAAAAAAAAAAATTTTAATCGATAGCCCATACAAAACTATATAAGAATGTAAATTTTTGAGATTGTGGTGCATTCCGTTTAAATGTGATAAATATATTTGACCACACCTTCTAAGCCCAGTTTTTGAAATTTAGAAAAACCAAAAACACAATTTTTTTAGTTCCATATAGGGCTATCCAAACAACCTATCCAGAAATTTACGGGACACATGTTTTTCTGTAGCGGGACATTTGGTGTGGAATGCCTCATATGTATGGCATAAAAATATTTCATTTGTTGAACAAATATAAGTGGAACAAATTTTTTAAAGATATTGTTTTTTTTTGTGGTGTTTTTGTTCTTTAAGGGGGCGCATTTTTCCCCTCGTCCGATTTTGTCTCGGAATTTCACCAACCTATGACCAGAAAACATAAATGTGCTTAACTTCAGGTGTATAGCTCTTTTATATTGGACTGTATCGTGCCCTTTACAGACGGACGGAGAAACGGACATCGCTAGAATGTCTTATAACACTGTACAACACAAAAAAAAATTACAAGGTCAGACCAAAAAATTTTGATAGAAGAGACAAAAAAAAATACACGTGTATCGGCGTTTTGAAAGTTTACATCTGGGTCTCATTTTAGGGGGAGGTGAAGTTTCCCCCAAATGCAAATGTTGTATTGTAAATCGTCATTGAATATCGAGTGAAGCTTACGTTTAAAGTATATGGTGTGTTAAGCAAATTTATGTAAAATGTTACGGAGAACATTTTTGTGCAATATGTTAACCCTCTAACTCCTCAAGATAAGGGTCTTTTTTGTCCTTCTTTTCAAAAAGAGCAAAACACACTATTAAAACAGGGATTTAAGGGGTTTAAATGTTCCCCAAAAATATCCGCCGTGAAATTTTACTATAAGTCCCTGAATACACCAAAACGGAAAACAAAACAAGAAAGTCAGAAATAAGACACAACAAAAGAGAGCTTAGGGTTAATTTCGCATTTATTAAGAAAATCGAGTTAAGCTTACGTTTAAAGTATATGGTGTGTGAAGCAATTTTATGTAAAATGTTACGGAGAACATTTTTGTAGAATATGTTAAACCTCTAGTTCCTCAAGGTAAGGGTCTTTTTTGTCCTTCTTTTGAAAAAGACCAAAAACACCATTAAAACAGCTATTTAAGGGGTTAAAATGGTCCGCAAAAATATTTGCCGTGAAAGGGACTTATAGTAAAATTTCACGGCGAATATTTTTGCGGAACATTTTAACCCCTTAAATCCCTGTTTTAGTGGCGTTCTTTGCTCTTTTTTAAAAGGACAAAAAAGACCCTAATCTTGAGGAGTTAGAGGGTTAACATATTCTACAAAAAGGTTCTCCGTAATATTTCACATAAATTTGCTGAACACACCATATACTTTAAACGTAAGCTTTACCCGATTTTCTTAATAAATGCGAAATTAACCCTAAGCTCTCTTTTGTTGTGTCTTATATCTGACTTTCTTGTTGAGTTTTCTGTTTTGGTGTGTTCAGGGACTTATGGTAAAATTTCACGGCGGATATTTTTGCGGAACATTAAAACCCCTTAAATCCCTGTTTTAATGGTGTTTTTTGCTCTTTTTGAAAAGAAGGACAAAAACGACCCTTATCTTGAGGAGTTAGAGGGTTAACATATTTTACAAAAATGTTCTTCGTAACATTTTACATAAATTTTCTGAACACACCATATACTTTAAACGTAAGCTTTACTCGATTTTCTTAATAAATGCGAAATTAACCCTAAGATCTCTTTTGTTGTGTCTTATTTCTGACCTTCTGGTTGAGTTTTCCGTTTTAGTGTATTCAAGGACTTATAGTAAAATTTTACGGCGAATATTTTTTCGGAACATTTAAGCCCCTTAAATTCCTGTTTTAATGGTGTTTTTTGCTCTTTTTGAAAAGAAGGACAAAAAAGACCCTTATCGTGAGGAGCTAGAGGGTTAATATATTCCACAAAAATGTTCTCCATAACATTTTATATAAATTTGCTGAACACACCATATACTTTAAACGTAAGCTTCACTCGATATTCAATGACGATTGACAATAAAACATCTGCATTTGGGGGAAACTTTACCTCCCCCTAAAATGAAACCCAGATGTAAACTTTCAAAACGCCGATACACGTGTATTTTTTTTTTGTCTCTTCTATCAAAATTTTTTGGTCTGACCTTGTAATTTTGGAAAAAATTTGATTTTGTTGTGCAGTGTAATCGATCACTGATCAAAAATATATTTACTTTATAGGTTCTAGACCGATATTTCGATTCTGTAGTTGGGTATAAAAAATAATTTTTCGATTAATTGACATAAATTAATCGATTTATTCGTTATTCGAAAATCGTAATTTTTAAATTAATCGAACAAGAGTTTTGCTTTGTTTGATCGATTAATCGAATTATTCCTTATCGGCTGACAACTCTAATACATACCACTCTCAGCCGCATCTAGAGTCACGAAACGAGGACAAACTTCAGGTTAAGATATCTCAGAGATGAAACAAGATATTATAAAGGTTAAACATTCATTTTAAAGGTAATTTGTAGGACTTTCAGATGACATATTAGGTTTTATAAATATAGGTGAATTTTCGCAGTTATAACTTCAAGCTAAGATAACTCGAAAATTTGGGTTAAAAATTTGTTGGCCTGTGTTATTTTAAGATCGTACTAAACGATATTTTCTAAAAGATTTATCATTGTCACATTTGTCCAATTGTAAATTTCTATCTGGGTTACTTTATTTATGTTTCGGTTTTTCAAAGGATTCACAGCATAAATAAATGAGTTTTATTCAAAGAAAAAAGCTTTTTTTTTTAATACCACATATTGACTTAACTTTAGTGTTTGGAAAAGTCATCAAAAAAAAAAAAAATACTAAAGAAAAAAAAAAAAGTTCAAAGTGTAATGAACAGGCAGGACATTGTATATATTTTGTAGTACATAGTAGTATTGGTTTTTATTATCGATAAGAGTTTATTGAGGATTTTCTTGTAAAATTAACACAAAAACACTTTGTTTTAGAAAGTTCTTTGTTCTTGTATAACCTTGAGTAGGTGTGTTGTAGACTTATCGGCTCCTGCTTATTTAGTACATTGTGTAAAACCATAAAATACATTGTACCTACAAACTACGTACCTATTGATGTCATGTCAATGATTCACGTGTCATTTGAAAGATTTTGTCCAATATGTAATTATGATATTAAGGTTGATTACTTCAACACTTTGTTTTAATTGGAAATCTACTTTTAGTTAGAATTTAATTGGAGTAATGATTTTTTTATTTATTAAAAATGTATTTACGTTTTTGTTAATGTTACACTTCCATTGAGGTAATTAGGTTTGTTATTACCAGAAAAAATCTAACAATTTTTCTATTCGTAAAATATTTAAAAAAACAAAGAATTTTTTATTTGAAAAATATTTAAGAATCGTAGAGTTTTTCTATATAAAGGGGCATGTCACGTTCGGAAGTGGAATAAGTGGTTTACTCGTAAAACCCAAAGCGAATATTTTTTTCGGAATGAAACCACTTTTATACAAATCAAAAAAATAATATTCCTTAGTGTTTTTTTCTGTAAGTACAGATCGACCTCGGGCTCTAATTATGTTTGTTTTAAGGGTTCAAGTTGAAAAAATGCAGGAGAAAAATTGAATTTCTAAAAATTGTACTCATTTCTGGTATTCCCATACCGGTTTCAAACACTGTGCTCGATCTGTACTTACAGAAAAAAACACTAATAAAATTACTGAGAAAATATGTCGCCATTAGGCACGTGTCCGAAAGAGAAAATGAAAATTCCTTCATTTGTGTCTGCAATTCCAGATCATGTTGGTAACCCTTGCGAAATAATGTAAGAAACAAAAAAGAAAGTATGAGGTGAGGTTGAGATTGCTAGAAATAGAATTGTAGTGTTGGAAACTTTTAAAATGTATTCTGTAGAAACTATAAATATTCACACACTCAAAAAAACCTTATAAAATTACAAGAAAAACTTGTAACTTCTTTTTGTTTGCTACCTTCTATTTGAAAAAAATTCCTAGTAAGTTTACAAGATTTTTACTAAAAATTTTGTAATTTTAATTTACTAGATTTTTTGCTACCTCCTATTTTACGAGAATTCCTAGTAATTTTGCAAGGTTTTTACCAATAATTTTGTTATTTTACAAGCTTTTTACCAATAAAATTGTAAACTTACAGTTTTTTTGCGCAATTGAAATTACTAGGAATTCTCGTGAATTTACTAGATTTTTTTTTTTGTAAAATTATCTTGAAAATTTGTAAAATTACAAAAAAAATTGTAAAATTACAAAAAAAATGTAAATTTGGATTTGTTAAAAAATAAGGAAAACTGTAAAATATGCTAATATGGGATTACGAGACTTTTCCTAGTAATTTGACAAAGTTATATATTAGGACCAAAAAAAAACGACATTTTATAATTCTCTGGGTCCAAGTGCAGGACTTTCAACTTCTTGTAGCATAAAAATGTTGCATTTGTTAAACAAAAACGCAAAAAATCACGTTAAAAAAATTTTATTTTTCAGAGGTTGGTTTAGTTTTTCAAAAGGGAATTTTTTGCCCGCTGGTACAATTTTGCTCATTTACGAACTTAACCTGCCTATTAACATAAGACATATTTGTGCCAAATTTCAGGAGTCCAGTTCTCATATTTTGGACTGCATCGTGTTAACTACAGACGGACAGACAGACAGACGGACGAACGGACATCGCTAGAATGTCTTAGAATCGATAACTGATTATAAATATATATACACTCAAAAGAAAAACTCTGTCAAAAAATCTGTAAAACGACTTTCAATTTGAATTAACAATCTTTTAGCAGATTGTTCTGCTTAGAAGGATATTTTTACTAAAATCTCTGTCATTCAGTTTAAGAAAATAACAGACATTTTACTATGTTTATACTGATTTTGTTTGCTGAATTTCATTATTTTTTCAAGAAATTTTTTTATGTAAAAAAAAGCAGAACAGATTGTCAGCAGATTGCTCTGCTGAAATCAGCAGATTGTTCTGCTGAAATCAGCAGATTATTCTGCTGAAATCAGCAGATTGTTCTGCTAAAATCAGCAGATTTTTCTGATAAAATCAGCAGATATTTCTGCTAAAATTAGATTTCTCTGCTGTCGAAAAACACACATGTTTAATAACTAAAACGCCAGATAAAAGTATAAGCTTCCGTAGCGTAGTGGTTAAGAAGTGTACTTTCAAATCGGAAGGTGGCGAGTTCGATGCTGGCTGGCGCCGTATGTTTTTTTTTTGTTATATTTATTCACCTCTTATGACAGATATTTAGCAAACCGTGTCTGCTAAAATCAGCAGATTTCTCATATGGCTCAAAATGGGTGTATTTTCAGCAGATTTTTCTGCTGATTGGACAGAGAATTTATTTTGAGTGTACTCTATGGGGTCATAGACCGATATTTTGATGCGTAACACACGGAATGACGAAGTGAGTATATCCCAATACTGTAGTTGGAGGGTATAAAAAAACAATTTCCATGAACAAGACAAACCGACATTTAAAATCCTACTGATGATAACACTAACTGGAGTGTTTGAAACAGGTATGGGAATACAAGAAATGTCTATAATTTTTAAAAATTAAATTTTTCTTCTGTACTCAAAAAATTATGTCATTAAATGTTTTTATTTTAATTAAAAAAGTTTTACGTTTTGTAGTTTTTACACTCAAAAAAATAACTGTAAAGTTAACAAAATTTTTTTTGCTAACTCGAGTTTATTGGCTTTTTAGCAAATTTTTAGTTAAAATCAGCGTTTTAACTACTTTTTTAGTTAAGTTCAATTTACGAAAATACTAGTTTTGTACAAATTTTGAATTAATTTATTTTGTTGACTTTAAAACTGAGTTTACGAATTTTTACTAATTAATTTGCTGATTTTTTGTAACATTTTTGTCAAGTGAAAAATTTTAAACATTTCTTGTGTAGCCTTCTATGCAAATCTCATAAGTCCTACTTAAGCTGAACTTAATGCTAATAAGTGAAGTGTTAGTGTTTAAAACCAATATCTAACAAACTTAAAATTTTTACAAAAAGTTTAGCTGAATTCAACTAATAAAAAATGTTACGAAATTTTCAGCTGAATTTTTAGTTAAAATTACGGTTTTTTGTTAAATTAACTAGAAATTTAGTAGGTTCAAAATCAGGTGTTTTTTTAGTTAAATTTAACTAAATTTTTTGCTAACTTTGCAGTTTTTTTTTTGAGTGTAAAAGAAAAATTTTTTTTTCAATGTTCAGTTTTTTTAAATGACTATTTAAAAAAATAAAGACTTTGATTAACATTCAATTTTTAAAGTCATTTATTTTTGTTCTGCTAGTAAAAATAAGTGATTCTTCTTTAATTTTTTAATGATTTGTTTACGTTATTTTTTTTTTTTTAATGTTGGGATTTTTTAAGGAAATATCATTAGTTTTTACCTACTTGTGTTGGTTATTTTTTTTGTAGACATAAAATTCCAAAAATTATTTATAGAAATATAAAAACATATTTGTATCAAGTGACTTTGGCACGATGGAAAGAGTGTCTGGCCAGAATGTAGTTGATTGCGGGATCAATTCCCCATAAATTTTATTAAAAAATTTTTAAAATAAAATTCAATAGAAAAATTGTAAAAATAACCTACGAAATCATTAATTTTTAATGATTTTGTAGGAAATTTTTTTTTTGTATTTGTTGGTATAAATAACACAACAATCATTAATTTTTAATGTTTTCGTAGGTTATTTTTTCCGAATTTGTTGGTAATAAAAAATTAAAGTGAAGTTTCTTTTTAATTAATCAATGTTGATGTTTGTTAAAACAAATGAATAATTACTGGATTGGTTTCAAATGATTTATCACTTGTTTAACATATGTTTTTAATTTATTTTTGCCTACAAAATATTTTGAATGTAGTGACATGTGACAATAATTTATCCGGGGCTGAGACATTCGCTAACATATAGGTTTTTTGGGTCCGGGTGACAAGTCACGTGAGTTATCATGGACCTATACCTTTTCCAGCAGGGACACGAAACACGTTTTGAATGACATTAGAACGCCACAATATTTAATAAAGGTTTTTTGTCACTCAACAAAAATTTTACACTCAAAAAAAAAAAAATTTACAGTGAAAATTTTTTTACGCTCACAAATTTTTTTTCTAAAAAAAATTTTTTTTAGAACTTTTCTAAACTTTCAGTTTATTAACATTTACAAAATATGTTATTTAAAATACTACTGTATAACATTTGAATTGGTAATTTGAGTAATACTTTTAACGTTCTAAACACAATTCCATATTTTACTGAACAATTAAATTCATTTCGAAAAAAAGCATGCATACATAGACATTTAATTGAATTCCTATTGTTCCATTACTCATAATCACAAACATTCGCATACAATTATTGGGAACACAAAAGCATCATTCAATGATACGACAAGTACTTGTCGATTGTCAATTGTTAGACAGAATTGAATTGAAATATTATTCTAGTGTGATTGTGTGTGTGTGTGTAATTGATAGAAATACAAAGAAATACTTGAATCAATGAATGAACTGGAAGAATTAAAAAAAAATTTAATTATTACTGATTATTCTGTGGAATGTCTATACAAACACAGTCATACTTGCACTCATACTAATAAAAGCCTAGTTGGAAAATGTGCCAGAAGAACATTTTTTCCTGAGGAAAGTCTGAAGGGGTTAACAAATCATAGGAAATTTTTGAATGCCTTAAACTCCTCATTATGACTTGGCGAAATTTTAAAAAAACGAGTGGCTCGGAATTGATAATGTGTTGTTACTAAGAATTTCTCAAGGACATTGCCAACTGGGATATTATGTCATTCATAAAATATTTTTTTTTCACTTGCAGTTCCTTAGAAATTTTTAAAAAAATTCTAAAGAATTTTCCAAGTTACTATACATATACTCACACACGCATACGTAAGACTAAATGAATGGAATAAAAGTGGTAAGGAAGAATTTTTATGTTTTTTTTTCTTAAAGATAAAAATGGCAAGAAAGATTTCTATGAATTCACATTGTTATTGGAATTTTTATACGCTGCACTAAAGTACTAAGGATATTTTTAAATTTGTGTTTATATACGTCACACATTGAAATATGGATTGGAAAACCCATAAAGTTTGTCTTTAAACATTGCTAGATGCTTTCTAACAAAAGTTTAGTAATGTTATTTATTTTAAAGATAAAATAAAAAAAGTCAGTGGGAGAATTTATTGCATTTTTTGCAAGGGATAATTTTGGTTATGACTCATTAGTAATTTTTTGATATCTCGCTTCCTTTTCGAGTTATTAACACTTAAAGCTTTATTTTTTACTTTGAGCCAACACTAAGGGGATGCCCCCTACGAATGTCTTTCAATGTCATTCAACAATTTCAATTTGCATTTCGGCCCTCGCACATTTAATATCTACTCACATTTAATATTTACTCAATCTGGACGCCATTAATCTTAAATTAAAACTTGATAAATTTCCAAAACAGCACTATTTACAAAAATACTTATTTGATAACACCATCCGACAGCCAATATTAAACATGAACCGGATGATATGCGTCTGAAAGTAGATATAAAATGGAGTAAAACTGCATTAACAGTTTTTCATTTCGTGATCCTGTTTCCTTTTAAAAGGACTTCAAAGTTTTAAAGGATACATTTTGTAAAATATTTTTGAAATAAAAGTATGTTTTTTATTCGACCTTTTCTTTATAGAATCTCAAATGAATTAATACTCAAGCTCGGGGTCATAAGTTTTAAATGTTTTTTATTTATTTAAATATTTCCAATACCTTGATATTCTTTGAATATCTTCATCAGGGACAGTCTAATGTTTCACAAAAATATAAATAAGAAAAACAACAAAATGAGTTAAAAAAACTGTCCTAAGATTACACTGGGGACGGAAAATGAAAGAGGAAAATATCCCCTAATTTATTTATTTTTCTATTTTGCCATATCCGGATAAAAGGATGTGAATAAAGTTATTTGAAAACTTTATCAAAATATTTTGTTCAAAATTTTGAATGATATTAATGGACAAATTTTTGAAAGGACGTAGCTTACCTCTTTTTTCCTGATATGTCAAAACAATAACATAGGAAAATTAGAGGAGATCCTCGTTTTTAATTTCGGATTACGAAATGAAAAACTGTTAATGCTGTTTTACTAGATTCAGTCTCTAGTTTCAAACGTTTATTATCCAGTTCAACGACTTTTTTCATTTTTGTCGGACGGTGTAATAATTAGGTATTTTATGATAAATGATAAATAATTATTCGTTATATCAAAAATTCGTTTAAATATCTTTTAACCTCACCGTGTGAGAAGAGAATACGCCATAATTACATTTTCTATGTAACGGCTTTTTTCAATGGCAACCCAGTTTCAATTGCAAACTTTTAACGCGTTTTCTGCAAAATCAAATATTTTGAATTATGACACTATACAAGTAAATGAGCGATATATTCATGATCCTCGAACGATTTTAAAGGCATAATTACTTGAGCGAATACGGTTCGGAGACGTGTCAGCTGATACGTTAGCTTGTATTAAAATAAATAGAAATAGGTACTTAAACGAATACGTGACGGTGCTGTAGCGGCCGAACCTAGAAAATTTTGATTTTCCGTACGTTTTACGAGTCAGCTGATTTTATTTTTTATTTTGTGTTGAATTTTTTTTATTTGTGTGGCAGAATTGACAAATAAATATTAATAAACGAAAAAAAATGTTTTTCTGTAAATATAAAATAAAAAAAAAATCACAAATAACCACTTTTTAAAATTAAATTTTTAAATTAATATGACACGTTGAAACGGAATCAGTAAGTGCTTGAAAAATACAACAGCCCGTCACGCTACAGCACCGCTCCAGTAGCGCTCAAGTGCCTAGGCCTTAAGCCGATCTAGTGATGTCCGTCAGTCAGTCTGTTTGAAAACACGATAACTTTCGAAAGACAAATTTGTGGCACCTGTTTTAGAAAAATGACTAAAAAAAGTTTTTTACTCAAAATAAAATATTCCTGGTCAAAATTAAACAAGCAGAAAAGTTAAATTCGACTTGGCCGAATCTATGAATACCCTTAACAATGCCCTTTTTAAGTGAAAGTAAATTTTCTAACGTGAAAAAAATAAAATTTTTGATTAAAAATATTTTATTTTGTGTAAAAAAACTTTTTTTTAAGTAATTTAAAAAAAAAAAAATTACAAAATTTTTTTTTTGAGTGCAAAATTTTTTTTGTGTGTAAAATTTTTTTCGAGTGTACTTTTGTTTTAATGTAAAAATATTTTTGAGTGAGAAAAATACGTTGTAAAATATTTTTGTGACTTACCAATGTTTTTAAAACATGTTTAATGGGGTTCCAACATGTGAATTTAAGGCGAAACTAATCTAAAATTCACGGTTTTGCTAATAACTTTGTAACCACTGAACCGATTTGGCTAAAATTCAATACGAACCAGGCCTGGAGAACGATAAAAATATATGCCAAGCTTCAAAATCCTCAGAATTGCGTTTCAAAAGTTATCGTGTTTTTGATCTCGTAAATTCAAGAAAAACCCTTACCTAAATTCAGTCGTTTGCTCATAACTTTTGACGGATTTCGGACCGATTTTTCTTTATTGCAATACCAACCTGACCAGGTAAATGCCCAACAGATACGCCAAATTTCGGGAGCCTCCGTTAAATCTTTCAAAAGCTACACTCAAAAAAATACGTTAGTAGATTTACTTTTTTTTTTTTTTTGCTAACGCTAGTTAGGTAACTTTTAGCAAATTTTTAGTTGAGATTAGCATGTTAGCAAAAAATTCTTGTAAACTTCATTAAGCACATTAGCAATTTTAAACAAACTTTGAACTAATTTCTTTTGCTAAATTTGAAATTGAGTTGACAACATTTTTACAAGATTTTTTGCTAATATTAGCAAAATAAATGGTAAATTTTTTTTTATTTTCAGAAAACTTAAAATGGCGCTATCTCGGAAACTAAGCCAGATAGAGCAAAATGGAGGGCATTTTTGGTTCTTAGAATCTCCATACTTTCGCGGGTCCTCTTCACATGTGTGGACCCTAATGGGCCCTAACTTTGGATCCAAAAAAGTTAGCATTCCCGAAAATTTTAAAATGCTCATATCTCGGTAAATATTGCCGACACAACAAAAAGTCCAAAAGCATTTTTGTAGCTCTCAACACGTAGAACAAGACCGCAAAATAGTCAAAATATAATAATATTTTTGAAGTTATCGAGTTTTTTTAATTCTCAAGACCCCAGTGGTCCCCTATAATCACGTATCTCAAAAACTAAGCAAGGTAGAGCGAAACGGAAACAAATTTTGGATCAAAAACTATGACGATTTTAAAGGAACCCAACTAGGTCTAGACCCATCGGGGTCTGGACCTATCGGGTCCGAACCCAATGGGGTTCTCAGATGTGTATGAACTAAGTTAAAAAAAAAATTTAGTTAACTAATTATTGGCAAAACATTTTTGCTAACTTTAGCAAAAAAATTGTGGGTTCAAAATCAGCAAATTTTCCTGTAGGTTTACAAGCTTTTTTTTGCTAATATTACAGTTTTTTTTTTTGAGTGTAGCGTGTTTTCAACAGACAGATATTTTGAGGTGTTACAAACGGAATGACAAACTTATATGTACACTCAAAAAAATAAAACTGTAAAGTTAACAATTTTTTTTTTGTTAACTCAAGTTTACTGGCTTTTTAGCAAATTTTTAGTTAAAATCAGCGTTTTAACTACTTTTTTTAGTTAAGTTCAATTTAGGAAAATACTAGTTTTGAACAAATTTTGAATTAATTTTTTTTTGTTGACTTTAAAACTGTGTTTACGAATTTTTTATTAATTAATTTGCTGATTTCTCGTAACATATTTGTCGAGTGAAAAAATAATGCTGTGAAAAAAAAGAAAAAAATAAGTGAAGTGTTAGTGTATAAAATCAATATTTAACAAACTTACAATTTTTTTACAAAAAGTTTAACTGAATTTAACTAATGTTTTTGTTAATACATACATAAAAATATTACGAAATTTTCAGCTGAATTTTTAGTTAAAGTTACGTTTTTTTGCTACATTCATTCTACGAAAAATTAACTAAATATTTTTAGTCAAATTAACTAGAAATTTAGTAAGTTCAAAATCAGGTGTTTTTTTAGTTAAATTTAACTAAATTTGTTGCTAACTTTACAGTTTTATTTTTTTGAGTGTACCCTCTATCACTAGAGTGGTGGGTATAAAAAAGAAATTCACTTAAGAAAATTTAAAAAGGATATTGTGAAGGGTATTCATAGATTCGGCAAGTCGAATCTAACTTTTATACTTGTTTTCTATTTTTTTTTCTTCTAGCACTTTTTATGTACTTGAAAAATACTTTAAATTCTTCTTTTGAGTATGTTTTGTGTTGTTGTTTTCTTGGCTTATTGTTCATCATCTCTATTGTTATATACATACATACACTTAAAAAAAATTGTTAAAAATTCAGTTTTACAGACTTTTTGGCTATCATTTTTTTTTAGGTTTTACTTTATTTTCTTTTCCGCAATGTGAACCTACCTGATTTCTTTGTAAATTTTTCTCTTATTTATTTCCCCTCATTCCCATATTCAAGTTTCAGTACAATCGGTGGGTGCCCTGTGAAAGACCTTCCTTGTAAGTTAAAAATTTTATAATTTTTTTAAAATCCGTCAAAAATTACAGATGTAACATGCATTTGAACAAAAAGGCATTAGTTTAGTTTTATACAAAAACATTTGTTAAACTTGGCACAGCTAAAATAAACCTGAATTTATCTTCAAATACATGTAACTTCTAAAATTTTTGACGAATATTATTAAAAAACCCCTTATTTTCGGCGACACGAAATAACTCCCACATGAAATAACTCCCACCTAAAAAATGAAATAAGTCCCAAAAAAAACTCCATACAAAGTTGGGAGTTATTTCATATGAAATAACTACCAATTTAGTGGGACTTTTATCATTTTTGTTGGGATTTATTTCATAATTTTTTCGGTGGGAGTTCTTTCATATGAAAGAACTCCCACTCCAATAGCGATGAAATAACTCCCACTATTGTTTCATTGTTGGTGGAAGTATCTGGAACATTTTGACTTATAGAATATTATTATTAATAAATTAAAATTCGTTGTGATTTTAGTACCAAATTTTAGGACGAAGTGCTTTTTTAACAAATTTGTATGTTTTAGAAATGTTGCTTCCAAAACTGGCAAGGATTTTTGAGGTAAGAGCGCACTGCAGCCGAAAATATTTTCGTTAGAATACAAAATTGTTATAAAAAAAAGGAGAACGCGAAAGTTATCCAACGTGATGTGTTTTCGATAACATAGAAAGTTTTTCGATTACATACAAGATTGTTGAAAAAGCACCGCAGATGAAAATTTAAAAGATTTAATCAGAACTTATTGTAAAAAGCGCCGCAGGCGAAAATTTGGTACCAAAAATCGCGGCGATTTTTGGTACTAAATTTTCGCCTGCGGCGCTTTTTACAACAGTTCTCATTAAATCTTTTAAATTTTCGGTAACATACAAATTTTTCGCAATAAGCGCCGCATGCGAAAATTTGGTACCAAAAATCGCGGCGATTTTAGGTACCAAATTTTCGCATGCGGCGCTTTTTACAACAAGTTCTGATTAAATCTTTTAAATTTTCGGTAACATACAAATTTGTCGCAATTTTCGCCTGCGGCGCTATTTACAACAGGTTCTAACTAAATCTTTTAAATTATCGGTAACATACAAATTTGTGGCAAAAAGGACCGCACGCGAAAAATTGGTACCAACAATTGTTGCAAAACATCGCTGCGATGTTTGAATGTAACCGAAGCAAGTCAAATAGAACACTCAATTTATTTTTGCATGTTTTCGAAAAACTCTGAAAAAAACAAATCAGCCGTCAAGTTTCGCATTTGGCAGTTATTATAACTTGTTTGTATTGCACCGAAAGTAACATCAGGATCCTCGTTCTCGCCTTAACTGTTATATTTTGCCTTATTGTTTGTTTAATTTTTGTTGAGATTTCTAAATTTTTTTATTGGGACTTCTTTCATTATTAATGGGAGTTATTTCATTAGCACTTATTTCATTTTGTAGGTGGAAGTTATTTCATTGTGGTTGGGACTTATTTCATTTTTTTCTCCATTGGGACATATTTCATTTTTGGTAAGATTTATTTCATTGGGAGTTATTTCGTGGGAGTTATTTCATGTGGGAGTTATTTCGTGTCGCCTTATTTTCTTTGTAAAAAATCAGACTTAAACTTACATATAGAAATTAAAATTATAAATTTTTCAACTTGGTCAAATTTGGTCAAATATACAAAAACTTGTTCTAGAAGGTTGTGCAAAAGTTTTAAAAACATTTTTTTTAGTGTACTGCATTTTTTTCTTCCTTACGTCTTTAAATAAATCCATATATTACTATCATCTAGACGTATTTCTCCTTTTTTATTCAAATTTGTGTACTAAAAACAGCACAATGTCCTGTGATGCCATTTTTTAAGGACAGAGAAGATAAAATGAAGCAAATGACACTTAATTTACATATCTTGTAAATTACATACATATTTTTATATCCCTAGATCACAATGTGATGGTGAACATTAACATTTTTTGTTAAAATTTTTATTTTAACAAAAACGTCAGAGATATTAACATTAAGATTCAATTTGGAGACAGTTAAAAACCTAATTTCAATTCGAAAGCATTGGCCCTTACCACAAGAAAACAAAAAGTCTATTTTAACAAAAGTTTTATTTTTAATTTAAAATTTTCAATACATTTTTGAAAGTCGATTTTAAAAACAAAAACAATTTGTATGGAGTGTGAGTCAAAAAATATGTTTGTGCGTGATTTAAAAATTCTTCTCGTGAGTTAAAAGTCACTCACTTGCCCATCCCTGGCTCACAGCTACAGAAAATTAATTTTGTTGTTGCAAATTTTTTTCTACTAAAAATTATCCTTAAAATTTTAAAACCAAAAGTTTTATATATTAACAAATATTTTTTTTTTTTTTTTAATTTAAAATGTTAAGAAACATACAATCTTAAGTGATAATAAAAATAACAATTTTATAACAAAGTAGCAACAATGAAGTGTTCTATGTGTGTGCAACATCAAATGTACAAAAATGTTGCAGTATTAACTATAAAAAAATATATACCGGCCAACCGTAATAGCTTCGCTAAAAACGACAAACATTATTTGTTAGTGCCACAGGCAAAGTTTTCGCACTGAAAATATTATTTTTTTTAATACTGAGCTTTATGAATTTTTCATAAATTTTTCATTAATTTTTAATAAATTGTATAAAAAGTTTATTGAATTAAAAGCTTTAAATTTATTGATACCTAATAAAAGCTGGATTACTCAATGCTCCGTTATAAAATAACTCTCCGTTAAATTTTACTTTTTCATACAAATTTTGACATAAATCGGCAGTTAGCAGCTAAATCAGCAGTAAGCAGCTAAATTTTCATTGAGTAATCCGCCCTTAATAAAATATTTCCATAAAATGTCAACAAAAGTGTTCATACATGCAATTTAATTCATTAATTTAATGAACAAGTTATAAATTACAGCTAATGCATCATTTATAGATAAATAAAAACTTAATTTGTTCATAACAATTAAAATGATCCTTCACTTAAAACCAATTTCTAGAAAGGACATTTAGCGGGAGTCGACTGTATTTATAACTACATACACATGCATTCTTACTACTACTTACAGCATATTTGTACGTACACTAAAAAAACCTTGCCAAATTACAAAAAAAGTTCTGTAATCCCATTTTACCAATATATATGACAGTTTTCCTTGTTTTTTTAACAAACAATTTTCGATCGAAATTTATATTTTTCTTTGTCTTTTACAATTTTTTTGTAAATGTCAAAATTTCCAAGATAATTTTACAAAAAGAAATCTAGTTAAGTCACGAGAATTTCGTGTAAGTACTATCGAATCAAAAAACCTGTAAATTTACAATTTTATTGGTGAAAAACTTGTAAAATTACAAATAAGCTCGTAATTTTTACTAGAATTTCTTGTCAAATAGCAGATAGCACAAAATCTAGTTAAGTCGCAAGAAGTCCTTGTAATCGCTTAAAAAAAGTTGTAAATTTACAATTTTATGGGTTAAAAAACTTGTAAATTGTTTGTAATTTTACAAGCGTAAAAAAGGAGATAGCACAAAATAATTTTACGAGGCTTTTTTTGGTAATTTTATAAGATTTTTTTAGAGTACGTGTGAATATAAAACTAAATGAACTTTACAATCTTATGCTCTACTTAATGCGACTTACACACGTACACATAAAGAAAACTTTGTCAAATACTTGAAAAAGTCTCGTAATCCCATTTTTCCAATATTTAATAATTTTTCCTTTATTTTTAACAACGAATTTTGTGTTTTGGTCGACTGAAATTAACATTTTGTTTTGTAGTTTTTAAATTTTTTCCATAAATGTTCAAATTTTAAGGGTAATTTTACAAAAAAAAGGAAGTAAAGTCACGGGAATTCCTTGTAAGTTTGAACACATCAAAAATGTTGTAAATTTTATTCGTAAAAAGCTTGTAAAATTACATGAAAGCACGTCATTTCTATTGCTTTTATTGTCATTTTACAATTTTTTTTGACTGTACATACATATGTGACATTTTTAATAGTCTAGTTTTATAGAAAAAAGTACTATAAAGCCGACAATGTGTGTGACTATTAAACCGACAATGTATGTATGTGTGTTGGCACTCACGTATGTATGTTCAGAGCAGTCATGCGCATTTTTGTAATTCCTATTCCCGCGGGAATAGGCTTAAAAATGCTGCTTGTGCGCTGTCAACACACATACACTATAAAATTCTCTTGCTTGAGCAAATTTGTTCACTTTTCGCTTGCTACTACCCACACAAGCATAAATGTTATAGTATGTGTGTGCGCATCGCTGGTTCAGAGTCTTGAAAAAATGTATTCAATTGCAAGTAAATTCATCTGAAATTTATATTTTACTAAACTAGCAATTATAAATCAATCTAAACTGATTAAGGCAACAAAATAATTCAATTTGCAAAATGTGTCCTTTTTTAAATCCCGGGATTTACGATTTAAAAATTGCAATCCCAGGATCTGTGGATTTTTCGGGATCTCGACAGTTTTTGAGATTTGAAAATTGTAGAAGGGTCATTATTAGTGAAATCAATCATGAATATTTTTGACCACCTCCGATATTGATGAAATTTGGTTTAGTTCTTACACTACGTAAAAAACTAACAAATGCAAATTTTCAGCCCTCTAAGTCAACAGGGGCCGAAAATACGAAGGGTCAAAATGTCCCCCAAAATCTCCCACTTTAAATAAGGGGGCACCCCTTCCTTTTTTTGGAAAATTTTTTGGTTATGGTAGGTCTTTTAGAGCGTATTATAAGCTTTAAAACAAACAAAAATGGGCTCTATAGCTACAATAGCTACGGTTCAAGAGTGTTGCGATTTGGAGATTTTGGGGGAAATTGTGAAAAATTTTGATTTTGAGCGATCCCATTGCTGTCCCAACATAAAAATTTCAGAATATATTCCTTAGGACCATCTCTATAAGATTATCAAGTAAAAAAAATCGGAGGATACGATCCTCCCCATTTTCTCCTCCCTATATCACGACCTTAAAATAAGGGAGGTAACCCTTATTTTTTTCGAAAATTTTTTGGTTATGGTAGGGGTTGTAGAGCATATTATGAGCTTTAAAACAAATCAAAAATGGACTTTCTAGCTATAATAGAACCAACGATATTAACTTTTTAAGGTGCAAAGTGTCGCGACTGGGAGATTTTGGGGGAAATTTTGACACTCCGTATTTTCGGCCACTGTTTACTTAGAGGGCTGAAAATAAGTGTGCGTCAGTTTATCACTTACAAGGGAAGTATCTCAACCCTTATGAACCGATTTGCATGAAACGTAAAATATATATAAAAGAGACAATTCTAAGGTTGGGGTGTCTCGGCTTATCGGCCATATCGGGGATTTAGGGGTTCAAAACATGGGTCAAAAAATGGCGAAAAAATCGTTTTTTGGATTTTTCAGCCATTTCTTTCTAAGAAACTATATGACTATACATATGAGAAGAAAGGTTTTTTTAATGCCTATCCAACGGTGGCATAACCTTGTAAAAGTTTGGCTTCGTTAAAAACTTTTTTCATGAAAATGTGAAAATTTTGTGGGGTATTTATATGAAGACATAGAGGTACGATGTCCATAGGAATACGAAATAATCTATATTAAATTTAAGTCGACACGTATTTTTGCTCTAGACGATATTCCTGTTAGTTCGTGAGTTATCGAAATTTTCCCGGAGGTCCATATGGTTTCATAAGGGGACAACGAAATTTTGAAACACTGATATGGCCGAAAAGCCAAGACACCCCAACCTTAAAATCGTCTCATTTATATATATTTTAAGTTTCAGGCAAATCGGTTCATAAGGGTTGAGATACTTCCCTTGTTAGTGTTACAACTAAACCAAATTTCATCAAAATTGGAGGGGGTCAAGAAAATTTTTAGCTATTTTTGATTGATTTCACTAAGAATGACCAGAAGTGAAATAATTGATAGACTTTTAATTAAAATTTATGAGGACATCTTAAAAATAAATTTAAAAACTTTTTAAGTCCGGTACATTTTTTTGTGGAAAAAAATTTACTATCCTTTAAAAAGGGAATTGTGGAGGACCCTTTTTAAAGGATAGTAAATTTTTTAACGTGAAAAAATTAACAATTTTGATTAGAAAAATTTTATTTTGATTAAAAAACTTTTTTTCTTGTCATTTTTGTAAAAAAAAGAAATATTACTAATTTTATTAAAAAAATAAAAATTATCTAAAAAAATTTAATAATTGCTTTAATGAAAAAAAAAAAATGTTAAAAAAAATCTTAAAAATAGCAAAAAAATACAAAAAAATAGCTAAAAATACTAAAAAATAGCTAAAAAAACTAAAACTTATACAAATATGACCTAAAAATATGCATTCATAACGAAATAATAGCAAAATATGCAATAAATATGCATTTTAAGCAAAATATGCAAAAATATGCACTAACGAATCGATGCCATTTTAAAGCAAATTCTTTGATTCGCAAAGATATCTTGTTTATGCTGTTCTATGACCAAAGGGAAAAAACATGCATTTGCATGAAAGTCCTCTCCTTGGTAATAACATATTTTAATTCTTAATTTTTTTTTGTGTGTTAATATTGACCCTAAAAATAGGGTGACCATTTTTTTCTAAACTCAAATCAGTACGCCCACACAGAAATAATTTGAAACGAATTTTAATCAACAAAAACGCGGATTCAATCAATTTTTTGATTAAAATTCCTCCAATTAAGAATATTGTTATACCAATCATCAAATTGTAGGTGATTGATTGAAAATTTTTTCAATCAAAGATTTTTTTGATTTTGATCAAAAATTTGATCAATTTTTTATTTATAGTCAATCAAAATGATGATAGATTTAACGAATGAATTGCAAGCTTATGACAAAGTTATCAAAAAATTTATCTTTTTTGCTTTGCCAACCATAAAAAAATAAACCCGATTATTTTGTGTATTTTTGAATTAATTAAAGCAAAATGATTTATTTAAATAAATTAAAGCAAAAAAAAAAAAAATCTGGTATGTTGAAAATTTGTAATTCGACAGTTGAAGAAAATATCAAAAATTTTAATCAAAACATTGATTGACTCATTTAGATTTTGTTGATCAATAGATTTGATTGAAAATTTTTAGCCAATAATTTTTTGTGTGCAAGTTTTTATGATTTTTATACCCTACACCACTCTGTGGTACAGGGTATAATGTGTTTGTGCTGATGTTTGTAACTACCCGAAATATTTGTCCAAGACCTACCTTCAAGTATACCGATCGACTCAGAATTACTTTTTGAGTCGACTTAGCGATGTCCGTCCGTCCTGTATCGTGCTTAAACCGTCTGTCCATCTATCGGTTTAAGCACGATACAGGTCGCAATTTTCAATCAATTGACTTGAAATTTGAAACTTAAGCATCTTTTGGCTCAAGGACGAAGCCTATTGAAATTGAAGAAAATCGGTCCATGTTAAGACCTAGCCCCCATGCAAACGCCCCCTTTGGATTCGGCTTAAATGACTCTAATAACCGTATTATTATAGATTATATTATAGAATCACCATTCCAAATTTCAAAGGAATCGAGTTAGTCCTTCTGGTAGTCCCCATACAAACCACCCTCCCGATATTCACATAATTCCCTCAAAATTCATAAAAATGGAAATATAAATAAAAATTTTATTTTTAGGTGTTAAACGTGTACTTTATTAACCTTATCAAATCGGAATATAATTGTACCATTTTTGGACTTAGTCCCCCTTACAAAAATTTCGACCGATATTCAATTAAATTGGTCTATTGACAAAAAAATAAACCAATAATATCTGTGTGTACCATTTTTGGACTTAGTCCCCCTTACAAAAATTTCGACCGATATTCAATTAAATTGGTCTATTGACAAAAAAATAAACCAATAATATCTGTGTGTGTTTTCTACACCAAATAAATATCTAAAAAAGACATACCAAAGCGGTCCATGTTTAGACTTGGGACCCATTTTCCGGAAAACACTGGTGTAGGGTATCATATAGTCGGTCGGAATGTTTACATCAATTAAAAAAATTCGGTTAAATGAACAAATGTAGTTGTTTGAAGTCAAATAGTAGTTCAGTAAAATCAAATGTTTAACAACAACTAACATAAATTGTTGTAGTTTCCACAAACAACTCCGTTTAAGTAGAAAACAATAAAAAAACCCATGTTTAAAGAATACGATTCTGAAAATGTATTTCCTTAGAAAATCTCTCAGATTTTAAAGATTTTTTCCCTTTAGTTGTGATATCTCTTTTGAATAACCTCCAGATAATAAGCACATATTTCTTAAAAACAGTCATTTCAAATTTAAGGTCGATATATCAGGAAAAAACAAATTAAATTTATGAATTTACATAATCGAATCACCTCAGTTTCATTTTGATTTAAAAATACATCATCCGGAGAAATGTTCCTTATAAAAACCCTAAATGATTCTGTATCCTAAATTTTTTGTTAAGACTTTAACAAAAATTATCATTTTTAGGCAGAATTTTTGAATAAAATAGTTTTTATACCCTCCACTTAGTGATAGAGGGTATATATAAGTTTGTCATTCCGTTTGTAACTCATAGAAATATCGGTTTGGGACCCCATAAAGTATATATATTCATGATGCCCGATCGATTTTAAGACATTCTAGCGATGTCCGTCTGTCTGTCTGTGGAAAATGCTGTCACGGACAAAACATTGCACAGAGATGACTGAAACTTAACATATTTATTTGAAGTTCTCCCGAGAAGTTTGGTATTGCATTTGAGCGATATCGGTTCAGCGGTTCAAAAGTTATGAACGAAAATGTAAGCACACCTCAAAAATTTCAGTACATTCAACATAACCTAAAAAATACAAAATGCTTTAATTCGGCTTCTGGTTGACATATGTGAAAATAATTGAACACCAAATGGTATTTAAACAAGTACGAACATATTTTTTGACAACCAATTTTTTTTTAAGAAAAATTTTTTTCGCGGAAATTTAAAAAAAAAAAAATTTTTTTCAAAAGTAATTTCCTTTTAAATAAAGTTTTTTGCAATAATCTTTTTGAAATTGTGGAGGGTATCACTACATTCGGCAAGGCCGAATTTAACTTTTTTACTTGTTTGTGTTGAAATGGTCAAAAATCAGTACAATCAGTACATATTTTCAGAAATCAGTACAAATCAGTACATGGATTTTTCATCGGTCCACGTAACTAAAAATCAGTACATGTACTGATCAAATCAGTACGAATGGTCAGCCTACCTAAAAAGCAACTTTACGACCCCAACGATTTTGAAATTCGAAAAAAGAAAAATTTACTGCCCCCTATTAGTCATAAAATAAATTCTTTTAAAGTTCTGTTAATGTCTAACATAAAAGAAATAGCTGCAATGTAGCAGTTAGAATAAGTTGGTTTAAGTGTAAATACGTGATTTTTAATGGAATAATATTTTGAAGCAAAAAACCAGTAAAGTTAAAGAAAAAATGGAAATGAAAATTATTTTGATAAATACATTTTTCTTATGCCCATTTATAACGAAATTTTCTTTTGTTGTCTGTATGTGTAGAAAATACACATACAATTTTCAAACAATAACGACGTCATTTATAACAGAGAAAGATAGGCGACAAATACTACATTTAAAGTTACAGTAGAGTTTATCTATAACGATAGTAAAATAAATCGTCTTTTGTAATCGTTTTAATGGAAAAATCTTTTATAATATCCAAATTTTACTGCAATATGTGTAATAAAAAATATAAAACTATAAAAGAGTGGGAGTTTGAATGAAAATAATAATAATAAAAAAAAAAATATAATTCAACAAATATGACAATAAGATTTATAAATATTTAAACATACAACAATGAAATGAATGTTATAATGTCATTGTTGTTATTTAGTATGTATGAAAGTTTTTAATCTTTAATGTACTTTTTTATGAAAAAAAAGGGACATTTCCATTATAAATATATAATGACATCAGTTAATGACTTTTCTATTTTTATTTTTTTATTAACTAATAATGTTTTTTTTTTCTATTACAAGTTGAATTTGCTAAATACGTATGAGTATTTTATTTAGATATAAATTAAATATTACTCATACGTACATTATATTAAAATAACAACAAGGAAAAAAATTTAAATTTTAAATAAATTTAAATTTAAATTTGTATACCCTCCACTCTAGTGATAGAGGATATATATATGAGGCATTCCACACCAAATGTCCAGCGAAAAACAACATGTGTACCGTAAACTTCTGAATAGGTGATATGGATAGCCCTATATGGAACTTAGAAAATTGCGTTTTTGGTTTTTCAATTTTTCAAAAACTGGGCTTAGGAGGCGTGGTCAAATATTTGAAAAATGGTCAAATTTGTGGAGAGTTGCCTTGATTAAATATTTATCACATTAAAACGGAATGCACCACAATGTCAAAAATTTACGTTCTTATATAGTTTTGTATGGGCTATCGATTAAATTTTTTTTTTTTGGAAAATTTTCAGAACCCGTTCTGAAATTTTCCATTTTTAAAAAAAGTCAATTTATCAAAAATCCGGCCACTTTTTTTTTTCTTTTTTCTTTATTTTTTTAAAAGTTTAGATGTTTGTCCTGCCACACAAAAAAAAATCAGAAACACGTTCATCTTTTTTTTCGAGAAAATCGCATTTGAACTTTAAATTTCATAACAATTTAGTAATTTGCTTGTATTTTCTTGTGTCAACAGAGCGTATGACGAATATTTATGCAATTAATATTACTCATTCGCAAATTTAAAACAAAGAAATACAAGCAAATAAAAAAATTGTTATGAAATTTAAAGTTCAAATGCGATTTTCTCGAAAAAAAAGATGAACGTGTTTCTGATTTTTTTTTGTGTGGATGGACAAACATCTAAACTTTTAAAAAAATAAATAAAAAAGAAAAAAAAACAAGTAGAGAAGTTAAATTCGAATTGGCCGAATCTATGAATACCCTCCACCCTTTTTAAGTGATAGCAAATTTTCTAACGTGAAAAAAATAAAATTTTTGGTTAGAAATATTTTATTTTGTGTAAAAAAAAATTTTTTAAGTAATTTTTGAAAAAAAAAAAAAATAATTTACTAATTTTTTTTTTGAGTGTAAAATTTTTTTTGAGTGTAAAATTTTCTTTGAGTGTATTTTTTTTTTGTTTTAGTGTAAAAAAATTTTTGAGTGACAAAAATACCTTGTAAAGTATTTTTGTGACTTACTAATGTTTTTTAAACATGTTTAACGGGTTTTCAACACGTGAATTTAAGGTGAAACTTATCTGAAATTCACGGCTTTGCTAATAACTTTTGAACGACTGGACCGATTTGGCTAAAATTTAAAACGAATTGGACCAGAGGAACGGCAAATATATATGTTACACTTCAGCACCCTCAGAACTGTCGTTCGAAAGTTACCGTGTGTTTTAACTCGTAAATTCCAGAAAAACCCTTGCCGAAATTCACTCATTTGCTTATAACTTTTGAACCACTGGACCGATTTCGCTGGATTGCAATACCAACCTGACCAGGTAAATGCCCAACATATATGCCTAACTTCAGGAGCCTCCGTGAAGTCTTTCAAAAGTTAGCGTGTTTTCAACAGACAGACAGACAGACAGACAGACAGACAGACAGACAGACAGACAGACAGACAGACAGACAGACAGACAGACAGACAGACAGACAGACAGACAGACAGACAGACAGACAGACAGACAGACAGACAGACAGACAGACAGACAGACAGACAGACAGACAGACAGACAGACAGACAGACAGACAGACAGACAGACAGACAGACAGACAGACAGACAGACAGACAGACAGACAGACAGACAGACAGACAGACAGACAGACAGACAGACAGACAGACAGACAGACAGACAGACAGACAGACAGACAGACAGACAGACAGACAGACAGACAGACAGACAGACAGACAGACAGACAGACAGACAGACAGACAGACAGACAGACAGACAGACAGACAGACAGACAGACAGACAGACAGACAGACAGACAGACAGACAGACAGACAGACAGACAGACAGACAGACAGACAGACAGACAGACAGACAGACAGACAGACAGACAGACAGACAGACAGACAGACAGACAGACAGACAGACAGACAGACAGACAGACAGACAGACAGACAGACAGACAGACAGACAGACAGACAGACAGACAGACAGACAGACAGACAGACAGACAGACAGACAGACAGACAGACAGACAGACAGACAGACAGACAGACAGACAGACAGACAGACAGACAGACAGACAGACAGACAGACAGACAGACAGACAGACAGACAGACAGACAGACAGACAGACAGACAGACAGACAGACAGACAGACAGACAGACAGACAGACAGACAGACAGACAGACAGACAGACAGACAGACAGACAGACAGACAGACAGACAGACAGACAGACAGACAGACAGACAGACAGACAGACAGACAGACAGACAGACAGACAGACAGACAGACAGACAGACAGACAGACAGACAGACAGACAGACAGACAGACAGACAGACAGACAGACAGACAGACAGACAGACAGACAGACAGACAGACAGACAGACAGACAGACAGACAGACAGACAGACAGACAGACAGACAGACAGACAGACAGACAGACAGACAGACAGACAGACAGACAGACAGACAGACAGACAGACAGACAGACAGACAGACAGACAGACAGACAGACAGACAGACAGACAGACAGACAGACAGACAGACAGACAGACAGACAGACAGACAGACAGACAGACAGACAGACAGACAGACAGACAGACAGACAGACAGACAGACAGACAGACAGACAGACAGACAGACAGACAGACAGACAGACAGACAGACAGACAGACAGACAGACAGACAGACAGACAGACAGACAGACAGACAGACAGACAGACAGACAGACAGACAGACAGACAGACAGACAGACAGACAGACAGACAGACAGACAGACAGACAGACAGACAGACAGACAGACAGACAGACAGACAGACAGACAGACAGACAGACAGACAGACAGACAGACAGACAGACAGACAGACAGACAGACAGACAGACAGACAGACAGACAGACAGACAGACAGACAGACAGACAGACAGACAGACAGACAGACAGACAGACAGACAGACAGACAGACAGACAGACAGACAGACAGACAGACAGACAGACAGACAGACAGACAGACAGACAGACAGACAGACAGACAGACAGACAGACAGACAGACAGACAGACAGACAGACAGACAGACAGACAGACAGACAGACAGACAGACAGACAGACAGACAGACAGACAGACAGACAGACAGACAGACAGACAGACAGACAGACAGACAGACAGACAGACAGACAGACAGACAGACAGACAGACAGACAGACAGACAGACAGACAGACAGACAGACAGACAGACAGACAGACAGACAGACAGACAGACAGACAGACAGACAGACAGACAGACAGACAGACAGACAGACAGACAGACAGACAGACAGACAGACAGACAGACAGACAGACAGACAGACAGACAGACAGACAGACAGACAGACAGACAGACAGACAGACAGACAGACAGACAGACAGACAGACAGACAGACAGACAGACAGACAGACAGACAGACAGACAGACAGACAGACAGACAGACAGACAGACAGACAGACAGACAGACAGACAGACAGACAGACAGACAGACAGACAGACAGACAGACAGACAGACAGACAGACAGACAGACAGACAGACAGACAGACAGACAGACAGACAGACAGACAGACAGACAGACAGACAGACAGACAGACAGACAGACAGACAGACAGACAGACAGACAGACAGACAGACAGACAGACAGACAGACAGACAGACAGACAGACAGACAGACAGACAGACAGACAGACAGACAGACAGACAGACAGACAGACAGACAGACAGACAGACAGACAGACAGACAGACAGACAGACAGACAGACAGACAGACAGACAGACAGACAGACAGACAGACAGACAGACAGACAGACAGACAGACAGACAGACAGACAGACAGACAGACAGACAGACAGACAGACAGACAGACAGACAGACAGACAGACAGACAGACAGACAGACAGACAGACAGACAGACAGACAGACAGACAGACAGACAGACAGACAGACAGACAGACAGACAGACAGACAGACAGACAGACAGACAGACAGACAGACAGACAGACAGACAGACAGACAGACAGACAGACAGACAGACAGACAGACAGACAGACAGACAGACAGACAGACAGACAGACAGACAGACAGACAGACAGACAGACAGACAGACAGACAGACAGACAGACAGACAGACAGACAGACAGACAGACAGACAGACAGACAGACAGACAGACAGACAGACAGACAGACAGACAGACAGACAGACAGACAGACAGACAGACAGACAGACAGACAGACAGACAGACAGACAGACAGACAGACAGACAGACAGACAGACAGACAGACAGACAGACAGACAGACAGACAGACAGACAGACAGACAGACAGACAGACAGACAGACAGACAGACAGACAGACAGACAGACAGACAGACAGACAGACAGACAGACAGACAGACAGACAGACAGACAGACAGACAGACAGACAGACAGACAGACAGACAGACAGACAGACAGACAGACAGACAGACAGACAGACAGACAGACAGACAGACAGACAGACAGACAGACAGACAGACAGACAGACAGACAGACAGACAGACAGACAGACAGACAGACAGACAGACAGACAGACAGACAGACAGACAGACAGACAGACAGACAGACAGACAGACAGACAGACAGACAGACAGACAGACAGACAGACAGACAGACAGACAGACAGACAGACAGACAGACAGACAGACAGACAGACAGACAGACAGACAGACAGACAGACAGACAGACAGACAGACAGACAGACAGACAGACAGACAGACAGACAGACAGACAGACAGACAGACAGACAGACAGACAGACAGACAGACAGACAGACAGACAGACAGACAGACAGACAGACAGACAGACAGACAGACAGACAGACAGACAGACAGACAGACAGACAGACAGACAGACAGACAGACAGACAGACAGACAGACAGACAGACAGACAGACAGACAGACAGACAGACAGACAGACAGACAGACAGACAGACAGACAGACAGACAGACAGACAGACAGACAGACAGACAGACAGACAGACAGACAGACAGACAGACAGACAGACAGACAGACAGACAGACAGACAGACAGACAGACAGACAGACAGACAGACAGACAGACAGACAGACAGACAGACAGACAGACAGACAGACAGACAGACAGACAGACAGACAGACAGACAGACAGACAGACAGACAGACAGACAGACAGACAGACAGACAGACAGACAGACAGACAGACAGACAGACAGACAGACAGACAGACAGACAGACAGACAGACAGACAGACAGACAGACAGACAGACAGACAGACAGACAGACAGACAGACAGACAGACAGACAGACAGACAGACAGACAGACAGACAGACAGACAGACAGACAGACAGACAGACAGACAGACAGACAGACAGACAGACAGACAGACAGACAGACAGACAGACAGACAGACAGACAGACAGACAGACAGACAGACAGACAGACAGACAGACAGACAGACAGACAGACAGACAGACAGACAGACAGACAGACAGACAGACAGACAGACAGACAGACAGACAGACAGACAGACAGACAGACAGACAGACAGACAGACAGACAGACAGACAGACAGACAGACAGACAGACAGACAGACAGACAGACAGACAGACAGACAGACAGACAGACAGACAGACAGACAGACAGACAGACAGACAGACAGACAGACAGACAGACAGACAGACAGACAGACAGACAGACAGACAGACAGACAGACAGACAGACAGACAGACAGACAGACAGACAGACAGACAGACAGACAGACAGACAGACAGACAGACAGACAGACAGACAGACAGACAGACAGACAGACAGACAGACAGACAGACAGACAGACAGACAGACAGACAGACAGACAGACAGACAGACAGACAGACAGACAGACAGACAGACAGACAGACAGACAGACAGACAGACAGACAGACAGACAGACAGACAGACAGACAGACAGACAGACAGACAGACAGACAGACAGACAGACAGACAGACAGACAGACAGACAGACAGACAGACAGACAGACAGACAGACAGACAGACAGACAGACAGACAGACAGACAGACAGACAGACAGACAGACAGACAGACAGACAGACAGACAGACAGACAGACAGACAGACAGACAGACAGACAGACAGACAGACAGACAGACAGACAGACAGACAGACAGACAGACAGACAGACAGACAGACAGACAGACAGACAGACAGACAGACAGACAGACAGACAGACAGACAGACAGACAGACAGACAGACAGACAGACAGACAGACAGACAGACAGACAGACAGACAGACAGACAGACAGACAGACAGACAGACAGACAGACAGACAGACAGACAGACAGACAGACAGACAGACAGACAGACAGACAGACAGACAGACAGACAGACAGACAGACAGACAGACAGACAGACAGACAGACAGACAGACAGACAGACAGACAGACAGACAGACAGACAGACAGACAGACAGACAGACAGACAGACAGACAGACAGACAGACAGACAGACAGACAGACAGACAGACAGACAGACAGACAGACAGACAGACAGACAGACAGACAGACAGACAGACAGACAGACAGACAGACAGACAGACAGACAGACAGACAGACAGACAGACAGACAGACAGACAGACAGACAGACAGACAGACAGACAGACAGACAGACAGACAGACAGACAGACAGACAGACAGACAGACAGACAGACAGACAGACAGACAGACAGACAGACAGACAGACAGACAGACAGACAGACAGACAGACAGACAGACAGACAGACAGACAGACAGACAGACAGACAGACAGACAGACAGACAGACAGACAGACAGACAGACAGACAGACAGACAGACAGACAGACAGACAGACAGACAGACAGACAGACAGACAGACAGACAGACAGACAGACAGACAGACAGACAGACAGACAGACAGACAGACAGACAGACAGACAGACAGACAGACAGACAGACAGACAGACAGACAGACAGACAGACAGACAGACAGACAGACAGACAGACAGACAGACAGACAGACAGACAGACAGACAGACAGACAGACAGACAGACAGACAGACAGACAGACAGACAGACAGACAGACAGACAGACAGACAGACAGACAGACAGACAGACAGACAGACAGACAGACAGACAGACAGACAGACAGACAGACAGACAGACAGACAGACAGACAGACAGACAGACAGACAGACAGACAGACAGACAGACAGACAGACAGACAGACAGACAGACAGACAGACAGACAGACAGACAGACAGACAGACAGACAGACAGACAGACAGACAGACAGACAGACAGACAGACAGACAGACAGACAGACAGACAGACAGACAGACAGACAGACAGACAGACAGACAGACAGACAGACAGACAGACAGACAGACAGACAGACAGACAGACAGACAGACAGACAGACAGACAGACAGACAGACAGACAGACAGACAGACAGACAGACAGACAGACAGACAGACAGACAGACAGACAGACAGACAGACAGACAGACAGACAGACAGACAGACAGACAGACAGACAGACAGACAGACAGACAGACAGACAGACAGACAGACAGACAGACAGACAGACAGACAGACAGACAGACAGACAGACAGACAGACAGACAGACAGACAGACAGACAGACAGACAGACAGACAGACAGACAGACAGACAGACAGACAGACAGACAGACAGACAGACAGACAGACAGACAGACAGACAGACAGACAGACAGACAGACAGACAGACAGACAGACAGACAGACAGACAGACAGACAGACAGACAGACAGACAGACAGACAGACGGACGGACGGACGGACGGACGGACATCGCTAGATCGTCTTAAAATCGATCGAGGATCATGAATATATATACTTTATGGGGTCCTAGACCAATATTTCGAGATGTTACAAACGGAATGACAAACTTATATATACCCTCTATCACTAGAGTGGAGGGTATAAAAAGTGGCCGGATTTTTGATAAATTGACTTTTTTAAAATGGAAAATTTCAGAACGGGTTCTGAAAATTTTCCAAAAAAAAAAATTTTAATCGATAGCCCATACAAAACTATATAAGAACCTAAATTTTTGACATTGTGGTGCATTCCGTTTTAATGTGATAAATATTTAATCAAGGCAACTCGCCACAAATTTTACCATTTTTCCAATATTTGACCACGCCTCCTAAGCCCAGTTTTCGAAAATTTGAAAAACCAAAAACGCAATTTTCTTAGTCACATATAGGGCTATCCAAACAACCTATTCAGAAATTTACGGGACACATGTTTTTCTGTAGCGGGACATTTGGTGTGGAATGCCTCATATGGGGCATTCCGTGTCAAATCGGACACTTTGAAATTTTTTTTTTAGATTTTCCCAATTTGTTAACAGTTTTTATTACCCTTCGAAAACTCCTTCGTGGTAAATTTTCAGATTTTTTTGATGACCCGTTCAAAAGATATCGAATTTTTAAAAATTGGTAGTTTGTTCCATTACTCAAACTTCTTTTACTCATAACTTCTTCAATAATGGTCCAAATTTCAATTTTTTTTTTTATTTTTTTACGTATTTAAAAAAAAAAATCCCACAAAATTCTTAAAAGCGCTCTAGTATGCGATTCTTAAGTTTTAAAATTTAAATCTCATTTTTGAAAATGTTTGTACTATTCGATTTTTTTTAATTTTTTTGTAAAACTTCTATCGATTCTACAAATGTTTTGCCCAGTAGGATCATGGGATAACATTTATTACTATTTTTTAAAATTTTTTGAAAAAATTGTATTGTAATTTTCCAATCATAAAATCGTTTCTACTGCTCAAATGGTGCGTCGTAGAGGGGTCATTTATAAGACCGACCCCCATTAATTTTTACGTCTTAACATTTCTTTGAAACAAACTAATACCCTATCTCCAATTTCTAAGGGGGCTCCCACACAAAACGACATTTTTTAAAATTGCTCCAACCGCTCTAACTGCCCTAATAGTGCCCTTAGAGCAACAAAATGTATGACCAACCCACAATATTATTTTAGTCCAAACATTTTCGCTGAACACATCTACCCTCTATCTTTAATTGTTAAGGCGGTCCCCATACAATTTTTTTTATTTTTTGTAAATTTGTTTTATTTAATCAGCTTCTACCGGTCCAATGATGCGTCCGAGAGGGGTCATTAGTGAGACCGACCCCATTTATTTTTACCCTACAGCATTTTTTTAAAACATACCTACGCACTATCTCCACTCCCTAAGTAGGCTCCCATACAAATAACAGTTGGAGCAAATTTTATAAAAATGTAATTTTGAATGGAAGCCTACTTAGCGAGTGGGGATAGGGCGAAGGTATGTTTTAAAGTAATTGTAGGGTAAAAGTAAATGGGGGTCGGTCTCACTAATGACCCCTCTCGGACGCATCATTGGACCGGTAGAAATAAAACAAATTTACAAAAAATAAAAAAAATTGTATGGGCACCACCTTAAAAAATTAGAGATAGAGGGTAGGTGTGTTCAAAGAAAATGTTTGAATTAAAAAAATATTTTGGGTCGGTCAAACATTCTGTTGCTCTAAGGGCACTATTATTAGGGCAGTTAGAGCGGTTGGAGCAAATTTAAAAAAAAAATTCGTTTTGTGTGGGAGCCCCCTTAGAAATTGGAGATAGGGTATTAGTTTGTTCCAAAGAAATGTTAAGACGTAAAAATTAATGGGAGTCGGTCTTATAAAAGATCCCTCTATGACGCACCATTGGAGCAGTAGAAATGATTTTAAGATTGGAAAATTTCAATAAAATTTTTTCAAAAAATTTAAAAAAATAGTAATAATCGTTATCCCACGACCCTCCTGGTCAAAAATTTGTAGAATCGATAGAAGTTTTATACAAAAAAAATTCAAAAAAATAGAAGAGTAAAAACATTTTCAAAAATGAGATTTAAATATTAAAACTTAAAAATTGCATACTAGCGCGCTTTTAAGAATTTTTGCGATTTTTTTTAAAAGTACGTAAAAAAACAAAAATTTTGAAAAAAAAAATCTTGAAATTTGGACCATTATTGAAGAAGTTATGAGTAAAAGAAGTTTGAGTAAAGGAACAAACTACCAATTTTTAAAAATTCGATATCTTTTGAACGTGTCATCAAAAAAATCTGAAAATTTACCACAAAGAAGTTTTCGAAGGTTACTAAAAACTGTAAACAAATTGGGAAAATCTAAACAAAAAATTTTTCAAAGTGTCCGATTTGACATGGAATGCCCCATATATATTCATGATCCTCGATCGATTTTAAGAAGATCTAGCGATGCCCGTACATCTGTCTGTTGAAAACACGCTAACTTTTGAAAGACTTTACAGAGGCTCCTGAAGTTTGGCATATATGTTGGGCATTTACTTGCTCAGGTTGGTATTGCAATCCAGTGAAATCGGTCTAGTGGTTCAAAAGTTATAAGCAAAAGTATGAATTTCGGCAAGGGGCTTTCACGAATTTACGAGATAAAAAACACGCTTACTTTCTAACGATAGTTCTGAGAGTGCTGAAGCTTGGTATATACTTTTTTTGTTGCCCTGGTCTAGTTCATATTGAATTTCCGCCAAATCGGTCCAGTGGTTTAAAAGTTTTTATCAAAACCGTGAATTTCAAATTGGTTTCACCTTAAATTCGCGTGTTGAAAAAACGAAGCTTTAAAAAAACAAGCTTTAAAAATGTTGGTAAGCCACAAAATTACTTTACAAAGTATTTTGAATATCATATTTAATATTCATATGGCATATGAACATAAAAAAAAATAAAATCTAAAGTCGGTCGAGCGGTTTTCATCATTTTAAATTTGTCGAAAAAAAATGGCGGTTTTTTGGTACGTTCAATAAGTTTTTTTAAGAAAAAATCTCGAGCTTGATACATTTATTTAAACTTAATTTGAGCCAAATCATAACCTTTAAAAACATGGCGGTATTCGTTTAAAGTTTAGAGTTTAGAGATTTTGGTGAAAATTTCTAAAAAACCAATACTTTGATTCAAGGGCACCACTGGGTAAAATGATCGGATTTTGCTCAGTTAGTTTCAAATGAAATTTTGTCTCAAGCTCCATGAAAGGGTCAAGGGAAAGAAATTTTAAATTTTTTTTTTTTTAATTCTTGAACGTAGGATAAAGTTTTTCCAATTATTCGACCCTGGCATTTAACCGGTTGGCTAATTATCCGAATGACAAAATTTTAATTATCGATTATTCGGGTCGATTAATCGAAACAATTGGCGATTCATCGATCAATCGTTAAAAAATTTAACTTAAAAATTTTGATTTTGTTTTTACTAAAGAGAAAAAAAAAAAGAATTTGAAGTGAAATTTTATGACTAAAATCATACAGTCCTTAAAAATGTTTAACTAAACATATATTGAAAAATACAACCTATTGAAATACAGACATTAACAATCACTTCTAAATTTCATTTTAGCTTTTCAGAATTATATCCGAGATTTCTGAATTTCAATTGACCATTTGGGAATTTCAATTGTCTATTATGAATTTCAATTGTGATTTGTAAATTTCAATTGTGATTTCTAAATTTTAATTTTGCTTTTTAAAATCGATTGGGACAATGCTTTACATATTTTTTATACCCTCCACTCTAATGATAGAGAGTATATATAAGTTTGTCATTCCGTTTGTAACATATCGAAATATTGGTCTAGGATCCCATAAAGTATATATATTCATGATCCTCGATCGATTTTAAGTCGATCTAGCGATGTCCGTCCGTCCGTCTGTCTGTCCGTAGAAAACACGCTATCTTTTGAAAGACTTTACATAGGCTACACTCAAAATATTTTGTAGGCAAAAACAAATGAAAAACACACTTAAAACAAGTGAATAAACAATTGAAAACCATCCCAGTAATTATTCATTTGTTTTAACAAACATCAACATTTATTTTTTACTGTTGACAAAATTTTCTAAAATAAATAACATTAAACATTAAAAAATTACGTTTTTTCACTCATTTTTACCAGCAAATTCGAAAAAAATAACCAACGAAAACATTAAAAATTGTTGATAATTCTGTTATTTTTACCAACAAATTTCAAAAAAATAACCTACGAAAACAATAAAAATTAACGATTTCGTAGGTAATTTTTTACAATTTTTTATTGAAATATTTTTTTTTTAATTTTTAATAAAATTTTTGGGGAATCGATCCCGCAATCAACTACATTCTGGCCAGACACTCTACCCATCGTGCCAAAGTCACTTGATACAAACATGTTTTTATATTTCTATAAATAATTTTTTGATTTTTTTTTTTCTACAAAAAAATAACTGACTTGTGTGGGTAAAAACTAATGATATTTCATTAAAAAATACCAACAATTTAAAAAAAAATTACTTACGCAAATCATTAAAATTCAAAAGAATAATCAGTAGTTTTTACTTACAGAACAAAAATAAATGACCTTAAAAATTAAATGTTAATGAAAGTCTTTATTTTTTAGTGTGTTATTTTTGAAACAAAGGACTGAAGTAGTCATTAATAAAAACTGAACATCAAACAAATGTTTTTTCTTTTAAAAACGACTAAACGGAAAACTTTTTAAATAAACTACAAACAGTTAATGACATAATTTTTTGAGTGTACTGAAGTGTGGCATATATGTTGGTCATTTACCTGGTCAGGTTGGTATTGCAATCCAGCCAAATCGGTCCAGTGGTTCAAAAGTTATGAGCAAAAGAGTAAATTTTGGCAAGGGTATTTCGCGAATTTACGAGATAAAAAACACGATAACTTTCGAAAGACAGTAATGAGACAAACTTGTTTAGTTTTAAAGCATTGCTTTTTAAACTTGTTTAGTTTTAAAAACATTGGTAACTTAAAAATTACACTCGAAAAAAATTTTACACTCAAAAAAAAATTTAGTTTTTTTTTACAAAAATTACAATATTTTGTGTGTACGTGCATTCACTCAGAAATATTTTTGCAGTAAAAAAAACATTACACTCGAAAAAAATTTTCCACTCAAAAAAAAAAAATCAGTTTTTTACAAAATAAAATATTTCTAATCAAAATTGTTAATTTTTTCACGTTAAAAAATTTACTATCCTTTAAAAAATGCATTGTGGGGGGTATTCATAGATTCGGCAAAGTCGGCAAAAAAAAAAAAAAATAAGTGTGTTGTTTATGTAACATTTTTTTTTAAATCTCTAAATAAAAAGTTATAAGTACCCTTTTCTAAAAAAGAATTTTATAATTTCAATTACATGATTTTTTTTTTTTGCAATTTTAATATATAAAACTTTTTTGGATTCTATTTTTACACTCCACATGATAGATTGACGTCATTTTTTAAAACTGATTGACATAACTTTGTATTTGCTGTTTGTGAAGTTTTCACGTAAAATTTTAATAGATGAATTATAAGCAGAGAAAAATATACATAGTACACCTTTTTGTTATTTATAGTGTAGTCAATTTAATTTATGCAAAAGAAAAAGAAATTAACCTTAAATTTTAAATTCAAAACTTTTTCTAAAAAGAAATGCAACCAAAAAAAAAAAAGTAGAAAAGTTAAGTTCGACTTGGCTGAATCTATGAATACCCTTCACAAGGCCCTTTTTAAAGTACAGTAAACTTGCTAACGTAAAAGTATCAACAATTTTGATTAGAAATATTTTAATTTTGAGTAAAAAACTTTTTTTTTTCATTTTTGTAAAAAAATGTAAAATTAATATTTTTTTGAGTGTAAAATTTTTTCCGAGTGAAATTTTTTTTTAGTGTAAAAATATTTTTGAGTGACAAAATAAGTAGTAAAGTAATTTTGTGGTTTGCCAATGTTTTAAGCATTTTTTTTTTGTAAAAGCTCGTTTTTTTAACACGCTAATTTAAGGTGAAACCAGACTGAAATTCACGGTTTTGCTAATAACTTTTGAACCACTAGACCGATTTGGCTCAAATTTAGGGGCCTATTCACAAAAAAAGTCATAACTCAATCATAACTCAATTTTTTCCATGTGGTTGTTGTAAACAATCATAAAAATATTCAAATTTTGTTTGAAAATTTCAAAAAAATAAAGACCTGCTACCCACATCGTCTCAAAATTGACAAATAATTTAAAATTTTGAGACTTTTTATGATTTTGTTTACAACAAACACAGGGAATATGAAGTTTGAAAATAATAAAATTAGTCATAACCAGTCATAACTGAGAATAGGCCTGTTAATACCAATCAGACCAGGGGAACGACAAATATAAATGTCAAGCTTCAGAATTCTCAGAATTGGCTTTCGAAAGTTAGTGTGTTTTTTATCTCGTAAATTCTCGAAAACCCCTTACCGATATTCACTCTTTTGCTTATAACTTTTAAGACACTGGCCGATTTCGATCAATTTCAATACCAGCCTGACCAGGTAAATGGCAAATTTCAGCAGCATCAGTAAAGTCTTTTAGCAGCCTCAGTGAAGTCTTTGAAAAGTTAGCGTGTTTTCAACAAACAGACGGACGGACATCGCTAGATCGTCTAAACATCGATCGAGGATCATGAATATATATGCTTTATGGGGACCAATATTTCGAGGTGTTGCAAACGGAATGAACAACTTATATATACCCTATATCACTAAAGTGGAGGGTATAAAAAAATTTGACAAAAACATGAGCTCGATCGGTTAAAAATTGCCGTGGGCAATAAGGGTGGAATAGTGTTGTGTGAGATTTTAAGCAGCAGTTTTTGGAAACGCTAGAACCTCTCATTTTGTGAGGTTCGTAAAAAAAGTGTATGAGCCAAAAAATGGGGGAGGTCGGATAGGATCTAGGGGTCGCTCATCGGGGAAATGAGAAAAATTCCACAAAAGGCCTTACAGCTCCCCTGGTTTCAGAGAATATGAGACCGGTCGCCATTATTTTTTTCCCCCAAACACTTTTGCCTAATAAAGCCCTATCTCAACTCCTTAAGGGGGCTCCCATACAAAGGTTAAATTTTTAAAAATATTTGCTCCTACCTCTCTAGCTGTCCTAGAAGTGAACCGAGAGGAATCAAATATATGACCGACTTCCAATATTTTTTCATCCCCAACATTTTCTTAGAACATACCTACCCTCTATCTTCAACCCTTAGGGTGGTCCCCATACATTTTTCTTATTTTTTCCTAATTTGTTAATATTAAATCAGCTTCTACCAGTCCAATGGTGCCTTCTAGAGGGGTCATTAGCAAGACCGACCCCCATTTATTTTTAGCCCCCACATTTTATCTGAAAATACTAACAAGGGAAGTATCTTAACCCTTATGAACCGATTTGCCTGAAACTTAAAATATATATTAAAGAAACGATTTTAAGGTTGGGGTGTCTCGGCTTATCGGCCATATCGGTGTTTAAAAATTTCGTTGTCCCCTTATGAAACCATGTGGACCTTCGGGAAAATTTTGATAACTTCTGAACTAACAGGAATATCATCTAGGGCAAAAATACGGGTTATTATTATTTCTTTTCCATATGGATATCGTAGGTCTATGTCTTCACACAAGTACCCCATAAAATTTACACATTTTCTTGAAAAATATATTTAAAGAAACCGAATTTTTACAAGGTTAAGCCACCATTGGATAGGCATTAAAAAAACCTTTCTTCACATATGAAAACATCATATAGTTTCTTAAAAAGAAATGACTGAAAAATCCAAAAAAAACATTTTTTCGCCATTTTTTTACCCATGTTTTGAACCCCTAAATCCCCGATATGGCCGATAAGCCGAGACACCCCAATCTTAGAATTGTCTCTTTGATATGTATTTTAAGTTTCAGGCAAATCGGTTCATAAGGGTTGAGATACTTCCCTTGTAAGTCCCTATCTCCGATTCCTAAGGGGTCTCCCACACAAAATGACATTTTTATAAAATTTGCTCCCACCGCTCTAACTGGCGCAGGGATGACCCTAGAGAAGTTAAATATATGACTGACCCCCAATATTTTTTCAGCCCCAACATTTTCCCCCAACAAAATTGGACTCCGATTTTGATGGTCTTTATTTCTGTTTGGAAAACAGTGGGCATTAGGTGGGTAGAAAACCGAGATATCGAAAGTCACAACAAAAATTTGACGTCGAAGCAAAAATTATCAAATTCAAAAATGTAGCTGTTGTCAAGCCAGAACAACGGTATACATAATGTTAAGATTGGACTTAAAATGGCGACGCAGTGAATAAAAAACTTAAAGGGCGACGGCCAGGGGCGTGGCAAAAAAACATTTTTTGGAATCGTCTTCAACTAATCTTTAATTCTAGCTAAACTTTTTTTGAACGACCCACCCTAAGGTCCACCGTAGTGCACATAGGCTACAAAATCTTATTATCCCCTGCCTTTAACGTTTAAAACATTTAAAACTTTTTAAAAACTTCTAAAAATGTTCTGTAGAACTTTTTTCTGTGGAAAAAATTGTTCAGAAATTTTCCTCTTGGAATGAAAAGCACCATATTACATCCAAACCCAGACTGACTGAGGTTCGTTGAAAAACGGAAAAGAAAAATTATCAAAAGTTACAAATTTCAAATGCATGTTATTGTTGGTGGTATTTACACTCAGCCAAAGATATTTGTAAGGCAAATTGTCTGACTGAATAAAATTATTTTCGATATTTTGTGTAAAAAAGGAGTGCATACTTTTAGGGTTAAAGGAAAAATTTGTGTTACGTATGATTTTCGACATTTTTAGTGTAGCAATGTTTCTAAAAATGTCGAAAATTAATCGACTCAGTAGGATTAGAAATCAATTTTCTTTTGATTGCAAAAAAAAAATGGAAAAGCTTAAAGCTTTTTACAGTTTAATTTTTGATATTATGTGTCTGCCTAAATATATGCATTAAATTAAATAAAAGCTTAGTTTTTTACAAATATTTTCAAGAATAATATAGAAAATCTTATCGTGACAATCGGTCTTAAGTACACAAAAAATAAAATCGTCAAATTTAAGTCAACAAACAGCAATTGTAAATCAACCAAACATGATATCAACCAAAGATTTAGTAAAAACGGCCGCCTGTTAGTCTATAATACAAAACTGCGATTTTGTTTTCAACAAACCCATTCAAGTAATTTTATTTCAAAATTATTTTATCATGTCAACAAATAATTTTTGTGTTTGTTGAATTTCTTTGTTGGAAAAAAATACGATTTTTTACGTTTGTCAGATCAACAAATTGTGTTTGTGTTTGTTGAATTTCTTTGTTGAAAAAAAAATTAAGATTTTGTACGTTTGTCAATACAAATAATAATTTAAGAGAACTATTACAAACTCATTTATCAATTGTTTTTTCAACAATTAATATTTACAAACGTTAGTTGATATTACAAATTTCCGTATAGGAGCACTTTCAGTGAAAAAATTAATTGTATTCACAAATATGGGGGTCAATATAACAATTCGTTTTTTTCTGTGTAGATACATTTAACATAATTATTTAGCTTTGTTCTATCAGTGTATGAAGTTTGTTCTGGTATTATTGAACACTTTAACAAATTTTCAACATAAATAAATTAAAAACAATAAATTTAAAACTTATAATAATTTAAATACAATTTAATAAACCAAAATTATGTTTAAGACATAACGTTTCTTTTAGTTGCAGACGTCAAATTTGTAAAATGGGTTTCATCAGCTAACTAATTAAAATTTTCTAAGTGTATTCATCTGAGTTTGTGTGTTTTAAAATTTATGCATAAATTTCATGTGTATAAGTATTTTAAAACACAAACATTTGTACTAATGCAGATAAACTACCTTGTTATTTCACATACATATGAATAAAAACATTGCCAGTGCAATGAACCTCTAAGGTGGCCAAAGCGACGCTGATATTGTGCAAAGCCCAATTGACATGGTACCACTGAGTTTAACGAGTTTCGATGTATTGCATTAAAATTGTTGCGATTTTATAAAGCATAATTTTAGATATAAAGAACTATAGTAAACTGAAATTATGTATGCTTTTCGACATAATTAGAAATTTCAATAAAAATTTTACAAAATATTTGAACCACGATTAAGGGCAATTGTCTCAATAAGACTAAATTACACAATTTTCGATGTTTACGTAAAAAAATATTGCAATTTTTTTTTTTGCATTTTAAGACTAAAGAACAAATTAATATTACGTATAATTTTCGAAATTTTTTCAAAATGTTTCTAAAATTGTCGAAAATCATTTGACTTATTGTTAGTGGTATACAAAGATTAAATTTCTTTTAATTGTAAAAAAAAATGGAAAAAGTTTAAAGCTTTTTAAAGTTAAACCCAACAGAAATAAATCGAGATTTTGGCGACACAGCATCTGTTTATAGCATACCGTAGCGCATCCAAAGAGCGCTCTTAGGGATGCAGTAAAAGGAAGGGGAAAAAATTTTAATTTTTTTTTAAGATTTTTTATATAAAACTTATAATGTGTAATTATTTTTTGATAAAATTTCACACTTGCTTTCCTTTTTAATATTTTTAACACTTTTTGAATAAAAAAACATGAGTTTTAGACAAAGACACATGATTTGACTGGATCATTATTGCGCATTAATCAGCGCTGCAAATAGCGCTTCAATCATAGCATCTTTGACCGCTGTTCCAAAAAAAAAATCCCATAAAAAATGTGAAAATGAAAATTTCCGATATTTTTTTGATGTTCACTTCCGATTTTTTTTTTTTCATTTTGTTTCACATAAATAAAGTTTTGTAAAGTAAAACGAATGAATTTTTTTGTTATATTTTTTTAAATTTTAGTTATTTGATTTAAACTTTGAACAGACAAGGAAAAAATTCGAATTTTATTTAAAATTCATAAGGTATTTGAAATAAAATTTTTGTTTAAATAAAATTCTCAAAAACATTTGAATTTTATTATTTCCAAAAATAAAATTCTCAAAAAAAAAAAGAATTTTATTTTTGGGTTGAATTTTATTTTTGGTTTAATTTTTTTTTACTTTTGGTTTGAATATTTATTTGTTCAAAATATATTTGTTATTATGGAAATAAAATTCTCTTTTTTTATTAATAAAATTCTTTAAATAAAATTTTTTTGAATTTTATTTCTTCTAAGAATTTAAAATAAAATTTTTAAGAATTATATTTAAAATTCTTTCTTGAATTTTTTGAAAAATTCAAAATTGAATTTTATCAATAACGAATTTTAAATTTTATTGTTTTTCCTTGTCTGACTTTGAATGAACCCGTAAACAAACACCAAACTCGATTTCATGTGATTCGGAAAATATCATGTGATTTGAAAAGTTTTGAAAGACATAACAGAGGCCTTTAACACATTTTAAATGATGATAAATAGGCCAACCAAAAAACAGCCAATGCTTATTTGTTATTTCGATGAATAAACCGATTTGGATTAAACACAAACTCTAATCACGAAAAAACAGAAAAACTAAGATACATTTGTTATAACTTCTTTTGAATATTTTTTCATTTATTGGTAAATTTTTTGTTTTTTATCTCATTTTTACATTTTAATTTTAGAACTTTAATTTTAGAAAATAAAAATTTTATTACAAAATCAGCGCTAAAAAGATACATGAATTTACAGGATCTTTATTCTGCTTAAATCAGCTCTACAAAGATACATGAATTCACTGCATCTTTAATCTGCTTAAATCAGCGCTAAAAAGATACATGAATTTACAGCATCTTTATTCTGCTTAAATCAGCGCTCTAAAGACACGTGATTTCAGTGCATCTAAAGAGCGCTGTTTCTGTGTATCCAACTAGCGCTCTAAAGTGGGACATCGCCTTAGAGAATCATGCATGAATTCAGCGCAATTGGATGCGCTCCTTTACTCAAGTTCCCCTTCCAAAAGCTGCTGAACGTTCAGCAAAATTTCTGCTGGGAATATATGTATAATTTTTAACTCTGCCTAAATAAACGCATTAAAAAAAGCGTAATATTTTTTACAAATAATTTCCAAAATAATATAGAAAATCTTATCGTGACAATTGGGCTTAAGTATGTAGTTAGAAATCCATTATATTGATAGCTCAAAAAAATACAGAGTTGTTATCTTTAAACATAAAATAAATTGAAAGATATTTTGATAATCTGCCTTAACTTATGCTTCAAAAAGATTTAAATATAACAAATCATTTTATATGCGGTATAGTGACAGGTGGGCTTAACTAACTTTAGCATCATGTTTTAATTCATTTATTTTGAAATGTACACATGTTTGTATTGTGTATTTAGTAAATTAAAAACAGAAATACAAATTAGGTTGGGTGAAAATGTTTGTTATGAAGCTAAATGGTAAACCTTTTTTTATACAAAAGAGTATAAATGACAATTTTTTTAGAATTTAAAAAATTGAAAAAATACAGAGATGAAGAGTCTGTTGGAGAACAAACCAGTAAAAATTTTAAATTCGGACTTGCTGAACCACCAATTTACTTGATAAAGAAATTTGGGAAAAAATATTATCAAAAAAGTTTTTAAAACCAATGGTTGGTAAAAAAATAAAAACAATATTTAGAGTAGCTTTATTTTAGCTCGAGGTTATTTTTCCTTTACTAAGTAAAAATATGATATTCTTATAGAATAATTTTCAAGAAAATTATTTACTAAGCCGAAACGTGTTTCCTAAGCTACTTGTAGTAAAGGGTTTCTATATGTGCTAAATAGTCTTAACAATGGAATCTGATGAATTCCGAAACACGTGTCGGCTAATTCTTGTAAAAATTACCATAATTAGCAAGGGTAATAATGACCTCGAGCTTAAATAAAGCTACTCAAAAGATTATATTTCAAAGATCGAGTAAAAAAAAAATATTTTTTAATAAATATTAATCAGAATTTGAGGCCCTATGCTCCTAAAAGGAACAACGGGACTATATATATATATATATATATAATCAGAATTTGGAAAAAAAAATTTGAAAATGTTGGCAAATTTTTTTTTTGCTAAGAGTTGAAACACCTCAATTCAACCGAAAAAAGTAGCATTTTTGACCTTACCCCTTTCGAATTTGATGAAACTTGGAATATTGTTGGGCCCTTACAAAAAAATCATAGTGCCAAAATTTTGGACTTCTGGTACTTTTTCTTCCCGAGATATGGGGTCTTGAAAATTGGCAAAATCGTATATATTTGACAAAAGTGTTCTGAGATAAATAAAGATAACTCGAAAAGTAATTAAAATACACGTCTCAGTCAGGTCACAAATAATAGGTAATAAGACAGCCTTTAAAATGGCATTCCCCAAGATTTTTTTTGAAAAAGGTCAAAGGTCATTGGTTTTAACCTTAATTTTTGGAGAGCTATATCTCAAAAAACGATATTTTTAAAATTTTGGAAAAAATATATGTGATTAAGAATCATCTATACTACTTAAGTTTAAATTTTCAGGATGGAGACTTCATTGGAACTTTTTATATTAATAGAAACGTTATGACAGGAAAGAAAAAGTGGTGTAATTTCCCTTAGAAAAAAAATATTTTTTTTGTGTCTTTGAAATTCTGGTACCAAAATTCATTTTTCTAAATGTTTTTGACGTGCTGAGTCCAAATATGACCTCTGAACTGGCCTATCGCTATTAGTTTTCGAGATATCTGCACATAAATATGTGAAAACTGCTAAAATGCTATTGCTGTGTTATTTTTGAAAATTTAGGTGCATATATCTTGAAAAGTAATAGCGATAGATCAGTTCAAAGGTCATATTTGGACTCAGCACGTCAAAAACATTCAGAAAATTTAATTTTGGTACCAGAATTTCAAAGACAAAAAAAAAATATTTTTTTTCTAAGGGAAATTACACCACTTTTTCTTTCCTGTCATAATGTTTTTATTAATATAAAAAGTTCCAATGAAGTCTCCATCCTGAAAATTTAAACTTAAGTAGTATAGGTGATTCTTAATCACATATATTTTTTCCAAAATTTTAAAAATATCGTTTTTTGAGATATAGCTCTCCAAAAATTAAGATTAAAACCAATGACCTTTGACCTTTTTTAAAAAAAATCTTGGAGAATGCTATTTTAAAGGCTGTTTCATTACCTATTGTTTGCAACCTAACAGATACCTGTATTGTTATTACTTTTGGAGTTATCTTTATTTATCTCAGACAGACCTTTGAAGAATTAATTCACTTTTTGATTTGATTCGCAAAAATATTAATTCATATTAATAAATCAAGGAATTAATTCTTGATGATTTGATTCAAAAGAATTAATTTCAACTATTTGTTGAAAGAATTAACTAATTTTTTGTTTAATTCCTTGTTTAAATAATGATTTGAATCAATTGATTTGAATCAAATTGATTTGAATCAATTGATTCAAATCAATTTGATTCAAATCAAATGATTCAAATCAATTTGATTCAAATCAATTGATTCAAATCAATTTGATTCAAATCAATTGATTCAAATCAAAAATGTTTTGAATCAGTTGATTTAAACATTTTTTTCTTAAATCAAAGTATTTACTTTACACACGCACACACATACTATAACATTTATGCTTGTGCGGTAGTAGCAAGCAAAAAGTCAAAGCAACAGAATTTAATAGTGTACATTTTATTGGCAGCGCACAAGCTGCATTTTTTAGCCTATGCCCGCATGCATAGGAATCACAAAAATACAAGACATTGCTTTAATATAACATTTATTAATTTGCACATATATATTAAGGGTGGGATAATGCACGACTTTTCGATATAATGGAAATGTATGTGTATACTAAAAATGTTAATCATTAATTGTTTTTGTGTTAAATTTAAAGTTATTTTTATGCTGAAGAGCCAAATTCGTTATTGACTAAAGTAGAGATAGGCGCGTGAGTGGATTTTGACTCACACTCACTCACGCAAAAAATAATCGGATCACTCACTAATCACTCACGCAATATTTTTTTACTCACGCTCACTCACTATTCACGTGAGTAGTAAAAAACTTACTCACACGCACGCGTGACTCACGCCAGATTCAATCACGCTCACGCGTGAGTCACGCAAAATCCACTCACGCAATAAAATTTTCTTACCAAAAAAAAAAAAAATTAAAAAAAAAATTTTCACGAAAATTTAAAAAAAATTGGGCAAATCAAAAAATCTAATCACGCAAACTCACGCAAAAAATAAATGACTCACTCACTAATCACTCACTCAGTTTTTTTTTTCAAATCACGCTCACTCACAATTTCGTGATTGCAATGAAAATCACTCACGCGTGATTCACGTGAATCAAGCAAATCACGTGACCAGCGCCCAACTCTAGACTAAAGGTACACATTTAATAAAACTGTACAATTTGGAGTGTTGTTTATTGATGGCGTGTGTTTAAAATTGACGATATTCCAATGACTTTAACGCAATCAGATATGATAAGATTTTTATAATGTGCATTTTTAGTGTTTGATTTAAGTGAAAAAAGTTTAAATCAAGTTGATTCAAACCAAAAGTGATTTGAATCAGTTGATTTAAATCAAAAGTGATTTGAATCAGTTGATTCAAATCAAAGTGATTTGAATCAATTGATTCAAATCAAAATGTATTAATTCAATTTAATCAAATCAAAGAATTAATTCTTTGCAATGAAATTAAGTGATTTAAATAATGAATTAATTCTTTTCGATTTATGGAAACAGGGAATTAATTCAATTATTTTAAATCAGATTTAAGAAATTGAATTAGGGAATTAAATCTTCAAAGGTCTGATCTCAGAACACTTTTGTCAAATATATACGATTTTGTTAATTTTCGAGACCGCATATCTCGAATACTGGAATGACCAGAAGCCTGAAAAATTGGCCAAATCTCTTTTTTGTTAAAGTGAACACCAGTATTTAATTTCATTAAATTTGGAGGGGGTGCGGTCAACTCCTCGGTTGAATTGAGGTGTTTTAGCTCAGATCCTGAATTTTTTGTTATATATAAAAAATGTGTCAGATTCTGACAATTTTTCTATATAAGAAAAATGTGTTAGATTCTGAAAATTTTTCTATAAGAAAAATGTGTCAGATTCTGACAATTTTTCTATATAAGAAAAATGTGTCAGATTCTGACAATTTTTCTATATAAGAAAAATGTGTCAGATTCTGACAATTTTTCTATATAAGAAAAATGTGTCAGATTCTGATAATTTTTCTATATAAGAAAAATGTGTCAGATTCTGATAATTTTTCTATATAAGAAAAATGTGTCAGATTCTGATAATTTTTCTATATAAGAAAAATGTGTCAGATTTTGAAAAGTTTTCTATATAAGAAAATCGTGTCAGATTCTGACAATTTTTCTATATAAAAAATAATCTGATTTTTTTTTCATTAAAAAAAAAAAAAAAATTTCAGTTTTCAAAAAAAATTTTGTATAAGAAAAATATGTCAGATTCGTACAATTCTGACATAATTATATAGATTCTGTGTATGCCAAAAAAATAAGTGAAGAAATAACCTTTTCTTTTAACCAATATTCAATCAATTTGAAAATGCTAGTTTATCACTTAAGTACCATTAAATCCGTATAACGAACATAAACATTAATGTTAAACAATATTGTTACATAAAGATTATGGAGCTTAATTCCATGTATTATTTATTTTCAATAGTTAAAACATTAAATTAAATTTTAAATATTTTAAAAAAAATTTCAAAAGCGAACGAAAAATATTTTTTATACGAGTTTAACTCCCTCTTTAAACAACACTTTTTTCATTGACATAATTTTTTTGTTCTTGTTCTTATGTTGAGATCATGTGATGATTGTTCTAAATGGATTTTTTTTTTGTTACAAGGTCATTGGAATTAAATGCTGTTCATTTTTTTTTTTTTACTTTTTGTAAAGAATTTTTTTTTTCTTTTTTCTCATGAACTACTACAAAGGGTTTCTATTTTATTTTAGTTTCACAATTTGTTTTGCCTGTAGTTTTGCGTGCAAATATATATGAACACAGTTGGTACTTTGTTGACGAATTTGGAGATTCTTAATATTTTTTATTCAACAAAAAAAATTGTTTCGTTAAAAGATTTTTAAATAAATTTGTATTTTTCATAAGAAAACCAAAGAACTCGGGGCTGTTACCAATAAGTGGCGTATATGGAGGGTTTACTGTAATTTTTACACAGTTGTTGCCACCACTGTTAACTTATCATTGAGATAAAACTGCACGTTATTTTTTATATCCACCACTCTGTGATGTCGAATATATTCGTGAACCTTGGTAAAATCTGTTATAAAATTGTCAGATTCTGACAATTTTTTCTTATATTTTTCTAGTAACGAAAAATTGTCAGAATCTGACACATTTTCCTTCTATAGAAAAATTGTTAGAATCTGAGAAATTTTTCTTATAGAAAAAAATTGTCAGATTCTGGCACATTTTCCTTGTAAAGAAAAATTACCAGAATCTGACACATTTTGCAAAAATAGAAAAATTGTCAGAATCTGACACAATTTTCTTATGTAGAAAAATTGTCAGAATCTGACAGATTTTTTATAAAGTAAAAAAAAAAGAATCTGACACATTGTTCTTATATAGAAAAATTGTCAGAATCGGACACATTTTTCTTTTATAGAAAAATTGTCAGAATCTGAAAATTTTTTCTTATATAAAAAACTTTTGAAAATCTGTCACAATTTTCTCATATAGAAAAATTGCCAAATTTTTCTTAAATAGAAAAATTGTCAGAATCTGACACATTTTTTTATAGAAAAATTCTCAGAATATGAAATATTTTTCTTGTATAGAAAAATTGTCAGAATCTGACACATTTTTCTTATATAGAAAAATTTTTAGAATCAAACATATTTTTCTTATATAGTAAAATTATCAGAATCTGACACATTTTTTTATATAGAAAAATTCTAAGAATCAGACACAATTTTTGTATATAGAAAAATTATCCGAATCTGACAAATCTGACACATTTTTCTTATATAGAAAAATTGTCAGAATCTGACACTTGTTTCGTATATAGAAAAATTGTCAGAATCTGAAACTTTTTTCGTATATAGAAAAATTGTCAGAATCTGATACATTTTCATATATAGAAAAATTGTCAGAATCTGACACATTTTTCTTATAAAAACAAATGGTCAGAATCTGACACATTTTTCTTATATAAAAAATGGTCAGAATCTGACACATTTTTTTTATATACAAAATTTGTATAAATCAGACACATTTTTCTTGTACAGAAAATTTGTCAGATTCTGACACATTTTTCTTATATAGAAAACTTTTCAGAATCTAACACATTTTTCTGATATAGAAAAATTGTGAAAATCTGACACATTTTTCTTATATAGAATAATTGTCAGAATATGTCACATTTTTATACCCTACACCACACTGTGGTACAGGGTATAATGAGTTTGTGCTGTTGTTTGTAACTCACGAAATATTGGTCCTAGACCCACTTTTAAGTGTACCGATCGACTTGGAATCACTTTTGAGTCGATTTAGCGATGTCCATCCGTCCGTCCGTCTGTCCGTCCGTCGGTCCGCCCGTCTGTCCATGTAAACGGTGTAAACACAATATAGGTCGCAATTTTTAATCAATTGACTTAAAAATTGAAACTTAAGCCTCTTTTGGACCAAGGACAAAGCCTATTGAAATTGAAAAAAATCGGTCCATATTTAGACCTAGCCCCCATGCAAAGGTCCTCTTTAGTTTTGACTCAAATGACTCTAATAGCCGCATTTTAATAGGTATCCTTTCGAAATTTGGCAAGTAATCATGTTTCGTCCACACAAATCACCATTCCGAATTTAAAGAAATCAGACCAGTTGTTCTTGTAGCCCCCATACAAACCACCCTCCCGATTTTCGCATAAATCTCTCAAATTTCATGAAAATAGAAAATATTTAATTAATATTCAGTTTGTGTATGTTAAACGCGCACTTTGATACCGTTATCAAATCTGATTATCATCGGCCCATTTTTGGACTTAGGTCCCATGTGAAAATTTCGCCCGATATTTAGTTGAAGCGGTATCTTGTCAACAAAAAGAAGCCTATTCCACTCAAATTTGATTAGTGAGTGCTTTTTACACTTATTAAAGGTTTGACAAAATATAGATCTAATCAGACCATGTTTGAACTTTGGACTTATTTTCCGGGAAACTTTGGTGTAGGGTATTATATGGTCAGTTTTGACCGACTATAATTTTCTTACTTGTTCTTATATAGAAAAATTTCAAGAATCTAAGAAATTTTTCTTATAAAGAAAAATAGTCAGAAGCTGACACATTTTTCTTATATAGAAAATTTGTCTAAATCAGACACATTTTTCTTATATAGAAAATTTGTCAGATTCTGACACATTTTTCTTAAATAGAAACTTTTCAAAATCTAACACATTTTTCTTATATAGAAAAATTGTCAGAATTTGACATATTTTCTTATATAGAAAAATTGTCAGAATCTGACACAATTTTCTTATGTAGAAAAATTGTCAGAATCTGACAGATTTTTTATAAAGAAAAAAAAAAAAAAATCTGACACATTGTTCTTATATAGAAAAATTGTCAGAATCTGACGCATTTTTCTTATATAGAAAAGTCAGAATCTGACACAATTTTAAATAGAAAAATTGTCAGAATCTGAAACATTTTTGTTATATAGAAAAATTGTCAGAATCTGACACATTTTTCTTATATAGAAAAATTTTCAGAATCTGATACATTTTTCGTATATAGAAAAGTTGTCAGAGTGTGACACATTTTTTTATATAGAAAAATTGTCAGAATCTGATACATTTTTCTTATATAGAAAAATTTTCAAAATCTGACACATTTTTTTTATATAGAAAAATTTTCAAAATCTGACTTGTTTTTCTTATATAGAAATGTTGTCAGAATCTGACTCATTTTTCGTAAATAGAAAAATTGTCAGAATCTGATAAATTTTTCTTATATAGAAAAATTGTCAAATACTGACTGGAGAGTATTCAAAAATTCGGCAAGCACAAATATAACTTTTTTTTTTACTTGTTATTAATTAAAATTCAGTGATTTAAATTTTTCCATTGTTAAGTAAAGTTTCCTCTTGAGTATTTTCTTCATCACATTTTTGTATTTCTTTGTTTTTATGTAAAAAAAAGTACATGAACAGTATTTATTCAAGGCTCTTGAAAGTTTAAGTGTAGTTTTAAATAAAATGTATGAGAACGAATACTTTAACATCACTTTAAGGATTTTATTTTTGTTAAAAAATAGAAGAAATTTCAATTTAAACAAAAGGAACTAAAAGGAAATAATAGATTTAAGTAATTAAAATAGTGAATTGTTCAGCTTTTGAAAGATTTTAAGTAAGAAAAACTCTAACTAAAAATTAAAAAAAAAAAATTAAACTATAACCTAACAGCGGTTAAACTGCATTTACAGTTTTTCATTTCGTGATGATGTTTCCTTTAAAAAGGACTTTAAAGTTTTAGAGGATTCGATTTTTAAAAAATATTTTTCAAAATGAATTTGTAATAAATTTCGCAAATGAAAGAGGAGTATCTCCGCTAATTTTGCCATTTTATTACTTTGACATGTCATGAAAAAATGAGGTAAGTTTTGTCCTTTTAAAGCTTTATCCTTCAATATCATATAAAATTTTTAATGAAACATTTTGAAAAGACATGGAAAAATAAATAAATGCAAAAATTAGCCAAGATTCTAACCTTTTATTTGGTATCAAGAATGACATTATAAGGCAAGTACAAATAATACAAAAAATAATTTAAAAAATTGTTATCCTCGAAAACGTTGAAGTCCTTTTAAAAGGAAACAGGATCACGAAATGAAAAACTGTAAATTAAGTTTTACTCCATTGTATCTCTACATTCAGACTTATATCATCCGGTTCATGTTAAATATTGGAGGCACCTCACTTTTTCCTTATAAAACTTTCCCACGATTAAGGACTTCATCTTTCCCCCTTAATGTTAGATTTTTTAATAACACAGACACTTCTTTGCTAAATTGTTAGGAAATGCGACTGTTCGATCTAAATCATATCTTTGTATAAGATTATATAAATTTTTCCGTTGCATAAGTTTTAGATTAGGAAAATTTCTCTATTAGCAAAATAAGGTCTTAGAATCGAAAAATCAATATTGTAATTCAACCAGTGTTTCCGTTTGTCCTCCATGGAAAAAAATAATAAATTTCATTATTTTTTTTATTTAACAATAGATCTGCAATGTTAAAGAAATTGAAAAAAATTAATTGTCTTTTATACCATGTTTTGTATTCCCATTAACAAACAGTAACCGTCAGTTAAGTTTTACATAATTAATTTAACAAATTAAATATTTATTCATGTTTTATCTAACACAGAAACAAAGTTGCTCTTTTATTATCATTATATTGAAAATTTAATTAAGAAAAAAATACACATGTACTTGTAGAGTGGACTGACAATTTTAAATTTATCAAATTAAGTTAGAGTCTAAGTGTATTTTTCTACCTTGTTTACTACAATCACGTAAATTAAATAAAATTTCCGCGACGATTACACGTGACTCACCAAAAAATGGAACATGGGTTATTTTAGTTAACAATTTAACAATTCTAAGTGTATTTTTCTACCTTGTTTACTACAATCACGTAAATTAAATAAAATTTCCGCGACGGTTACACGTGACTCACCAAAAAATGGAACATGCGCTTTTTTAGTTAACAATTTATTAAGGTCGTCTAAAATTAAAAAGTCCCGCCTCTGACATTTCTTCGTAGTGTTACACACAAAAAAAAAATGCCAATGAACGACTTTCATAGTATTTAGAAGTAGATTCATAAAAATTTATTAACTTTTTTACAATACGTACTTATAAACTTTTGCATAGTATTTATGAATAAATTATAATATGTGGAATTTAAGAAATATTTAAAATTTTTTTCATAAATATTATGAAAAAGTTCAAAGATTTTACGAAAAAGTTCATAATTTTTAATGTATTTGTTCATGAATACCATGAATTTCGTTCATTGGCAAATATTTTTGTTCTGTGTATTGAATATTCGCTATATTAATGAACATTTACATTAACTTCAATTCAAGGTTTAGATTTTCCTTCACTTTCACTTTGATTACATAAATGAATTCATTTAAAATTTCATAAAATGTTCTACTAATATTTGCATTATTTCCATGTAAGTTTTCATTGAATGAACCTTTAATGACACCAGTTTCATTGATAAAATGAAACCCTTCTTCGATTGAAACCGTGAGTAAACTTTCATCAAGCTTATGCAAATTTTCATTACTTTTACGACGCTTTTTTATCAGTGTAGGTTGTACCTGGTTTAACAAAAAAAGCAACCCTTGCGAATTTTTTAGCTGGTATTTCTGTACATTAATTACCTGTCGAATTTTCCAATAGATTTAACCAAACCACTCTAATTTGCACATGAGTGTGTGTGCTCACAAACAAAAAAAAAGCTTATAAAACATTGTTAAAGCTTTATTGGTTGTTAAGTTGTTTTAATAAAAGCACTTAAATATTGTGTAAAACCAGAAGGAATAAATGGAAAGGAGAACAGGAAGGAAATCAAATTTAATATAAAAAAAATTTATGGTATAACATGAGCAGGTCTTTAAGGCAATAAATTTATTTGGTACAAAATAAATAATTTCGTACTTTTTAAAATTTCACGTTTTTTTGGAAAAAGTACTAAAAAGAAATTTTTGCATTCTTTCACGAAAAAGTCTCAGAATATCAGAATTTGAATATTTTTCTAAAGGTAAAGGGTCTAAGAATTTGAGTATTTTCTATAGGGAAAAAGGGCTCAGAATCTGAGAAGGCTTAGAATCGAAGACTTTTTTTGCAAGAAAAATGTTTCAAAATCTAAGACATAGCAAAAATTTTTTAGAATATGAGATTTTTTCTTACACTCAAAATAATAACTCTGTAAAATACTCTGTCAAATGACTGTAATCTCAGAGTTTTCTGTCAAAATACAGATTTAAAGAAAATACTTTGTATTTTGTTGTGACAAAATAACAAAGTTTCCTCTGTTATATTAAATACAGATCTAAGCAAAATACTTCGTATTTTTTATAACCAAAAAAGTTTTCTGGTTTGAGTAGTTTTTGTTACCAAACATCAAAATTTTATCTGTATATTTTTTTTTTGAGAAAAAGTTGCAAAAAAAGTTATCAAAATTTTTTTTTTCAGAAATCTTATAAACATTTTACAAAATAACATACATTTTACTAAACTCTGTAAATTTACAGAGTTTTTTCTGTAAATTTTTTTTGCATCAAATGTATTTTACAAATATATGTAAATTTACATAGTTTTCTTTGCTAAATGGTGGTTTATTTAACCAATATTTTACTAGAAACTCCGTAAATTAACAGTTTTTTTGTCCAAATCATTTTACAGAGTTTTATAGTAAAATTACAGAGTTTTCTCTGTAAAGAAGCTTTCATATTTAACCAATATTTTACTATAAACTCTGTAAATTAACAGATTTTTTTCTGTCAAAATCATTTTACAGAGTTTTTTAGTAAAATTACCAAGAAATGTTGTTAGCTGGAAAAGTATTGTGTACTCTGTTAAATTAGCAGAGTTTTTCTGTAATTTAACAGAGTCATTATTTTGAGTGTAGAAAAAATGGCTCAAAATCTAAGAATTTTTGTAGGAAAAAGGTCTTAGAATCTGAGACATTTCAATAGTAAAATTTATCAGACAGAATCTAAGATTTTTTTTATAAAAAAACAACTCAGAATCTATGACTTTTTTGATAGCAAAATGTCCCAGAATCTTAGAATTTTTCTATACTATAGGAAAAGGTCTTAGAATATGAGACTTTTTCTGTAGAAAAATGGTCTCAGAAATTGAGACTTTTTCTATAGGAAAAGGTCCCATAGTCTGAGACTTTGTTTATAGAAAATAAGTCTCAGAATCGAAGTATTTTTCTGTAGGAAAAAGTTTTCAGAATCTAACACATTTTCTATAGCAAATATTTTTCAGATTCAGATTCTTTTTCAGATTCTAAGACATTTTTTTCTATAGGAAAAATGTATCAGTATCTGAAATTTTTTCCAAAGGAGAAAGGTCTTAGAATCTGAAACCTTTTTTTATAGAAAAAAGTCCTAAAATCTGAAAAATTTTCTATAGACAAAAGAATTTAGAATCTGAGACTTTTTCTATAGCCAAATGGTCTCAGAAATTGATACTTTTTTTTTATAGGAAAACGTCTCAGAATCTGAGACTTTTTCTATAAGAAAAACATCTCAGAATCTGAGACTTTTTCTATAGGAAAACGTCTCAGAATCTGAAACTTTTCCTATAGAAAAAACGTCTCAGAATCTGAGACTTTTTCTATAGGAAAAAGGTCTCAGAATCTGAGACTTTTTCTACTGGAAAAAGGTCTCAGAATCTGAGACTTTTTCTATAGGAAAAAGGTCTCAGAATCTGAGACTTTTTCTACTGGAAAAAGGTCTCAGAATCTAAGACTTTTTCTTCTGGAAAAAGTGTACAGAATTTGAAACTTTTTCTGGAATCTGAGACTTTTTTTACAAGAAAAAGGTCTTACAAGGGAAGTATCTAAACCTTTATGAACCGATTTGCCTGAAACTTAAAATATATATCAAAGAGACAATTCTAAGGTTGGGGTGTCTCGGCTTATCGGCCATATCGGTTATTTAGGGGTACAAAACATGGGTCAAAAAATGACGAAAAAATAGTTTTTTGGATTTTTCAGCCATTTCTTTTTAAGAAACTATATGATGTTTTCATATGAGAAGAAAGGTTTTTTTAATGCCTATCCAATGGTAGCATAACCTTGTAAAAATTCGGCTTCTTTAAATAATTTTTTCAGGAAAATGTGTAAATTTTGGGGTGTACTTATGTGAAGACATAGACCACCGATATCCATATGGATAAGAAATAATCATTATTAAATTTAAGTCGACCCGTATTTTTGCCCTAGATGATATTCCTGTTAGTTCGGAAGTTATCAAAATTTTCCCGAAGGTCCCCATGATTTCATAAGGGGACAACGAAATTTTTAAACACCGATATGGCCGATAAGCCCAGACACCCCAACCTTAAAATCGTCTCTTTAATATATATTTTAAGTTTCAGGCAAATCGGTTCATAAGGGTTGAGATACTTCCCTTGTTAGAATTTGAGACATTTTCTATACGAAAACGGTCTCAGAATATGAGACTTTTTCTATAGCAAATGGTCTCAGAATCTGGAAATTTTTCTTTTGAAAAAGGGACTAAGAACCTGAGTATTTTTTTTTTTATAAAAAAAATATCTTAAAATCTCAGATTTTTTTAATAGGTAAAAGGTCCTTGAATATGATATTTTTTATATAGAAAAATGGTCTCAGAACCTGAGACTGTTTTTTAAGAAAAATGTTTCAGAATCTGAAACTTTTCTGTAGTAAAATTAATCAGAACCTAAGACATTTTCCATTAAAAAACAACTCAGTCTCTAAGACTTTTTTGAAAGCAAAAAGGTCTCACAAACTAAGACCTTTTCTATAGGAAAAAGGTCTCAGAATCCAAGACTGTAGGAAAAGTTCTCAGAATGCGAGACTTTTATAACTTATAGGGGAAGTATCTCAACCCTTATGAACCGATTTGCCTGAAACTTAATGTATATATAAAAGAGACGATTTTAAGGTTGGGGTGTCTCGGCTTATCGGCCATATCGGTGTTTAAAAATTTCGTTGTCCCCTTATGAATCCATGTGGACCTTCAGGAAAATTTCGATAACTTCTGAACTAACAGGAATATCGTCTATTGCAAAAGTACGTGTCGACTTTAATTTAATAAAGATTATTTCTTATTCATATAGATATCGTAGGTCTATGACTTCACATAAATACCCCCCAAAATTTTCACATTTTCCTAAAAAAAAATATTAAAAAAAGCCGATTTTTTACAAGGCTATGCCACCTTTAGATGGGCATTGAAAAATTCTTTCTTCTCATATAAAAACATCATATAGTTTCTTAAAAAGAAATGGCTAAAAAATTAAAAAACTATTTTTTCGTCATTTTTTTTTTCACCCATGATTTGAACCCCTAAATCCCCGATATGGCCAATAAGCCGAGAAACCCCAGCCTTAGAAATGTCTCTTTAATATATATTTCAAGTTTCAGGCAAATCGATTCATAAGGGTTGAGATAGTTTCCTTGTTAGAATCTTAGACTTTTTCTATAGGAAAAGACTCAGACTCAGAATCTGAATATTTTTTAGAGGAATTTTTTCAAATGTTTTTGTCACAATCTGAGAATTTTTCTATTAGAAAAAGTTCTCAGAATCTGAATATTTTAAAAAAGACAAAAAAAAAACTTTGAATCTGAAACTTTTTCCACTGGAAAATGTCTCAGAATCTGAAACTTCTTCCACTGGAAAATGTCTCAGAATCTGAAACTTTTTCCACTGGAAAATGTCTCATTTTCTGTAGGAAATCCTGGGACTTTTTCTGTTAGAAAAGGTTTCAGATTCTGAGACTAATAGCTAAAGAGAATAATCACAATTGGAGCGGGAAGCGGAAAAAAGCAATTGTCCTCATAAAAATAGAATTGAATCTAGTTTGGCGGAAAAACGCGGCGGAATTTTGTTGTCATATAAAACGTATGTGAACAGTTGCGGAAAAACGCTTCCCGCTCCAATTGTGATTATTCTCAAAGGCTGTTTTTACTGTCGTATCTGTTTAGAAACGCTTGATTCTTTTAAATCTCTGTTGACCATAGACTGGCGTAAATAAATGTAGGTCTTTGTGGATTTTTTTTTTGAATGTGTTTTTTTTTTCTGCATTGTATAAAAAAAAAATTAAAAATAAAAGAACTAATTGCAAACATTTTAATGAGGACTACTGAAGTGAAGAGAATTAAATGAATGGAAAATTAAAAGTATATAGGGAAATGGGATAAAACAACTAGAAAACTATATAGTGATGGAAATTGAATTTAATTTGAACTTTTATAAAACAAAAAAATAAAACATTTTAAAAGTTCGGATTTTAAACAAGTACCAAACATATTGTTTTTTAAACACATTTTATAAAGTTGTGGTACAACAATACATAAGAGATTAAGTTATAAACTATAAAGTATTTAATTGAAAAATATTTAATATAATATTTATTGTAGCATAACATAAATTTAAAGTTTAACCATGTGTAAGACACATGCGTCCTTATGTTATGGGTACCCGGGTAAATATATATGAGATAAAGGGTACCTGGGTAAATATATACCTAAGAAAAACATACAAATGAATATGGGCTACACTAGGGTGGCTCGTTTTTGGCCTTTTCTCTCTGATCAAATTCTAATACCCGCCAAAAGTGTCGGTCCCCTAAGGGTAACTCACATGCAAAATATCACTCCGATCGGAGTTTATCTTCTGTCTCCACTTTGAGCCTAAAAATTGGGGTTTTTGGAAAAAAGGACTTTTAAAAAAAAAAAAAAAAAATTAAGTTTTTTTATTAAAATAATGAAAAAAAAAAATTTTGTATACTATTTGATCATAAATACTTAAATATGAAATTTAAAGATTTTACGGTATCATTAACCCGTTCAAACTAGATACCAAAAAAATGGCATGATTTTGGGGGCGTTCTCAAAACACCTTTTTTCAAAATTTGAAAATTTTATTAAAAAAAATTTTAAATATACCATTTTTTCTTTCTGAATTCATTAAGAACACTTTGGAGAAGAAAAATGTGAAATATGGCGGATATCCGTAGAGCCACTTTTTGGGAATCGCGGGGGAAGTTAGCGGATTTCAAGGAAATGTTGATTTTATCAATAATTTGGATTAATAAAATCTTATAAATTTAATTTTTGGGCAAATTAACTGTTTTTTGGTGTCGTGGCATTCAATTAGATAACTTTAAGTCTGTCATAAAATCTTACCGATCTAGGACGTCTTTAACCCACATTGGCTGGGGGTCAAAAATTACCCCTGCAGAAAATTTGAAGTTTAGAGCTTATATTTTGTGCTATAAACAAGTATAAAACGGCTTTTGTGTTTTGTACCTCAACTTTTATTTAGTATTAATATATTATCTTTAAAAAAATCGTTAACCCTTTTTGGTAGGGGGTCAAAAATGACCCATTCAGTAAAAAATATATATTTTTTATAGAAAATTAATTTGTGGCAGTCTATTAGATAACTTTAAATCAGCCCTGAAAGTTCACCTGTTTAAGATATCTTTAACCCACATTGGCCAGGGGTCAAAAATGACCCCGGCAAAAACTTTTCGGCATAGTGCTTGAATTTTTTGATATCAACAAAATTTATATTTTTTATTGAATGGGTCATTTTTGACCCCCTGCCAAGAAGGGTTAACGATTTTTTTAAAGATAATGTATTAATATGAAATAATAGTTGAGGTAAAACACACAAAAGCCGTTTTATACTTGTTTATAGCACAAAATTTAAGCTCTAAACTTCAAATTTCTTGCAGGGGTCATTTTTGACCCCCAGCCAATGTGGGTTAAAGACGTCCTAGATCGGTAAGATTTCATGACAGACTTAAAGTTATCTAATAGAATGCCGCGACACCAAAAAACAGTTATTTTGCCCAAAAATTAAATTTATAAGATTTTATTAATCCAAATTATTGATAAAACCAACATTTCCTTGAAATCCGCTAACTTCCCCCCGCGATTCCCAAAAAGTGGCTCGACGGATATCCACCATATTTCACATTTTTCTTCTCCAAGGTGTTCTTAATGAATTCAGAAAGAAAAAATGGTATATTTAAAATTTTTTTTTTAATAAAATTTTCAAATTTTGAAAAAAGGTGTTTTGAGAACGCCCCCAAAATCATGCCATTTTTTTGGTATCAAGTTTGAACGGGTTAATGCTACCGTAAAATCTTTAAATTTCATATTTGAGTATTTATGATCAAATATTATACAAAAAATTTTTTTTCATTATTTTAATAAAAAAACTTAAATTTTTTTTTTTTTTTTTTAAAAAAGTCCTTTTTTCCAAAAACCCCAATTTTGAGGCTCAAAGTGGAGACAGAAGATAAACTCCGATCGGAGTGATATTTTGCAAGTGAGTTACCCTTAGGGGACCGACACTTTTGGCGGGTATTAGAATTTGATCAGAGAGAAAAGTCCAAAAACGAGCCACCCTAGGCTACACCTCTATGAGATGTTTAGTTGAGAGCAACTTCATTACACTATAAACTATCCATAGAATTTTAAGTCCAAAGTATTCCGTGAGAGCAAATATAATACAAATATTATTTGTATTATATTTGTTCTCAATTTGACTATCAAACTCTTCATTAAAAAAATCATAGCTAGTAATTATGTACAAATAATTTTTACTCGGGTATAGAAAAAATTACAACCCTTACTTAGCTAATATGAAACAAATCAGCTTGAGTTGTACACTTACAAGGGAAGTATCTCAACTCCTATGATCCGATTTGCTAGAAACTAAAAATATATATAAAAGAAACGATTTTAAGGTTGGGGTGTCTCGGTTTACACAGCGTGATACAGCTGACCACTATTTTAGAAAACAAGAGGTATGACCAACGTTTCTATATATTTGAGACATCCCGATTCCAATGGCGTACTCCGTTTTTTGAGGTATGGTGCAGTTTTCTTGCAAAATGTCATTAAAGATTGGTTGGTGGTTTTTTAACAAAAAAAATTTCAGAGTTAAAGATTTTAAAATGGTTTAGCATGGAAAACAAAGACATGACTAGTAGCAATACTTCTTATGTAAATTTGATTTTAAGCTTTTCATCTTAATCCCTTAAATTTGCGAATTTGTTTATTTTTTGACGTTTTTCGAATTTAACCGCTAAATTGGTCTTTGCTCAAAAATTTGCTTTAAGTGCATCACAAAGGCATCCATAACACTACGAATAGTGGACAAAAAACATCTGTGTTATATGGATCATCTAGTGAAAATCGCGAAAAAAGATTTTTTCTAAATGGCAGCATCTTCTTACGAGATGATTTAAGGGGCCATCTTTTAGTATATAATGCGCGAACCTTAAACAATAAACTGACCCAAAATTTGTCCAAGAAAGTTTTCATTTGCAAATTTTTTCTTAATTTTTCCGCAGTGCTATCGGCCATATCAGTATTTAAAAATTTCGTCGTCCCCTTATGAAACAATGTGGACCTTCGGGAAAATTTCGATAACTCCCGAACTAACAGGAAAATCGTCCAGAGCAAAAATACGTGTCGACTTAAATTTAATAAAGATTATTTCGTATTCATATGGATATCGTAGGTATATGTCTTCAGATAAATACCCCCCAAAATTTAAACATATTGATAAAAAATATATTTAGAAAAGCCGAATTTTTACAAGGTTATTTTACCGTTGGATAGGCATTAAAAAACCTTTCTTCTCATTGGAAGGTTAGGCTAGGTTGTAAGTGGCTGCTGACGTTTTACGTCAACACGCGTAGACTCTGAGGTCCATTGTGATACTACGGGACCGTAATAGGTTTCCCTACTAATCCCTGTTGTTAAACCAATTTGAGCTTCTTATTTGGCATCCGACAAATCAGAAAGATCGTGCAGCTCCCTAGATCCCAGTGAAGCAAGTCTCTGACCAGCAAGTGCCCGGCAATGGCAGATGAAGTTTCCAACTCCTCTTCTTATTAAACTGAATTTTGACATCCGACAAATCAGAGAGATCGTACAGCTCCCTAGATCCCAGTGAAGCAAGTCTCTGACCAGAAAGTGCCGGGCAATGGCAAATAAAGTGTTCGATAGTTTCCAACTCCTCTTCATCCATGCAACACCGGCAAAAGTAATCACACAAAAAATTATTGGCTAACAATTTTCAATTAAATTTATTGATCAACAAAATTTAAATGAGTCAATCAATGTTTTGATTGATATTTTTTTATTTTCTTTAACTGTCGAATTACATTAATTTGAATAGATTAATTTATTTGATTAGATTAATTCAAAAATATACAAAATAATCGGGTTTTACTTTTTTTTATTGTTTGCAACATATAGGAAGGGAAAAAAGATGATTTTTTTGATAATTTTGTCATAAGCTTACAATTCATTTGTTAAATCAATCATTATATTGATTGACTTTAAATAAAAAATTGATAAAATTTTTGATCAAAATCGAAAAAATGTTTGATTGAAAAAATTTTCAATCAATCACCTACAATTTGATGATTGGTATAACAATTTTCTTAATTGGAGAAATTTCAATCAAAAAATTGATTGAATCCGCGTTTTTGTTGATTGAAATTCGTTTCAAATTTTTTCTGTGATTCGACGGCACATTTAACCGCTCTGCGTGCTTTCCTATAAGACAGTGTCCGGTAATTATAGTAACCACCGTCGAAATCTCTCTTTTTGGAAGCGATATCAGCTCACTTGTGCGCCCCTGATTAAGATAAGGCCAAATCAGTCGTGTTGTCTCACACGCCCATCTTTGATTAGTCTCCGTCGCGGAACAAAGCCGTAGGTTTTGCTTGCAAGTTTGTAGAGGCATACCAACACATTCCAATTCTGTTGGAACCTGTAAGGTAGTTCCTAGTCTTGCAAGCTCATCGGCTTTGCAATTCCCTGGAATGTCTCTGTGCCCTGGGACCCATATGAGTCGTATGTTAAACTGCTTGGCCATCTCATTTAAAGACGTGCGGCAGTTAAGGGCAGGTCTTATGTTCAGAAACATTGAATATAGGGACTTGACCGCGGCTTGACTGTCAGATGTTGACTGCGGTTGTAGACAAGACACTGCAGCTCAACCAGTCAGCCACTTCCTTTATTGCCAGCATTTCTGCCTGGTAAACTGCAATGATCTGTCAATTTTCGAGCCAAGCTCAATCCAAACTCTTCCGAATAGACTCCAAAGCCCATTTGTTCGTGCAGCCTCGATCCATCTGTGTAAAAACTTATGGTGGCTTCACTTCCCGGAATGTCCCCTATCCAAGACTCCCTGGATGATATCATAGTGGTAAAGTGGCGCTCAAAAAGGCTCATAGAGGGAGCAAAGTCCACATTTTGTAATGTTGTTGTTATCTTCGTCAAGATCGCGCTATATCTTGATATGGCCGATAAGCCGAGACACCCCAACCTAAGAATTATCTCTTTTATATATATTTTAAGTTTCATGCAAATCAGTTTATAAGGGTTGTGATACTTCTCTTGTTAGCGATAAATTATAATTTTTCAAGGATTAGTATGTACTATGTACATTAGAGTGGGCGGAAAGACGTTACTGTCATGAGAGCTATGCCACTGATTTTATTCATCCTTCGGAAATCTTAGCCCGATTATTTTTAGGAAGCAAATGCGATTAAGGTTGTTATTCATTCATTTGTTAAACTTTTTCCCAATGAACTATTTCCAGATTGAACGAAAATAGTTTTCCCGCCCACTGTATTATACACACAGTATATGGTATAGTGCTGTTGAACTTTTGAAAAGTGGGTAACGAGTAATTGCAAATTTTAAGAGTACTCGATACACGAAAGTAAATTCTAAATACTTTACAGTTGCATTTTTAATTATTAAGACGATATTTGTCTGTCTGGATGTCTAATAAGAAATAAGAACGTATTTAACTTTAAAAGAGTATAAAACCGTTAAAAGTATTGAGTACCCACATCAATCGATGTGTATCGATTATTTTAAAGTAACCAAAATGTACAGCACCACTATGTTAACATGTCTGAGTATACTTACTATTAACGTATTGTAATATAAATAAATTACGTATACGCACTGTTTGACTATAATACACAGACAAAAACTGTTTACAAATTTTACCTTTTAAATAAATTAAAAAAATATTTTTCGAGGATTTTGTTTTGGAAATCAAATTCTGATAAATGAAACTGAATCAAAGAAATCAGATTCCCCAAAATTTCTTAATTTTTGTGTATGTGATCCAATTGAAAATTTACTAATTTTGGCAAGATAACTCTAAAAACTTTAAATATTTTAAACAGTTTCTGAGAAATTTAAATTATATAAGGAGTTCTTTATAACTTAAAATGTATCAAATTCCGAGACATTTTTCCTAAAGAAAACAGTCTTAGATTCAGAGATATTTTTCCTATAGAAAGAGTCTCAGATTCCGATATATTTTTCCTATAGAAAAGGTCTCAGATTCAGAGACATTTTTCGTAAAGAAAAAGGATCAGATTCTGAGACATTTTCCTAATAGAATAAGTCTAAGATTTTGAAACATTTTTCATATAGAAAAAGTCTTAGATTCTGAGATATTTTCCCTATAGAAAAAGTTTCAAAAAGTCAAAGATTATGAGATATTTTTCCTTTAGCAAAAGTCTCAGACTCTGAGTTATTTTTCCTATAGGAAAAGTCTCCGAATCTGAGAAATTTTTTCTATAGTCTTCAATTCTGAGACATCTCCAAATTTTTTCTATAGGAAAGTCTCAGATTCTGAGACATTATCTCATATTCTGAGATATTTTTCTTATAGAAAAAGTCTCAGACTCTGAGATATTCTGAGATATTGTCAATAGAAAAAGTCTAAGAATCTGAGACATTATTTCTATAGGCAAGCAAAGTCTCATATTCTGAGATATTTTTCTTATAGAAAAAGTCTCAGACTCTCAAATATGTTTTTTTTCCTATAGGAAAAGTCTCAGATTTCAAGATAATTTTCTAATAAGAAAAGTCTCCGATTCTGAAAAATTTGTATATAGGAAACGTCTTCAATTCTGAGACGTCTCCGAATTTTAGACATTTTTTCTATAGGAATTGTCTCAGATTCTTAAACATTTTTCCAATAGAAAAAGTCTAAGATTCAGAGAAATTTTTTGTATAGAAAAATTCTCAGACATTTTTCTATAGAAAAAGTCTCAGATTTTGAGACATTTTTCTATAGAAAAAGTCTCAGATTCTGAGACATTTTTCTATAGAAAGTCTCAGATTCTGAGACATTTTTCTATAGAAAGTCTCAGATTCTGAGACATTTTTCTATAGAAAGTCTCAGATTCTGAGACATTTTTCTATAGAAAAAGTTTCCGATTCTGAGACATTTTTCTATAGAAAAAGTCTCAGATTCTTAGACATTTTTCCTATAGAGAAAGTATTAAATATTGAGATATTTTTCTTATAGAAAAGTCCCAGATTCAGAGATATTACTCCTATAAAAAAAGTCTCAGATTCAAAGACATTTTTGGTTAAGCAAAGTCATTGATCCTAATATATTTTTCCAACGGAAAAAGCCTATAACAATCTCTATTAAAATTAAGCGGACCCGTATTTTTGCGAAATTCCTGCTGGTTCGGATTTTATTTAGATTTTCCCGAGAGCCCTCATTTTTTCATAAGGTGGCAACCCTTTTATAAATCAGCTAAAAAAAACAGGTAATTCTTATTTTCCTTTCCTCTTTCCCATGTGCAAGTTTCAGAACCATCGGTGGGTGCCCTGTGAAAGACCTTCCTTGTAAGTCTTTTTCCTTAGAAAAGTCTAAGATTCTAAGGACTTTTCGTTACAGAAAAAGTCTTAGATTCAGAGACATTTTTCCAATTAATAATTTTCCTTATAAAATGATCTCAGATTCTGAGATATGTGTCCTACAGAAAAAGCCATAGATTCTCAGATGCAGCAGGTTCATTTTTCTTATAGAAATAGTCAGATTAAGAGACATTTTTCCTATTATAATAAATCTCATTTTTCCTAAAAAATAATCTCAGACTCTGGGACATTTTTCTTATAGAAAAGTCCTTAAATTTTAAAAACTTTTTTCTATAGAAAAAATTTCAAATTCTGTATTAGATTCTAAGACTTTTTTCATATAGAAAAAGTATTAGACTCTGAGACATTTTCGAAATTAGAAAAAATCTTAGAATCCGAGACATTTTGCCTATAGAAAACTACTTACAAGGGAAGTATCTCAACCCTTATGAACCGATATGCCTGAAACTTAAAAAATATATATAAAAGAGACGATTTTAAAGTTGCGGTGTCCCAGCTTATCGGCCATATCAGTGTTTAAGAATTTCGTTGCCCTCTAATGAATCAATGCGGACGTTCATGATTCGTTCCTATAACTCCCGAACTAACTAGAGCAAAAATACGTGTCGACTTTAATTTAAAAAAGATTATTTCGTATTCATATGGATATTGTAGGTCGATGTCCTCACATAAATACCCCCCAAATTTACACATTTTCGTGAAAAAGTATTTTTTAAAGCCGAATTTTTACAAGGTTGGATATGCATTAAAAAAAGCCTTTCATCTCATCTGGAAACATCATATCGTTCGTAGAAAGAAATGGCTAAAAAATCAAAAAAAAAAAAAATTCGCCAATTTTTACTCATAATTTATACCCTAAATCCCCGATATGGCCGATAAGCCGAGACATCCTAAACTCTTTTATATAAATATATATGTTAAGTTTCATACAAATCGGTTCTTAAGTGTTAAGAAACTTCCCGTGTAAGAGACAATTCATATTTTTTAAATAATTTTTAAAGAGATTTCGCGACCTTAGGACAACAAGGTTCTGTTTGTGTCTACTTCTCTAAGTAAATAGAACCTTGTTGTCCTAAGGTCTCGAATTTTTAAATTTAAACGATTCTAAAGAAGTAGTTATAAACATAACGATCTGTCATTCCCATTTTTGTAAATAATATCATATGTCTGGCCATGCAATGAAACCTAACCTCAATGACAGACGATGTGGAAGATCTAATACACAATGCATCAATAGCGTGTTAACTGTAATGACAGTAAATTTGGTGGTGGGAGTAGAAGAAAAAGTAGTAGGAAAAAAGTCATGTGATGTAATGTGATGTCAGTAATGCTAAACAATTTCTCTTTCCGTTATAGAAATATCATACCACTTACATTACGACTTGTGTAGACAGACCACTGTGCACTGTGTGGGTAATACAAAACCTAAAGCAACATATCGTGTTTTTTTTTAAGTGAATAATAATCATTTAATTAATACCCTAAGGAGAATGTTGCATAAGGACAACTTAATACAACAGAGAACAACCGACACCCATTGAATAATCTTATATAACCAAGCAAACAATTTGAGTAGTATATTAATAGATTTATGTTCCATTGCAAAATTATTTTCTATTATCTACATAACCTTCATAAGAAACTCAATGTCGACCCTCAATATCAAATTCCCAATAAAAACTTCCTTTATCGAGTAATGAGCTTTGAGACGTAAAATCAAGCCAGTATGTCGTAAAAACTTCATTATTTTAACATGGCGATGTCATTGGAATAATGACCACATGCCAACTCGCTTGTAAAGTAAGCCAGTTCGTTAAAAAAAGGAGCCCTAATATGAGTACGGTAAGCTTCACCAAAAGTTTTGACTCGATATCCGATTCCATTACTGGAATCCTTGGGAACTGTCCGAGTAGCGAGATTATCGTTGCTGGAGACTTCAACGTACACAATGCTTCACGGTTTCGCCATTTTAGCCAAACGACTCCCGAGGCCTCATGCGTTGAGCTTTTAGCTGCACACAAGCACCTTGTGCAACTTGTGAATGAGCCAACTCACATCCCGTGTGTTGAAGGACAGTTTCGTAATATTCTCGCGATGTTGAGTTACTTACGCCTTTTGGAAACTCGGATCACAACCTTATTTCTGCATCCTTTTCATTTTCGAACCTTCGCAATGCTTTCCAATCAGCGATAAGCGTTCTATTGTATCGAAGTGTTCTATTTGTATTTATGAAAAGGTCCGTTGGGCTGAGCTCAACGATTTCTTTCAACATTTCAACTGGAAACTCTGACGCTGCAGCAGAAATGATGTAATTATAATAATGCTGGGAATAAAATTATTTAGTGCTTGTTTAATCAGACGTGCAGAAATGCAGTCAAATCCAGAGAGGATACGTTCAGTAATTGGCGTAATGACAAAAATACAGTTACTGACGCGTTACGAATGCACCAGAGTACTCAGAAGCGAAAAGCTTCACTACGAACAGCGTCCTTGCTGCTCCGCTAAGGTCCTTGCTGTTCCGCGAGGAATTAAGATCTTTTGGGCATTTGTTAAAAAGGTAAAGAATAATATTGGGTAATCCACCCTTGGGAATGACCAAATATTCACCGATTCGCTTGATAAAGCCAACTCTATTGCTGAAATGTTTACAAGAAACACATTCTTGCCGGAAAGAAATCAACCACTGCCCGAACTCGAGAGAGTTCTAATATATTTTTTCGAGCACGTGCAGCTAAAAGGGCTCTCGAGCCCTTAACGTTAATAAGTCTGCGGGGCCAGATGGTATTTATGCACTAGTGTTAAAGCACTGTGCTTTGAAATTGTCTCGTCCCTTTGTAAAACTTTTTAGCTACTCGTTCCGTGTAGGAGTTCCCCTCCTGATGGAAGGTGGCAAACGTTCAGCCACTCCCTAAAAAGGGTGAGGCTTCTAACCCTGATAACTGCCGCTCAATAGCAATTTGCTCTATGCTCTCTAAGGTGATGGAGAGCATCGTAAATTACAACTTGGTAAGCTATCCAGTGTCCAATTCTAGGCAGTATCGCCAGTAGAAGAAGTCGTTCTATGGAGACCTGATGTCATTTCTTTCGGAACGTTGGATTTGATACATCCACCAATTTGGTTAAAGGAAAGTAGTTGCTCTGGATATTTCCAAGGTTTTCGATCGTGTATGGCACGGTGTCCTCGTTTCGAAGCTTATTGCGTTTGGTGTTGGTAATGATTTCTCTTGATTTAATAATAATAATAGTTTTGATCATATGATCAATTATTTTTATTTATTCTTTCTATTTATTTACAAATCATTTTTTAATAAATTCAACCTAACGGATACTGGTAACAATGACCGTCGTTTCGTTGTAGCGAAAAAAAGGGTTCTGGTGGGAATCGAACCCACGACAACCACGTTGAAAGGATAGCACGCTACCAACTAGCCTACGGGCCCCCTCTCTCGATTTATATCGAGCTTTTCCTGAAATCGCACTATACGTGGATATAGATGGGGTATCATCGGATGAGTTCCATCTTAATTCAAGGGTACCGCAAGGTTCGGTTCTTTCTTCTACATATTTTCTCATTTTTCTTAATGACCTTCTAAGTCAAACTTCTAATTGTCTCTATTCTTTCACAGATGACAGCAACAGTTGTCATTCATATTCCTTTCTTCATATCCCAAGCCTTTCCGATATTGAAGCTATGATGGAGAACATAAAAGACAGACTTAATAATGATGATTTCCGAGTGGGGTCTTTAAGTTGGTTAGGTTAGGTTGTAAGTGGCTGCTGACGTTTTACCTCAGTAAACATAGACTCTGAGGTGATACCACGGGACTGCAATAGGTTTCCCTACTGGTCCCTGATGTTTAACCAATTTGAGCTTCTTATGAAACTCCTAAGATATTGAATTTTAACATCTGACCAATCAGAAAGATCGTGCAGCTCCCTAGATCCCAGTGAAGCAAGTCTCTGACCAGAAGATGCCGGAAAATAGAAGATGAAGTGTTCTATAGCTTCCAATTCCTCTTCATCCATGCAACTCGGGAAAAAGTCATTTGACGACACATTTAATCGGCAACTACAGCAACTACTGTAGAAATCCCTCCTCTTGGAAGCAATACCAGCTCGCTTGTGCGTTTCTGATTAAGAGAATGCCAGATCAGTCCTGTTATCTCACACTTCCATCCATTTGCCCATCTCTGATAAGTCTCCATCGTGGAACAAAGCCGAAGATTTTGTAAGTTTCTAGAGACTTACCAACACATTCCAATTCATTTGGAACCTGTAAGGTAGCTCCCAGTCTTGCAAGCTCATCGGCTTTGCAATTCCCTGGAATGATTCTGTGCCCTGGGACCCGAATCAGTTGTATGTCAAACTGCTTAATCATCTTATTTAAAGACGTGCGGCAGTTAAGACCTGATCTAGTTTTCAGAAACATTGGCTCCAGGGACTTGACCGCAGCATGACTGAATAGCTATTGACTCTGGTTGTAGACAAGAAATTGCAACTCAACTAGTCAGCCGTTTCCTTTATTGCCAACATCTCTGCCTTGTATACACTGCAATGATCTGGCAATCTTTGAGCCAGACTCAATCCAAGCTCTTCCGAATAGGCTCTAAAGCCCACCTCGATCTGTCCGTGTAAAGATCAAGTTAATCTCCACTACCCGGAATGCCCCTCATCCAAGACTTTCTGGATGGTATCATAGTGGTAAAGTGGCACTCAAAAAGGCTCATAGAGGGAGCACATTCCACATTTTGTGGAATTGTTATCTTCTTCAAGTTCGCGCTATGACCACAATCACAGTGGGGTCTTACGATTAGGTTCGATTTTAATGATCGTAACACCACAATGTTGTATATTGACCCACAGACAGTCTGTGGAATTAACGTCATCTGCATTCATGTTCTAGGCATGAAAATTTAATATAATGTTTGCGGGAACCAGTATGCTTTTCAAGTGTCGAAAGAAGCGCTCAAGTGTCTCGGTTTTTTAAACGGTGCAAGAATTTTTTTCAATACGTCTGATCTTCTTACTATTTATAACTCCTATATCCGACCGAAAATGGAATACAACTTCCATATCTGGGCAGGAGCCTCAAGGTCTACCTTGGAGCTTTTAGACCGGGTGCAAAGGAGTGCGTTAAAGGTAATCAATGACAGTTGGGTATCCAGCTCTATTGACTCATTGGAGCATCGTCGGAATGTTGGTTGTGTGTCATTGTTCTCTCGATATTATAACGGTAAGTGTTCAGTTGAGATAGGTTGACTCTTTCCTGAAACGAGTGTGCATGCTCGTAGTACTCATCTATCCAGTAGATCACATTCGATCATAGTCAAATGTCCGATGTATTGCACAACGCATTACAGTGAAAATTTGTTTCTCTGTCGAACTAGCCGTATGTGCAATAAACTCCGCACCGTAGTCTTCCCAGTTGACTACGATTTAGAAAAATTCAAATTAAATGTCAACAAACACTACTCTCTCTCTTTCCTCCTCCTCGTGACCTATTTTCCAAATACCAAAACAATGAGCCAATGAGTGTTGGCTCAGGACTCATTACCAGGTAACCCAACAAATAATGAGCACTCATTACCAGCTACTTCATCCGGTAATGCTGACTCATTACCAAACCAAAAAAAGTTTTTAATGGGTCTTCACTTTGTACAACATTTATTTTTAAACTTCTCACTGGGATATCAATAATTTAATTAATTTTCTTTTAACAAAGTAGTATGTACATAGCATAATATTAAAAGCAAACAACTAACAAAAAACAAACAAACATCTTAAGTAACTTAAGTTTTAGTTAAGTAACATTAATATAATTTTCTTGTGTTCTCTCATTTGTTTCTTGTTTTAGCATACACAAACAACATATTTAACAAAAAATAGAAGGCAATAATAATTGAATTGAAGAAAATTCTTTTAGTAAAAGTTGCAGCAAGAAAACCTAAAGTTTTTCTTCTTAACAACAATACAAAAACACCAACAACAACAACAGCAATAATAATGGCTGAACAACAGAAGCTTTCATTGTGTCCACGTTTAGTGGACTACTTGGCAATTGTGGGTGCTAGAACAACGCCATCTGTACACAAGGGATTACCGGGAAATAAGACACCACCTGTACAGGTAAGTTTTTAGTGTTTTAAGTAAACAATCAGTTATTTGAGAAAGTATACGCTTTTCTGTATATATCTGCAATGTATGTCGTAAGAGTTACGAAATTCTTTGGAAATAATTCAGTTATTTAGTAAGTAGTTTGAAATTGGTATATCTTAAGTATCCCATCAGAAATTTTGATGAAGTGGATAAATTTGTAAATCTTTGTTCATGGCAGTAAGAGCTTTTGGACGTTCGTTAAAAGAGTCAGGGAAAATACTAGTTCTTCTATCATTATTCTTTTAAAAGACGACCATGTGTTCACTGAACTGGTTGATAAAGCTAACCTGTTGGCTGACCTCTTTGCAAGAAATTCTTTCTTGCCGGATAAGCAATCAACCAATGCCTGTAATCGAGAGGGTAACCACCCGTACTATGTTAAAGATATTTTTTCGAGCTAGTTCAGTTAAAACAGTTTTTGCTGATCTTAACGTAAAAAAATCTGGAGGATAAGTTACTTTTGAACGATCGACAGTATGGTTTTCGGAGAACTCGTTTCACTGGAGATCTGTTGGCGATCCTTTCGGAACGTTGAAGTCTAACGATCCACGAATTTGGAGAGTGTAAGGTGGATGCTCTGGATATTTCAAAGGCGTTTAATTGTGTAAGGCACAGTGGGCTCGTATTTAAGTTTAGTGACTTTTCTCGATTTATTTCGAGTTTCCTCAGAAAGATTGTTATAGATGGGTTCTCATCAAATGAGTTTCAGATTCAATCAAGGGTACCGCAAGGTTCTGTTATTTCTACAACCCTTTTTCTTAACGACGAAAGTCAAACTTCAAACTATATCAAATCTTTTGCAGATGACAGAAACATTGGTCATTTATTGTACCCTACACCACTCTGTGGTACAGGGTGTAATGAGTTTGTGCTGATGTTTGTAACTACCCGAAATATTGGTCCTAGACCTACCTTCAAGCATACCGATCGACTCAGAATTACTTTTTGAGTCGATTAAGCGATGTCCGTCCGTCCGTCTGTCCATCTATCGGTTTAAGCACGATACAGGTCGCAATTTTCAATCAATTGACTTAAAATTTGAAGGACGAAGCCTATTGAAATTGGAGAAAATCGGTCCATTTTAAGACCTAGCCCCCATACAAACGCCCCCTTTAAATTCGGCTTGAATGACTCTAATAACCGTGTTATAATAGATATCGCTTTGAAATTTAGCAGGTAATCAAATTTTGTATGCACAAATCATCATTCCAAATTTCAAATCGGGGCAGTCCTTCTGGTAGTCCCCATACAAACCACCCTCCCGATACAAAAAGATGGAAATATTTGATGAAAACTTTATTTTTAGGTGATAAACGTGTACTTTAGTAACCTAATCAAATCGAAATATAATTGGACCATTTTTAACACCCATATAAAAATTTCGACCGATATTCTGTTAAATCGGTCTATTGACAAAAAAAATAAACCAATTGCACTAAAATTTGATCTGTGTGTGTTTCTACACTAAATAAAGATCTAACAAAAAACAGATCCAATCGGTCCATGTTTGGACTTGGGACCCATTTTCCGGAATACACTGGTGTAGGGTATCATATGGTCGGTCTTGACCGACTATAACTTTCTTCCTTGTTTTTCTTTGATCGTAGCCCAAGTTTAGTTGAGCTTGAGGGCAAAAGCCAGATTATGAAAATGACACACTTAATAAAAACCTGTTCGCAATCTCTGAGCAGGGTCTTGCGAATAGGGTCAAGTTTAATGCACGCAAGACTCAATGTTTTATGTTGATCCACAGGAATGTGGAACCAACAGCGGCATGTGTACATATAGATGGTTTACGTATCGAGGAATCTGACACTCTCGAGCTTGAAAATTCAAAAGAAGCGTTCAAGGGTCTCTCATTCGATCTCCTTACTATTTATACCAACTACATGTGACCGAAGATAGAAAACAATATATGGGCAGGGTCTTCAAAGTCTATATTAGAGCTCTTGGACCGTGTGAAAAAAGTGGGTTGATACTTATCAATGACAATAGGGTATCCAGCTCTATTGACTCATTGGAGCATCGTCGGAAAGTGGGTTGTATGACTCTATTCTGTCGATATTACCATGGAAGTGTTCTGCTGAGATAAGTGAACTTATTCCTAATGCCCGAGTTTTTGTTCGCAACACTCTGTTGCCTAGAAGATCATATTCGTAGAACAGTAGACATTATCGATTGTCCAGTTGATCGCGCAACGCATTACAGAGAAGGTTCATTTATTAGTCGAACCAGTCGTATGCGGAATAATCTCATATAGAAAAAGTCTCAGATTCTGTGACATCATATAGTAAAAGTCTCATGTTCATAGACATTTTTCATATAGAAAGAGACAGATTCTGAGACATTTTTGTATCGCAAAAGTCTCAGATTCTGAGACATTTTTTTAATAGAAAAGGTCTCAGATTCTGAGACATTTTTCATATAGAAAAAGATTCAGATTCTGAGACATTTTTCATATAGAAATAGTCAAAGATTCTGAGACATTTTGCGTATAGAAAAAGTCTCAGATTCTGACACATTTTTCGTATAGAAAAAGTCTCAGATTCTGAGATATTTTTTGTATAGAAAAAGTCTCAGATTTTAAGACATTTTTCGTATATAAAAAGTCTTAGATTCTTAGACATTTTTCGTACAAAGGAAATCTCAGATTCTAAGACATTTTTCGTATAGAAAAAGTCTCAAATTCTGAGATATTTTTCGTATAAAAATAGACTCAGATTCTGAGACATTTTTCTTATAGAAAAAGTCTCAGATTCTGAGATGTTTTTCGTACAGAAAAATTATGATATTCTGAGATGAGTTTCGTATAGAAAAGTCTCTGCTTCTAAAACATTTTCCGTACAGAAAGAAAAACTCTTCAGTAATGAGTGAGTAAACCAAAAAGATTCGTGCGTGAATTTTTCGTGATTAAAAAAAATTCATGTTTTATTATTTATGTGAACATTCACAGAAAAAGTCTTAAAGACAATGAAATATTATTTTTAAAGCCAGACCCATAGTGCGATGCGTTACCAACAAATTGTGGTACCCTACAACCACAGTATTTTTTTAAGGAAGCAACACTCCGCCAATGCTGCCTATCAATTACTAATGTAACCGTGATTGTGGCCATAGCGCGATCTTGAAGAAGACAACAATACCACAAAATGTGGACTGTGCTCCCTCTTTGAGCCTCTTTGAGCGCCACTTTACCACTACCATCCAGGGATTCTTGGATGGGGGACATTCCGGGTAGTGGAGCCACCATAAATTTTTACACAGATGGATCGAGGCTGCACGAACAAGTGGCCTTTGGAGACTATTCGGAAGAGCTTGGATTGAGCCTGGCTCGAAGATTGCCAGATCATTGCAGTGTTTACCAGGCAGAGATGCTGGCAATAAAGGAAGTGGCTGACTGGTTGACCTGCAATGTCTTGTCTAAAACAGCAGTCAACATCTATACTGACAGTCAAGCCGCGGTCAAGTCCCTGGATTCAATGTTTCTGAAAACAAGATCTGCCTATAACTGCCGCACGTCTTTAAATGAGATGGCCAAGCAGTTTAACATACGACTCATATGGGTCCAAGGGCACAGAGACATTCCAGGGAATTGCAAAGCCGATGAGCTTGCAAGACTAGGAACTACCTTACAGGTTCCAACAGAATTGGAATGTGTTGGTATCCCTCTAGAAACTTGCAAGCAAAACCTACGGCTTTGTTCTGCGACGGAGACTAATCAAAGATGGGCAAATGGATGGAAGTGTGAGACAACACGAATGATTTGGCCTTCTCTTAATCAGGGGCGCACAACTGAGCTGATATCGCTTCCAAGAGGAGAGATTTCGATGGTGGGGTCTTAAAGGGAAGCACGCAGAGCGGTTAAATGTGCCGTCTAAGGACTTTTGGCGAAGTTGCATGGATGAAGAGGAGTTGGAAACTATCGAACACTTTATTTGCCATAGCCCGGCACTTTATGGTCAGAGACTTGCTTCACTGTGATCTAGGGAGCTGTACGATCTTTCTGATTTGTCGGATGTCAAAATTCAATATCTAAGTAAGTAGTTTCATAAGAAACTCAAACTGGTTTAACGACAGGGACTAGTAGAGAAACCTATTACGGTCCCGTGGTATCATAATGAACCTCAGAGTCTACGTGTGTTGACGTAAAACGTCAGCAGCCACTTACAACCTGACCTTACCGTGATGATTCTTTTGCAAAGGGAACGGAAGAAAAATAAAAGATTTAAAAGATAGAAGAGCTTCAGTGTGGCAAAACTGTAAGTGCGTGTGTTGTTAATTTTGAGTACAGTTGTTGCATTGCCATCTTTTATTGATCTGGCGAATTATTTTGAAGCTGTGTTTAATAGACATTATTATTTAATTATTTTACTTCGATGACATTTTAGTGCTAATTAAGGACGGAGGATGGTGTTTGCTGGCTTATAGTCCAACGTGATAACAACTGATCCACAGAACCCCAAATTCGACCCGTTCTAACTCAGCGAGTTGTTCACCGATCTCGTTCAGATAGATCTCATCCCTTGGGATGAAATGTCCATATTATTAATCAAAATTTAACTTTAAGCTATTTTTGCAGCTGAATTTGTACATATAGCCCTTTTTCATTCTCCCCAATTTTTTAACATCATATATTTTTTTTTCCAGATTCCTGAACTTTTGCGACGTTATCCACCCTCAGATCATGCAGATTTTCCTCTACCCCTGGACATGGTATACTTTTGTCAGCCAGAAGGATGTACCAGTGTGGGTCCCAGGAGAACTGGTTCCGCCATACGTGACATGACATCATTTGTATTTGCTTTAACGGACAAAGATTCGGGCAAAACACGTTATGGTATTTGTGTTAATTTCTATCGGCCAGTAGAAAAGCATACACCTAGTGTGGAAAAAGCACAAGCGCATAGCAATACACCGACTACGCATAGTACAAGAGGTCGAAGAAGTTCTGCTTTTCGCCGAGAGTCATGGCGTAAAAGTATGGAAAGAAGTTCAGATTCGGCATTTAGTAGGCAAGTAGAGAATAAGGTTTAAATTAAAGGCTTAAAGCTTTTTTATAATAAAAATAATTTTATTTGTTTCAATTAAAAAAATTTTCTGTTGCTGGTAGAAAAGCTAAAAAAATATATACATTGCATATAATTCTCTTAATAGTTACGGCCTTCTAACTTCTTCTAGCGACTACAGAAGTAACGTCGCACCAAGTGATTCAGATCGTGAAATGACTTCTCGACGTGACTCCGACACACAACATCATGTACAACATTTGGGTCATAATATGCAACAGGTGCCGAAATTAGGTTTAATGGCACCTTCGGGTGATTCTGAATCGGGTGGTAGTCACTCACCCTCACCGCGGGCTTCTAGAAAACGTACAAAATTACGAAATCAATCATTGACCTCTCTATGTATTATTTCCCATCATCCATTTTTTACCACATTTCGTGAATGTTTATTTATATTGAAAAAGTTAATAGATGCGTGTAATGAATCTTCCTCACCCAAAAGAGTGGGAGCTTCACAGAAAACAAATCGCGATAATGTATGGACGGTATTAACGGGTCATACTAGTGAGGCTACATCATCAATAGTATTACATGATGTTAAAGAAATTGAAACTTGGATATTACGATTGTTATCTACACCGGTACCAGTACCAGGATCCACTAGAGTTGAGGTGAGATTTTTGTAAAGGGAACACTCAGAGAAGAGATATGATTGTGGCAATTGTAATTTAAGGGCATCATATCATAATTGAAAATTTTATCATAATTTGTTAATTCAGGACCAAAACATGATTGCCACAATAAAGTTATGATTGCTATAAAAATATTATGATAAAATTTTCAATCATAATATGACGTTCTTAAATTATGGTTGCCACAATCATATCCCTTCTCTGCGAGAAGTTGTTATGAGAATTATATTTTAATGTTTCTTTTTCTATAAATATATAGGTGGAAGTACTGTCTCCTACTGTCCATGAACCTTTACTGTTTGCCTTGCCCGATCATACTAGATTTTCTTTGGTGGATTTTCCTTTACATTTGCCATTGGAGCTACTGGGCGTGGAAACTTGTTTAAAGGTCTGGACTTTGATAATGTTGGAGAATAAAGTTTTATTTCAATCACGTGACTATAATGCACTCTCCATGTCGGTAATGGCGTTTGTTACTATGCTTTATCCCTTGGAATATATGTTTCCAGTGATACCGCTACTGCCGACATGTTTGAGTTGTGCTGAACAATTATTGTTGGCCCCTACACCATTTGTAATTGGTGTACCGGCCACTTTTCTAATGTATAAAAAGAATTTTCGGTAAGTTTTCAAAAGAGTTTTTTAGAATAGAAAATTATTGAAATAAATTTATAATTTACAGACTACCTGATGATATTTGGGTAGTTGATTTGGATTCCACAAAATTAACACCTCCTACGGGTGGCTATGATGAAATACCACCATTACCAGAACCTGAGGGCACAGTTTTGAAAAATCATTTAAAACAGGTAGGAGCCAACAAAAACATACAAATTATTTTACACATTAAACAATAAAATTCTTCTATTAACTCATAACTATATTGGCAAGAAAAAATTATTAAATTTCTTCTCTGATTAACAAAAAAATCTCTAAATTATTTTTCAAAATTAACACTTAAAATTGTACATTTCAAACATAAATGTTACTATGTTTTCTCTAAACAAATTGAAACAAACAAAGCTTTAAGTGTAACATTTTAATGTTCATATCAATGTCAATATTTCATCTTTCATGTTTCAAACTTATCATACAAACTTCACGTTTTAATAACATATCGTTAAGAGAGGTTTTAAACGGTGACTTTTTAGTTTGACTCTCTGCAGATTGGGTAGAGAACAACGAAACTTCAAAGGGAATTTAAAAAAAGTCAAACAAAATAGTCACAATGTAAAACCCTTCTTAAGTTGTAGGAGGAGGTAAAAGATTTATAAAGTAGCCTATTATGAGGAGTCGTAAAATTCCATAGACCATGCCAGCGAACACACGAACACACGATTGTATTATAATTTAAGGTTAGAGTAAAATTTAGTGTGTAAAATTAAGTTCAAACCTTAAATAAAAAAAAGTGAAAGTGTATTTTTCTACCTTGTTTACTACAATTACTTAAATTTAAAAATGCCAGTGACGGTTACATGCGACTTACCAAAAATTGTGATGTACACAATTTGTTATGGTCATCCAAAACTATAATGTCCCACATGTGACGAATCGTCGCTAATTTTAATGTAAGTCCCCGGCTACACCTAACACAATTACACTGTCTCAAAAAATTGTCCGTACCCCAAACAATCAAAAAATATTTGCTTATATTTTGAAAAATACTTAACCGATTTGCATGAAATATTTTTTTTTTTTAAAGTCCAAGTGTGTTATTTTACATATGACGATAAAAACGCAGGAAACGGCTAAAAACTAATATTTTTTCCAAAATTTTTGCATAATGCACTAATCCATTAATGCAAAAAAGTTCACAAAAATATAAGTTTTTAACCGTTTCCTGCGTTTTTATCGTCATTTGTAAAATTATTCAAATGGTCTATTCGTCCTTATTCGCATGAACTGTTCAATTGTAGATAATAATTGCTCACAAATAATAAAATAAACGTGCTTCATTATTATTTTATACAAAAAAATAAAAAAAAAGTTCAAAAAATCAACTCAAAAAATTGTCCGTACGGGGAGAAACAAATCAATTTTATATTTATAAAATGATATTAATTGGCGAGTATGATATCCTTAACATCGAGTACGATATCCTATAGCCAAAATTACTTGTCTGAACGGGCTATTCATATGTAGACCCAATATTTGTCTGGTTTCAGGTCCAATATTCCACCACTCCTCAACGATAACATATTTCAGCAATAGTTGATTGGTTATTGTATGCTGCGGATTTTTTTTCTCCAAAAAACCCCATAAATGTTCCACCTGTTCTTGACAAGGTTCCTTTTGACATGACGCAAATATTCTTTAGAACTCGGGCTGTTATAAAGGTGCTTTCAGAGCTGAACACAAATAAATCCCTTGGGCCATATGGTATTCCAGCTCTAGTCCACAAGATGTGTTCTTCGTCGCTAGCTCCTCCATTGCACAATCTTTTTAACCTCTCATACCGCAATTTTCCGAATTGCTGGAAGATTGCCAATGTTCAACCAATTCCGAAGAAAGGCGTGGCAACGAAGCCGGATAACTACCGCCCGATTGCTATCTGTTCAACACTCTCCAAAGTTATGGAGAGCATGATAAATTTCCATCTGATGAACTACTTGGAATCGAATCGTCTATTAAATGACCGACAATATGGCTTCCGAAAAAGTCGTTCAACGGGAGACCTGATGGCTTTTCTTTCCGAAAGATGGAGCCATTCTATACACCGCCTTGGTGAAAGCAAGGTTATCGCTTTGGCCATCTCTTAGGCATTCGATTGAGTGTGGCATTGCGCACTTGTGTCAAAGCTTATCTCCTTTGGCGTAGGAGATAACTTCGCTAAATTTATATCGAGCTTCCTCAGTAAACGTACTATTCGCGATGTAATAGATGGGTTCTCCTCCAGAGACTATATATTAAATGCAGGGGTAACGCAAGGTTTCGTTCTATTTCCATCTTTATTTTTCATACTCATTTGATCATCGAGCTAATTCTGTTGAGGTAGAATATATGAGAAATATTATGAATGTCACACTTAATCAGGATCTGGTTAAAATTTCAGAGTGGGGTCTGACGAATCGGAAGGACTTTAATGCTCGTAAGACCCAATGTTGTACGCTAACACACAAACGCCATGAATGTTTATCTTTGCCTTCCTTAAATATTGGAAGTGTAGATATTGAAGAATCAGATGCTCTTGATGTTCTGGGTATGAAAATACAGTGTGATGTCCGTTGGAATAAACATGTTTTTGAAGTATCGAAAGAAGCATTCAAGTGTTTAGGCTTTCTAAAACGGTGCAGAAAATACTTCACTCCATCCGATCTTCTTCGAATCTACACGACTTATATTCGACCTAAAATGGAATACAACCCCCACATATGGGCTGGTGCGTCAAAATCTTCCCTGGATCTTCTTGACCGAGTTGAGAAAAGATCAAAAATGCTCATAGCGGACGACAGCGTTTCTACATCCATTGATTCGCTTGAACATCGGCGAAATGTGGGTTGTGTAGTTCTCTTCTACCGATACTTTCATAAGAAATGTTCCGCGGAGATAAGCAACCATATTCCGGTAGTACGTATATTTACCCGTAGTACTCGCTTATCGAATAGGGCTCACCCTTTCGTTATTGACTGGTCAGTTGATCGTACTACACATTACAGAGAAAATTCGTTTTTCGGCCGAACAATTCGTATGTGGAATAAACTACCAGCTAAAGTATTTCCTGCTATTTTCGATATTCATAAATTTAAAACAAACGTCCATAGACCCCTCCCTCTTTCCTCCCTCCTAACCTTATTTTCCTTCCACCAACACAATGCATTGCATTTATAGCGGACATCCCCTGAGTGCTGGTCAAACAAAAAAAAAAAGTGTTAGTACCGAAAGTTGGTTCGAATGTCCAATTTAGTCAACGAGTTATAGCCAAAAAATCATATAAACAATATGCTGAAAATCGGCATTTGACTGCAAAGTTCGAAGGTCGATTAAAAAAAAATTCGAACCAACATAAACAAACGCCGCGATACGGGTCTTCTAATTTATCCCCTATTTTCACCCCTCACTCTCAGAATTGACCTAACTTTTGCTAACCTGAATTTGTTCCACAGTGTAATTATTTGGATGCATTTATAGACGCATGGACTGTATTCAAATTAAACGGTATAAAACGACTCCTCATATTTATATCTCTCACTAATCTCTAACTCTTGTAACTTTTGCAGTTTTTACCTCTATATCGTATACATAATTTTTCAAATTCTTCATTTCATTTTGTACAGATTCGAAATATTATTACACCTTTCTTTTAAGCACCTGTTTTATTTATATGTATTTTTCTTTAAATTATTTATTTTTTTTTAAAGTAATTTCTCTTTTTAAAATATGCTATCTATCTTAAATGGTTAATTTTATTTTTCAAAATATTCTTTCTTTTTTCTATAAACAATTTATGAATATGAATCATTATTAACAAACTACTACAAAAAAATATTACGATCATCTTAACTCTAACTTACACAGGCTATGCAACTTATGGATGAAGCTGGACTTGGTGTAAATATTTTTTTTTATAATTTCACTTTTATTTCTAGCTTTGGGTTTTAAAATTTAGTTTAGCTTTTCCTTAAACGGCCTTATTTTGCATGTATATGATTTTAAATGTTTCTTTTTTGATTAATTGTTGTATTAAATAGTATTGTGCCGATCTTTAAATAAACAAGTGGGAGTGTTAAATTCGGATGTGCCGAATCTTTTATACCCTCCAAAATGTAAAAAAAATTGTCAGGGGCGTTTTTTTGGAGGGGGGGGGGTTTATGGGGTCAGTGGGGTCAGTGGGGGACGTTGAGAGCAACTTCCCATCGCAAAATGAGAGCACCTTCCCATCGCAATAAATATACCAATTGTTTCATTTATTTAACAAAAATACAAAAAAAATTGTAAAAAAGTGTAATTTTTCAGAGGTTGATTCAGTTCTTCAAGGGGGAACTTTTTCCCCCATGTCCGATTTTTCCCATTTCCAAACTTAACCTGCCTAGGACCATAAGACATATTCGTGCCAAATTTCAGGAGTATAACTCTTTTATTTTGGACTGCATCGTGCCATCTACAGACAGACGGACGGACATTCACAGAATGTCTTAGAATCGATCATGGATCAATAATATATGGGCATTCCATGTCAAATCGGACACTTTGAAAAATTTTTTTTTTAGATTTTCCCAATTTGTTCACAGTTTTTAGTACCCTTCGAAAACTCCTTCATGGTAAATTGTCAGATTTTTTTGATGACCCGTTCAAAAGATATCGAATTTTTAAAAATTGGTAGTTTGTTCCTTTACTCAAACTTCTTTTAATCATAACTTCTTCAATAATGGTCCAAAATAAAATTTTTTTTTTTTCAAAATTTTTGTTTTTTTACGTACTTTCTAAAAAAAATCCCAAAAAATTCTTAAAAGCGCTCTAGTATGCAATTTTTAAGTTTTAAAATTTAAATCTCATTTTTGAAAATGTTTGTACTCTTCGATTTTTTTGAAATTTTTTTGTGTAAAACTTCTATCAATTCTACAAATTTTTTGCCCAGGAAGATCGTGGGATAACGATTATTACTATTTTTTTAAATTTTTTGAAAAAATTTTATTGTAATTTTCCAATCTTAAAATCATTTCTACTGCTCCAATGGTGCGTCATAGAGGGGTCCTTTATAAGACCGACCCCCATTCATTTTTACGTCTTAACATTTCTTTGGAACAAACTAATACCCTATCTCCAATTTCTAAGGGGGCTCCCACACAAAACGACATTTTTTAAAATTTGTTCCAACCGCTCTAACAGCCCTAATAGTGCCCTTAGAGCAACAAAATGTATGACCGACCCACAATATTTTTTTAGTCCAAACATTTTCTCTGAACACACCTACCCTCTATCTTTAACTGTTAAGGCGTTCCCCATACAATTTTTTTTATTTTTTGTAAATTTGCTTTATTTAATCAGCTTCTACCGGTCCAATGGTGTGTCTGAGAGGGGTCATTAGTGAGACCGACCCCCATTTATTTTTACCCTACAACATTTTTTCAAAACATACCTAGGCCCTATCTCCACGCCCTAAGTAGGCTCCCATACAAAATTACATTTTAATAAAATTTGCTCCAACTGTTATTTGTATGGGAGCCTACTTAGGGAGTGGAGATAGGGCGTAGGTATGTTTTGAAAAAATGTTGTAGGGTAAAAATAAATGGGGTCGGTCTCACTAATGACCCCTCTCGGACGCACCATTGGACCGGTAGAAGCTGATAAAATAAAACAAATTTACAAAAAATAAAAAAAAGTTGTATGGGGACCGCCTTAACAGTTAAAGATAGAGGGTAGGTGTGTTCAGAGAAAATGTTTGGACTAAAAAAATATTGTGGGTCGGTCATACATTTTGTTGCTCTAAGGGCACTATTAGGGCAGTTAGAGCGGTTGGAACAAATTTTAAAAAATGTCGTTTTGTGTGGGAGAAATGATTTTAAGATTGCAAAATTACAATAAAATTTTTTCAAAAAATTAAAAAAAAATAGTAATAATCGTTATCCCACGATCCTCCTGGGCAAAGAATTTGTAGAATTGATAGTTGATTGAAAGTTTTACACAAAAAAATTTCAAAAAAATCGAAGAGTACAAACATTTTCAAAAATGAGATTTAAATTTTAAAACTTAAAAACTTAAAAATCACATACTAGAGCGCTTTTAAGAATTTTTTGGGATTTTTTTTTTAAAAGTACGTAAAAAACAAAAATTTTGAAAAAACAACAATTTGAAACTTGGACCATTATTGAAGAAGTTATGATTGAAAGAAGTTTGATTAAAGGAACAAACTACCAATTTTTCAAAATTCGATATCTTTTGAACGGGTCATCAAAAAAATCTGAAAATTTACCACGAAGGAGTTTTCGAAGGGTACTGAAAACTGTAAACAAATTGGGAAAATCTAAAAAAAAAGTTTTTCAAAGTGTCCGATTTCACATGGAATGCCCCATATATACTTTATGGGGTCCCTGACCGATATTTCGATGCGTTACAAACGGAATGACAAAGTGAGTATACCCCCATACTGTGGTTGGAGGGTATAAAAATCTGTCTTAATAAGGGTCAAGATAACACTGATGATTTGCGAAGTAATGTGTAAACATGAAAAGATTTTTTAAAGCATACTTTTAGGCATAAAGAAAAAAATAAATTACGAAAATTTTCGACATATTTTAAATTGTTTCTAAAAATGTCAAAAATCATTCGACTCAATTTTTAGAGCACAGCATTGTCGACCGCGGTAATGCGGTGCTCTAATGTGATTAATATGCCGTCAATATTAATCCAATACAAAAAAAGCTAGTGTCATATAACCTTTAACGAAAAACTATATTTAAAAAATGTAGGTTTAAATGTATTTTTTTTTTTTTTAAGTTTTAAATTTTGTTTTTCGCAAATTTTTTTTATGAAATTTAGAACAGTTGTAGAAACGGGGAACAAATCAACAAAAAAACAAAATCTGGGGCCAACAAAAACATTTGCTTAAGTTCGACCGACAATATTTTTTGATTTAGTTTTTTTTTAAATAAAATTGTTACTCGGATACTCTGTCGTATCTTATCCCAAATTATCAACAAATCTAGATAAAATTAACAAAAGTTTCGGATATTCGGAATTTGAATATGTCTATTATACAGTTTTTCGTAAAGTAGTTATTTTTTTAGACTCCCAGTATATAAATTTATTTCCCTGTAAATCCCCATTCGGCATGCTTTGTTTTTATTCAATTTCAATTGCTAATTGTTCTTTTTTATTTATTTTTTCTTATGCACCACAATTGTACTAATAACAGTCATCAAATACAAACATTTTGTTGAAATACATAAAAAATCATGTTTCATATGTACATGACATGACTGTTATCATTACATTGTTACTAAAAAACATTTGTAAACTTATTTGTAACATAAATCATAACGAAATATGTCTAACTCTAGTTACAAATTACAATAATTACACGCAGAGAAGAGATATGATTGTGGCAACCATAATTTAAGAGAGTCATAATTATGGTTGAATATGTTGGTAGCGTGCTAAGCTACACTCAAAATAATTCTACAGTAAAAGGTTTAGTAAGTGATATTGTACCAAAATCTACTAATTGGTTACTAATTTTAGTATCTTCAAAGTACTAACATTAGTAATTTTTACTGGTTTTTACTAATATTAGTTAAAAATTTTAGTATTGGTTACCAATTTCTGCACTAGGTCCTTTTGGACTAAAATTAGTTAAATTTTTAGTATTGAATACCCACGTTTTTTTTTTTTGGGTGTATGAAACAGGGGATAGTGGGTTCGATTCCCACTAAAACCCTTGGTCGATTTTTACAACGAGACGACGGTCATTGTTACCAGTTTTCGCACACAAAAAATTATTAGCTAAAAATTTTTAATTAAATCTATTGATTAATGAAATTTAAATGTGCCAACCAATGTTTTGATTAAAATTTTTGTTATTTTCTTTAACTGTAGAATTACACGTTTTCAACATACCAGATTTTTTTCTGCTTTGATTTATTTGAATTGATTAATTCAAAAATACACAAAATAATCGGGTTTAAAATTTTTTTTGTTGGCAACATATCGGAAAACAAAAAAGATGAATGTGTTGATAATTTTGTCATAAGCTTACAATTCATTTGTTAAATCAATCATTATTTTGATTGACTGTTAATAAAAAAAAAACGGTTTGTAATTTGTAAAAATAAATAAAAACTGATCATTGGTTCATAACTATTACACCGTCCGACAAAAATGAAAAAAGTCTTTAAAAACGAACTGGATACTAAACGTTTGAAACTAGAGACTAAATCTAGTAAAACTGCATTTACAGTTTTTCATTTCGTGATTCCGTTTCCTTTTAAAAGGACTTCAAAGTTTTAGAGGACTAAATTTTATAAAATATTTTTTTAACATTTGTACTGGTCCTAGGATGTCACTTATGATAGCAAATGAAAGAAGAGGATCTCCCCTAATTTTTCTATTTTATTATTTTTACATATCAGGAAAAGGAGGTAAGTTACGTCCTTTCAAAACTTTATCCTTTAAAATCATTCAAAATTTTCAACAAAATATTTTGATAAAGTTTTCAAAGGACTTTATTCACATTCTTTTATCCCGATATATATATATTTAGTCCTTTAAAATTCCTAGTTGGAACATAGGGCCATATCCCGATATGGTACAATAAAAAAAATGGAAAAATTAGGGGAGCTTTGGAACGTTCTGACACCCAAGCATCTGAAATTGCTTCGGAAATAATAAATATGCCAGCATTAATCTGGGCGATAAAAAGCTTCAGGCCCTATAAATCCCCGTGACCTGATGGTATAATCCCGGTTGAGAGGGGGCTTTTAATAATGTCATCCCAGACTCGATAATTTTGGCATTGTCTGGTCTAGGAGTAAAGCGTGGGATCGTTTTAATGGTGGAAAACCTACTTGCCAATAGACGTATAAAGTCTGAATTGGGAGCGTCCGTCATATCTCGATTTGTTAATAGGGGCACACCACAAGGTGGTGTTCTTTCGCCGCTTCTTTGGAACCTGACACTGAATTCAATGCTGCTATCGCTAGAAGCACGTGGTTGTCATATGCTGACGATGTCGCGATAGCGGTAAAGGGGAAGCATCTGCCAATATTGAGGGACATTCTTCAGGGTTCTCTGAAAGATCTGTCTAAATGGGCAAGAGACTGTGGTCTAGGAGTTAATCCAAGTAAAACAGAGCTTGTTTTGTTAACAAGGAAAAATAAGATTCCTGCTTTTGATCCAATTTCTCTGGATGGCACTGAAATCACCTTCTCAGATGGAGCCAAGTATCTTGGAGTATTTCTAGATAGGAAGTTGAATTTCAGGCGTAATGTTGAGGAACGGGTGAGAAAAGCAACGATTGCTTTATATTCCTGTAAAAGGGCGATTGAAAACGATGAGGGTTATAGCCCTCAAGTCGTTCATTGGATCTATACAGCAGTGGTGCGTCCAATTTTGATGTATGGAATCATTGTCTGGTGGCCTGCTTTAGAAACAAAAGCGAACTGTGTCGTTATCACGAAGGTACAGGGAATGGCGTCGGTGTGCATCACTGGTGCTCTTCGTACTCCACCTACGGCTGCATTAGAAATCCTCCTTCAGCTGATACCATTGGACATATTGGGTAGGCAGTATGCGGCTGCGTCGGCAATTCGACTTAATAGCATGCTGCAATGGAGGAGCAGCGATTGTGGTCATAGCGCGATCTTGAAGAAGATAACAATACCACAAAATGTGGACTGTGCTCCCTCTTTGAGCGCCACTTTACCACTATGATACCATCCAGGGAGTCTTGGATGGGGGACATTCCAGGGTAGTGGAGCCACCATAAATTTTTACACAGATGGATCGAGGCTGCACGAACAAGTGGGCTTTGGAGTCTATTCGGAAGAGCTTGGATTGAGTCTGGCTCGAAGATTGCCAGATCATTGCAGTGTTTACCAGGCAGAGATGCTGGCAATAAAGGAAGTGGCTGACTGGTTGAGCTGCAATGTCTTGTCTACAACCGCAGTCAACATCAATACTGACAGTCAAGCCGCGGTAAAGTCCCTGGATTCAATGTTTCTGAAAACAAGATCTGCCCTTAACTGCCGCACGTCTTTAACTGAGATGGCCAAGCAGTTTAACATACTACTCATATGGGTCCCAGGGCACATAGACATTCCAGGGAATTGCAAAGCCGATCAGCTTGCAAGACTAGGAACTACCTTTCAGGTTCCAACAGAATTGGAATGTGTTGGAATGCCTCTAGAAAATTGCAAGCAAAACCTACGGCTTTGTTCTGCGACGGAGACTAATCAAAGATGGGCAAATGGATTGATCTGTGAGACAACACGACTGATTTGGCCTTCTCTCAGGGGAGCACAAGTGAGCTGATATCGCTTCCAAGAGGTGAGATTTCGAAGGTGATTTCTATAATTACCGGACACTGTCTTATAGGGAAGCACGCAGAGCGGTTAAATGTGCCGTCGAATGACTTTTGCCGAAGTTGCATGGATGAAGAGGAGTTGGAAACTATCGAACACTTTATTTGCCATTGCCCGGCACTTTCTGGTCAGAGACTTTCTTCACTGGGATCTAGCGAGCTGTACGATCTTTCTGATTTGTCGGATGTCAAAATTCAACATCTAAGGAGTTTCATAAGAAGCTCAAACTGTTTTTTTTTTTTTACAACCTAAAGTAACCTAACCTAGGGGAGATCTTTCTCTTTCATTTGCCATTACCAGTGGCATCCTAGGACAAGTACAAATATTTCTGAAATATTTTACAAAATGTATCCTTTAAAATTTTGAAGTCCTTTAAAAAGGAAACAGGATCACGAAATTAAAAACTGTAAATGCAGTTTTACTCCATTTGATCTCTACTTTCAGACGTATAACATCCGGTTCATGTTTAATATTGGCTGTCGGACGGTGTTATATTATGATTGAAAATTGTATCATAATATGTTTATGGCAATCATACAACTTTTGAAGCAATCATATTATGGTCCTCAATTATAATTTTGCGGTTATTTTGTATGATGACATCATTACTGAAAAAATGGTGTGGTTGCTACAAACAAATAACGATAAAGTTTTCAATCAACCAAATCTGAAATTATGGTGGCCACAATCATATCTCTTTCTGCGTGTACTAAAAATCTAAATCAATTCCGTTTAATATTTTAAACTAATTCAATATTGTTCATTATATAAATCAGGCTTTAAGTTCAATGACCGCTACAAACCAAGCGGTCTCAACACAACAGTTAATGCCCTCCGTAAGGGATAGTTTAACAGAACCACCTATATTGGGGTAGGTTAAAGAAGGACACACAATTTTGAAACTAAATTTTAAAACTATTTTTCTTTTTTCAGTGTATCTCAAGCCCGTCTACCCTCTCCTTCTCATTCGGCGTTTACTAGTCAAAGAAATTCGGTATCTACACAAGGTGCTTTGTCACGGCAACCAAGTCCTATGAATTCTCCTGCTTTAAATCCGTTTATATATGGTACCGATGTGGATTCAGTAGATGTAGCTACCAGAGTTGCTATGGTAAGTTCGAAAGTTTTTCTCTTTCGATAGAAGGAATAATCAAAATTTTATTTTTCTATTCCAGGTTCGCTTTTTTAATTCCCAAAATACATTGGCCAATTTTGCTGAGCATACCAGAACTTTACGCTTGTATCCACGTCCGGTAGTGGCTTTTCAAATAAATAGCTTTTTACGTTCTAGACCTCGCGCATCATCGTTCCTCAATCAGTTTGCCAAAACTCAGGCTGTAGAATTTTTAGCTGAATGGTCGCTAACACCCACAAATGTCGCCTTTTTACGTGTACAAACTGGTGTTATGGATCCCTTGCAAGTGGGCGATAAACCCAGATGGTTTGCTCATGGTTTAACGCCCATTCGTTTTTCTGTCTGGGATGATGGTAGTTCCTTAAATGGTGCTTTAAGGTCACTGAAACAATTAGAGTGTGCTGCTACTGATGAAAGTGGTTCAGATTCCGAAGGTGCTGACAGTTCAAGTTCTTCATATTCTTCTCTTAGTGATTTTGTATCTGAAATGGTTTCATCCGATCTATCACCGTCAATACATGATGTTTTTGGTTCTCACAATCGTCCGCATAATGTTCCTCAGACATTGTCATCTAATTTAGATCCAGCATTGGTATATCATCCACCTAGTAAGTTACAATATCCTGAGGGTATGGTTGAACAAATGTCTTCCAAAGAAGATGAAGATGATAGACCTGAATCACCCATGTCATCAGCATCGTCTAGTCGTTCAGATTTATCATCACCCAGTTTTAATAGAGATTCGGAATTTGATTTTCCGGCAAAACCCTTTGAGTTGGCAGCACCAGTAGCTCAAAGATTAGATGCCACCATAAAAGCAGCCAGTTTGGAACAAGAATCTGAAAGTAATTCAAATGTGACTATAACAGCGCCACCAAGTCAAAGGCAACATCAAAGGTCTAATGTAGAACATACAGAAAGACATGTAACGGAAAAGAAGATACCGGTAAGTTTAAAAAAAGACCCGATTTCAGTAAGTTGTATATAAGAACTTCTTAAGAACAACACTGTCAAAATACCATCAAGTTATGGACACCAAGAACTTTGTTAAATATATATTTAATAATTTATTTCAGCCTCCAATTACACCCGTTAAGCAGCCTAGTGTTACTAATATTTTGGCCCGCACCGGTAGTTCTGGTTCTAGTTCCAGTAGTCCTGGTCGCCAATCTTCGCAATCATCCTTATTCGAAAATATTGCCTCACACGCTAAAGATTTGGTACGAGAAACTACACGTCAAAGTAGCCAAGAAGGTATTTTGGCTCATATGGATAAGGTAAGTGATTTAAAAATGTTCAATCACTTTGCAGTTATATTAGAGAGGGCTGAATAAATTATTTTATCGTAGCATGGAAATTGTCTGCAGTGAATGAGAAAGCTTATTAACGAAAAACTTTACTTCAAAGCTTCGTTAATTGGCACCTCGTTATAATTTTTTTTTAGAGAATTTTTAATATTTTTACACTTTTTTGATAATAAGGATAAATAATTCATCACATCATTATTAAAAAATTTTTTTTTATATCCACGCCCACAAAAGGGGGCGGGTCAAACATTTATTTTTATTTTTTTTAACCGATGGGTCCACAGGCAGGGTTTTAAGCTTCCTCTGACATCAAAATGTTGGATTTGCTTAACAAAAATACAATCAACCCTGCTAAAAAATGCCGTGTTTCTGAGGTTGGTTTAGTTCTCCAAGGGGAAACTTTTTCCCCCTAGTCCGATTTTGCCTATTTCCGAACTTAACCAGCCTATGACCACAAGACATATTCGTGCCAAACTTCGGAAGTCTAGCTCTATTATTTGGACTGTATCATGTACTCTACAGACGGACAAACGGACGGACGGACGGACGGACGGACATCGCTAGAATGTCTTAGAATCGATCACTAATCATAAATATATATTATTTATGGGGTCCTAGACCGATATTTTGATGCGTTACACACGGAATGACAAAGTGAGTATACCCCCATACTGTGGTTGGAAGGTATAACAAGATAGGATGCCCCTGGGGGAATAAAGATAACAGAAAAAGTAAATTATCTAAGAAGTTGTTTCTAGGAGAAATGTCTAAAAGTCCTTAGATTTTTCTATAGGAAATATGTTTTGGAATCTTGGAATTTTTCTAAAGAAAAAAAAAATTCGGAATCTCTTAATTTTTCCAAAGAAAAAAAATCTCGGAATAACAATTTTTTTTTTTATCGGAATTTTCTGTAGGAAAAATCCATGGTATCCATGGCACATGAAAAAAATACTTTTTTTTAAAACAGTAGTAAAACAGTACTTTTTTCTAAAAAAGTAGTACAAAAGTACTTTTTTCTAAAAAAGTAGTACAAAAGTACTTTTTTTGAAAAAAGTAGTAAAAAAATGTACTACTTTCTAACAAAACCCTTTTTTCTAATAAGTACTTTTTGTCAAAAAAATACTTTTTTTCCACAAAGAACTACTTTTTCTAAAAAGGTACTATATTTTCATATATAATAATTTTTAGGAAAAACTTAATTTTTTTTAAACAAGTACTTTTTTCCTGAAAAAGCGCGTTTTTTTTCTAAATAATTTTTTTTTTTTGTAAAAATTACTTTTTTAGATTTTTTCTAAAAATTGCTTTTTTTCTAAAAAAGTACTATTTTCTCCAAAAAAGTACTATTTTCTCCAAAAAAAAGTACTATTTTCTCTAAAAAAAAGTACTATTTTTTCTTAAAAAAGTATGTTATTTTGTTAAAACAATTATTGAAAAAAAAAAAAACATCTGAAATGTGTCATGAGCCCATAACTGGCACACGGCATATGTGACATGTGCTCTTGTATTGCACATTTCAGATGTGACATGTGTCATACTAGATGTGACATGTGTCATACTAGAGGATATGCTCATGGCATATTTTTTTCAATAACACCGCTCTACAAATCTGGGGTTTGTCGCTGCGTTTTGGATGAAACCAAAAAAAGTTTGGTGCCCCGATTCCAAAACGGTCACTCAAATTTTTCTATCACGTCACAATTTTGAGAAAATCTCGGTTAAAGTGTCAAGAAATGCCCATTTTGACCATTTTTGAACGCCTATAAAATAAGATCCTGACATGCAAATGACTTGGTATCTAGCTCATTCGAAAGTGTGTAATTTTCTCTTTTAGACAAGATCACATCTTCTTGGAATTTAATTTTCTAAAATGGTAAGAAAATCATTAGCCACAAGTGCTTTAAATCTAAAATTTACGTATGAATTTGTATGGAAATTTGTTAAAAAACACTGCGTAAATAAACTAAATATTGAAAAAATGGAGGGTTTTTTGCTAATGATTTTTTTACCATTTTAGAAAATTAAATTTTTACAACATTTTATCTTATCTGTAAGAGAAAATTACAGGCTTTCGAATGAGCTTGATACCAAGTCATTTGCATATCAGGATATTATTTTATAAGCTTTTAAAAAGGATCAAAAATGCCCTTTTTCGACCCTTTAACCACGAATTACTCAAAATCCTGATGTGATAGACAAATTTGGGCTCCGGATTTGGAATCAGCGCAACATACACCATCCAAATCACTAAACAGAATCCAATATGCATTTTCTTGTTGAGCTGTGTAATTCTTTTAAAAAATAAAATATTTTTTTAAGAAAAAATAGTGCTATTTTAGAAAAAATGGTACTTTATTAGAAAAAATAGTACTTTTTAGAAACAAATAGTACTGGGGCACACGTGTGTCGTGTGCCATGCTATGGGCACATGACACATTGCTAAATGTGATGTGCGGCATATGTGTGTGCCATTCCTTACCCTGGAAAAATCTGAAAAATCAGAGAAGGAGGGGCAAAAAGTGAAGATAAAAGAAAATAAACTGATATTTTTTCAAAGAAAAATATCTGAAAATCTCAATTCTTTTAACTTTGAAATTTTCTAAATGAAAAAATCTCGAAACCTAAAAAATCTTTATAGGAAAAAATGTAAAAATTTTCTTAAGGAAAAATTTGAGAATTTTTCTGTAACAAAAATGTTTTACAATCTGATACTTTTTAAATTGGAAAAATAACTCAGAATCTAAGATTTTTTTACAAAAAACAAAATTTCTCAGAATCTGGTACTTTTCCCACTCGGCCAAAAAATTACCCCTGACATACTGCTAACTCTTTATAAAATTTCTGACATCTTCACACAATTTTTCAAAATGTCCACAATGACATATCAGCAGTTGGTTAGAGGTTGTTTAAATGAATTGTTGGAGGCCATCGATACTGGTGGATACTGCTGACCAACTGCTGACATGTCATTGGGGACATTTTTAAAAATTGTATGAATATGTCAGCGATTTTATAAAGGGAGAGTCAGCTGTACGTTAGGGATGATTTTATTTTGCCAACTAAGTTTCTATAGGAAAAATGTCTGTGAATCTGAGACTTTTTCAATAGTAAGACTGTTTCAGAATCTTTTTTAAAGAATCTGTGACTTTTTTAAAGAAAAGCGCTCCCTGACAACAGCTGATTACCATTGAGGACATTTTGAACATTTACATGAAAATGTACGCAACTCGGTATGTAGGCATGTCTTGAGGACGATTCCGACATGTCAGCTTGTCCTCATTGCGGATGATTCAAGGACATTACCAACTGCGTTATTGTACACATCAATTTAATTTATTCAGCTCTCTCTCTAATATATTTACATATTTAGCAAGAATGTCAACTTAATGTTGTGTTGATGTAATTTTTTTATGTTTAAATTATTGTATATTTAATTTTTGTTATTTAAAAAAATAAACCCTGCTCCCAAAAACACACTAATTTAATTATAAAAAACTTAAAAAAAAAAATTTATCAAAAAAAATCGTTATCAAAAAAAACCTTTAGCAATCTTTGGATGATGATATTGATGATAAAATGCGTCATACATTTGAAAAGGTTTGTAAATTGTGATTCTGACAACCCAATTCATACTCAAAACATGGGTTTTATAAATACGTTTTTTTTTTTCGCTAATAATCACTTTTTTTATAGTTTATTTAAAAATTGGTTAACAAAATCTCACTTATTTAAAAAAAAATTTTGGCTCAAAAATTAAATTTAAAAACAATTATTTACCATAGTTTAGACCAAGCATTTAAAATCGTTGTTCCCAAAAAAACCCAAAATCTATCATCATTTATTACAATTCATGTAACATCTTAAAAAGTCCCAGGCAGACATTATATTCCATAGCTTTAATGAACGTAGAAATACCCTTTTTTATAAATAATCCCCATTTTTCCTTTTAATATTGATTTCCGATATTTTTAACGTCCTGCTAGTATTTTATTATTGAATAAGCCTGACTTAATATTCAAACATAATATTTAACCAATGAAATTTTTCATATAACACATGAAATTTTGGATCTTATTTAAAAAATCTTCATCAGCTTAATGAAACGTTTCCTTTAATTTCATTGCATTGTAGTCGAGATGAGATCCAGTTTTTTAGCTCTTCCTTTAGACTATCAAAATTTCTACAAAACTTTTATTTTAATTTGTTTAAGGTTTTACAAGATATTGGGAATATGAATTATCAGCAGGAGGGTGACTCTACAGCACAAGAAAAGGTTTAACAATTCAAATTTAACTTGGTACATTTGGTTTAGTACAAAAAAGAAAACATTTAGAGAATTATAGTTGTTTTGATAAAAGAATTTAGCTCAGAACTTCACTATTTAAATTCATTTAAAAATTTCAATATCATCAGTAAAAAATTGAAAAGCAACAAATGTCGCTCGTGTGAGCAATTCACTTTAACTATGCGTTACTGTAGTGTGAAGAACAAAAAATTCTCTGCTATAGTAAAGTTTGCATAAAATAAAGTAAATGAAAGATTAAGAAAATTGTTGTTGGTCTCTAGATTAAATGCATTGCTTGAGTTAGAGAAAAAGCTTTTCTGCATACGTCACACACGAAACCTACTGTGAGTTAAAAACAAACGACGTTTAGTCACTGATGTTTATACACCGAGTATAGCCTAGTGGTTATGGCTTCGGCTTACAAAACATGAGTGATTTAACGACACAGGTTCGAAGCTCATGTCAGGCTAGTCTGTTGATAAAAAAACATATAAAGAATTTTTCTAGCAAATATCAAATAATCAATTTAATGTAATTGCCTACTGATGACGTAGAAGTGGCTACAGAAACCATGGTCTAGGGTAAATCCACATTTAATTTAATCTTTAGAAGATACAATTTTCTTCTTCAATCAGAAAAACACAAACAACAAATTAAATACACTTGGCTTACGCCGAAAAAATATAATAAAAAAAACAAAAAATTTAATTATTTTTAAATATTTAATTTTTTTTTTAACTTCACTGTTTTCAGTTAACGGACAACTAACTGAAAAAGTTAACGGCCACAAATTTAAAGATTTGTTATTAAATATTTCTCATATTATTTTGGGTGCACCTCTGAAATTTGCACTCTCTTTTAGTTTGAGTTTTAACAGAAATCTAAAACTTCAGAATAATGAGCTAAAACGAATCCTCCGAAAATTGAATACTCATCTGTATCAAAATCGTAGGTCAATTATGTGTGAGGTTAGAATAAAAACAAATTTGGTTAAAAAAAATTAAGCTCGATCGATTGAAAATTGACGTGCCGCACTCACGTTAAAGTTTTTGAGAATAAAACAAGTAATACAATTATAGTCGGTCAACACAGACCATACACTCCGAAAATTATGTAAGTTACTACATGTTAGTTATTTGTATATTTTACAGTAGTTAGTTGTTTTCAACTACATAGTCAGTTGTTTTTGTATGAAAAATATCAAACAACTATTTCTGTTAGTTATTTTAAGTCGTTTTTTTTAACAACTAACAAAAAAGTACAGTGATGTAGTAACAGTTATTTAAAGTAGTTAATTTTATTTTTTTTATCTCTGAAAAATTTTCAAAGTTTTTTTTCAAAAAAAAAAAAAAAATCTTTTTTTTTATTTTTCACAACTTTAAAAAAAAAAAAAAAATTGGAAAAAATTTGGTCTTCAATTTTTTTTTTTTTTTAAATGTTTTGAAAAAAAAAAATTATATATTGATTATTTTATTTTTACTACATTTTAGTTGTTTTGACTACAAATGTAAGTAGTTTTTACTACATAAGTAAGTCAGTTGTTTTTTGTCAGTTAAAATAACTAACGTTGTTAGTTGATTTAACTGAAAAAGTAGTTGACCCCAAAACAACTTACAAAGTAGTTATTTTAACTGACATTTCCCGTTGATTTTACTAACATAATTTTTTGAGTGTATAATACCCTACACTAGTGTTTCCCGAAAAATGGGTCCCAAGTCCAAACATGGACCAATGGGGTCTATCTTTTGTTAGAACTTTAATAAGTGTAGAAAACACAAGCAAATCAAATTTTAGAAAAATATACTGTTGCCAATAGACCGATTTAACTTAATATAGGGCGAAATTTTTATATAGCACCCAAGTCCAAAACGGGCCTGATTATAATCAGATTTGATAAAGTACGCTTTTAACAGATACACACAAAATTTTAATGAATTAAATTCTATTTTCATGAAATTTTAGAGATTTATGTGAATATCGGGAGGGTGGTTTTTATGGGGGCTACAAGTAGAACTGGTCAGATTCCTTTAAAAATTGGAATGGTGATTTGTGAATTCAAAACACATTTACCTACCAAAACCAAAATTAAAGGAGACCTTTGTATGGGGGCTAGGTCTTTCAATAGGCTTCGTCCTTGGGAAAAAGGAAGCTAAACTTTAAAATTCATTCTATCATTTTAAACGATTTCCCAACTATAAATCCGCGTTGCCAAAAATATTTTTTTTATATGGAGTTTGATAGATTTTTTCACGCAAACACGAACAGTCTAAGCAGTGGCGTATACAGGAGGGGCCTGGGCCCCCCGAAATGATTTTACAAATTTCAGGATTTGGTATCAAATAACAAGTACAATATTAAAAAACTTCTTAAAAAAATCGAAAAACATTAAGAATCTAAAATTTTTTGAAGAAAAATGTTTTGAAACTGAAAATTTTTCTGTTAAAAAAATCTCAAAATCTGAAAATTTCTTCTTAGAATTTGAAACTTTTCAACTTAAGATTCTAATGAAAAAATATCTAAGAACCTGAAGTTTTATGTACACAAAAAATTGACCTAATTGTAAGAAAATGTAGTCAAATCTTAAAATGCGACTTTGTCTTTTAGAAAAATGTATCAGAACGAGACTATTTCATAAAAAAAATGTCTCAGAATCTTACACTTTTCTAAAAAAAATGTCTCAGAATCTAAAACTTTCTATAAGAAAAATGTCTGAGAATCTAAGACTTTTTCTAAAGGAATAATGTCTCTGAATCTGAAAATGTTTCAAAATCTGAGATTTTTTCTACAAAAAAAAAATTCTTAGAATCTAAGGCTTTTCTATATGAAAAATGTTTTAGAATCTGAAAACTTTCTATAGAAATAATTTCTCTGAATTTTTCTTACAATCTAGGAAAATGTCTCAGAATCTTATACTTTATTACGAAAAATGTCTCAGAATCAACGAATTTTTCTTAAGAAAAAGTATCTCAAAATCTAAGATTTTGTGTGTAGGAAAAATGTCTCAGAGACAAAAGCTGAGACTTTTTGTATAGAAAAATGCTCAAAATCTGAGACTTTTTCTATTTTAAAAATATTTCTTTCTATAAGAATAATGTCTCAGAATCTGAGCCCTTTTTCTTTAGGAAAAATGTCTCAGAATCTGAGGCTTTTTCTATATAAAAAATATTTCAGAATCTGACAATTTCCTATATGAAAAATGTCTCAGAATCTGAGACTTGTTCTATAGGAAAATGTCTAAGAATTTGAGGCTTTTTCTATAGGAAAAGTGTTTAAGAATCTGAGACTTTTTCGATAGGAAAAATTTCTTAGAATCAAGAAATTTTCTGTAGAAAAAATTTCTGAGAATCGAAGACATTTTCTATAGGAAAAATGCCGAAAAAATTTAAGACTTTTTCTATAGGAAAAATGTCTCAGAATTTGAAAATTTTTCTATGGAAAAAATTTCTATGAATCTGACTTTTTGTATAGAAAAAATGTCTAAGAATTTTAGACTTTATCTATAGGAAAATTTTCTCAGAATCCGAGAATTTTTCTTTAGGAAAATGGTGTTAGAATCTAAGACTTTTTTATACTGTTTTCTTTTTAAAAAGTTCTCAGCATCTGATTTTTTTTTTTCTTATAGAAAAAGCGAAGATTTTCTCAGAATCTAAAACTTTTTGTGTAGAATGTTTTAGAATCTGAGAAAATGTGCTAGACTAGAAATATCTTAGATTCTGGAAAAATGTCTTACAATCGGAGTCTTTTCTTTTGGAAAAGTATTTTATGAAGATGTTTTTTGAATCATTCTCTAAAGTGACTTTTTCCCGAGAAACGTTTTCCATTGGAAATATGATTTAGGGCGGATTACTAAATGAAAAGTTAGCTGATAACTGCCGATTTAACGGAGCCTAATGTAAAATTTGTATGAAAAAGTTTAAGTTAACGGAGAGTTTTTTTTATTATAACGTAAACAAAATTTATTTTTTTTAGAGATGATATTTAAGAATGCTAGAGGTGACAAATTTTCGATTTTTCTATCGAGATCTCTTTCTCGTGTGAACGCACCTTTATAGTTATTTTTCAAAATTATGTACCAATGTTTGGTATTGATCGAAATTTTATTCGATCACGAATCTAGATCCGTTATTCAGATCCAGATTTCGAATCAACATTAAAAAGAAAATCAAAAAAGTGGTCAGATCCAGACGCATCCGAAAATTTCGCAAACAAAGCTCTTCGAAATGCACAAGAATACGTTTTTGTGAACTTTGCCTTTAATTTTCTCAAAAACCTAACATACTAGAAAAATTTGGAACCCATATTCGGAATCAGCATTGAAAAGTAAATAGAAAACGAACTGTCAGATCCCAGACTCAGCGAAAACACTTCACAAATAAGTGTTGGACATCCCGATAAATTAACAACTGCACAGTAATTCCGGAAGCACCTTAAGTGATGGAAAAAATATTTTTCTTTAATAAAAGTATTTGTATATTTTTACAACACAACAATTAAAAAAATGGGTTTTAAATTTACCAAAACTTAAGGTTTTAAAAAATTTGTTCGCGACCCCCCTGAAACTCTTCCGCGACCCCCTAGGGGGACGCGACACACTGTTTGAGAACCATTGCTTTAAAAAAAGGCTTAAGTCTGTCAAAAAATTTTAAAACATAAAAAAATTTTAATTTTTTTTCCTCCCAACAGTTTTAAACTTACACAAAAATTAAGAATCTGATTCTGTTACATTCAGTTCAAGGAAATGATCGAGAAAAATTCTTAAACATGTGCTGTTATATAAATTTTTTGTGAAAAAAAATGTTGGGCCCCACCGAAAAAAAATCCTGGATACGCCCCTGAGTCTACGCACCTTAACCTCACAAAACTGGGCTCCGATTTTGGAAAATCAATAAAAAAAAGAAAAGTCTTACTGTGAATGGGATTTATTTCCTGACGGTTATCTAATTTTAGCTTCTATTTTTGTATCAGACAGAACTGCAATAACATTGATTTCAATGGAACACATTTTATTCAGAAATTTATTTTTTATGGCCCCCTGTACGAATTTTAATTGATCTTTTACAAATTAAAATTTTTTTTTTCGAATTTCAAATAGAATTTTTGAATTTCATATAGAATCCTCAAAATTTAAATGGGATCTTTTAATTTCAGTTGATCTCTTACGAACTATAATTGCAAATGGGACAAAACCATTGAAAATATTATTAAAAATTTCTCTAAATTACTAAAATTAAAAAACAAATAAAAATTTTAAAGCACCTTGTAGTTAGTTAATTGTATTTTAGTGAATGTTTTGTAAAATTATTTTTTACAAATTGATTTTTTATAACAAATTCCCCACTTCTTAGCTTACATTACATGCCAAAAAAGCAGCCGGGGAAGCCTCTAAACAAGCACTAGAAGTATCCAAACAAGCGGCTGGTGTTAGTAAAAATACATTTGATGACTTGAGTTATGTTGGCAAATCAACATTGGGGGATATTACAAAAAAAGCCAAAGAAGAAGCTACCAAAAAAGGTCTTATAAAGCATGATGAAAGAATGGAACAACAGCAGGGTGGACAAGGTCCCGGCAATCAAGTGGCAACACAAAAACAAGTACAAAACAGTGGCTGTGCCGGTGGAGCATCTAGCAATTTTTTCTCTCATATCGGTACGGATTTTAATGGTTTGGCTTCATCAACGACCACTATGTTTTCGGGAATGTTTGGTAAAAGTAAGTGTTTTGGAAAATTAAAAAAAAAATATATTCTTCAAATATTTTTCCTCGTTTTTTTTAATGATAGAAAATCAAAAACCACCACAACAAACTTCTACACAGCAAACTATGGGCCCTAAATCGAAATCTGGTTTAGGATTTGATCCATTTCCGGGACGTAAGGGCTTAGTAGAACGTACACCATTAATAAAACATGGCGGCCCCCATAAGACACAGGAAGAGATAACAAGACAACAAAATCAAGAGAGATCTCATAGTAATGCAGAAAATCAACAATTTCTCAAGGATATGACAACTCAGGTATTGGCCGGTGAAGGCATAGGTTGGCTTAAAATGAATCGTTTTAAGAAACTAATGGAAGATGAATCATATCGTACATTGGTTTTAAGTAAACTTAATAAAACACTGGATAAAAAAGTAGCTCCCGATGATCATATAGATGATATGGTAAGTGATCCCAATTTTACAATAAAACTATCTTTAATTCAATTATGATTTTCCAGTGCGTCACAAAACCCGTTTGGAAGGGTATTTTAAAATGTCTACAAGCTGTTACTTCCGGTCTAGAGGTAACCTTCTCCAATCATGGTTTAGGTGGCACAGCTTCTGTTTTTCAAATGATGGAAATTGCACATACCCATTACTGGAGCAAAGAACTAAATGACGTCAGTGATATGTCATCTAGTCTACTCTCCAGTCATGCTACCAGTCCCATGGGTAGTCGAGAAAATTTACGTTCTCCTTCAAGTCCAAATGGTTCTCATTCGGGTTTAGGCAGTGAATGGGCTTCACCGCAAGAATCACGTAAAAGTTCCACTCACACCGATAGATCAGGACCAACACATATTGCTGGCAATATGGGTCCATCACGACGTCTATCAACGGCCGATAGTCAAGATGGTCAATCGACTACAGAAATGTTTAAGGATATGTTATCGCAGAAGAGGTCAGCTTTATTAAGTAAACTGACATCGTTTGATTCAGATGTAAGTGTTTCAAAATTATGAGTTTAATTTTATGTTAATAGCTTTATCCCCATTGTTATCAAATGTATAAAAAATCAAAGCACAGTGGAGTTATGGAGATGAAAAGTTGCAAAAGTACTCGAAAACTGTCAATATGATTTTTAACCGAAATAATCACGATAACGTGCCAACGATAATATTTTCATTTTATGGTTTAAATTAATCCAAACAGTTTTTATGAAAGAATTAAACGTCTACAATTTAATTAAAGCAAAAACTCCGTAGGGGAGCATTTTTGAAAACGGGACTCTGATACTGATCCTTTTATGATCAGGTATTAAATATTACCAGTAACGAAGTTCCGGCAGACGTGCTAGTATTTCACATATAATAAAATATCAACTTTTCATCCACTCTACATCCACTGTGCGTTATTATTGTTGTTTACTTTCATCCTGCCCTTTGACCATTTTGAATTTTCTTAATATTACAAACATGTTTATTTTTGATCTTCATATGTTTAAATATATTTAGCTTTTATATACAGTAAAAATCCATTCGAGTATATCTAATATTTCATGTGTGTATCTTCCTTCATTCACCCCGCATAATTTTTTAATTGAGGTTCTAATTTTTATATACTCAGCAGATTTATGGAAAACCTTGCGCTCAAACGTCAAAAAATTGACATTTTAAGGTTATCTCGAAAACGATGAGAGATATAATAAAATGACTAACAAGGGAAGTATCCTACCCCTTATGAACCGATTTGCCTGAAACTTTAAATATATATAAAAGAGACGATTTAAATGTTGTGGTGAATCGGCTTATCGGCCATATGAGTATTTTAAAATTTCGTTGTCGCCTTATGAAACAATGTGGACTGTAGGGAAAATTTGAATAACTCCCGAACTAACAGGAATATCGTCTGGAGCAGAAACACGTGTCGACTTAAATTTGATAAAGATTATTTCGTATTCATATGGATATCGTAGATATATGTCTTCACATTAATATACCCCAAAATTTACACATTTATGAAAAATTAAAAAAAAAAAAAAATGTTTGTCAATTTTTTACCCGAGAAACACCAACCTTAGGTTAGTTTGTAAGTGGCACACATTGACTTTGAGGTCCATAGTGATACCACGGGACAGCAATAGGTTCCCCACTGGTCCCTTTGGTTAAACCAATTTGAGCTTCTTATGAATCTCCTAAGATATTGAATTTTGACATCTGACAAATCAGAAAGATCGTGCAGCTCCCTTGATCCCAGTAAAGCAAGTCACCAACCAGAAAGTGCCCGGCAGTGGCAGATGAAGTGTTCGATAGTTTCCAACTCCTCTTTCTCAATTAACCGCTCCGCGTGGTTTCCTATAAGACTGTGTCCGGTAATTACTGCAACCACCGTCGAAATCTCTCCTCTAGAAAGCGATATCAGCTCACTTGTGCGATTCTGATTAAGAGAAGGCCAGATCTGTCGTGTTTTCTCACACGTCCATTCATTTGCCCATCTCTAATTAGTCCCCGTCGCGGAACAAAGCCGTAAATTTTGCTTGCAAGTTTCCAGAGACATACCAACAAATTCCACTTCTCTGGGAACCTGTAAGGTAGTTCCCAATCTTGCAAGCTCATCGGGTTTGCAATTTCCTGGGATGTCTCTGTGCCCTGGGACGAGGGCTGCCAGATACTAGAAGACAAATAACTTGACAATAAAAAAAAATCAACTGGATTTTGAAACAATAACTGATATACATACATCATTTTTGAATATCTTAAAAAATCAACCGACTTTCATATGCACGATATTTTTATTTTGGAATACTTTTCGTTACATTCGAAAATCGAATGGGCACCTCTATTTTCCACGGCAAAATAAGCCCTTTTTAAGCATTTCCATTACATTTTGGAGAATCATGAATAGTTGATGTTGTAAATGATCTTCGGATTGTTGGCGTCTGGCAACCCTACCTGGGATCCATATGAGTCGTATGTCAAACTGCATGGCCATCTCATTTAAAGACGTGCGGCAGTTAAGGACGGATCTTGTTTTCAGAAACATTAACTCCAGGGACTTGACCGCGGCTTGACTGTCAGAATAAATTTCGACTGTGGTTGTAGACAAGAGTTTGCAGTTCAACCAGTCAGCCACTTCCTTTATTGTCAGCTGGTAAACACTGCAATGATCTGGCAATCTTTGAGCCAGGCTCAATCCAAGCTCTTCCGAATAGACTCCAAAGGCCACTTGTTCGTGCAGCCTCGATCCATCCGTGTAAAAATCTATAGAATCTCCACTACCCGAAATGCTCCCCATCCAAGACTCCCTGGATGGTATCATAGTGGTAAAGTGGCGTTCAAAAAGGCTCATAGAGGGAGCACAGTCCACATTTTGTGGTATTTTTATCTTCTTGAAGATCGCGCTATGGCCACAATCGCTGCTCTTCCATTGTAGTGTGCTATTAAGTCGAGTTGCCGATATAGCCACATACTGCCTAACTAATATGTCCAATGGTATCAAGTGAAGGAGAATATCTAATGCAGCCGTAGGTGTAGTACGAGCACTACTGTAGAGATGCACATCGACGCTAATTTATGTATCTTCGTGATAAAGACACAGTTCCCTTTTATCCCTAAGACACGCCCACCGTAGAATTGTCTCTTTTATATTTATTTTAAATTTCATGCAAATCGGTCCATAAGGGTTGAGATACTTCCCTTGTAAGGAAAAAAATATTCCTCTCAATAAAAGCAATAAAACTGCGTTTAAACATTATAAAATACGAAGAAAGTAAAGTCACGCAAGACTCATCTCTGACTTCAATTGTATGAACCGAATACGGATGAAACAGTTGAACTTATCCTGTGAAAATGTCTCGCATTGGCCAGGCATCGCGGGTGTTCAAATTGTTTAGCTCCGCCATTAATTACAATTCTTAATTTTCAAAATCTACAGATCTACAGAAATGGCGAAGTTTTTATCTCAAAATTAAAAAGTGAAATTTTTGCCAACAAAAACATTGCCATTTCTGAATTTACAGTTTTATTGCATTTTTTTCCGTTACAAAGTTTTTGTCTTTAGTCATTTTTTTCCTATCTCTCATAGTTTTCGAGATAAGAACGAAATGTTGATTTTTTGACAATGAACGAGATTTTTTAAAAAACGACTCTGGCGAAAATTTTTGATTTTGGTCGAAATATAAAAGGGGGCACTCCCTATAATCAAAAAAGTTGTTTTCGACAAAGCTAAAAAAGTTATAACCTCATTTGAAAAATTTTGCTAGCATTGATTTTTTTTTTGACAGAAGCTTAAATTTAAACCATATTTCAGTTATTGCCTTATAAACTACGTCATACATACATATCAAACATACCTACATACAAGATAACGTAATTAGTACGTTATTTAAAAATTATTTTAATAAGCGCTTTTAAATAATTCCATGTTGTTTTACGTGTTAAACGTTTATATTGTACGTAAAAATAAACATATGCATTAGACTGGGTCGAAATCCTACAAAGTCTAAGGATCGATTGTCCTTAGTGCGGGAAAGTGGTAATGGGGTAATATAAGCATTTTATGGAAGACAACTTTTTAATCGATCAAAAACTCTATTAGCGCATCGGTGGTCAAAATTGAGATTTTGGTCAAAATAGCCAAATTTTCAAAAAAATTTTAAAAATATAAATTTAATTTTCTTGCTTAATAAAAAAAAAAATTTTTATTGCATTTGATACTAATAACTTATGTATTAAATATTGGAATTTTATGCCATCATTAACATATTTTTATTTAAGATACAAAAAAAATCATATTTTTGACGCGGTTCTAAAAACCACTTTTTTTTAATTTAATTTTTATTTTTTATTAAAATTGCAAAATATATCGATTTTATTACTCGATGTTATTAAAAACATCATAAAGACTAAAGATTTAAATTTTTGCGAAAATCCGTTCGGTAGTTTTTTGTGGGGAGCGGTTTAAATTGAGCGGATTTCAAGGAAATCGTATTTTTTGCCATTTTTTTGAGTTTTTATTTTTTATAAACTACATTATTGTACAAATTGACCAATATTATGCTCTATCTTGTTCCATTTGATCATGGTAACTTAGTTTTGAAACGATAGATTTATAGGACATCTTTAACCCTAATCGGTCAGCGGCCAAAAGTGTCCCGTACTGAGTTTTTTTAGGTTTTAACTACTGTTTAATGAAATTAATGGTAGCAAAATCATGTTTGTGTTGAATATTGTGTTGTATAATCTTTTATTTAATCATATTGACTTAATTTTGAAACATACATATTTTTGGACATCTTTAACCCTTATGTGCATGCAACCAAAAATGTCCCCTACCAAAATTTTCATGTTTTTCACAAATAAAAAAAAAAACCCCATTTTTGTATTCAAAATAGTCATAAATAATTAATTGAATAATTTTTATATTGCCGAAAGCGTTAACCCTTCTGAAATAAAGGTCAAAAGTGGCCCACTAACAGATTTTTAAGAATTAGGATTATGTGCGGATTAATGTTTTAATAAAACTAAAATTTTTTGATATTATATCACACACAATCATTCATTTCATATATTTCTTAATGCCAAAAAAAGCCATAAAACAAATTATCCTTAAAATTAAAATTTGAAGACTAGACTAAGTGTCCATTTTCACACTTAGATTTACCCCCGATCAACGACGAGGAAGTGGTGAAATTATTGACCCCATTTTGAGTAATTTTATGTTTATTTTTTTATTTATTTTATTTTTTATTTTTGTTTAAAAACAGAGATGGTTATATAAGATCTACTTTTTTGTCTCGCTCTAATTTAACCTCACTTGAGTAAAAATCGAAATTTAAAATTAAAGATTAAGGCATAAGCCTGTACATTAGGGTTATGACTTTTGCATTTTTTTGCAAATATCAAAATTTACCTGCCCTAGCCAAAAAGACCATAAAAAAATATTAAGAATTGCATTTTCAAAAAATTTCCCGCACCAAACGAGATGAAATTTGGTCTATATTTTCTTAATTTAATTGAAACTAAGAAAATATGAGACCCAAACGATGCGTAGGAAAAGCTATTTAGGGTCAAAATGACGAATGCTTTATGGTGGGACTTTTTTGACTCCTTCAAGATTCAAATTTGGTAGTTTAACCCTTAACTGCATAAAGTTAACTATTTATAACGTCGATTTTGGCAGCATGTAGCTCCAAAAGTAAAAGTCTGAGTGGCATTATTTTTATTCGTAATTGTTTACAAGATCTTTTTTATATAATTCATTCATTGGAAGGGTTAACATTACCTTATTTTTTAAAAATAGGACTTAAAAAAAATATCTGTGACTTTTTAGAAATTGCGTTTGGTGCGGAAGGTTTTTAATATTAATTTTGTATGGTCTATCACGTGGTGATAGGTACATAAAAAAAAACATAAAAACACAAAAAAATATAAAAAAATATAAAAAAAACAACAAAAAAAACGTTAACACCTCAAAATGGGGTCATTTATAACCACATCCTCGTCGTTGATCGAGGGTAAAGCTAAGTGTGAAAACGAATGGGCATTTATTCTACACTAAAAAAAAAAAACTTGTAAAATTCCAAGAAAAACGTGTAACTTTTTTTTGACAAAAATTCCTAGTAATTTTACAAGATTTTTTGTTTCGTAATTTTACTAGATTTTTTGCTACCTCCTATTTTACGAGAATTCCTAGTAATTTTACAAGTTTTTACCAATAATTTTGTAAATTAACAGTTTTTTGGCGCAATTAAAATTACAAGGAATTCTCGTGAATTTAGTAGATTTTTTTTGTAAAATTATCTTGGATTTGTAAAATTACAAAAAAATTGTAAAATTACAAAAAAGAATGTATATTTCGATTTGTTAAAAAACAAGGAAAACTGTCAAATATTGGTAAAATGGGATTACGAGACTTTTCCTTGTAATTTGACAAAGTTTTTTTTTTGTGTGTAGTCTTAAAAGTTTGATTTGGAGATTATTTGTTTTATGGCTTTTTGACATTAATAAATATATGAAATGAATGGTTGCGTGTGATATAATATCAAAAAAATTTAGTTTTAGTCCGCACGTAATCCAAATTCAATGTTATCATTTCGGCTTAAAAATCTGTTAGTGGGCCACTTTTGACCTTTATTTCAGAAGGGTTAACGCTTTCGACAATATAAAAATTATTCAATTAATTATTTATGACTATTTTGAATACAAAAATGTGTTTTTTTTTTATTTGTGAAAAACATGAAAATTTTGGTAGGGGACATTTTTGGTTGCATGCACATAAGGGTTAAAGATGTCCAAAAATATGTATGTTTCAAAATGAAGTCAATATGATTAAATAAAAGATTATACAACACAATATTCAACACAAACATGATTTTGCAACCATTAATTTCATTAAACAGTAGTTAAAACCTAAAAAAACTCAGTACGGGACACTTTTGGCCGCTGACCGATTAGGGTTAAAGATGTCCTATAAATCTATCGTTTCAAAACTAAATTACCATGATCAAATGGAAGAAGATAGAGCATAATATTGGTCAATTTGTACAATAATGTAGTTTATAAAAAATAAAAACTCAAAAAAATGGCAAAAAATACGATTTCCTTGAAATCCGCTCAATTGAAATCGCTCCCCACAAAAAACTACCGAGCGGATTTTCGCAAAAATTTAAATCTTTAGTCTTTATGATGTTTTTAATAATATTGAGTAATAAAATCGATATATTTTGCAATTTTAATAAAAAATAAAAATTAAATTAAAAAAAAGTGGTTTTTAGAACCGCGTCAAATATATGATTTTTTTTGTATCTTAAATAAAAATATGTTAATGATGGCATAAAATTCCAATATTTAATACATAACTTATTAGTATCAAATGCAATAAAAATTTTTTTTTTATTAAGCAAGAAAATTAAATTTATATTTTTAAAATTTTTTTGAAAATTTGGCCATTTTGACCAAAATCTCAATTTTGACCACCGATGCGCTAATAGAGTTTTTGATCGATTAAAAAGTTGTCTTCCATAAAATGCTTATATTACCCCATTACCACTTTCCCGCACTAAGGACAATCGATCCTTAGACTTTGTAGGATTTCGACCCAGTCTAATATGCATATCCAAATATTTAGACAATCTATTGTATAAAATTTTATGCCCCTAATTCTTACTTACTATGTACTACTACTACTAAATTCGTAGGCTGCTGGCTCTACGGGGGCACTTTCCGTTGTTAGTGATCTCCTACCCGCGGGTAGTTTGAATGTACGTATGCCATCCAGTTGTCGTTCTACTGTTTCCGATACTGAATATGAAAATGTAAGTAAAGTGAAATGAAATGTTTCATCAAAACAAGATGAATTCATTTGAGAATATAAAATTAATAAAAAAAAAACTAACTTCGAGGACATGATAAGAGTGTGTGCGTGTTTCTTGCAGGTCCTTGTTTTCTATAACATTTCCCCCGCTTTGTTTGATTTCATATTAAGAATTGATTTTAAACATTTATTTTTTAATAAATTATAATATTCTAGACTACCACCTCTAAGGATTCCAAACGCAGTTCTGGTAATATGTGGTCTGGCAAATCTACACTTAGCGCTGGTTTTCGCTATACTGGTGGTCATTTAATTAATACCTCTTCATCACCCTCACCCGATAGTCCACGAGTCTATTTGTTTGAGGGACTAGTCGGTAAAGATCGCTCAAATCTTTGGAATCAAATGCAATTTTGGGAAGATGCATTTTTAGATGCTGTTAGTCAGGAGAGAGATATGATTGGTATGGATCAGGTAAGTTATAAAAAATAAAACCCAAGTAATTAAATATTTAAGAGAATGAAAAGGGTGGTTTGCGTTTAAAATAATAATCGATTCCTTCCTCGCTTGTTTCACACCGGTATCTGTCAAATCGTTTACAAAATGGCGTGCCGTTCTTGTTCTGTTCTATTAATTTAAAAGTGTTGGGTGATTGACTTACTGGACTACTGGATACTTGGAATTTAGATTCCCCTCTAGGAAAATAGATCCCCCAAATTTGGGTTTTTGGAATTTTAACTCTAATGAGATAAAAAAGTTTACTTTTGGTCCTTTTTATATTTCCTGAAATAATGGTCATAGAATTTTGAAATTTGGAATGTAGAGTTATCAAGTGATCCATATATGGAATGTAGGGTACTCCGGCGAAAGAAAAACTTTTTAAAAAAGTCTCTCTTTAGAAACTTTGATTCCAAGCTAGAAAATAGAGATAAATAGTGTACCTGGGCACATTGCTATCTTCTGAAATAACGGTCCTAGAAATTTTAAACCCTTCAGCAAAAAAAAAAAAACAAGTAAGAAAGTTATAGTCGGTCAATCCCGACCATATGACCCCCTACACCAGTGTTTTTCGAAAAATGGGTCCCGAGTCCAACCATGGACCGATTGAATATACCTTTTGTTACATCTATAATTTGTATAGAAAACACACACAGACCAAATTTTAGTGGAATTAGTTTATTTTTGGTGCCAATAGACCGATTTAACTAAATATCGGTAGAAATTTTTGTCGGGGGGGGGCTATTTTTTATTATTCAAGGGGTGAAATAGCCCTAACGGCCGGCACTGAGACCCTTATGGGTCTTTTGTGCCAAGATCCATTAATTTAATTGAAACTCTGTTCAATGTTCCTAATGAACATTATAACAGAGGATGGAGAAGCTAGCTTTATATCCGCAGAATTAAGCAATTCTTTGTCTAAGAACCGTCTTCTGATCCTACATATTGCGGCGCACTCACATAATATGTGTTTCTACTTCCTCAAGACAAAGTCGACACAATGACGATGCACAAAGGCTTAAATTATGCAAGTGATAATTAGCCTTATAATGCCCGGTGAGAAAACCTGTCAGTAACCTAATGTCACTTTTGGTGTGATTAAGTATACACAGAGAAAAATAAATTTCCAACTGAATTTTTCAGTTGTATCAACTCAAAATTCGGTTGCTGCTACTACATTTCGCTGTCGCAAACAAATTTTGTAGTTGTTTCAATTAAAAGAAGGTTATGTAAACAAAATTTAGTTGTCACTGCCGATATTCAGTTGTTACAACCTTAACAGAAATGCATCAACCGCATTTTTGTTGCAACAATAGAATTTCAGTTGGCAATTACCAAATTTGTTTTCTGTGTGTACTTCCATATGAAAATGGCGCGATTAGTGATTCTGATTGTCGTAGACCTCCTGAATTTTCCCACAAGTTTAAGAAGTCGGTTCTTTCCAAACCCTTAATCATGTTCGAGAAGGTGGACCAGTTTACCCCACAATAGGGTTCGGGTCCGGTCATAGGAGTAGCGGAGGCATTTCTAGCAAGCTCACCCGCTATCTCATTACCCTCTAAACCTCTATGACCAGGGATCCAAAATAGAGTAATTTTGTTTCTCCCGAGCAGCTGTTGAAGGGTATCAAAACATTCCAGTGTCATTTTGGATTTAAATTCCCAAGAAGACAGCGCTTGAAGTGCTGCCTGGCTATCAGAGAAGATTGAAATATGAGTACCCTTCATACCGTTTGCAATATTAACTCTAGCGCATATTACAATAGCCTGAATTTCAGCCTGAAAAACTGTAAGACACCTACCCATTGGTTCGGAGATCCGCGTGTTTGGACCGTAGACACCAGCGCCAACTCCAGAGGACATTTTGGATCCGTCAGTATACCAGTTTAGGCTTCTAGTATCCACATATGGACCACCTTCGTCCCACTCTGGTCTACTCGGTATCACGATCTCAAATTTCCGTCCAAAGCGAAGCACAGTGTTTATTCTATCCGTCGGCATATCTAGGTTTTCGCTAATTCCTATTGAAGAAAGAATATTAGAGTGGCCGCTCAAGTAACGAGGGTCAGAGTAATCGATATTCATTCTACGCGCAGCCAAAGTTGGGCAGGTTTTCATAGTACAAGCCAAACGCTGTACCTTGCCTAGTCTTACGGTGGCATCCCTCTGCATAGTCTTCGGCCACCAGACTATGGCAGCGTACGTTATGATCGGTCTTACAATCATTTTGTAGATCCACATGACCATTTTGGGGCTCAATCCCCAGTTCCTACCAACAATCCTATTCGCTGCCCATAATGCCGCAATAGCCTTTCTGATAGTGCCTTCTAAATGTGAATTCCAAGTAAGTTTCGTATCCAAAATAACTCCCAAATATTTAACCGCCTTAGAGAGTTGGATGGTAGTATTCCCTACGGAAATTTGGCTAAATTGAGATTTCTTCTCCTAGTAAACGGGACTATAATAGTCTTGTTAGGGTTAATGGAAAGACCCTGTTCAGTGCACCAGCCCATGATCAAACGAAGAGCATTGCACATAATATCCGAGATGATATTGTCGAATTTACCAGTTACTATAACTACTAAATCGTCCGCGTAACCGATTGCTTGATAACCCATATTATCTAGCCTCTGAAGCAAGTCGTCTATCACCAAGGACCATAGTAGTGGAGATAGGACGCCGCCCTGAGGACAGCCTTTAACGGCATTCACTGTGACTCCTAATACATCTACATGTACCCTGATCTACACCTCTACACCGAAGTGCAGACTCAACGGAGTCATAACCAGTATTATCAAAAGCTCCCTCAATATCCAGAAAGGCACAAAGAGCTATTTCCTTGCCACTATGGGCTTTTTCTATTTTTCTTTTTCACCAGTAGATTTGCCTTTTGCATATGCATACTGATTCCTGCGTAAAGGATATTGGTCCAAGTACGTGGATCTTAAGTGAAGATCCAGTAATCTTTCCATAGTCTTCAGTAGGAAGGATGTAAGACTTATGGGTCTATACGATTTCGGCAATTCAGCCGGTCTATTTCCAGCCTTAGGTTTATTCACGCATAAAAATGCTTTAAGCACAAAAACAAAAAAAAAAATAAGTAAGAAAGTTATAGTCGGTTAAGACCGACCATATGATTAACTACACCAGCGTTTTAGGAAAAATGGGTCCCAAGTCCAAACATGGACCGATCGGATCTGTCTTTTGTTAGATCTTTATTTATCAAATTTTAGTGGAATTGGTTTATATTTTTGTCAATAGACCGATTTAACTGAATATCGGTCGAAAAATATGGGGGACTAAGTCCAAAAACGGTCCAATTATATTCCGATTTGATTAGGTTACTAAAGTACACGTTTAACACCTAAAAATAAAATTGTTATCAAATATTTTCATTTTTATGAATTTTGAGGGAATTATGTGAATATCAGGTGATTTGTATGGGGGCTACCAGAAGGACTGACCCGATCCCTTTAAAATTTGGAATGATTTGCGCATATAAAATTTGATTACCTGATAAATTTCAAAGCGATATCTATTAAAATACGGTTATTAGAGTCATTTAAGCCGAATCCAAAGGGGGCGTTTGTGACCGATTTTCTCCAATTTCAATAGGCTTCGTCCTTGGACCAAAAGATGTTTAAGTTTCAAATTTCAAGTCAATTGATTGAAAATTTCGACCTGTATCGTGCTTAAACCGATAGATGGACAGACGGACGGACGGACATCGCTAAATCGACTCAAAAAGTAATTCTGAGTCGATCGGTCGATCGGTTGAAGATAGGTCTAGGACCAATATTTCGGGTAGTTACAAACATCAGCACAAACTCATTATACCCTGTACCACAGAGTGGTGTAGGGTATAAAAAATGTAAAAATGGGCTTTTTTAAGAGGCTGGTTTAGTTCTGTAAGGGGGAACTTTTTTCCTCCTAAACCGATTTTGCCCGTTTGCGAACATAAACTGCCTATGACCTAACTGATAAGATATATTCGTGCCAAACTTCAGGGGTTTAGCTTTTTTAATTTGTACTGCATCGTGTTATATACACAGAAAGAATTGAAAACGAAAGTCAATCAACAAAAACGCGGATTCAATTAATTTTTTAATTGAAACTCTTCCGATAAAGAAAATTGTTATATCAATCATCAAATTGTAGGTGATTAATTGATTTTTATTTCAATTAATCATTTTTTCGATTTTAATCAAAAGTTTGATTGATTTTTTTATTTGAAGTCAATTAAAATAATGATTGAATTAACAAATGAATTTCACGCTTATGGAAAAATTATGGAGAAATTCATATTTTTTGCTTTCCAATATGTTGCCGACAATAAAAAAAAGTAAAACCGTAGTATAAAGTATATTTTTGAATTAATGTATTCAAATAAATTGAAGTGGCAAAAAATCTGGTATGTTGAAAATTTGTAATTTGATAGTTAAAGAAAATAACAAAAATGTTGATCAAAACAATAATTGACTCATTTAAATTTGTTGATCAATAGATTTAATTGAAATTTTTTAGCCAATAATTTTTTGTGTGTACAGACGGACAGACAGACGGACATTCTAACAATGTCTTGCATTCGATCAAGGATCAACAAAATAATATACTTTATGGAGCCCCAGACCAATATTGCGTTACGAACGAAATGGCAAAGTGAGTATAACACCATACTGTAGTTGGAGTGTATAAAAAAACTTTAAAGAAGTTCTGATATAGGGACAACGCATTCTGGCCCTTCTATTGTCTGATATTTAGTATTGCGGGTTACGATGTACCGGTCGGGCATGAAAGAATTTTTTTCAGAAAGGCTTTAAATTCAGAAAATCACCAAAACAAAAAAATAGTAGCAAAGCTTTATTAAAGCTTTTCTGATATATCTTACTTATTTCCAAACTTAAAGTTGGAGCTTTTTATTAATTACTATTCTAATATTTATTTTTTTACTTTCAGGGTCCCATTGAAATGATGGAACGTTATAAAGCTTTAAGTGATTCCGAACGTAAACGTTTAGAACACGATGAAGATCGTTTACTCTCAACTATGCTGTACAATTTAACCGCAATTTTAGTAATGTTAAATGTAACCAAAGAAGAAATACGTAGAAAGATACGTAGATTATTGGGTAAATCTCATATAGGTTTAGTATATGCCCAAGAAGTTCATAATGTGGTGGATCAAATTAATAATTTGGTAAGACAATCTATCAACAGAAACCAGAAAATGTTCAATACTGAATTAAAAAAAAAATAATCCCCTTTCAGAATGGTAATGATATTGATTTAAAACCACTCGGTTCGAGACTTTTGCATCGTCAAAGTTTCACCGTACACCAGGGTGTTGATGCTTCGGGCCCCTTACGTTTTATGGAAGTAAGAGATGATGGTTTAGTATTACGTTCCGTAGATGGCACCATTGTTGAACGATGGTGGTATGAACGTTTGGTGAATATGACTTATTCACCAAAAACAAAATTACTTTGCCTGTGGCGTCGTAATGGTGGTCAAACTCAACTACACAAATATTATACTAGAAAGGTGAAAAGATAAGACAAAATTTCAAAAAGAGGAAAATTTAGACTAATTTTGTATTTAACTCTCTTTAAATTGCAGTGCAAAGAATTATATAATTGCATTAAAGAAGCCATGGAACGTGGTGGTACACCCACCAATGTTCCAGAGCTTGGTGGTGAATTCCCGGTACAAGATATGAATACCGGTGAAGGTGGTCTATTGCAAGTGTGCCTTGAAGGTGTTGGTTTGTTATTTGCCAACAGCAAGGTAAGTTATTTTTATTAACTATTTTCTTAAAAAAAAAAAAAACAAACCTTGGCTTTATTTATTTATCCCGAACTTTTTTTGTATTTAAAAAAAAAATTATATTATAAATTTTTTTTAAAAATATTGATTTTGTACTAATGAACGTTCGTCTTAAATGGGAAGGTGAAATTTTTATTTAAGTTTTTCTATAATTTTATAATTTTTTTCTATCGAATTTTTTGTTATTATTAACCTTGTACAAAAAAAAATACGTGGTATTAACAAATATTTTTATTTTTTTTTTAATTTACTGTCTATGTTTTTCTTAGTTTTTAATTTTATTTACCAAAAACCAATGACAAATCTTATAAAACATTTTCTTAATTTAGAAAATGTTATTATATATATTTTTTAAATGAAAGCAAGGACCTTCTCAACTTATTTCTTCCAATTATTACTTACATTAATTCATTTCGTTTTTTTTTTTTTAATTTTAGTTTCATTTGACATTTTAATTCATTAAATAACATTTAATTCAGTTAAAATATTTAAAGAAATATTTTTGAAGTACGAGGGCTGATAATTTTTTTTTTTGCTTAAACTAAAATTGAAAATATTTTGTCACACTCATTGTCAGAGAAGAAATGAACTAAAAAATGGTAAAATTAACTAAATTCAAGGAAATTTGATAATAATTTAGCTCCATTGCAATGTTTTCCTTCTTTTAAGTTCATATTTTTCTTAAAAACAAGGAAGAGAAAAAATTATTTAAATTATGCTAATTTGAAATACAAAATCGAAAAAATTGTATTTAATCCGGTTGGGTTCAGGCCCGAAAGGTCCAGTCCCCGATAGGCCTAGACCCAGTTGGAACCCATGAGAATTGTCATAGGGTTTTATCCAAGAGTTTTGTTCATTTTGCTCTGCCTTGATTAGTTTTCGAGATACGTCCTGATAATCCTAACAACAGGATAACTAAAAAACTTATAATCGGAGAGATAGTTATCAAGATATCGCAAAGTTATGCAAAATTTACTAAAACAGTAGAAAAAACTTTCTCAGATCTAAAAAGATAAATATGATAAACTAATTGGTAGTAAATAACGCCCTAAAACTAAAAAAGAGAAATATGACTTAAAAATTGTTTTCATACATTTAGAAAAATGTCTTCCATGTATAAGGGAATTTCATCTAAGGAAAACTATGAGCTATTTACCAGTAAATGAATTAATTTTTTTCGGCTTCGAAAATTTCCAAACTTAAGTTAAATTTTACTAAATTTTGGGTAAGCTTATGATATATTTTTAAGAAAATTATGTCCCAAAATTTAATTTAGTCTTTTTTTTTTTGAGTGAAGGGAGATTTTTTTTTAAATGGTGTAATTAAATGCGGATTAAGAAGTTTTCCCCCAAAAGGATTTTTTTGAGGAAAACAGATCGATATAGTTTTTACTAAACATGGCAACTCTATGGAACTTGTCGTTTACCTATTGTGGTTGTGTGGTTGCCGTTATGGTTGTACTGTAAAATTTCTCTATTATTTGAATTCATAGTATGTTTAGAAATTTAATTTTGTTTGTTATCAAATTTTTTCTGAAACATTATTTTATCTTTGTCGTTTGTTCGTAATTATTTAAAGCAAATACTAACGTAAGTTTTGCAATTTCAATTATGTAAATTATGTAAATAACATTTATAATGATTTTAGAATAAAACGCAGCTAATTTGTTAAATTAAAACTGGAGTTTTATTGCTGCTGTCAACGACAAATTTTTTATTGTTATTGCTTTTTGGTGCTGTTTCCTGTATCAAGATCCTGAAGACTTGAGTTGGTAAGAGTTTACACTCGAAGGTCTGGGGATATCAACAGCGATTTTGTTAATATTGAGTGGTGTTTTTTGGTTTAAGATTCTGGAGATCTGAAGTGGTAAAGGTAATCACTTAGAGGTCGTCGGATATATATAGCAAAAAGCCAGTTTGTGTAATTGTAATTACAAGGTTTTATAGTGGTTAAATTGTTTTTGGTAATACACGACAACCGAGTTACTAGTCATGCCAGCTCATCGGACGCCTAAAAAAGGCAAAACTACAAAGACAGTTCCATTGAATACAACATTTAATGAAGCGGAAGATACAGGTTTGTTGGCCTCAACATCATCGACATCGACATCGCCATCTGGTAGGGAGGGAGCAACTGGTCTTGCACCAGCTCTTAGTATTAGTATGGAAAGTTTCTCTCAAGAATTTGACAGGAAATTAGAAATAATGCGTAGAGAGTTTCAGCAACAAATTTTGGAAATGCAGAGAGTAGTAGTTTCCCAAATTCAAGAGAACTCTCGTGCTCAAATAACAAATGTCGAAACTCTTGCTGCGCCTCCCGAAGGAAATCCAACCTTGGAAAGATACGATACTCCGGATCCTGCTAGGGTTGAACCGTCACATGTTAGCGTAAAGCCGAAAAAGATTTATCCTTTGCCGGAATTCAGTGGAACTCCTGAGGAATGGGAAATATTTATTGAAGACTTTCAATCTACAACAAAGGAATATGGATACTCTAATTTACAAAACATAATGCGGCTTCGAGATGCATTAAGAGGCCGCGCTAGAGAGAATGTAGAAGCTCTGTTGTCAAATTCCGCTAATGTGGTCGATATAATTGACAATCTTCGTGAGACCTTTGGCCGGCCGGAGCAGTTAATTAGAAGTCAAATAGAAAAGGTTCGAAGTATTTTTCCCGTGGCTGAAGACGATTTGGATGGACTGGTAGCGTTTGCCAACAAAGTAATAAATATGGCAGCGTTTTTAAAAAATGCTAATGGAATATCACATTTGTCTAATCCGTCACTATTGAGTGAACTTGTGAGCAAGCTTCCGATTCCGCGTCAAATTCAATGGGCAGAGAAATGCTTAACCTTAGAAAGGCCACCAACTGTGTTAGATTTTAGTTCTTGGATGAATGCTGTGCGTAAAGTTGCAAATGTCGTGGTGGATACACTTCCAATATCTCAACAAGTTAAATTTAAGTCCAACAACAACTTCAAGAGTGTTCATCAATCAACAGCAACAACACAGAAATGTGTTTGTTGCGAAGGTGAGTGCAAAACTATTCAAGAATGTATGCAATTTTTAAATTTATCTATTTTTGATCGGAACGAACGAGTTAAACACTTAAAATTGTGTTTCTGCTGCCTAAAGAAGGGTCATCCAGTTTCTAGATGTTATGCTAAGAAAAAATGCGAAAGATGTCACAAACACCATCATACTTTATTACATGAAGACAATATGAATAATGATCCACACTCAGATCGTGTCCCTGATGCCGCTAATTTTGAACGTCGAAGCTGTCTATTGGATACGTATGGTGATGGTGTTTTGTTTCAAATTGTTCCAGTAAATCTTTTTGCGAATAATCGGAAAGTTACCACTTATGCATTTGTAGATGATGGGGCTAACGCTACTATTATAGATAAAGAACTTGTTCGGCAACTCGGGATAAAAGGAGAAGAAGATTCTTTGGAGCTTAAGTGGTTGAACCAATGTACAGTTCAAGAAAAATGTGAACGGATTCAGTTAAAAATAAGCGGCATTCAGGATGGCGCTGAAGTGTTTAATATGTCAAATGTATTTACATCGGAACATTTATCGCTACCTTCGCAGTCTCTACAAAGATATGATGTTTTACGTCAACCAAATTCGTTAATTAGTCAACTGCCTATCAGATATTATGGACAGGTGCAACCTCACATTATCATAAGCCTTGCTCATGCTTACTTAACAACCCCTTTGGAAGCTCCTATAACTTCCGATAAGCCAGGTTTAATTGCCATAAACACGCGCTTGGGATGGATTGTATATGGACCGAGAAATAATCATATATCATCTGACAAAAAACGTTCAGTTCTTTTAAGTCGTATCAGTGAAGAAAATGAAGAGAACATGTGTGGCATGATGTCTAGGTATTTTGATATGGAAACGTTGGGTATTAAAAATGATGTAAAACATCTTCTAAGTGCTGAAGATCAACAGTCGATGGAGATTTTAAACAGTACCATAAATAGAGTTGACGATAGATTTGAATGCGGGTTGCTTTGGAAAAACGATTTTACATCATTTCCACAAAGTTTTCCATTAGCTTATAAACGTCTTTTGACTGTGGAAAAGAAGATGGCTCGTGATTCTGAATATGCTAAAAAATATTGCGAAAAAATTAACGATTATGTGGCAAAAGGCTATGCAAGAAAGTTGACTAAAGAGGAAGCTAAACAAACATCTCAGAAAACATTTTATTTGCCGCACTTCGGTGTTATTAATCTAAATAAGCCGGGTATACGGCTGGTCTTTGATGCTGCTGCAAAGGTTAATAACACTTCATTTAATGATGCTTTACTTTCGGGACCTGACATAAATAAACCGCTGATTTCTGTTTTGATGAAGTTCAGACAAGCTCCATATGCCGTTGTGGGAGACATAAAGGAAATGTTTCATCAAATACTTGCAATTGAAGAAGACACACAGTCCCAGCGATTTTTATGGCGAAATGGTGACGGTTCAAGTCCGGTTGAAACATTTGTAATGCAAAGAATAATATTTGGTGCTACTTGTTCTCCATCCATAGCACAATTCGTGAAGAACTACAACGCAGACAGATTCAAAACAGAATTTCCTCGAGCTGTGGAAGGAATAGTAGAGCGGCACTATGTCGATGATTATGTCGATTGTTTTCAAACAGAGGAAGAAGCTCTTCAAGTAGTGAAAGATGTGATTAACATTCATAAAGATGGTGGGTTTGAGTTAAGGAAGATTCAATCGAATTCCCCAAAGGTTATGATAAAATATGGAGAACCGGATGCAAGTGGTATAGTAAACGTTGAAGGTAATGAAAGCCGAATTCTAGGTATGCATTGGTCCCTACAAGCTGATACGTTTACGTTTGTTTTGAAGCTAAATAAAGTCAATCCTGAAATTATAAACTTTGAAAAGCGACCGACAAAAAGGGAATTGTTATGTCTTACAATGTCAGTTTTCGATCCCTTTGGTTTTCTAGCCGATTTTATGGTAACGGCCAAATTATTAATGCAAAGTATTTGGAAAGCTGGAATAGAATGGGATGATGAACTGCCAGATGAACTCTTCGAAAACTGGAAATCGTGGATTAAGGAGTTGGAAAAAATAAAAACATTTCATATTAATCGTTGTTATTCTATTAATTTTGAAGTTTCTGAGGTAGACTTACATGTATTTGTCGATGCGAGCGAAAATGCTCTTTCCGTGGTAGCATACTGGAGAATTAAAGATGACGGTAAAATAAAGGTCGAATTTGTTATGGGGAAAACATCCTGTGCTCCGACAAGATATCACACTATTCCAAAGCTTGAACTGCATGCTGCCGTCATGGGTGTACGTCTTAAGAATCTTATCATAACACATCACACGGTCAATATAAGAAAGGTGTACTTTTGGAGCGATTCAAATTCAGTAATTCTTTGGATTCGCTCTGATCATCGTCGGTATAAGCAATTTGTTGCGAATAGAGTTTCGGAAATACTAGAAAGTAGTCAAATCGATCAATGGCGTTGGTTACCTGGTAAAGAAAATCCTGCTGATGAAGCCACGCGGGCAAAGATTCCCCCCAATTACAATCCGAATGGAAGATGGAAAAATGGTCCGGAATTTCTATATAAAGATGAAGCTTTTTGGCCAAGTGAAAAACAGAGAAAAAGCAGTCCTAACCAAACTAACGAGGAGATTCGAACAAAATATATAGTACTGACGTCGACACAACTAAGCCTGAATCAACCGGATATAAGACGATTTTCAAAATATTCAAAATTCAAAAGGACAATGGCATGGGTTTTTCGATATACGTCTAATTTAAGAAGAAAATCTAAAAACGAACCATGTATGAATGGAGACCTCTCAAACGAGGAAGAGAACAAAGCTGAAATATATTTGATCAAAAATGCGCAAAAAGGTATGTTCAAAGAAGAGTATGTAAACCTACAAAACGATAAGGCAGTTGCCAATAACAGTCCATTAAAGATGTTGGCCCCCTATTTAGAAAGTGGGTTAATAAGATCTAAAGGTCGCATTGACAATGCTGAAGTACTTCCGATTTCAGTTCGGAGACCAATAATTCTTGCTAAGGATAATCCGTTATCAGCACTTATAGTTGATTCATATCACAGAAAATTTCATCATATTAACAGTGCAACCGTTATAACGGAGATACGTCAAAAATTTTGGATTATTTCAGTTAGAGTTCTTTTAAAGACTGTTGAAAGTAAGTGTCAGTTCTGTAAGAATAGAAAATCGCGGCCCGATCCTCCGCAGATGGGGTTGCTTCCAATGGACAGAGTAACTCCTTATGTGCGACCATTTACTTACTGTGGGGCAGACTTGTTTGGACCCTGTAGTGTCACAATAAGAAGGAAACAGGAAAAACGATGGGTCGCTATATTTACCTGTTTAACAGTACGAGCAATTCATCTAGAAGTCGTAACCAATCTCTCAACTGATGCCTTTTTAGTCGCTCTCCGTAATTTTATGAATAGACGTGGGGTTCCCGTTCAATTTAGAAGTGATAACGGAAAAAACTTTGTTGGTATACAAAAAGAATTAAAAGGTGAATCAACATTCATTGATTTTGATAACGTTACGCGTAATTTGGCTCCGCTCGGTGTGAAGTGGATATTTAATACACCGTTGAATCCAAGTCAAGGTGGAGCTTGGGAAAGACTTATACAGTCCGTAAAGAAGGTTATGGCCGTAGTTTCAAAAGAGAAATCACCTCACTTAGAAACGTTCCAAAGTTTGCTAATTGAAGCCGAGAATGTGGTGAATTCAAGACCATTAACCCATTTACCCATTTCTATCGACGAACCTGAACCTTTAACACCAAACCACTTCTTATTGGGTTGCACAAATTCTACTCAAACTCCATCTCTATATGATCCTAAGGGTTTGTGTCTGCGTAAACAATGGAGAATTCTGAAGAATTTGAAGAATTTGTGGTGGCGAAGATGGGTTTTGGAATATTTGCCAGATCTGACCCGAAGAACAAAGTGGTGTTTTCCTTCAAATCCAGTAGCCGTTGGAAGTGTAGTATACATATGCGATCCGGACATTCCCAGATCACAATGGAGGCTTGGTAGAATTACTCAGTTATTTTATGGAAAAGACAAAGTAGCACGATCAGCAGATGTGACAACTTCAGAGGGAACGTTCAAAAGACCTTTATCAAAACTTGCGGTTATTGAGACAAATTAATGACTTCTGGTAAATCTTGTTGTTAGTCGATTTACGGGGGGTAGTATGTCGTTTACCTATTGTGGTTGTGTGGTTGCCGTTATGGTTGTACTGTAAAATTTCTCTATTATTTGAATTCATAGTATGTTTAGAAATTTAATTTTGTTTGTTATCAAATTTTTTCTGAAACATTATTTTATCTTTGTCGTTTGTTCGTAATTATTTAAAGCAAATACTAACGTAAGTTTTGCAATTTCAATTATGTAAATTATGTAAATAACATTTATAATGATTTTAGAATAAAACGCAGCTAATTTGTTAAATTAAAACTGGAGTTTTATTGCTGCTGTCAACGACAGAACTGTTTATGAATGTGTGAAACAATAAGGTGAAATCTTGCAATTATTTTTCATATGACGCTTTATTTTAGTTTTAGTTCTATCACAAATGGGTAGTACGAAATGCGAAAGTTAAGCATTTGGTTCAAGATTAACTTTAAGACCACAGTACAGAGTTGTATGCAAACAATGGTGATAATTGCGTACTTTCCAATATGGTGGTATGGTTATTAGTAGTGTCCGACCGAACAGTTCGGCCAAAAACGGTATTGGCCAAAAATTAATATTTGAAAGCATTTTTAATAGCTTTTTCTGAAGCCCGTTTGATTGTTTAGGCGATAGAAGACTATTCTGACTTTCAAATTTAATGGCGAGGACGAAGTTAAGTACCAATTTAGATGTTCGGTAACCGAACGTTCGGCCAAATTGAAAAAAGTTCGGTTACCGAACTTCGAAATTGTGGCTTAACTTAACGTACTCGTTCTTAAATTTTACACTCAGAATCGTCTTCCATCGCCTCGACAATTCTACTCCATATAAAAAAAATTGTTAAAAGTACTTTCAAATACCAAATTTTTGATTAAATTACGTTTTTTGACCGAACTGTTCGGTCGGACACTAGTTATTAGTACAGAACACTGTTGTCAGGTTTTTAGGGGTTTTTCCCCCCAGATCGACTTTGAATCATTAACTTTTTTAATAAACAGTGGATAGTTTAGATAATGGTCAATTTAGCTTCTTGGGCCTTTTTTCTATTAGACTGATCCATTAAACAAGGTAAAACGTTTAATAGATTTACTTTATTAAACGTTGAATGTATTGACATTTGTCCAAAAAAATTCACGAAATTGTCTTCAGCCTTTTTATAGATTTTTGGCAACAGAAAGAAACATTAATTCGAAAACATAACGCAATCTGAAGTAATACTCTTACAAAGAAAATGTTGGAGAACCAAAAATTCCGATTTTTGAAAAATTGGATCATTATGTAAAAAGTTAATTTAGGATTTTTTTTTTTGGGGGGAAAACCTTAAAACCTGACAACACTGGTACAAAATAATCATCGCTACCCAGTGTATGTGTGCCTGTGCGTGTGAGCTTTTGTGTATGTGTTTATGTTGTTTGTTTACGTTTTGTATGAAACGTCAAAAGTTACACCGTGTGCTACACTAATACTTACACACATCAAATGCACCCCTGTGCACCTACTATTCATGTACTGTGTTTATGACACACTTGAAAGGTGTTGGGTCTTTTTAGTCTGTGGCGCTAGAGCAAACAGAGTTTTTTTGTAATTTTTTTGTTCAGCGTTTCTTAAGCTCCTATAGAACAGGCACGTATCCAGGGGGTGGAAAGGAAATTCCACCCCCCCCCCCCCCCAAAGCGATTAGGAAAGAAAAAACCGAACAGAAAACAAAGAAAATGGAAAAATTATAAGGAAATCACTTGAGAATTTTTTTTATTGGAAAAATATATTAGAATTTGATACTTTTTTCTTAAGAAAAAATTCCTTAGAATCCGAAACTTTTTCTAAGTGAAACATGTCTTAGGTTAGGTTGTAAGTGGCTGCTGACGTTTTACATCAACACACGTAGACTCTGAGGTCGATTGTGATACCACGGGACTGTAATAGGTTTCCATACTAATGCCTGTTGTTAAACTTATTTGAACTTCTTATGAAACTCCTGAGATATTGAATTTTGGCATCCGACAAATCAGAAAGATCGTGCACCTCCCCAGATCCCAGTGAAGCAAGTCTCTGACCAAGAAAGCGCCGGGCAATGGCAGATGAAGTGCTCGATAGTTTCCAACTCCTCCTAATCCATGCAACTCCGACAAAAGTCATTTGACGGCATATTGAACCGCTCTGCGTGCATCCCTATAAGACAGTGTTCGATAATTATAGCAACTACCGTCGAAATTTCTCCTATTGGAAGGGAAATTAACTCACTTGTGCGCTTCTGATTAAGAGAAGGCCAAATCTATCGTGTTGTATCACACGTCCATCCGACGTTTTCTATAGGAAAAATGTCTCAAAACCTGAGATTTTTTGTTCTACAGAAATATATTTTGAGACATTTTTCCTATAGAAAAAGTCTGAGATTCTGACACACTTTTCCTATAGAAAAATGTCTCAGAATCTTAAGCGTTTTTAATGAATTTTTTACATGAAATTCAAAAAAAAAAGAAACCAAACAAGACCTAACCGCAAAAAAAATGTGTCTGGGACTGAAAACTTTAAAAAAAAATTGTTTGGAAAATTTTGCTATTCTAAATCGTTTTTAATAAATTATTTATTATTCGACCTATAAATTTGTATTTTGAGAAACATTATACTAGCTCGAGGTCCAAATTTTTTACAATATTATCATTACAATGTGCCAACGTTTCCTGCGTCCCGCGCGGGATTCCAAATTTCCACTTTTTTAAGCGTCAGAAAATAAGACGTAGAAATTTACAGGTCTCACTAATAAGCAGAAAAATCTGCTGCTTGTTATAGTTTTAAAGCACTCCAAATAGAAGTACTCCGCACTTTTTTTGCTGGGTATTAATACGATTTTTTGACACAATAGGTGTGTTCCAGAACTTTCCGGGTAAAGTTCGGTAAAATGAGAGAAAGTCAAAAAATCTCTCACGATACCACAAAAATGCACAAAAGTACGGGAACGCTAAAAACCACATTTCAAGCCCAAAATAATAGAAAATGTAAACAAACCAATAACGCTAAAATATTTTTGTAAGAAAAATTACTTTAAACAATAAAACAAATTGTAAAAGTTTATTTTAATAACAAATTATCTTTTTTTGTATTGAAATAACACATTTCCTTGGTTTAGTTCTTTATTTTATTTAAATTTCCAATTTAGCTTCACAAAAAAAATCAGCTGTTTTTTCAACATCTGACTGTTACCAATTTACCCGAAAAAAAAGTGCGGGTAAGTTCGGTAAAATGAGAAAGTAATTTATTCTCTCAAAAACTCTCTCATTTACCCAATTTTTGCGTACGGGAACGCTTTTCGGGCTGGTTTGGGTACCCGCGGGCACCCGCGGTAACGTTCTGGAACACACCTAATATAAAGCAGGATATAACAAATAATTCTGTATGGTTTACCCAAAAACGACATATTTTGCGTTTTGACACTATACAAGTAAATGAGCGATATGTTATTTTGTCCGAAAAATTTTCAGTTTTTCAGTTTTCTTTTAAGAAAAATATTTAAGCCAAGAATACTCGAAGGAGTCTTCTGAATTTTCAATCTGCATACAAATGCATTATTTTTTTCCCCGCCAAAATTTTTAAAATTTATATCGGTATGTTATTAGACGTAATATGAACTACGTTAAATTCAAAATAATACCGAGAGAATCACGAGTCGGCTAAATCTTGCAAACTTACTAAACCTATCAATTGAAAACAACCAACTTAATAAATTGTTTCTTGAAAATTACATCGCTCAACAAATCGAAGGTTTTTAACTCCGGTTTGAAGTTTCATAGAAAATTTTTAAAGATTTTGACTCGCTGATTCCAAATCTGTGCTCCAAGTTTTTCCATCACGTCTAGAATTTTAATTATTCGCGGTTGAAAATAGGAAAAACGCGATTTTTGCCGTTTTTGAATGCCTGCACACCAGACATTAAAATCTATATATGTATATAAAAGAGTTGGGTGAGTGAGTGAGTGACTGACTGACTGACTGATTCATCATCGCCCAGTCCAAACCGCTGAAGCTAGAGACTTGAAATTTGGACTGTAGGTTCACCTCCCGGAATATAGATCCACTAAGGCTGGATTTTTGCCAGTGTTGATTCTAAGGGGGTAAAAAGGGTAAAAAACTGTACTTTTGGTACTTTTTATATTTCCTTAACTAATGGCCCTAGAGACTTGAAATTTGGACTGTAGGTTCACCTCCCGGAATACAGAAACACTAAGGCTGGATTTTTGCCAATGTTGATTCTAAGGGGGTAAAAAGGGTAAAAAAACGTACTTTTGGTACCTTTTATATTTCCTTAAATAATGGTTCTAGAAACTTGAAATTTGGAATGTAGATTCACCCTCCGGAATATAGATCCATTAAGGCTGGATTTTCGCCAGTGTTGATTCTAAGGGGGTAAAAAAGTGTACTTTTTGTACATTTTTAATTTCCTTAAATAATGGTCTTAGAGACTTGAAATTTGGACTGTATGTTCACCTCCCGGAATATAGAAACACTAAGGCTGGATTTTTGCCAATGTTGATTCTAAGGGGGTAAAAAGGGTAAAAAAACGTACTTTTGGTACCTTTTATATTTCCTTAAATAATGGTTCTAGAAACTTGAAATTTGCAATATAGGTTCACCTCCTGAGAAAAAGATCCACTAAGGCTGGGTTTTTGGCCAATGTTGATTCTACGGGGGTAAAGTGGGTAAAAAAGTGTACTTTTGGTACTTTTTTTATTTACTAAAATAATGCTCATACAAACTTGAAATTTGGAATGTAGGATCGTTTGGATAAAAAACAATATGGAAAGGTACTTTTTGAAAATTTTGATTCTAAATGAAAAGTAAAGAGGTAAAAGTGTACTTTTGTTATTTTTTTTTTTCTTAAAATTATGGTCATGGAAACTTGAAATTTGGAATGTAGGATCCCTCGGTGAAAAAAAAACATTCTGGAAAAGGTACTTTTTGGAAAATGCGTTTCTTAGGGGGAAGCTTTTATAAAAAGTACCTTTTATAAAAAGTACCTTTTATAAAAAGTACCTTTTATAAAAAGTAAGTTTTATTAAAAGTACCTTTTATAAAAAGTACCTTTTATAAAAAGTACCTTTTATAAAAAGTACCTTTTATAAAAAGTACCTTTAATAAAAAGTACCTTTTATAAAAAGTACCTTTTATAAAAAGTACCTTTTATAAAAAGTACCTTTTATAAAAAGTACCTTTTATAAAAAGTACCTTTTATAAAAAGTACCTTTTATAAAAAGTACCTTTTATAAAAAGTACCTTTTATAAAAAGTACCTTTTATAAAAAGTACCTTTTATAAAAAGTACCTTTTATAAAAAGTACCTTTTATAAAAAGTACCTTTTATAAAAAGTACCTTTTATAAAAAGTACATTTTATAAAAAGTATCTTTTATAAAAAGTACCTTTTATAAAAAGTGCCTTTTATAAAAAGTGCCTTTTATAAAAAGTACCTTTTAAAAAAGTACCTTTTAAAAAAAGTACCTTTTATAAAAAGTACCTTTTATAAAAAGTACCTTTTAGAAAAAGTTCATTTTATAAAAAAGTTCCATTTATACAAAGTACCTTTTTTAAAAAGTACATTTTATAAAAAGTAGCTTTTATTAAAATTACCTTTTATAAAAAGTGCTTTTTATAAAAAGTGCCTTTTATAAAAAGTACCTTTTATAAAAAGTACCTTTTATAAAAAGTACCTTTTATAAAAGGTACCTTTTATAAAAAGTACTTTTTATTAAAAGTACATTTTATAAAAAATACCATTTATAAAAAGTACATTTTATAAAAAATACCATTTATAAAAAGTACCTTTTACAAAAAGTACCTTTTACAAAAAGTACCTTTATAAAAAGTACCTTTTATAATAAGTACCTTTTATAAAAAGTGCTTTTTATAAAAAGTACCTTTTATAAAAAGTACCATTTATAAAAAGCACCTTTTATAAAAAGTATCTTTTACCTTTTAAAACGGATAAAAATTTAAACTTTAGGTACGTTCTAATTTCCGGTAGTAATGGCCCTAGAATCTTGACATTTGTAATGTAGGATCATTCGGTAAAAAAACATTTTGGAAAAAAACTTTTTGAAAATTCCGCTTCTTAGTAGGGTAAAATGGCTGAAAAAGTGTACTTCCGGTAATTTTGATATTTTCTTACGTAATGGTTCTAGAAACTTAAAATTTTGGATGTAAAATTCATCGGTAAAAACCAAATTTTTGGTCAAAGTACTTTTTGGAAATTTTAACGGGTATACTTTTTGTACTTTTAATATTTGCTGAAATAATATTCCTAGATAATTGCAATTTGTAATGTAGGATCCTTCGGTGAAGAAAAAACATACTGGAAATAGTACTTTTTGGAAATTCCGTTTCTAACGGGGGTAATAAAGTGTACACTCAAAATAATAACTCTGTAAAATACTCTGTAAAATGACTGTAATCCCAATTCAACAGATATTTGACAGAGTTTTCTGTCAAAATACAGATTTAAAATTTATATCGGTATGTTATTAGACGTAATAAGAACTACGTTAAATTCAAAATAATACCGAGAGAATCACGAGTCGGCTAAATCTTGCAAACTTACTAAACCTATCAATTGAAAACAACCAACTTAATAAATTGTTTCTTGAAAATTACATCGCTCAACCAATCGAAGGTTTTTAACTCCGGTTTGAAGTTTCATAGAAAATTTTTAAAGATTTTGACTCGCTGATTCCAAATCTGTGCTCCAAGTTTTTCCATCACGTCTAGAATTTTAATTATTCGCGGTTGAAAATAGGAAAAACGCGATTTTTGCCGTTTTTGAATGCCTGCACACCAGACATTAAAATCTGGTATAAAGCATTAGAGTGGAATTGAACTATGATCTAAAGAATAGGATAAAAAAATTATAGTTCTTGCACTATTATTGGCCAAACATGTACTTTAAAAAAACACTGTGAAAAAAATTAAAAAAAACACCATTTTTAAAAAGCTCTAAAACAAAAATCAGAAGATCAATCATTTCGGTAATGAGTTCAAAATTTAGGCAAAAGTTAATTTTTTCTTATAGACTTTTAAACCCATTAAAGTTATTTTCCGGTTTATTCAAAAAATAACACAGAAAACTTAAATTTGTAAATTTTTTTTTTTTTAGTTTTTCAAAAAACTAAGGTAAATTTTACAAAAATGGAAATTAATTCTGTTTTATTTATTGTTGGACTTTATATTTTATAACTGAAGTTTTATTTATTTCGGTTTGAGTCCATATTAATTATTTCTGAGAAATAATTATTTTTGTTGTACAATGAGAAAATCTGAAATAATTAATTGACAACACAGGCTAAGTGGAGATGTCGAAAGCTTTCGGAAGATGCCACCCTTCCTTCGTCAGCACTCAGTATCATTTTAAAACGCAAGTATAACTCAACTAATCGCAATAATTTGAAAAAATTGTTTTCTATGTTGGAGACCATAGACAAATTCTACTTTTGCGATTAATACCAGATTTCTATTCCACTGAATGGCTGCTGTACAGGCTTTCAAATAATGCAAAAATCTTAATTTTTCGCATTTTCAACCGTGAATAACTAAAATTCTAGATATGATGGAAAAATTTGGATAACAGATTTGGAATCAGGAGATCAAAGTCTACTAAAATTGATCATCAGAATTCAAACCGAAAAATGAGTGTTGAGCGGTGTTATTAGTTTGAAAATATCGTCGTAATGATTAGTAAAGTAATGTGAGCCAGAGTATTTTTTTTTTAAATAAAATTATTGTGAAATTGGGTGAATTACAGCTTCCGACAAAATGAAAAAAGTCGTTAACCCATTTTGGATCAAGATTCAATTTTATTTTTCTTTTTTGTAAAAAGGTACTTTTTTGGGTAATTAGCACCAGCTGATCTCAAAAATCTTGTCAAAAAAATTTTTCAATGTGCCGTTATCCCAGAAAAGCCTGCATTTCAACTTTTTATGCAATTTTAATATTTGGATTTATTTGCTATTTTATTAATTTATTTCATTATTTTCAAAATAAATAGTTTCAAAATACTTCAAATTACCGGAATTTGATAATAAGTTTAATTAAAAAAAAAAATTAAAAAAAATCAAAAAAATTAAAAGCCGAACATCAAAATATGCTAAATTTTCGTTTTTGCTTGAAACTATTTCTGTGCTGATTTGCATTGCATTTCATGGACATATAAATTGCGGTGGACAAGTGGGCATATTTTTTTTCAATTGCAGAAATGTGAGACTTAACATTCGTAACCATATGTACCCGAAATTCCACCTTTTTCATATATAAATATTTTTTTGAAAAAGGTGTTCTCTACTGTTCGAAAAATCGAACAGAGGATCAAAATGGGTTAAACACGAACTGGATAAAATACGTTTGAAACTAGAGACTAAATATAGTAAAACCGGATTTACAGTTTTTCAGTTCGTTATCCTGCTTCCTTTTAAAATGAACTCTAAGTTTTAAAGGATTACATTTTTGTAAAATATTTTTTGTTCTAGAAGCCTATTGATGGCCTATTGATCTCCGCTAGACTCTCCACTTTATTATTTTGACATAATAGGAAAAATGAGGTAAATAATGTCCTTTCAATATCATTTAATAGAGTTTTTAAACGTATTATTTGATAAAGTTCTGAAAGGGCATTATTCACATCCTTTTTCCATTATAAGTTGAGAATGCGTCCCGGGATTCCCGGGAAATTCGTCATTTTTCATTTCCGGCATTCCCGGGAAATTGGTGCGGGATTCCCGGGAATTTTAAAAAATGTACATAAACAAGTTAACTGCTGTATTAAGGTAAATAAATATTTAAATATAATGGCTCCGATTTTCATGCACTACAAAATCTAAAATTTGTGCTTATAATATGCACTTAAAAATCAAAAATATGCAATAAAAATTCAGAAATATTTACTAAAAAAGTATTAAAAAATTGTTTTTCATGAAAAAAGGTTTTACTAAAAGCAAAACGTATGAACTTTATGACTTTGTGCCGACACAGAAGTTGAAGATTTTTTATTTTCAAGTCAAAAAATTGTTTGTATTATTAAAAAATAGTTTTTTTTTGTAAACAGAAAAAACAAATTGGCAATGAACTACATTCATAGTTTTTATGAACAAGTTCTTAAAAATGTGTAAAGGTTTCATAAATTTTTTGAACTGCCAATGAACTACATTCATAGTTTTATGAACATATTCTTAAAAATGTGTAAAGGTTTCATAAATTTTTTGAACTTTTTTATTCATATTTTAAAAAAATTTAACAGGACATTGTTTAAATTTTTTTTAAATATACCACAAGAAAATAAAATAAATTTAAAATGAGCTTTTAATTTTATTTCCATACAAATTGTTTTTGTTTTTAAAATCGACTTTCAAAAAATGTATTGAAATTTGAAATTTAAAATAAAACTTTTGTTAAAATATACTTTTTGTTTTCTTGTGATAAAGGCCATAGTTTTTAGCATAATTTGTTGCTTTTGTTTTTTTACACTGAATTGTTATTTTATTTTGCTTTTAAATGCATTAAGGCATTGTTAGACGTACTAATTTTGCAAAAAAAAGTTATAAAAAAATTGTTAAAAACTAAAAAAATGTGTTAATGGTTTTTAGTGCGGGATCCCGGGAATCCCGGGAAATTCAAAATTTTTTCCCGCTTTCCCGGGAAATGAAAAAGTGCGGGAAATTGCGATCCCTAATTATAAGACATGTATAAGTATTTAACAAATATTTTACAAAGGAAACAGGATTTCGACATGAAAAACTGTAAATGCAGTTTTACTCCATTTAATCTCTACATTCAGACAACATCCCGTTCATGTTTAATAATGTCAGTCGGACGGTGTTATAACTGATCAGTCCCCGTATAATTAAAAATATTTCTAATGTTTTACTGTTTATAATAATATTCATTTAATTCCTAATACCAAAGCAATTTAATTATATTTTTATTATTATTTTGAAATCAATCACAATAATCATATATCACGCATTATACATAAATTACAAACAAATTTAAAAAAAAATATACATTATACCAAAAAATTTATTTTTTTCTGCTAAAAAAAAAAATTCACAACCAATCATACTCTATATTAAAAAATTATAAAAAAAAAAACTGATTTAAAAAATACGCTGCTAGTGAATGTACTGAATGCTAAAATGCATTTTTTTTTTAATTTTAAAAAATTTTACATTTAATTGTTTTAACAACTTTTTTTCTAACTCTAAAAAAATATATTATCAAATAAAAAAAAATTAAAAATTATTATAATCACAGTACTATTTTTTTAGCTTTTTTTCTTAACTGTAAAACATGTAAAATTAAAAAATAAAATAAAAAAATATAATAGAATTTTAAAATTTATACTTAATTTTTAATTAATTTTATAATTTTATTATTATTTTTTTGATAAAGATTTATTATATTTTATAAAAAATAATAATGTGTACGTGATGAGTGGTATTAAAAAAAAAATAAAATTTCTAAAAAAAATATTAATAATTTTTTTTATGTTTTTTGTTTTTTAATTGTTTAGTTGCATTTTATTTTGTAAATATTTATAAAAAAATATATGAATTTCTTTTATTTTTTTAAAATTTTTTAAATATTTATTAACAAAAAAATATATATAAAAATATTTTTAAGTTTTTAAATCCAATATTTTTCTCACTTAAATTGCATATTTTTTTTTATATATTTAAATATTTTTTTTAAGAAAAAATAAAAAAATTTAATTCTTTTTTTTTCAGTTTCCCACACAAAATATATAAAGTTATTTTTAAACAATTTATTTTTTTTTTTATTTTTTTTTATACAAAAAGCTGTTTTTTGTTTTTAACCTAAAACCAGCTTTTTAAATATTTAACCGAAAAATAACCAAAAAATTTAAGTTTTTTTCTAAATTGGTATCTTTTGAGATGGTCCTTGTTGTACATTCGCTATTTAAAACATTTTTTTTTTTAATTTTGGAATTCATATTGTTTTTATTTTTTTAATTTTAAATACCAAAAAAATAAAAAAAAGCTTTTTTATTATTTTTTTTTTTTTTTTAATATTTTTCATTTTTCAAAACCCCGTTTGTTAAAACTTTTAAAGTCAAATTTTAGAGGCTAAAAACATAAAAATTTTATTGAATATATTGAAATAAATCGAAAAAATTTCTTTTTCAATTATAATTTTCAAATTTATTTATTGTGTTTTTTTTTCATTGTTTATTTTTTCTGTACAAATTTTTTAATCAACAAAAAAAATATTCCACCAAAAATTTTAACGCGGATCGCTGCCTTTTTGCTAAAAAAAAATAAAACTAAAAACAAAAACCAAACAATATTGTTAACAAAAAAACAAAAACTCTAAAATTTCTATGGATTTTAAACGAAATTATTTAAAAAATTAAAAACAAAATTTCTACGATTGGTCTTCTATTCCATCATGATCTTCCTAAATAAATCAAAAATCAAACAAATAATAACTCAAAAATATATCGAAAAATTCTTTCATCAAATTAAAAATTGACTTTCGTATTTGAAATCTTCTAAAATCATCATCACAAATTACAAAAAAGGACTTTGAGGTATTAATAATCATCAATATTTTGTTAAACAAAAAAAAAAAAAACTTTATTAAATTTTAAGCAATTTTTCTGTTTTATTACAAAAAAAAATTAAAACAATCTACTATGAATTTTAATTGAGTTGTTTTTATACAAATTAGTAGTTGATTATTTATTCCAAAAAAAACCAATTGCTTTTTATTTTTAATTTTTTAGTTTTAATTTTTTATTTCATTGAAAACAACTGCCTTTTTGAGATATACAGAAAACGCAACTTGTTCCGTTAGTTGTTACTTTAAATATCTGTTTTATTTAAAAAAAAATTGCAAATTATTTTATTTTTTTTATTTAGATCACAGTCATAATTTTTATTGTTTATAATTTTTAAAAATAAAACAAAAACAAGACACCAAAGTCAAAAAAAAAAAAAAAACTTTCAAAACATCCAACTCAAGTGAATATTAAACCACTCACCACAACCTACTACACAATCATGTCATTAATTTAAAATATTTTTTTTTTAAATTTTAATAATATATTTTTTATTAACTTATGATTTCTATAAAAAGGGAAAGTTTTTTTGTAAAAGTCCGTCTGTTAACTTATAATGTAAAATTTTTAGAAATTTATGAAAACTATGAGGATATCAAGGAAGAAATTGATGATATTTTAAAATTTTATTCATTTTTAAAATATTCTATAGAAAAAGTTGTTCAGTTACTGATAAATTTTTCTATAGAAACAGATCTTCAATTTGATAAATATGTCTATTGAAAAAGTTGTTCAGATACTGAGAAACTTTCCAATAGAAAAAGTTGTTCAGTTACAGGCAAATTTTTCTATAGAAAAAGTTGTTCAGTTAGTGACAAATTTTTTTATAGAAAAAGTTGTTCAGTTACTGCCAAATTTTTCTATAGAAAAAGTTGTTCAGTTACTGACAAAGTTGTTCAGTTATTGGCATATTTTTCTATACAAAAAGTTGTTCAGTTACTAAAAAAGTTTACTATATAAAAAGTTGACTCTAAATAAATGTTGTTCAGTTACTTACAAAGTAAAAGTTGTTTTGTTACTTAAAAATTTTTCTATAGAAAAATTTGTAAGTAACTTACAAAGTAAAAAGTTGTTTTCAGTTACTGACAAATTTTTATGTAAAAAACGTTATTCAGTTACTGACCAATTTTCTATAGAAACGCTGTTCAATTACTGACAAACATTTTCTGTAGAAAAAGTTGTTCATTTACTGACAAATTCTCCTATAAAGGAAAAGTTTTTCAGCTGCTGACAAATTTTTTTAAAGCAAATATTGTTTAGTTACTATCAAATTTTTAAATAGAAAAAATTGTCCAGTTACTGACAAATTTTTCTATAGAAAATATTGTTCAGTTACTGACAAATTTTTGTATAAAAAAAATTTTTCTATAAAAAAGCTGTTTTGTTACTGAAAAATTTTTATATTGAAAAAAGTTGTTTAGTTACCTACAAGTTTTTCTTTAGAAACAGTTGTTTAGTTACCTACAAATTTTTCTATAGAAAAAGTTGTTCAGTTATAGTCATACTATTCTACAGAAAAAGTTATTCAGTTGCTGACAAATTTGTTTAGTTACTGATAAAGTTTTCTATAGGAAAAATTGTTCAGTTACTGACAAATTTTTGTATAGATAATATTGTTCACTTAAAAATGTTTCTTTAGAAAATATTGTTCAGTTGCTGACAATTTTTTCTATAGAAAAATTTGCCAGTAACTAAACAACTTTTTCTGTAGAAAAATTTGTCAGTAACTGAACAACTTTTTTTTTAGAAAAATGTTTCTGTAGATAAATTTTTCAGTAACTAATCAACTTTTTCTATAGTAAACTTTGTCAGTAACTGACAAATTTTTCTGTATAAAAAGTTGTTCAGTTACTGATAAATTTTTCTATAGGAAAAGCTGTTCAGTTACCAATAAATTTTTCTATAGAAAAAGTTGTTCAGTTACTGATAATTTTTTCTATAGAAAAAGTTGTTCAGATACTGAGAAACTTTTCTATAGAAAAAGTTGTTCAGTTACTGACAAATTTTTCTATAAAAAACGTTGCTCAGTTACTGACAATTTTTTTTATAGAAAAAGTTGTTGAGTTACTGACAAATTTTTCTATAGAAAAAGTTTTTCAGTTTCGGACAAATTTATCTATAGAAAAAGTTGTTCAGTTACTGACAAATTTTCCTATAGAAAAAGTTGTTTAGTAACTGACAAAGTTTTCTATGGTAAAAGTTGTTCAGTTACTGACAAATTTTTGTAAGGAACAAGTTGTTTAGGTACTGACAATTTTTTCTATAGACGACGTTGTTTAGTTACATACAAAATTTTCTATAAAAAAAGTTGTTATATTACTGACAATTTTTTTTACAATATATTGTTCAGTTACTGACAAATGTTTCTATACAAAAAGTTTTTTTAGTTACAAAACAACTTTTTTATAGAAAAATTTTTCAGTAACTAAACAACTTTTTCTATAGAAAAATTTATCAATAAATGAACAACTTTTTCTATAGAAAAATTTATCAGTAACTGAACAACTTTTTATACAGAAAAATTTGTCAGTTACTGACAAAGTTTACTATAGAAAAAGTTGATTAGTTACTGACAAATTTATCTACAGAAACATTTTTCTAAAAAAAAGTTGTTCAGTTACTGACAAATTTTTCTACAGAAAAAAGTTGTTTAGTTACTGGCAAATTTTTCTATAAAAAAAGTTGTTCAGTTACTGACAATTTTTTCTATAAAAGAACGGTTCAATTACCGAAAAATTTTTCTTTGAAAAAATTGTTTTCTTACCGACAATGTGTCTAACGAAAAAGTTGTTAAGTTACCTACAAATTTTTCTATAGAAAATGTGGTTTAGTTACTGACAAAATTTCCTCCAGAAAAAGATGTTTTCTATGAAAAAGTTGTTTTGTAACTGAAAAACTTTTTGTATAGAAAAGGGTTGATTAGTTACTGACAAATATTTCTATAGAAACATTTTTCTAAAGAAAAAGTTGTTCACTTACTGACAAAGTTTTTTTTTTATAGAAAAATTTGTTTAGATTCTGAAAAATTTTTCTATGGAAAAAGTTGTTCAGTTACTTACAAAGGTTTCTATAGAAAAAGTTGTTCAGTTACTGACAAAATTTTCTATACAAAAAGTTGTTCAGTGACTGAACAAAAAGTTGTTCAGTTACTGACAAATTTTTCTATAGAAAAAGTTGTTTAGTTACTGACAAATTTTTCTATAAAAAAAGTTGTTCAGTTAATTTTTCTATAAAAAAAGTTGTTCAGTTACTGACAAAGTTTCCTATAGAAAAATTTTTCTAAAGAAAAAGTTGTTCAGTAACTGACAAATTTTTGTAATTAAAAATTTACTCAGTTACTGACAAATTTTACTACAGAAAAAGCTGTTCAGTTACTGACAAATTTTTCTATAGAAAAAAATGCTCAGTTACTGAAAAATTTTTCTATAGGAAAAATTTCTGAGTTACTGAAAAATTTTTCTATAGAAAAAGTTTTTCAGTTACTGACAAAGTTTTATATAGAAAAAGTTGTTCAATTACAGAAAAAAAAAATTTATAGAAAAATGTGTTCAGTTACTGACAAATTTTTCTATAGAACAAGTGATCAGTTATTGATAATTGTTTTTTAATAGAAAAATGTGTTCAGTTACTAAAAAAAAATTCTGTAGCAAAAGTTCAGTTAATGATTAAAACTTCTACAAAGAAAGGTGTTTTGTTACTGACAAATTTTTCTATAGAAAAAGTTGTTTAGTTACTGACATATTTTTCTATACAAAAATTTGTTCAGTTACTGACAAGTTTTTCTATAGAAAAGTTGTTCAGTTACTGACAAATTTTTCTATACAAAAAGTTGTTCAGTTACTGACAATTTTTTTTTTTATACAAAAAGTTGTTCAGTTACTGACAAAGTTTACTATAGAAAAATTTGATTAGAAAAATTTTTCTAAAGAAAAAGTTGTTCAGTTACTGGCAAATTTTTCTACACAAAAAGTCGTTCATTTACTGAAAATTTTTTCTGCACACAAAGTTGTTCAGTTACTAACAAGTTTTAATACAAAAAAAGTTGACTAGTTACTGACAAATTTTTTTTATAGAAACATTTTTCTAAGGAAAAAGTTGTTCAGTTACTGACAAATTTTTATTAAGAAAAAGTTGTTCGGTTACTGACAAATTTTTCTATAGAAAACGTTGTTTAGTTACTGACGAATTTTTCTATAGAAAATATGTTCATTTACTGACAATTTTTTCTACAGAAAAAGTTGTGGAGTTACTGACAAAATTTTCCATAGAAAAAGTTGTTCTGTTACTGACAAATTTTTCTATAGAAACATTTTTCTAAAGAAAAAGTTGTTCAGAAAAAGTTGTTTAGTTACTGACATATTTTTCTATACAAAAATTTGTTCAGTTACTGACAAGTTTTTCTATAGAAAAAGTTGTTCAGTTACTGACAAATTTTTCTATACAAAAAGCTGTTCAGTTACTGACAATTTTTTTTTTATACAAAAAGTTGTTCAGTTACTGACAAAGTTTACTATAGAAAAATTTGATTAGAAAAATTTTTCTAAAGAAAAAGTTGTTCAGTTACTGGCAAATTTTTCTACACAAAAAGTCGTTCATTTACTGAAAATTTTTTCTGCACACAAAGTTGTTCAGTTACTAACAAGTTTTAATACAAAAAAAGTTGACTAGTTACTGACAATTTTTTTTTATAGAAACATTTTTCTAAGGAAAAAGTTGTTCAGTTACTGACAAATTTTTATTAAGAAAAAGTTGTTCGGTTACTGACAAATTTTTCTATAGAAAACGTTGTTTAATTACTGACGAATTATTCTATAGAAAATATGTTCATTTACTGACAATTTTTTCTACAGAAAAAGTTGTGGAGTAACTGACAAAATTTTCCATAGAAAAAGTTGTTCTGTTACTGACAAATTTTTCTATAGAAACATTTTTCTATAGAAAAAGTTGTTCTGTTACTGACAAATTTTTCTATAGAAACATTTTTCTAAAGAAAAAGTTGTTCAGTTACTGACAAGTTTTTCTATAAAAAACGTTGTTCAGTTACTGACAAATTTTTCTGTAAAAACCGTTGTTCAGTTACTGACCAATTGTTGTTAGGTAATTGACAAGTTTTTCTATAGAATAAGTTGTTCAGTTACTGAAAAATTTTTCTAAAGTTGATCAGTTACTGACAAAATTTTCTACAGAAAAATTTGTTCAGTTACTGACAATTTTTTTGTATAGAAAAAGGTGTTTAGTTACTGAATTTTTTTTTATAGAAAAAGGTGTTCAGTTACTAAAAATTGTTGTATAGAAAAAAAGTTGATCAGTTACTGACAAATTTTTTTATAGAAAAAGTTGTTCAGTTACTGAAAAATTTTTCTATAGAAAAAGTTGTTCAGTTACTGAAAAATTTTTCTATAAAAAAAAGTTGTTCGGTTACTTACAATTTTTTCTATAAAAAAAGTTGTTCAGTTATTGACAAATTTTTTTGTATAAGAAGTAGTTCAGTTACTGGCATATTTTTTTTATTAAAAAAGTTGTTCAGTTACTGACAAATTTTTCGATAGAAAAAGTTGTTTTGTTACTGACAATTTTTTTCTATCGAAAAAAAATTGTTTATTTACTGACAAATTTTTCTATAGAAAAAGTTTCTTAGTTACAGACAAATTTTTTAAATAGAAAAAGTTGTGATATTCCTGACAAACATTTGTTATAGAAAGTTTCACAGTTGCTGAAAAAAAAAATTCTATAGAAAAAGTTTTTCAGTTGCTGACATTTTTTTAAAGAAAACGTTACTTAGCAAATTTTCTATAAATAAAATATTGTAAAAATGTATTAAAACTCAAAATTTTTTAACAATCATAAGGAATTAACTGGATTTACGTGTACTCGTATATGTGTACCCAATTTGATTAAGAACCAAAAAAAAAAAATTGTGTGAAAAATATTTCAGTCACAAGTTAAAAAAATTGAGCAAATTTTTTTTATAAAAAGTTTGAGTAAATAAATATTTAGTGGAAAAAAAATTTTTGAAAAAAGTTTTGAGCACAAAAAAAATCATCAGGAAGTTTTGGTCTCTATTAGAGATGCGCGCGTGACACGATTTGTTCGTGATTCACGTGATTCACGCGTGATCGTGAGTGAAATTTATTTTTAGTCACGTGATCGTGAGTGCGCGTAATTAGTAAAAATAATTTCGAGCGTGAACGTGCGTGAATAATTTTTTTTCCTGAGTTTGCGTGCTTGTTTAGTGCTGTCTGAAACAGAAAACAAGTAAGAAAATCGTGATAATATTGAATTTAGACGGTAATTAATGTAAAATTGTAATTTTAATAAATTTTTATGATCGGTTTTAGGAAATTTTATACTTTTTGTGCAAGAAATCAAAAAAAGTAAAATAAAAATTTGTTTATTTTAATTCCGTGAGTCTTCGTGAGCGTGAGAAAAATGTTAGGTACTCACGTGCGTGAACGTGAGCAGAAAAAAATTTCGTGTGTGATCGTGTGTGAGCAATATTTGTATTTCGTGAGCGTGAGCGTGCGTGAGTCAAAATTCACTCACGCGCCTATCTCTAGTCTCTAAAAATGAATACTACTTTTATCCATTGTTTATCCCCTTTTGCCTTAAAATAAATAAATTTCTAAATATGTCCTTCTTTTACAAGGGAAGTACCCGAACCTTTATGAATCGATTTTCCTAAAACTTAAAATTTATATAGAAGAAATGATTTTAAAGCTGGGGAGTCTCGGCTTATCGGACATTTCAGTTTTTAAAAATTTCGTTGCCACCTTATAAAACAATTTCCCAATCAGAAATTGACGACGGTTCTAAAAAAAAGCGTTCTGAAAGCACTGTAACAAAAAAAAAGCGTTCTCAAAACGCTTTGCGAGCGTTTTTGAAAAGTGTTCTAAAAGCACTGTAACAAAAAAAAAGCAATCTCAAAGCGTTTCTTTGTAACGCTTTGCGAGCGTATTCGAAAAGCGTTTTAAGAGTTCTTTAGATTTTTTTTAAAAAAAATTTCTAAGTTCCGAAACTATTTTTGAATAACAATTTTTTTGTTCTTTAAGTAAAAAAAAATTATCAAAAATGTTTTTAGAATTTTTTTTTTTAAATTTTCAATTTTCTAAGTTTCGAAAATTTTTTTGAAAAATTTTTGGAGTACAAAATTTTTCTTTTCCGGATTTCACTTTGTATCAAAAAAATTATTATACCTGATCTAAAACAGAAATTCTTTACTTTGGGTTTTTAAAGCGCTTGATGACTTTAAAAAAACGTTCTCAAAGCTCTTTTTTACATCGCTTTTAAAACGCTTTAAACCTAGCGTAGATCGATGTTACCATTCGGATCATCTGAAGGCGCTTTGAAGTTGGTATATAGAATGCTCATACAACCGTCCAGAACGCTTTCACAACGCTTTTGCGATTGTATTTTTCTGACTGGGTACTTTTAGGGGTCCACTGTTACATATTCTTACTTTTCTTCAAAAAAATAAGACTTAATTCCAAAACTGAAATCCGAATTTTTTCTAGCATATTCTGTTTTCGAGATATTCGCGTTTAAACATTTTTTACGCGAATATCTCGAAAACAGAATATGTTAGAAAATTTTAAATTGCAGTTTTGCAATCAGGAGGTCCATTTTGTATGAAATTAAGTCCTATTTTTGAAAAAAAAAAAACGTAATAATATGGCCACGTTTAAATTTTTAATTAATTAGCATAAACACAACCCTTTGATTCTTGTTATAGCAAAGACTTAACCCTTTTTTTTCAGTGATGCCAAGTACATTTTTTTAAACGTGGATGCGTTTTTGGTTAAACGGTTAATGTTAACATATGTACGGTTATGCGAAAACTGGGCTGTTGTTAACGAATTTCTAGAAATTTTAATTCTTGACAATTGTGCCCCACCCGTCATGGCGTATGTGCCCAATGGATGGGGCACATAAGCTAAACAGATTATTTCCATTTGGATTATACATTTTAAAGATCAAATATGTAAGTTCTTAAATCAAAAGGTCTACTGGTTTGGGTTTTACAGCACATCAAAAAAAAAAAAAAGTGGCGAATGTGCCCCTCTCTTCCCTACCAAACTTTCTCTGAATAATCGGCATACCGATTATAGTAAATTAATTTTGTAATTTTATAATATAATTTATAATTTTTTGTCTTGTTTTAATAACACCTTAACAAAAAACACTGATAAATAGTTTAACACAATAAAAACTTAAAAAAAACAAAAATGTTATTAGAAAAGAACACTGAAAATTCTTACCTTATTTTTAGTTTGCTTGTGTAGTTGAGTTTTTCTGTCTAGCATACAAAAAACAAAATCTAAAACAAAAAAAAGAAATAAAAATTATTTATATAAATAAATAATATAAAATGTAGAGTTGTAGTTAAACTAATTAAACAATAAATAAAAAACAAAACAATTTAAATAATGCTGAATTTGTTACAAAATTCTTAAAATAAAATGTTTAGTTATTTTCAAATATAATTTACGAAAAAAAAAACGCATGATGTTCTTTTAACAAATTGCAATAATTAATAAATTTGAATATTAAACAAAATTGACAATATTCCAGTTTATGCAACAAACCCAAAAACCCCAACCACCCCAGCGGCTGTTATTTTTGCTTAATTCATACAAATTTCAGTTTGAGGTTTAATTTTTACCAAAACAACAACATTTTAAAAAATATTTTTTTTTTGAGAAATAATTAAATTTCAATAAATATTTAAATAACGTTTATTTCTTTAAACGTTTATAATTTCTTTATAATTAAGACCATCTCACAAGTGCTAATTAGAAGTTGAAACCTTAATCAAAATAATAGAAAAAAAATACAATTAAAATAACCAAATTAACCAAATCAGAATGATAAAACCAGATACAATTAATAAACCAAAAATTAATAATTTATTAATAATAATTTGCCTGCTTTGCATTAAAATTATTTTTTTTTGTTTTACAAAATTTTTTAAGTTTTAAATATTATTATTTTGTAACTTTTTTTTTTTTGTTTATAAATTTTAAATTGCTTTTTTAAAAAACAAATTGAACAAAATACAAAATACACCAAAAGAAATTATTAAAATCTTAGCTGCAATATAAAAGCTTTTTTGTTCCGCTACTAACACTTAGAATACTTTCCCTACACCCTTTTTATGTCAATTAATTTTTAAAAGCTTTAACCGATTTTTAATCAATTAAATTTAATTGTTTTTTTTCAATTAATTACAATCTTTGGTTATGATTTAACCAGAATTAACACATTTAACAATTTTCAGAAAAAAAAATCGACAAATATGCATTGCATTTCGAAAACTCCATGTAAAATTCAAAAAAGCTCAAATAATGGTTGAAAAAGATCATTCAAAAATTAAAAAAAAACAAGTTGGAAAATTATAGTCGGTCAATACCGACCATATAATACCCTACACCAGTACCCAGTTGGCAACGTAAAATCACTGCTGACACTCCCTTTATGAAATTGGTGACATCTTCACACAATTTTTCAAAATGTCTCCAATGACATGTCAGCAGTTGGAAAGCACTGCCCACCAGTATCGGCGGGCACCAACAATTCGTTTAAGCAACAACTGACCAATAGGGTGGAGCAAATAAAGCTTTTCCGAATTTCGAAAACGTCTGGGTCAGAAAAGTTGCCTTTTGGGGTCGATATTAACCCACAAAAATATTGGACCTGTAGGGCAATGGCTTTGGGTTCCTCTTTTGTGGAAAAAAATTTCTAAAATATTAGAAATTTACTTAAAATATTAATTTATATTTGGACATTACTGAAAAAGTGTTTTTATGGTAAACATTGTTTTGTTTTTATTATATTTTTAATAAGTTTTTAACTGAAAATATAACTCACAAGGGAAGTCTCCCTGGTGTCACCCTCAGATCTTCATGAAATTTGGATATGTTGTTAAGAACGAAAATTAATTCGACACGTATTTTCTTTAGCGGCCCAAACTCATTTTTAGGGGGGGGTCGATTTGTATGGGGGGAAATTGACCTTTTTCAGTTTTTTACGATTTACGCCTATTTAAACAAAAATAATATAGGCATGTGTGGTATCAGATTAAAGGTATTAAAAATACCTATCTCGTGGTGCTAACAACGGGCCAAAGAAGTTAATATTTTTCGATTTTTTAGCAAAAATGTTTGTATTTTACTTAATATGACGAAAAGTTGTGCATGGTTGGACACGTTCTTATGACTAGGTTTCTTTGCATAATATAGGAGATAAACGAAAAAACTGAAAAATGGCCTTATCTTCCCCCCTCCTTTTTACCGCCTAAACATGAATTTGGGCCGCTAAAAAAAAATACGTGTCCCTTTATTTTTTCTGATCTACCAAATAAAACCAATTCCATAAAGATCCGCGGGTGACACTAGGGAACTTCTCTTGTAAGTATCTAAGAGATGTATATTTTTAATAATTATGTTATGTTGTTGGCCTTTTTACCGCATTTTGAAATAAATTTTTGCACACCAAAAAAAATTGTTTACTATCAAAGCACTTTTTCAGTAATGTCCAAATATAAACTAATATTTGAAGCAAAAAAAAAAAAAGTTCGAAAAAAATTTGTTTTTTTCTTTTGTTTGAGACTTTCCGATTTTCATGTCAAAAAAGGAACCCACAGCCAGGTTCAAAATTTTTGGGGGTTAATATCGACTCCAAAAGGCAACTTTCCCGACCCCGACGTTTTCGAAATTCAAAAAAAGCTGTATTTGCTCCACCCTACTGACCAACTACAGACATTTCATCGGGGTCATTTTGAAAAATTGTATGAAGATGTCAGCACTTTTATAAAGGGAGAGTCAGCCGTATATCAGGGGTATATTTTTGCCGCCTGGGTTTTTCCCGAAAATGGGTCCCAAGTCCAAACATGGACCGATTGGGTCTATCTTTTGTCAAATTTTTAATTAGTGCAGAAACCCCTCACAAACCAAATTTGAAAATCTATTTGTTGACAATAAACCACTTTAGGTGAATATTGGTAAAATTTTCATATGAAGTCTAAAGGTACCTACAGACGACGCAATATTATGTACAATATTCAATTATATTGATAGTGTGTGGGTAAGATTGACCATTGTACAATCGTCAATATTACCCACACACCATCAATATAATTGAATATTGTACATAATATTGCGTCGTCTGTAGGTACCTTAAGTTCAAAAATGGTGTGATTATAATCAGATTTGATTGGATTAAAATAATCGTTAAATAGGATTAAAACAATCGTTTGATTCAAATAATCGTTAAACACACACAAACAAAATTGTAATAAAATATTTTTATTTTCATGAAATTAAAGAGATGTATGTGAATATCAGGAGCGTGGTTTGTATAGGGGCTACAAGAAAAACTGGTCCGATTCCTTTAAAATTTTGAATGGTGACTTATGAATACAAAAAACGTTTACCTGCCAAATTTCAAAAGGATACCTTATACAAAAACCGTTGTTAGAGTCATTTGAGGCAAATTAAAGGGGACCTTTGTATATGGGCTACCTCAACACATGGACCGAGTTATTATTTCAAAACGCTTTGTCCTTGGGCCAATTGCAGTATAAGTTTTAAATTTCAGCCAAATCTGTTGATAATTGCGACTTGTATCGTGTTTACACTGTTACATGGACAGATATACGGACGGACAGATGAACATTGCCGAATCCAATCAAAAAGTGATTGAGTTGATCGGTATACTTTAAGGGAGATCTACACTCATAAAAAAAAAACTGGTAAAACGCCTGGTAAAATGCCTTGTAATCCCGTTCTACCAATATTTAACAATTTTCCTTGTTGTTTAACAAAAAATCTTGTACTTTGCTCAAACTAGAACTACAGTTTTATTGGTAATTTTACAAATTTATTTTCGTAATTGTATTCTACCATTTTTAAAGGTTATTTTACAAAAAAAAAAACTGTAATTTTACAACAAAGTTTTTATTACGAGGATTCTAGTTGATTTACAAAAAAACTGTTATTTTACAAAAATTATGTTACACGAGGATTTATGGTGTTTAACAAAAAAAAAAATTGTTTTTTGTAAATTTTAATTTTTTAATTTTCCAAGTCCCGGACAAAGTTTTTTTTATTGAAAAATATTTAAAAAAAAGTTGACAAAATTTTGAAAAATTTATTATGAGGATTCTAGTTAACTTACAAAAAAAAAGCAGTTATTTTACAAAAATGATTTTATTTTTATGATTTATGTTGTTTAACAAAAAAACATTTTTGTAAATTTACCATTTTGGTTTGTAAATTTTCCATTTTGGTTTGTAAATTTACCATTTTTTTAAACATTTTTACCATTTTTTCTTGTAAGTTTACCATTTTTTTTCGGTTTTAAAACAATATTTTTACCAATAAAATTGATTATTTTACCAATTTTTGGCGCATTTAAAATTACGAGGTAATCCTCGTAATTTTACGAGAAATTTACCTACCTCCTATTTTACGAGAATAGCCTCGTAAAATCACGAGATTTTTTGGTAACTTTACAAGGTTTTTTTTTTGAGTGTAGGACCAATATTTTGGGTAGTTACAAACATCAGAAAAAACCCTTTATACCCTGTACCACAGTGTGGTGTAGGGTATTAAAATCATTAAAATCATACCCCTCTGGGGTACAATGAGTTGGTGCTGATGTTTGTAATTAAGCGAAATGTTGGCCCTAGACCAACATTTAAGTATAACGATCGACTAAGAATCACTTTTTGAGTCGATTGAGCAATGTCCGCCCGTCCGTCTGCCTGTCCTTCTTTCAATATAACGGTGTAAACTTGAAACTTAAGCTTCTTTTGGCCTAAGGAGCCTATTGAAATTTGCAAAAATCGGTACATGTTATAACCTAGCCACCATACAAAAGTCCCCTTTTAATTTGGCTCAAATGACTCTAATGGATATATTTAAGAAATTTGGCAAGTAAGCGTGTTTTGTATTCAAAAATCACCATTCTAAATTTTAAGGAATCGGACCAGTTTTTTACGGCAAAATGTGATCTTTTTGCTGCATTTTCACTACATTTTTCATTACTTTTTCGAGCATCTCGAGCAGTCTAGCGTTGATTTTGGAGCGAATGTTTTCCTTAAGTTCGTCTATGATCTAAGGATTTTTGGGGTTCATTTTGCTTTTCAAACAAATAACCCGACAAAATAAGTCCGGAGGGATCAAATCTGCAGATGAGAGTAACATTCGCCCATTTTTGATTTCCAGATTTGACCACTGCGAACTTATTTTTGTGGGGTTATTTGAAAAGAAAAATCTGCGCCGACAATCCTCCGACCTTTGACGAACTCAACATCAGCATTTTAAGATGCTCAAAAAAGTGATGGAAATGCTTAAAAAAAGGGCACATTTTGCCTTTGCAAATAGAGTCGGTCATTTGATTGATGATTTATTCGAAAAGTAGTCAAAAATAAAAATATTTCACATATGAAAATCGGTTGATTTTTTGAAATTATTCAAAGAACAAATTATGTGTATTTAAAAATACAGCTGACTTTTTCCATTTTCAAGTTATTTGAATTCTAGTATCTGGCACCCTAGGTGAGCGTAAGTGAGTGCGAATCAAAAGTCAATCACCCGCCCATGAAATTCATGAAAATTAAACCTTTGTCATTACGTATTTAGCACAAAAAATATCTGTCTAGAACCTCAAAAAATCTAATGTATTTTTATGATCCTTGATCGATTTAACCCTAGTTCATATAATTTACATCTCCCTGGTGTACGCATTCTGAAGTATGTGTGTGATCTCCCTTCTAAAATTGTGAACAGAGAAAATTTCCAAGTTCAATTATCTCTTTTGTAAACAGTGCCTTGTCACTGGTATTTGTCCTTGTAAATTAAGTCTGCTCCCTCCTGAGAAATGGACACAACGTACGACCGAAAGTTAACTTTCGTCTGTGAGACGCAAAATAATGATATCTAGCTGGGGCATGGCGGTCCAAGAACAAGATGCAGTCCAAACCAAAAGAGCTTAATTCCTGAAGGTTGGCACGAATATCCCATAGTCATTGTCTGATTAAATTTATAAAACGAAAAATCGGACCAAGGTACTAAAAGGTCCCTTTTATATTAAATATTTAACTAATTTTATAATTTAAATAAATTTTAAGTGATTTTTTTTTTTTAAATATCAATTGGAGCTTTTCATATCTTAAATCAAGCTTTTTTAATTTCAAAATTAATTTTCAAATTAAATCTTTAAATTTCAAGTAGAACCTTCGAATACTAATTGATCTCCAGGCGCCCCAGTAGGCTAGTTGGCAGCGTTATATCGGAAAAATGTTAAGGTTTATTTATTAAAATTTTTATTTTAAAAAATATACAAATTTTAACATTGAGCTTAATTGGTTAACTGTAGCCTTTTTTGCAAATTTCTCTGTATAGCTAACCAAAGATTGTAAATAATTCCTACCAATCAATATTATCTCTCTCTTGTATTTATTTCCTGGCTTTGCTTTTAATCAAAGAAAATGGCTTTTATTGTTGTCCTTAATTTATGGTATAATTTTTGGATTATTTTTAAATTTATGTTTTTCTGCATGCATGTTTAGTTTTGAAAAAAAAAATACACTACATTATGGCACAATTTGAAAAATAAAGTTTAAAAAAAACCTAGTTTAAAATTTGTTGAAATTGAAAAGAAAACTTGTAAGATTTTTGTATTTTAAATGTGTTTCTAATTGTTTTTACAGTTTTTCGTTCGTTTGGATCATATACGAAAGTGTTTTACACAAAAGGGTGGAATATTCGTATTGGAGGAATATAGTAAGTATAGAATTTAGAAATATTTTATATATATAATTCTAAATAACGACATAAATCCGATAAAAGAGTCAGAACATAGCAAGCACGACTCGGTAAACGATTGCCATTTTTAGAGGAATTAGGCCCCAAACAATGACAGTGGACGGCGATAAAAATGTAAAGGCATTTTTGTAGTTCTTTACTTTTATAGAATTACCGCAGAATACCCGAAATCCCTAAGATCGGAAGTTTTTGAGATATTTGATTTTCAAATTTTTCAGGACCACAAAACCCATTACTTTATAAGTTTAACAGCCGATTTCTTAAAATTTTCGTTCTACGAAAAAATTTTATAACAAAAAAGTGCCCTTCTAAGGACCGTAAGACAGTCCCAATTTAATGACAATACATGGAAAACACACGACTTTATGAGTTTAACAGCCGATTTCTCGAAATTTTTGTTCTATGATCGAGACAAACAGTTAGGAGTAGATTGACAACTATGTCTAGAGTATCCTTTTTTTATATTAAGTCATTTGAAGCACTCACAAAAAAGTGCAGTCCTAACGAGCGAAAGTGCGATTAACCGGGTAGACCAAAACCCGGGCAATGGGGGCTCTACGTAAAATCAATTGAGAGTTACATTGTCAATGTCATTAAGTTGGCATCACAGTGTTTGCTATTGTAAATTAAAAATACATATTTTTGTTAAAATGCGGCAACACTGGAGTGAGAGAGAGTGAGGGATTAAGAGAAACCTGATGAAAATAAAATACATTTAAAAGTAGATACAGAACAAGAATATGTCCCAAAACAATGACGGGGGAAGGCTTCGGCAAAAAATGCCAGTGGTGCTAACTTTTAATAAAATAAGCGTAATTTTACTGAAAAAAATCGACAATCACATGTCAATGTGATTAAGTTGACACTAATGTACGTTTTTTACACCTTTGTGAATAAAAAAATATTTTTTTTTGTGAAAATGCGGCAACCCTGGAGTGTGAAAGGAATTGAGAATGAGAGAACCCGGAGAACAAAAAAAAAGATTTTATTTTTTGCCATGTCACGGTTTTAACTGTCAAATCGCATGGAAAAAGTCGAACAGATCAAGCATGGCACAATGACGGGGGACGGCAACGTCAAAAAAATTAATTTGTTTATTCAGTGGTGCTAATTATTAATAAAATGAGCGTAATTTTAATTTTATTCAATCTCCTACTAGGAACAATAAAAAATAAAACAGAAAAGCTCTTAAAATCTTAAAAATAGAGGAAAATTTAGGAATACTTAAGGAAAAAAAATTTAAGAAATAAATCAAAAAAAAATCTGAAAAATGGTCTTTGTAAAACTCAAAATTACAAAACTCTAAAAAAATCAATATTAGGAAAAGTTTCAAAAAAGTTCGTAAAGTTTCGAAAAAGTTCGTAAATTTCAGATTGGACATTGTAAAGCCACAAAATATTTTCAACATTTTTTTTATGTAAAACCTCCATCAATGTAAGGCAGCCTCAGTTCCACTCTTGCTGCGCCTGACGACAGGAGCGAGCAGTTGACTTTGTTTTTATCCAGGAGCCATGGGTAGGGGGTGGTAGGGTTTGCGGATTGGAGACCCCTGGGTTTAAGTTGATAGTTGCCAAGGGTGAGGACTCACCAAGAGCCTGCATCTTGGCGAAAAATCGCTTAACAATATTCAACATCAGAATTGCAAAATGTGATTCTTGGAAAAACTTTTGTGGAAACTGTGTAGAAGACGTTTCTGAGGCATCCAGGCTGCGCAAAGTTCTGGCTTCTTCTCCTTGCACCGTGGGATACCTGAAGGACCCTACTGAGATGTTGTCTACCTCCAGTGGGGAGTCGCACCGTTTCACACTTTGGAACGTTCTGACGCCCAAGCATCTGAAATATTCCAATATTAAAAGCATTAGGCCCTTAAAATTCCCTTGCCTGATATTATAGTTCCGTCAAAAATGCATCAAGTGTCGGACTACATAGCCCCTTGGATGCATAATCAGTACACGGAATGCATTAACTGGTCGTGTATTCGTTAAAAATGGAGGAATACCAGAGTCGTTTTTATCCCTAAGGCTGAAAAAAATTCCCACACAGCTTTAAAAAATTTCAGACCAATTAGTCTGTCAACACGCATACAGCAAAGGTAGATCAATGGAAACTGCTTTTCATGAGCTCGTTGGTGCCATCGAGAGATCTCTTTTGGTGAAGGAGTGCACTATGGTGGCCTTTCTTGATATAATTGGGGCTTTTAATAATGTCATCCCAGACTCCATAATTTTGGCATTGCCTTATCTGGGAGTAAAACGTGAAATCGTTTTAGTGACGGAAAATCTACTTGCCAATAGACGTATAACGTCTGAATTGGAAGCGTCTGTCATATCTCGACTTTTTAATAGGGCAAACTACAGGGAGTGTTCTTTTGCCGCTTCCTTGAAACCTAGTACTAAAGTCAATGCTGCTCTCTCTAGAAGCACATGGTTGTCATGTGGTTGCATATGCTGACGATGTCGCGATAGCGGTAAAGAGAAAGCACCTGCCAAAATTAACGGGCATTGAAATATTTGTCCATATGAGCAAAAGACTGTGGTCTGGGAGTTTATCCAAGTAAAACAGAGCTTGTCTTGTTTACAAAAAAAGTATGATTCCTGCTTTTGATCCTATTTTTCTGAACGGCACCGATATCGCCTTTTGAGATGGAGCCAAGTATCTTGGAGTTTTTCTAGATATGAAGTTAAATTTCAGGTGTAATATTGAGGAACGGGTGAGAAAAGCAACGATTGCTTTCTATTCCTGTAAAAACACCATTGGATAACGATGAGGCTTTAGTCATAAAGTCGTTAATTGGATCTATACAGCAATGGTGCGTCCGATTCTGCTGAATGGAATCATTATCTGGTGGCCTGCCTTAGAGACACGAAGGAAAAGAGAATGGCGTCGATGTCCATCACTGGTGCTCTCTTTCTACATCTACGGCTGCACTGGAAATCATTCTTAAATGCGGCTACGTCGGATATTCGACTAAAAAGCACAGTGCAATAGAAAGCAGCGATTGTGGCCATAGCGTGATCTTGAAGAAGATAACAATTCCACAAAATTTATACTGTTCTCCCTCTTTTGAGCCTTTTTGAGCGCCACTTTACCAATGTGATATCATCCATGAAGTCTTTGATGAGGGGCTTCCCTGCTAGTGGAGCCTTCATAATTTTTTACACAGATGGACCGAAGCTACACGAACAAGTGAGCTTTGGAGTATATTCGGAAATGCTTGGGTTTAGCCTGGCTCTAAATTGCCAGATCATTGAAGGCATAGTTTCTGGCATTATAGGAAGTTGCTGTATGGTTGAGTTGCAATGTCTTGTAAACAATCGCAATCAACTGCCGCACGTCTTAAAATAAGATGGCCAAGCAATTTGACATACGAATCATATGGGTACCATACACAGCTTGCAAGACTGGGAACTACCTTACAGGTTCCAATAGAATTGGAATGTGTTGGTATGCGTCTAGAAACTTGCAAGAAAAATATGGCTTTGTTCCGCGAGATTTTCAGATTTGGCTTTCTCGTATTCAAAGGCGCACAAGTGAGCTGATATCGCTTCCAAGAGGACAGATTTCGACTGTGGTTGCTGTAATTACCGGCCACCGTCTTATTGGAAAGCACGAAGAGCTGGTAAATGTGCTGTTAAATGACTTTTGCTGGAGTTGCATGAATGAGGAGGAATGGGTAACTATCGAACACTTTATCTGAAACTGCCTAGAACTTTCTGGTCAGAGACTTGCTTCACTGGGATCTAGGGAACTGCACGATCTTTCGGATTTGCCGGATTGCAAAATTTAATATCTAAGGAGTTTTATAAGAAGCTCAAATTGGTTTAAAGACAGGAATTAGTAGTGGAACCTATTACGATCCCGTGGTATCACAACAGACCTCAGAGTCTATGTGTGCTGACATCAAACTTATGCAGCCACTTACAAGTTAACCTAAGTAAATATAATCGAATTTAATACAATAGATTGCGGGATTTTTGTAATTTTGGCAATAAAATATATACAAATGTTGTGAAAATGGCGGATCTGCGTGAAATTTTTACCAAATTGTGTTTACATCTATTTCAACGCATCTGTCGGTGAGCCGGAGTGAAATTTCCCAAAACCTAAACTCGATTCATCCTAGTTTTTTAGAGGGTATAACATCGTTGCATGAAAAGTGTGTCTTTTGATCCAAAATCACCTATCCCGTGACTGGTGAAAACGGGACATATCACTAAAATGCCTATCACGTGCCCGTAAACAATAGGAGCGTTTTGTAGTAAAAAGTTTCATGAACAAATTTTTTTTTTTTATTAATTTTGAAAAATTTTCTGTAATTTTGTTTTGAAAATTTTTTTAATTTGGGACAATTTTTTTGCGTTTCGGAATAACAAGTTTTTTTAAACAAAAAAATTTTAAAATTTTGAATATTTTCTAAGTCCCGTTCACAAAAATGTTTGTCAACATTTTTTTGAACGGTCCCGAAGTGAAAGGTCACGTGACCTTTTACTTTTCTTGCAGGAATTTCCTATGATGGTGAATTAAACACTCTCACTTGTTTTTAGTTTTACTAAGTTCTTAAGACAATCAAAGTCATTTCATAAATTTAACATTTTTCACTTATTACTTTCAGATCCAAAGACTCGCCAACTTATACAACGAAAATATAAATCGACTATGGTAAGTTTTTGTTTCACAATATATTTAAAAAAAAATCCTCTTAAATTTCTTAAAGAATTTCAATGTTTTTTGTGCACGTTTAAACATGTTCATTTTTAATACTTAAAATCATTTTGCAAAAAATTTTCTCTCAAACTTTAATTTACAAAACCTATTTTAGTTTATATTTTCAATTATAATTGTTTTTCTCTTAATTTCATATCTGTGTCTAAATGTGTGTGTGTGTATAACTCTTAAACTTTACTAAAACTCAACACTTCAAAAAATTCAAACCAACACTAATTTACATCATTATCTAATCATAACTACACTGTAAAAAATATAAAAAAAAATTAAAACACTACCAAATACCGAAACCCAAATCCTCAACTTGAAAAATCAATGTGCAAAAAAATATTATTTTGAATACAAAAAATGAAGGCTTCAGAGGCAGCCTTAAGTTTACATCGCATGTTTTCTATAAAATTTGCCAAACGACTGATGCAACATCCGGCAATGTATAGTAACAACAAGGATTCTAATCATAATATTAGAACATCACAAATATTTGAAGATGATATGGAGTTTGTAAATACAAGTTCTTCAAGTGATAGTGAATGATTTCTTTTTTTAAATAAAAAATAAAGGCCTTAAACAAATATTTTTATACTAAAAAAAACACTTTATTAAACAATAGTAAAATGTAATTATTATTTAGAAAGTTTTGATTTTTGACTTTTGTTTTTTTTTTAAATAAATTTTTGAAAAATATTTAAATTTGATATGTAGCATGTTTTTATTCTTAATAAGAAAACTTTTTCTGTCAGTGTTTTAGAATTTAGTTAAGACAACAACCATTTAAAAAATTTTCTATTTTTTAGTTTACTATTCATATTCATCTAAATTTTTTGTTGAGTATTTTAAAAAAAAAATCTTGATGTTTGTTTTGCTAGTTTTGGGAATTGTTTAATTTTTTTGTTTTTTAAAATTTACAAAAAATTTAAATATTTTTAATATTCCTTCATCTTAAGGCCGATCAAATATGTTATTCGGTCTTATGTGTCTTTTCTTATGTGGCTGCTGGTCAAGATCAACAACAAAAGAAAAATCCAGTGGTTATAACACCACAAATACAAGATATTCATGCCCAACAAAAACAGCAACATGCTCAACAACAGCATCATCATAATCATCAGCAACAGCAACAACAACATACACCCTCATCTGCCTCAGTTTCCAGTCATGGAAAATCTACCCATTTACCTTCCCAACAACAAAATAGTAATAAACAACAAACCATTACCATACGTCATACCCAACCCATGCAAAAACCCACTATAACAACATCTACCGTACAACCTCAATCAAAATTGGTGCATACAAATGCTAAAACTCATACTACGGCTACAATGGCAACAACACAATCCACCATACAACAGCAACAACATCAGCAGCAGCAACAACAATCGATTCCACATCAACCTACACAAAAATCTCCAATCCAACAACCACCCACATCACCACATCCTCCTTTAGGACCCCGCGCTAGCAGCGGTAGTCAAACTGGTAGCGCTCTACCACAATTACCACCACGTATTCCCTCACAAACATCTACCGAAAGTTTAGCTACATCGCCTACTCCCTCTACAGGTTCACAAGGTCGTACTCGTGGTCCTCCACCAGGACCACCACCAGCAATACCACCTCGCACTGGTACCATAGCACGTAGTGGTTCGGTACAACAACAAACTCTAACACAACAACGTACATTTGTACGACAAATTTCGGCAAATTCAACACCACCACAATATATGCCCCAAGCACCACCAGCATTTGTTATACCAAAACGTCATACTCCAATATCAAGGGCTTCATCAGTTGCCACATCAAGTCTATCCGCTGCTGCAAACACTGCCTTTACACACCAACAACATCACCATAATACCTCTGCTTCGGCCTCACCCAGTACTGCATCATTAAATTCACCCTATAACTTTCAACAGAAACGTCCCTCATATGGTAGTGTTAGTGTGAGTTCCTCACAATCTTCCTCACCTAATAATTCTAATACTGGTAGCAGCTCTACATCGCCTCAGGCCCATCGTAAACACTGACGAAGGAGTTCTTTCTTCAAATTTAGCCGAAGAGAAAGTACATCTGGGACAAGTGGTGGTGGTGGAGGTGCCGCTGACACTGGCGGTGGTGGTGGTGGTGGAAAAACTGGAGATGAACCTCATTCTCGAGAAGTATGTCGTACTATGTGTATACCTTGGCTGTAGAGATGGTTAACAAGATGATAATAATAACAAATGAAAACATAAATATGCTTAATAATATAGTTCAAATAATAACTATTCATATCTTTAAACAAAAAAAACAAAAATGCTTTAAATTCTATTAAATAAAATGTTTAAAAACTACCTAACAAATAACTTAATTATACAAAAAACAAACACAAACTTACTATAAAACAAATTTAACAATATTATCGTTGATTAATTTAAAAACAACAAATATTTTTTACAATAGCAAATAACAATAAAAACACTTTTATTAAGAACAATAATTAACTTTTTTTCACATAAACTTTTGTTAAATATATATATTTTCTTTGCCACTAAACAAAAACACGTGTTAACATAAAACTAATTGTCAACTCTCTCATAATCTCTCTTTATCTCATGTCTTCTACATACATAGTTGCATTTTTAAGCAAAGCTTTTTAAACTATTTCTTTACAAAACCAAAACAAAATACACCAAGTTTAAACTTAATAATCGCTTTAATAAAAAACAGTGTTGCCAGATAAATCTTAAGTCATTTTCCAATTTTGAACAGTTAATCCACAAAAATCTTTTAACTTTTTTTCTCAAATCCTTTTTTGTAACGAGTATCTTTTTGTTTGTTTCTAATTAATGAAAAACTAACATTTAAAATGTTTATCTGAAGTAAAGTAAAATGCACCAAGTTTTAAAAGAAACATCTGACGAGTAGCATTCAAAATCAAAATTCTTATACGGATTTTTAAAAATTTGTGGAATATCATTGTGGAATTATTTCTGTAGCACATGCACGGGTACAAGAGGGGGGAAGGGGAAATTTCCCCCCAGACCAAATTTTAAAAAGAAAAAAAAAAAAAAGAAACAGGAAAAAGGAAAAAGGAAAAGAAGAAAGACCGAAATTTTCTAAAAAATTTTAATTCCAAAAATTTTTCATAGAGACAAATTTGAAAATTTTTATAGGAAAAATCTGGAAATTTTTAAAGGAAAAATGTGACTAAATCTAAAAAATTGTTTGGGAAAAATTACCTATCAATCTAAAAGTTCTTGTTATGAAGAGAAATTTTCTTTGGGAAAAATTCGACTTTTTCTATAGGAAAAATGTATCAGAATCTGAGTCTTTCTATAGAAAAAAATCATCAGAATCAGCGACTTTTTCTATAGGAAAAATCTCTCTAAATCTGAGACTTTTTTCTAAAATGTCTCAGAATCTAATCCTTTTTTGTAACGAGTATCTTTTTGTTTGTTTCTAATTAATGAAAAACTAACATTTAAAATGTTTATGGGTCATTATTAGTGAAATCAATCATGAATATTCTTGACCCCCTCCGATATTGATGAAATTTGGTAAAGTTCTTAAACTACGTAAAAAACTAACAAATGCAAATTTTCAGCCCTCAAAGTCAACAGGGGCCGAAGATACGGAGGGTCAAAATTTCCCCCAAAATCTCCCAGTCGCGACACTTTACACCGTAAAAACTTAATATCGTTGGTTCTATTATAGCTAGAAAGCCCATTTTTGGTTTGTTTTGAAGCTCATAATATGCTCTATAAGACCTACCATAACCAAAAAATTTTCGAAAAAAAATAAGGGTTACCTCCCTTATTTTAAGGTCGTGATAAAGGGAGGAGAAAATGGAGATGATGGTATCCCCCGATTTTTTTTTACTTGGCAATCTTATAGAGAAAGTCCTAAAGAGTATGCTCTAAAATTTTTAAGTTGGGACAACAATGGGATCACTCAAAATCAAAATTTTTCACAATTTCCCCTAAAATCTCCAAATCGCAACACTCTTGAACCTTAAAAATTTAATATCATATGTGCTATTGTAGCTACAGAGTCCATTTTTGTTTGTTTTAAAGCTTATAGTACGCTCTACAATACCTACCTTAACCAAAAAATTTTAGAAAAAAAGGAAGGGTGCTCCCCTTATTTAAAGGTCGTGGCAAAGGGTGGAGGAAATAAGGGGAAAGCATCCCCCGATTTTTTTTTTACTTGGTATTCTCAAAGTGCAAGTCCTAATGAACATATCCTAAAATTTTTATGTTGGGACAACAATCAGATCGACCAAAATCAAAATTTTTCACAATTTCCCTTAAAATCTCCAAATCGCGACACTCTTGCCCATTTCAAATTTAATATCGTGGACTGTATTGTAGCTACAGAGTCCATTTTTGGTTTGTTTTAAAGCTCTTAATATGCCCTACAATATTACTATTACAAAAAAAATTAAAAAAATTAGGGGTGCCTCTTGTATTAAAAGATCGTGGCAAGGGGTGGGGGAAATCGGGGGATAGTATCCCCCAATTTTTTTTTACCTTTTTTTTTAAAGAGTAAGTTCTAGAGAGCATATCCTGAAATTTTTATCTTGGGACTCCAATGGGAGGCGCAAGCATGTCGCGATTTGATGATTTTGGGGGAAAATTTTGAAAAATTTTGATTTTGGTCGATCCCATTGTTTTCCCAACATAAAAATTGTAGACTATGTTCATTAGGACTTGCACTTTGAGAATCCCAAGTAAAAAAAAAAATCGGGGGATACTTTCCCCCCACTTCCTCCACCCTTTGCCACGACTTTCAAATAAGGGGGGCACCAATTCCTTTTTTTGGAAAATTTTTTGGTTTTGGTATGTCTTGTAGAGCGTATTATAAGCTTTAAAACAAAAAAAATTGGCTCTGTAGCTACAAAAGCACTTATGATATTAAATTTTTAAGGTTAAAGAGTGTTGCGATTTGGAGATTTTGGGGAAAATTGTGAAAAATTTTGATTTTGAGCGATCCCATTGTTGTCCCAACTTAAAAATTTTAGAATACATTCCTTATTACTTTCTCTATAAGATTGTCAAGTAAAAAAAAAATCGGGGGATACCATCCTCCCCATTTTCTCCTCCGTATATCTCGACCTTAAAATAAGGGAGGTAACCCTTATTTTTTTCGCAAATTTTTTGGTTATGGTAGGTCTTGTAGAGCATATTATGAGCTTTAAAACAAACCAAAAATGGGCTTTCTAGCTATAATAGAACCAACGATATTAAGTTTTTACGGTGCAAAGTGTCGCGACTGGGAGATTTTGGGGGAAATTTTGACCCTCCGTGTTTTCGTCCACTGTTTATTTAGAGGGCTGAAAATAAGTGTGCATTAGTTTATCACTTAGTGTTACAACTAAACCAAATTTCATCAAAATCGGAGGGGGTCACGAAAATTTTTAGCTATTTTTGATTGATTTCACTAAGACTGACCCTTATCTGAAGTAAAGTAAAATGCACCAAGTTTTAAAAGAAACATCTGACGAGTAGCATTCAAAATCAAAATTCTTATACGGATTTTTAAAAATTTGTGGAATATCATTGTGGAATTATTTCTGTAGCACATGCACGGGTACAAGAGGGGGGAAGGGGAAATTTCCCCCCCAGACCAAATTTTAAAAAGAAAAAAAAAAAAAAAGAAACAGGAAAAAGGAAAAAGGAAAAGAAGAAAGACCGAAATTTTCTAAAAAATTTTAATTCCAAAAATTTTTCATAGAGACAAATTTGAAAATTTTTATAGGAAAAATCTGGAAATTTTTAAAGGAAAAATGTGACTAAATCTAAAAAATTGTTTGGGAAAAATTACCTATCAATCTAAAAGTTCTTGTTATGAAGAGAAATTTTCTTTGGGAAAAATTCGACTTTTTCTATAGGAAAAATGTATCAGAATCTGAGTCTTTCTATAGAAAAAAATCATCAGAATCAGCGACTTTTTCTATAGGAAAAATCTCTCTAAATCTGAGACTTTTTTCTAAAATGTCTCAGAATCTAACGCTCCGGCTTTTTTGTTTTTTGCGTATTTGTATTTTTCCAAAATGTCGGCATCAACAAACTCGTGAATTTGACGTTTCTTATGTTTACATAATTGTTAAGAAATATGTTTGGAGAACTATGTTAACATTTATTTCCAACACAAATATGTATAACATTTGACTATGGCACAAGAGAAATAACACGATTTTGACGTATGTCGGAATAAATGTCCACATAATTATAGAAGGTGGAGGCACTATGTAAGAATTTTTTCTGAAATGTCTCAGAATATGAGACTATTTCTAAAGAAAAAATGTCTCAGAAGATGAGACTTTTTTATAAGAAAACAAGTAAGAAAGTTATAGTCGGTCAAGACCGACCATATGATACCCTACACCAGTGTTTTCCGGAAAATGGGTCCCAAGTCCAACCGATTGTATCTGTCTTTTGTTAGATATTGATTTAGTGCAGACAACACACACAGATCAAATTTTAGAGAAATTGTGTATTTTTTTGACCATAGACCGATTTAACTGAATATCGGTCGAAATTTTTATATGGGGGACAAAGTCTAAAAATTGTCCAATTATATTCCGATTTGATTAGGTGTTAAACGACACGTTTAACACCTAAAACTAAAATTTTTATCAAATATTTCCATTTTTATGAATTTTGAGGGAACTATGTGAATATCGGGAGGGTGGTTTGTATGGGAACTACCAGAAGGACTGACCCGATTCTTTTGAAATTTGGTAATTTGTGCATACAAAATTTGATTACCTGCTAAATTTCAAAGCGATACCTATTAAAATACGGTTATTAGAATCATTTAAGCCGAATCCAAAGGGGGCGTTTGTATAGGGGCTAGGTCTTAACATGGACCGATTTATTCCAATTTCAATAGGCTTCGTCATTGGGCTAAAAGATACTTAATGCCCTGATTCAGTATGTCGTACAAACTAGAAATTTTGTACGTAAAACAAAAACAAATTTGAGTTTTTTGTTTTTGTTTTATGTACAAATTTTGTAGTCACTCACTTCGACCGAGATAGCGAATCGCACAGTAAGTTTCAAATTTCAAGTCAATTGATAGATGGACGGACGGACGGACATCGCTAAATCGACTCAAAAAGTAATTCTGAGTCGATCGGTATACTTGAAGGTAGGTCTAGGACCAATATTTCGGGTAGTTACAAACATCAGCACAAACTCATTATACCCTGCATCACAGAGTGGGGTAGGGTATAAATATCGCAGAATCTGCGACTTTTTCTACATTAAAAATGTATCAGAATATGAGACACTTTCTATAGGAAAAATGTCTCAGAATATGAGACATTTTCTGTAGGACAAATGTCTTAGAATCTGAGACTTTTTCTATAGGAAAAATGTCTCAGAATCTGAGACTTTTTCTAAAGGAAAAATGTCTCAAAATCTGAGACTTTTTCTATAGGAAAAATGTCTCAGAATCTAAGACATTTTCTATAGGCAATATGTCTCAGAATCAGAGTCTGAGACTTTTTCGATAGGAAAAAGGCCTAAGTATTTGAAACATTTCCTATAGGAAAGAGGTCTCAGATCCTCTAAATTTCAGACTTATTTAATAGGAAAAAGTCTTAGAATCTGAGACTTTCTATTGGAAAGGGTCTCAGAATCTCAGACTTTTTCTATTGAAAAAAGTTCTTAGAATCTAAAAGTTTTTCTATACGAAGTAAATCTAAGAATCTGAAACCTTTTCTTATGTGAAAAATATTCCAAAAATGATTAAGGCATCTGTTCTGTCTTTCACAACTTTTCAATTCACATGAAATTTTCCGAATGACATGAAATCGAGTTAATTGTTTTGTTGTTCACGTTGTCATTCGAAGTTGAAATCAAATAATTAAAATTTATAAAATTAAAAGGGAGAACGTGCATTCGTTTTACTTTCACCAAACTTTATTTTTGTAAAACAAAACGAAAAAAAAAAAAATCGGAAGTGAAATCTAGAAAACCAAAAAATTCGGAAATTTTCACTTTAACATTTTTTTTTGTGAATTACTTTTTTTGGAATAGAGGCCTAAGAGTATTTTTTTCTATAGTAAAAATTTTTAAGAATCTGAGGCTTTTTCTGCACAGAAAGAATTTTAAACAATTTTCAATCAACAAAAACGCGGGTTCAATCAAATTTTTTATTGAAATTCCTCCAGTAAAGAAAACTGTTATACCAATCCTCAAATTGTAGGTGAATTATTAAATATTTTTTCAATCAATCACTTTTTTTTTAATTATTGTTTCTGTAAAGACAGTCGAGCTCAGGCTCTAATTATAATTATGTATTATAATTTTTATGATTTGTTATATATGGTTTTGAATTGAGAAAAGTGTGAAAGAAAAATTTTTAATTTTTCTAAAAATTTAAGACATCCTGGTTTGTTTCTTACTAGTTTCATATTATCCAGTTATAATAATCTTCAGAAAAACTTTTAATGTCAAATTTATTTAGTTAATAGTCAATAGAACTCTATATGTGAAAATTATTAACAGATCGCAGCCGACAAGGATTGAACTCATCATCATCTGTAATACTTTGCTATTAACTGCTTGTAACGTACAATCACTCTAGACCAGCGGTGCGCACACATATACTATAACATTTATGCTTGTGTGGGTAGTAGCAAGCGAAAAGTCAACAAATTTGCTCAAGCAACAGAATTTTATAGTGTATGTGTGTCGACAGCGCACAAGCAGCATTTTTTAACCTATTCCCGCGGGAATAGGAATTATAAAAATGCGCATGACTGCTCTAGACCGATACGCCAAGTAGGCTGTTAAGCAAGTATCAACTAAATCTGATTTTTTCAATTCGAGTGTGGTTGTTGCTGTTGTTTTTTTTTTCTAACAGAAGGGTTGTTATTGTAATTATGTGTAAACAAACTTTTATTTTTAGTAATCATTATTCTTCTTCCTCTCCTTCATCAATTCTGATCTAAGTACTTATTTTTGCAAAAATTGCCAGACATGGTCTATTTAATTGAAATTTCGATTTTGATCACAAATTTGATAAATTTTTTATTTATAGTCAATCAATTGATTTAACGAATGAATTGTAAGCTTATGAAAAAATGCATCTTTTTTGCTTTCCAATATGTTGCCAGAAACAAAAAAGTAAAACCCGATTATTTTCTATATTTTTGAATCAATGTATTCAAATAAATTAAAGCGAAAAAATCTGGTATGGTCAAAATTTGTAATTCGACAGTTAAAAAAAAATTAATCAAAACATTGATTGACTTATTTAAATTTTGTTAATCAATAGATTTAATTGAAAATTTTTAGCCAATAATTTTTTGTGTGTGGAAAAAAGTTCTTAGAATCCGAAAATTTTTTGTACCCGCCACTGCTGTAGCAAAGTTATAACTCAATAGAATATTACGAAAGGAAAGGGTAAATTTTCCCCCCAGACATAATTTCAAAAAGAAAGAAAGAAAATAAAAACAGAATGGAAAATAAAGCAAAAGAATAAAAAAAGAAAGAAGGAAGAAGAAAATTTTCTAAAAAATTTTCCGAAAGAAAAAATCTCGAAATCCAAAAATTTTTATGGAAAAAAATCTGGAAATGTTTATAGGAAACATTTTTAAAGGAAAAATTTTACTTAATCTGAAAGTTTTCTTTGAAAAAATATCTGTCAATTTTATTATGAATTTTGGTATAAAAAAATGACTACGCACGAGTAGTCGGAAACAGTTTTAACCTAAAAGTTCGAATACCATAGTTTTTTTTTTTGAATTTGCAACAAAAACCAAAATCTTCGATCGAGCACTTGTTGCAAAAATCGCGTTTAAATTGCAAAAAATTATTATATTCGAATTTTCTCGAAAACTATGAGATATATCAAAAAAGGCATATGATTAAAATCCGAACTGAGGATCCCTGCAAAAAAAATCCCCCTCCCCCCCTCCCCCAAAGCCTAGAGCTGGAAATATCAGCAGATTTTTGTGCTGCTTTGACAAAGAATTTATTTCGAGTTTACAGAAATTACAGAAAAGAAGTAAAAATCTCTCAAAACCCAAATTATTTTCCCACAAAATTCTGACCCTAAGCTTAAGTTTAGATCTCCATTTTGGTGACTAATCCTTTTATCTGGCATCACTGAATAAAACTAACATCTCTCTTTCTCTCACACATACAAAAATGTCTCACTTATTTTTTTCCACTGTTGCCAAGTTGGAGGTTTTCCCGCTAAATCTAGCGCTTTTTGTTTGGATTTAGCGGGGGAAAATTGGTTTTAGCGGGAACGGTGCTTTAGCGGGAAAATCTAGCGCTTTTTATTTGGATTTAGTGGGACAAATTTAGAGGTTTTTTCCAATTTTCTTTTTTTTTTCAATCGAAAACACCAAGTTTGTCGAATTTCAGCGCTTTTTTTGAAAATTAGCGGGAGAATTTTTTATTTTCCCGCTAAAATTTTTTCGACCGGTTCTTGCGCGTTTTTAATGAAAAGTAAATTTTCGTAGAAAAAATAATTTGGAGGTTTTTTTTAAAAATTTTTCTTTTTTGTCAATCAAAAATGCCAAGTTTTTCGGTTTTCAGCGCTTTTTTTTGTAATTCAGCGGGAAAATTTTAAATTTTTCCCGCTAAATTAATTTTTGGCGGTTTCTAGCGCTTTTTTCGTGAAATTTAGAGGTTTTTGGTTAAAAATAGTTGGCAACAGTGTTTTTTTCTTTCATTCCTTTTTAATGCATTGAGTTTAATCACAACAAAAGCTTTAGCGTTTTTTTGTGATAAAACTTATAATTGCAATTTTTTATGTAAACAGAGTTTCCCAAACTAAAAAAAATACAAATATAAAAATAACTACAAATAACTTGTCCTGAAAGCTTTAAAAATAAAAAAAATACTTAAAAGTAAAAAAATAAATGTATGAATGTTGTATAAATGTTTTTGATGTAATTTTCCTATTACTAAATAATTGAACTTAATAAAAATTCTAATAATAAAATATACTAAAAACAAAAAAAAAATTATGTAAAAAATGCAATAATTATTTACAATTGTAACTAAATGTTATATAAAATAAAATTTAGTAATTTGTGGACACAAAAAAAAAATAAAAATATCTCAAAAAAAAAAACTTGAAAATTGAAGGCAATCTAGGTAGGGAATGTTTGTATTATTAATAAAAAAAAAAAAACAAAACAAAAAACTAATTTCAGATTTAAAAAAAATAAAAATATTTATATAAATAACATAACATTAACAGTACAGTAACTTTAACATTAAGAATTACAGAAATTGAGAAACTATATGGCTGAAATTATATAATTTTTCATATTTCCAAAGAAATTTTATTTTAAACAACTACGCAAATCATTGTGTTCCTAACAGAGTTCAGTTGCAACAACTTCATTTATCGGTTGTGACAATATACATAATTCTTGTCGGTATAACAGACATTCGGCTCTGACAACAGAACTTCTGTTGCCTCAAAAAACACCGGTAAACAACGATAAAATTCGGCTGTTACAACCGATCCATTCAGTTGACTTTAAATACTGCTCGATTATCGATAGAAATGTCTTTCGTTTTCGATTTTCATCACACACCATATTGCAAACAACGCTACCGGAAAAAGGATGTCGTTCGATTCGAAATCTCCTGTTCCGGACTGGTGGAAATTTGACTTTACACTAAACTGTATCATAATTTCCCAAGTTACGAAAAAAATTTCAACATTTTGAAAGTCTCAGACACCCTTTTTTTCGAAGTAAAGATCTTCATTAAAAATGATTTTAGAACAAACTAACTTTTGACATATATGGTTTTGAATTGAGAAAAGTGTGAAAGAGAAATTTGTAATTTTTCTAGAAATTTAAGATATCCTGGTTGTTTCATATAATCCAGTTATTATTATAACACCGTCCGACAGTCAATATTAAACATGAACCGGAAGATTTACGTCTGAAAGTAGAGATCAAATGAAGTAAAAATGCATTTACAGTTTTTCATTTCGTAATCCTGCTTCCTTTTAAAAGGACTTTAAAGTTTTAAAGGATTCATTTTGTAAAATATTTTTTGAAATATTTGCACTTGTCCTAAGATGACACTGTTGACGTCAAATGAAAGAGGAGGATCTCCCCTAATTTTTTCATTTCTCTTTTTTTCCATATCAAGGTAAAAGGATGTGAATAAAGTCATTTGAAAACTTTATCAAAATATTTTGTTGAAAATTAAAAACTGTAAGTGCAGTTTTACTACATTTAGTCTCTACACTCAAAATAATAACTCTGTTAAATTACAGAAAAACTCTGCTAATTTAACAGAGTACATCATACTTTTCCAGCTAACAACATTTCTTGGTAATTTTACTAAAACACTCTGTAAAATGATTTTGACAAAAAAAAACTGTTAATTTACAGAGTTTATAGTAGAAAATTTGTTAAATAAACTACCATTTAGCAAAGAAAACTATCTAAATTTACATATATTTGTAAAATGCATTTGATGCAAAAAAGAATTACAGAAAAAACTCTGTAAATTTACAGAGTTTAGTTAAATGCATGTTATTTTGTAAAATTTTTATAAGATTTCTGACAAGATTTTTTTTTTATAACTTTTTTTGCTACTTTTTCAACTTATTCTCAACAAAAAAAACTGATAAAATTTTGATGTCTCGTAACAAAAACTACTCAAAACAGAAAACTTTTTTGGTTATAAAAAATACGAAGTATTTTGCTTAAATCTGTATTTTAGCAGAAAACTCTGTTAATTACACCGCTCAACACTCATTTTCCGGCTTGAATTCTGATGATAAATTTTAGTAGACTTTGATCTCCTGATTCCAAATCTGTTCTCCAAATTTTCCCATCACGTCCAGATTTTTAGTTATTCACGGTTGAAAATGCGAAAAATTACGATTTTTGCATTATTTGAAAGCCTGCACAGCAGCCATTCAGTGGAATACAAATCTGGTATTAAGCGCAAAAGTATTATTTGTCTATGGTCTCCAACATAGAACACAATTTTTTTCAAATTATTACATTTCGTTGGGCTTTACTTGCGTTTTAAAATGACTCTGTTAAAATTAGTTTTTTTTGATATTTTTCAAAGAAAAACTAAAAAAATAAATATTTCACAAATTTCAGATTTCTGTGTTATTTTTCGTACACACCGGAAGCTATATTTAATGGGTTTAAAAGTCTATAAGAAAGAATGAACTTTTGCCTAAATTTTCAGCTCATCACAGTAAAAATTGATCATCTGGTTATTGTATTAGAGCCTTTTAAAAATGGTGCTTTTTCTAATTTTTTTGACAGTGTTTTTTTAAAATGCATGTTTGGCCAATAATAGTGCAACAACTTAAAATTTTTTTGATCATATTTTTGAGATCATAGTTCAATTCAACTCTCACGCTTTATACCAGATTTTTATTCCACCCAGCGGCTGCTGTGCAGGCTTTCAAAAAAGGCAAAAATCGCGTTTTTTCGCATTTTCAACCGCGAATAATTAAAATTCTAGACGTGATGGAAAAATTTGGAGCACGAATTTGGAATCAGCGAGTCAAAATCTTTAAAAATTTTATATCAAACTTCAAACCGGAGCCAAAAACCTTCGATTTGTTGAGCGGTGTTATCAGTTAAATTAATATTACAAAGTAAAAAGTAATATAACAGAGGAAACTTTGTTTTTTTGTCACAACAAAATACAAAGTATTTTCTTTAAATCTGTATTTTGACAGAAAACTCTGTCAAATATCTGTTGAATTGAGATTACAGTCATTTTACCGAGTATTTTACAGAGTTATTATTTTGAGTGTAGTTTCAAACGTATATTATCCAGTTCGTGTTCAACGACTTTTTTCATTTTTGTCGGACGGTGTAATCATCAGAAAAACTTTTAATGCCAAATTTATTCAGTTAATAGTCAATAATACTCTATATGTGAAAATTATTAACAGATAGCAGCCGCCAAGATTGAACCCATGATCTGTAATGTTTTGCTTTAACTGTATCTTATTGTTAGATATGATCACTCACTTGACATATTTTTAAAAATGTTACAAGTCAAAGACTTTTTGACACAAAGTCCAGGACACAAATATTATTTTTGTAATTTTTCCTTTGCGTTTTGAAGTAAAAAAATTTAAAAAAACTCTTTTAGGAAAAAACAGTTTGAAAAATGTTGAAAAAAACTTTTAAGTTCCGAAAAAAAACCTTTGATGTTTGATGTGACATTTGAACCGGCACGAGTTGTGTTTCTAAAAGGCAGGTCCAGGGACATATAACACGTAATGTATCGTGGTTTAAGATATTTCTTCACTAAAGCGACAAGTGCTCTTATAAGATGTCCAGCTTGCTATAGGTCATTTTGGTTTATGTGACATTTGAGTGGCATTTTTTCTTCAACTTTTAATTTCCCCAAGTGTCAGGGAAAATTTTCATTGTAGTGGACCTAAAAAATATGTAGTACACATTTTATGTCAATCAAATTAAACTATCCCGTAGCGCCCGGCGATCAAAGTTTTGGATTTCTGAATATTAAAAAAAAATAATAATAATTACACTGTGCTACAAAAAAAATCGTATATTCTTTTCAAATGAAAAGACCACAAAAATGTCCATCAAACTTGCCAGACACACTCAAATTTTAAAGTTTTTGTCAGAAAACGATTTTTTTTAACTTTTCTCACTAAACCATGTGTAAATCGGAAAGTTTTTAACCGATTTATAATTTTTGAACTGTTTAGGATAGAAGAATGATAGGTATTTTCATGTATGTGAATTAGTATATATATTAGAGTGTCCCTTATTTTGGAAATGTTGGAAATGTTGAGACGGTACCCCCTCATTTTTTTCCTTTTGACTAAAAAATAACTCAGGAAAAATTTTACGCCCCTACGACCACGCCTTCCCTACGCGACGGGGCCTTAAAGAACGGGGCCTTAAAAATCATTTTTCCATACAAACCAAAAAATTTTTTTTTGATTTTTAATTTTTTTGTTATTAATTATAATATTACTTGGTTAGCTTATTCACGACAAAAAATTTGATTTTGGTGGGATGAGGCTTTCAGTTCTAAAAAATTTTTCGAAAAAAAAAAATTTAGAGCTTTTGGGGTCCTACAGTAAAAATTTTTAAAAAATTTTTTTTTTTTTAGTTTTGACAAGCAACCGTTTTAGTTGTAATGTTGCTTTTAATGATATATATTCATAAAAAAATATTATTCATATCTGTGACATCTTGATCGTGTATCGAAAAACATCAAAAATGCATTTTTTTTACCTTTTTTAGATCACGATAAAGATGTCACAGATAGGAATAATATTTTTTTATGAAAATATATCATTAAAAGCAACGATTCAACTAAAACGGTTGCTTGTCAAAACTAAAAAAAAATATTTTTTAAAAAATTTTTACTGTAGGACCAAAAAAGCTCAAAATTTTTTTTTTCGAAAAATTTTTTAGAACTGAAAGCCTCATCCCACCAAAACCAAATTTTTTGTCGTGAATAAGCTAACCAAGTAATATTATAATTAAAAAAAATTTAAAATCAAAAAAAAAATTTTTTTGCTTTGTATGGAAAAATGATTTTTAAGGCCCCGCTCTTTACGGCCCCGTCGCGTAGGGAAGGCGTGGTCGTAGGGGCGTAAAATTTTTCCTGAGTTATTTTTTAGTCAAAAGGAAAAAAATGAGGGGGTACCGTCAACATTTCCAACATTTCCAAAATAAGGAACACTCTAATATATATAAAAGAAAGATATGTATCGATTTTTTCAATAATATCTAATTTTTTTGTTGTTTTTAAAAATTTTTGAGTTTATCGATTTTTTTTTGCTATAGTTCGTTCAACAACCTTCATATTTATAAACGCATTCTTAAAGAAAATTTAATTCTGAATACGATGAGTTTTATCCTGAAAAAATCGGATAACAATTGACAGAGTTGTAATATTTTTTTTAAAAAAGAAAATTAAGATTTTGCTTGAAATTGCCGTTTTTATAACCCAGGCAAAAAAATCTAATATCATTAAAAATACGTATGTAAACATAAAGGTTGTTGAACGAACTATAGCAGAAAAAAATCTATAAACTTAAAAATTTAAAAAAATATATAAAATCATATCAAAAAAAGTTTAAAATCGGTCAAACGGTTTTCAAGATATCGCAATTTGAAATTTGCCAACAATTGCGGTTTTTTCCTACTTTCAAGAAATTAAAAAAAAAATCTCAAAATTTCTTTTCCTTTGCCCTTTCATAGAGCTTTTAATCCGTGGAGCCCTTCAATGCAAGTTTTGCTTTTTTACAAAATTTTCATCAAAAACTCTAAACTTTGATCGAAGAGCGCTATGGGTTCAAAGGTGTGCTTTGGCTCAATTTGAGTTTAAATAAAAGTTTGTCTTAATCTCTAAGAAAAAGTAAATGGAAAAAAATGTTGAGACAAACTGTCATTTAAAATTAGTAATAGCCAAATCCGATCATTTTCACCGTGGTGCCCTGCGATCTAAGTGTTGTCAAAAATTTTCACTAAAAGCTCTAAATTTTGATCGAAGGGAGCTGTGGGATAAAATGGTCTGCTTTGGCTCAAATTAAGTTTAAATAAAAGTTATTCTCAATCTCTATAAAAAAGCCAATGGAAAAAATTGTTAGGATTTTTTTTTTAATTTCTTGAACGTAGGAAAAACCGCCATTTTGAAATTTTTGGACAAAATTCAAATGAAAACCTTTCCACCGATTTAAAAATTTTGTTGATATTAGTAAATCTTTCCACCGATTTCAGAAATTTTTTGATATTCGTATTAAGCATGACCCAATTAATAAAAATAATGTATAGCACTAAATTTTTTTTTATATTTAAATTTTCATAAATTTAAAATTTTGATGGAAATTTCTAAAAATCGAAGGGCGTCACGGGTTTACGGGTTTAAATGATCCAATTAAGCTCAAATGAAAGATTGTTTTAAGCTCTATGAAAGAGTCAAGGGTCAATTTTTCTTCAGTGAAATCTCATATAGTTTTAGTCATTTAGTTTCAGCCTAAAATTATGTATTGTAGTTATTGTTTTGAGGTGTTTGGATGTTTTATAAATCAGGGAGTTTGTAATAAGCTGTACACAAGAAACTACAATACAAATTTTATAATCAATAGTTTAAAACTTTAAACGAAGAAAAAAAAATAATTCAAAATACATAAATACGCTAAAAAGAAAAAATAATTTTTGTAATAGACCCAATGAATATAAATCGTATGTTTATGTTTTAAAAACTTTCAAAATGCACTTTTATTTTAAATTATTTTTTTTTCACAAAACAGTTTTAAATATTTTTTTTAACATCTAACCAGTGGAGTTTAACAAAACAAGTAAATAGTTGCTAATCTGGTGTTTAAATGAATTTATTCAAAATAGAAAAAAGAATTTGTACAATAACTTAACAAGAAAATAATTAAATATTTTGTTTTTAAACAAATCAACTTTTTTTATTATATTTCTAAAATTTAAATTTTTTATTTTGATTTCAACACACTTTTTATATATAATTTTTGTTTTTTTATATTTATAAAATTTTTTGTATATTTTAAAAGAAAAACTTAAATAAAAATTTCAGGTAATAAACACAACAATTTATGTCGTTTTTTTTAAAAGAAAGAATCGAAATACAAAATAGGTTTTTAATGGTAAGTACGAGTATCTACAATTTATACACTTTTATGTGTACTTGGTAACGTAAGGGTTAAAATGAACAAAACATAAAAATTAAAGCATAGTTTAAGGGCTGTCAAAAAATTATATTCTACAGTAAAGGGGAAAAAATAAACACCTAGATTTTTTTGTTATCGTACGCTCTCGATAAATGTTAGCAAATTCATTTATTTTGATTTTTTTTACTTAAGAAAAAGAACTGGAAACAATGTCCTGCGTCTCGTTGTAACAAAATCAAGCAAGGGTTCTTTTGAGAATCGAACACAGAAAAAACTAGTAAAAAAGTTAAATTGGTCCTTGCCGAATGTAGTGATACCCTCCACAATTTCTAAAAGATTATTGCAAAAACTTTATTCAAAAGGAAATTACTTTTGAAAAAAAAATAATTTTTTTGAAAAAAAAATTTCCGCAAAAAAAAATTTTGGTAAAAAAAAAATCCGCGATTTTTTTCTTTTTTTGCCCAAAAATGTGTTTGTACTTGTTTAAATACCATTTGGAGTTTAATTATGTTCACATAAGTCAACCAGCAGCCGAATTAAAGCATTTTGTATCTTTAGGTTATTTTGAATGTACTAAAATTTTTGAGGCGTCCTTTCATTTTCGTTCATAACTTTTGAACCGCTGCACAGTGATTCGTTTCATTGGCAAAAATCAAAAAAAAAAGTATGTCTTCAATGTTGATGATTTTTTGTATTTTTACGGTTTAATAGTAAACTAAAAGAAATATGTACTTTTCTGATTTTTAAGAAGTCATATGTTGCCACAAGAGGGCGCTAAAGTATGGAAATTCAACGCTATTCTGTTAAAACCTAAAAATTGATTTTTATAGGTTTACTAAAATAATTATGAAAAATCGAATTTTAAAGAAATCAACGAACTTTTGCAAAAGTTAATTTAATATATTAGCTAAATGTTGTATTTCCATTTTTTGAGAATTAATCTTAAAATACATTTTTGTATTGCTCTGAAATCTATATTTTTTCTACCGAATTCCCAAAAATTGACAAATTTTGATGGAATGCATAAAAAAAGTTCGTGAGTCAAAAAATTATTTTTTTCGCTTTTTCGATAGCTCGGACTATGGTTTATAAGGCAAAACAATAAAAATAACTAAGTTTTTGTCTGAAGTTGGAAAAAAGTTAGGTTTTTTTTGTGTCTTTATTTAATTTTTTTCAAAAGCTATATTATTAAGGGAAAAAATATTAGAAAAAAATCCAATATTAATTATTTTTCCTTTACACATTGATATATTATATAGTATTCTGTAAAAATATAATAAAAAATCAGAAAAAAAATATGCAGTACGTGGGCCGTTTTGCTTTAAAAGTTATCTATGACTTTTACTAAAATCCCCAAAATCACCAAATTTTAATGGCCTTCATAAAAAAGTTCGTGAATAAAATTTTTTTGTTTTTTATTTTTTTTGAAGCTTTCACTATGTTTTATAAGATCAAAAAATAAAAATAACTAAGTTTTTTTTTAAGTTGAAAAAAAAAAAAAAATTTTAAAAAATCTAAAATTGGATTATTTTTTTTTTTTATTTTTTTTTATTTACTGTAAATAAATTTAAAAAATACATCAACATTTTAGTGTTTTCTTTTTTATATAAAGGGATTTATTATACTGTATACCATAAATTTATAGCAAATAATTCGATAAAATAAGTATACAGTGGGCCATTTTGCTTTAAAACCAGTATTTGATTTTCGTTGGTATCCCAAATCAAAACCAAAATTTTTTTGAGATACATAAAAAAAGTTCGTACTTAGAAATTATTTTTTTATTGATTTTTTTAACATCCTGGACTGTTTTCTATACGATCAAATAATAAAAATAACTAAGTTTAAAAAAAAAAACGAAAAAAAAAAATAAAAATTTTAAGTACCCAAAAAAAAAAAAATTTTTTTTCAAGTTTTTTGTTATTAACGGGGTATATACTTAGGAATAAAGCAAATATTAAACGAGTTTACTTAAAACTTATTTTGAATAATTTATTTTTCGGAAATAATTGTTGCGAATGTTTTGTTTTTGCAGTTATGTATTTTTATATTTTTGACTATATTTAAAAAAAGGATATATTAACAGCTTTTTTGTTACCGCAAGCAACTCAACGAAATTTGGCACACTTATTAACGCCATTTGATCTAATCTATATTAAAAATTTGATAGCAATTGAAACATTTTTAAAATAGTTACAGCGATTTCAAGAAAAAGGATATATGGCAGCCACGCGAGTCCTTGCCCAGATTAAAATACAAATGTTGTACGTCGATAGTTATCTAAATTTCTAAGACAATAACTGAGTTTAGTAATTTTATAGCAAGTTTTGTGGCTAAAACTCCACTTTTAAATTTCAGGATATACGACAGGTACAAATGTCCTTCGACCGATTTGCTCAAAATTTTTATTTTTTTTCTACTAATTATTTTTGTGCTTGCGTACCAAATTTGGAAAATCGTTGACAACTCTTTCTATTTTATTTTTGTGATTAAATTATATTAACACTTTATTGCAGTTTTTAAAAAGGATATGTAAATAACTTTTGTTTTAAAGAACCGATTTCAGCGAAATTTGGCACACACATTGACATCACTTATTGAAATTTTTACAAAAAATTTCAAGGGTATCGAGTAATTTTTGAGCGATTTACAATATTTTTAAGAAAAAGGATATATGGCAGCCACACGAGTCCTTGCTTCAATCTAGAAAAAAATTTACACATAAAATACTATATCAAAATTGGTAACAATGACAAATTTTGGGAATTTTGTGACCATTTTTGTGGTTTTAATCACATATTTAAATTTCAGGATATATGGGGGGTAGGCGTGTCCTTGCTCCGATTTTTCCAAAAACTCGTTTTTTTCTTGATTAGATAATTAAATGCTTGTGTACCAAATTTCAGAAATCTGCGACCAATATTCTATTTTTGCCCACTCGATATATGAGAACGAATCACTGTGCGCTGAGCCGATATCGCTCAAATGCAATACCAAACTTCTCGGGAGAACTTCCAATATATACGTTTAATAACAGTTACCTCTGTTTTGTATTTTGGACGTGATCGCATTTTCCACAGACAGACAGACGGACATCGCTAGAATGTCTTAAAATCGATCGGGCATCATGAATATATATACTTTATGGGGTCCCAGACCGATATTTCGATGAGTTACAAACGGAATGACAAACTTATATATACCCTCTATCATTAAGTGGAGGGTATAAAAATGTGTGATGTAGGCTCTTTTTCAATTAAATCGTTGTTGTATTAACAAAAAATAATTTAATTGTATTGATAAATCAAGTTGTTGAATAAAATATCAATTATTTTTTTTTGTCAATACAATTAAATTGTTTGTTAATACAACAACGATTTAATTAAAAATGAGCCTGAAAAAAGCATCTTCTGGAAATTCCAGTTTTAATGGGGGCAAAAATTCTATAAAATAGTGTTAGAAACTTGAAATTTGGAATGTAGGATCATCTAGCAAAAAAAACATTCTGATAAAAATATTATTTAAAAAGTTTCGATTTCATGAAGGTTAAAAGTGTAATTTGGTGCTTTGAATTTTGGCATCAACAAATTTAAAAAAAAAATTACTTTGGTACGTAAGACAACTCTGTGGCTGCTGAATCTTGGCACATATATTTAACGTTTTTCTGGTCTAGTTGGAAATGAATTTCAGACAAAATCCCCTTGCGGGTATGAGCAAAACCGTGAATTGCAGGTTGGTTTTACCTTAAATTGACGTGTTGAAAGAACCGTTAAAAAAGCGGTAAAAACGTTTACACTAGAAAAAAGTTTAAACAAAAAAAAATTTTTTTTTGTAAAACGACTGAAAGAAAGTATGAAGTGAGGTTGAGATTGCAAGAAATAGAATTGTAGTGTTGGAATTTTTTATTGACGGAGCACCTTCTCCTTGCGATTTTGAACTTCATCTGAGATAAGAATGTTGCATTTGCTTAGCAAAAGTAAAAAAACCCTGCAAAAAATGCGGTTTTCCTTGGATTGGGGGAACTTTTTTCCCCTTGGTCCGATTTTGCCCATTTCCGAACTTATCCTGCCTAGGAGACAAGACATACAAGACATATTCGTGCCAAACTTCGGAAGTCTAGCTCTTTTATTTTGGACTGTATCGTGTCCTCTACAGACGGACGGACGGACATCGCTAGAATGTCTTAGAATCGATCACTGATCAATAAAATATATACTTTATGGGTTCCTAGGCCGATATTTCGATGCGTTACACAAGGAATGACAAAGTGAGTAAAGGTATAAAAAATTCAAAGTGTCCGACCGATTAAGTCGGTCTAGCGATGTCCGTCCGTCTGTTTGTCTGTTGAAAACACGCTAACTTTCAAAGACTAATCCTAGGCTACTGTTGCTTGGCATATATATTTTAAATTTACCGGGGTTCGTTGTTATTAAATTTCAGCAAAATCGGTCAGGTCAAGTAGTTTAAAACTTAAGAGCGAAATTGTGAATTTCCGAAATAATTTTTTTTTATGAATTTACGTGTTAAAAACATGCTAAGTTTCAAAAGACAACTCTGAGGCTGCTGCCCAGTCGGCAAAAAAAAACTACCCCTGACATACTGCTGAGTCTCCCTTTACAAAATTGGTGACATTTTCACACATTTTTTCAAACTGTCCCAAATGATATGTCAGCAGTTGGTCAGCGGTTGTTTAAACGAATTGTTGGTGGCCGCCGATACTGGTGGACACTGCTGACATATCATTGGTGACATTTTGAAAAATTGTGTGAAGATGTCAGCGATTTCATAAAGGGAGAGTCCGCAGTATGTCAGGGGTGATTTTATTTTGCCGACTGGGTGAATATTGGCACATATTTGTCGTTCCCCTGGTTTAGTTGGAATTTTAGCTTGGTTTCACCTTAAATTCACGTGTTGAAAGAACCGTTAAAAAACGTTGATACGTCACAAAAATATTTTTACACTAAAAAAAAAAATTACACTCGAAAAAAAATTTAAACCTAAAAAAAAATTTTGTTAATTAAAAAAAAAAGTTTTTTATACCCTCCACTCTGGTGATAGAGGGTATATATAAGTTTGTCATTCCGTATGTAACACATTGAAATATTGGTTTAGGACCCCATAAAGTATATATATTCATGATCCTTGATCGATTTTAAGTCGATCTAGCGATGTCCGTCTGTCTGTCTGTCTGTCTGTCTGTCTGTCTGTCTGTCTGTCTGTCTGTCTGTCTGTCTGTCTGTCTGTCTGTCTGTCTGTCTGTCTGTCTGTCTGTCTGTCTGTCTGTCTGTCTGTCTGTCTGTCTGTCTGTCTGTCTGTCTGTCTGTCTGTCTGTCTGTCTGTCCGTCCGTCTGTCTGTCTGTCTGTTGAAATCACGTTTTTGGCAATACTACGAAACCGATTTAAACGCTTGGGGTACCAAAAGTTGCGTAATTTTCCCAGGCAAAAACTGATGTATTTTTTTTTAAATCGGTTAAGTATTTTAAAAGTTATGAGCGAATTACTAAAAAACACATATTTTTTTCAACATAACCCTAAATTAACTCATATTTTGTGTGATACATAAGAAAGAAAACGGAAATGAAAAAAAAAAACTGAGAAAAAGGAAAAAAATCTTTACAAAAAATCTTTAAAATATGTAAAACAAAATCTAAATTTAATTAAAAAAAAGTTCGTTAAGTAATAATAAAAAAATGAATAGTTATTTTTATATAGCATGTGTGTGTGTGTGTCCATTTTTTGCTTCGTCATATTAACGGGGTTGCCAGACTTTTTTTGGCTTTGTCGCCAAATCGGATGTAAAATATCGCCAAAATTCAATTTTGTTCAGATTTCTTAAAAAAAAAAATGTTTTCATTTAAAAAAATAAATTTTGTTAAATAATAAAAGACAGAAATTAACTTTATGGCAAAAATCGCCCAAATCCGGAAAATTTATATATATAAAAGAGTAATATGACTGACTGACATACTCATTCATCATCGCCCAGCCCAAACCGCTGAAGTTAGAGACTTGAAATTTGGACTGTAGTTTGACCTTCCGGAATAAAGATCCACTAAGGCTGGATTTTTGCCAATTTTGATTCTAAGGGGGTAAAAAGGGTAAAAAACTGTACTTTTGGTACTTTTTATATCTCCCGATATAATGGTCATAGAGACTTAAAATTTGGACTGTATGTTACCCCCGCAATATAGATCCACTATGGCTGGAGTTTAGCCAATGGTAAGGGGGTAAAAATGGTAAAAAACTGTACTTTTGGTACTTTTTAAATCTTCTGATATAATGATCATAGAGACTTGAAATTTGGACTGTATGTTCACCTCCCGGAATATAGATCCATTAAGGCTGGATTTTTGCCAGTGTTAATTCTAAGGGGGTCAAAAGGGTAAAAAACTGTACTTTTGGTGCTTTTTATATCTCCTGAAATAATGGTCATAGAAACTTGAAATTTGGACAGTATGTTCACATCCTAGAATATAGATCCAGTACGGCTGGATTATTGCCAATGTTGATTCTAAGAGGGTAAAAAGGGAAAAAAACTGTACTTTTGGCACCTTTTATATTTCCTTAAAAAATTGTCACATAGACTTGAAATTTGGACTGTATGTTCACCTCCCGGAATATAGATCCCCTGAGGCTGGGTTTTTGCCAATGATTTTTCTAATAGGGTAAAAATATGTACTTTTGTTACATTTTATATTTCCTTAAATAATGGTACTAGAAAATGGAAATTTGCAATGTCGGTTCACCTTCCGGAAAAAAATTCACTAAGGCTCGGGTTTTGTCAATGTTGATTCTACTGAGGTAAAATGGGTAAAAAAGTACTTTTGGTACTTTTTTTATTTACTGAAATATTTTTTTTTATTTACTGAAATTTTATTCAAATTTGAAATTTAGAATGTAGGATCCTGAAATAAAACATTCTGGAACAAGTACTTTCCGAAAATTCTGTACCGTTTTCAAAAAGTACCTTTTATAAAAGATTCCTTTATAAAAAGTACCTTTTATAAAAAGTACCTTTTATAAAAAGTACTTTTTATAAAAAGTACCTTTTATAAAAAGTACCTCTTATAAAAAGTACATTTTATAAAAAGTACCTTTTAAAAAAAGTACCTTTTATAAAAAGTACCTTTTATAAAAAGTACCTTTTATAAAAAGTACCTTTTATAAAAAGTACCTTTTATAAAAAGTACCTTTTATAAAAAGTACCTTTTATAAAAAGTACCTTTTATAAAAAGTACCATTTATAAAAAGTACCTTTTATAAAAAGTACCTTTTATAAAAAGTACCTTTTATAAAAAGTACCTTTTATAAAAAGAACATTTTATAAAAAGTACCTTTTATAAAAAGTACCTTTTATAAAAAGTACCTTTTATAAAAATTACCTTTTATAAAAAGTACCTTTAATAAAAAGTATCTTTATAAAAAGTACCTTTTATTCAAAGTACCTTTTATAAAAAGTATATTTTATAAAAAGTACCTTTTATAAAAAGTACCTTTTATAAAAAGTACCTTTTATAAAAAAAACTTTTATAAAAAATACCTTTTATAAAAAGTACCTTTTATAAAAAGTTCCTTTTATAAAAAGTACCTTTTATAAAAAGTACCTTTTATAAAAAGTACCTTTTATAAAAAGTACATTTTATAAAAAGTACCTTTTAAAAAAAGTACCTTTTATAAAAAGTACCTTTTATAAAAAGTACCTTTTATAAAAAGTACCTTTTATAAAAAGTACCTTTTATAAAAAGTACCTTTTATAAAAAGTACCTTTTATAAAAAGTACCTTTTATAAAAAGTACCTTTTATAAAGAGTACCTTTTATAAAAAGAACATTTTATAAAAAGTACCTTTTATAAAAAGTACCTTTTATAAAAATTACCTTTTATAAAAAGTACCTTCAATAAAAGTATCTTTTATAAAAAGTACCTTTTATTCAAAGTACCTTTAATAAAAAGTACCTTTTATAAAAAGTATATTTTATAAAAAGTACCTTTTATAAAAAGTACCTTTATAAAAAGTACCTTTTATAAAAAAAAAAACTTTTATAAAAAATACCTTTTATAAAAAGTTCCTTTTATAAAAAGTACCTTTTATAAAAAGTACCTTTTATAAAAGGTACTTTTTATAAAAGGTACTTTTTATAAAAAGTACCTTTTTTAAAAAGTACCTTTTATAAAATTACCTTTTATAAAAAGTACCTTTTATAAAAAGTACCTTTTATAAAAAGTACCTTTTATAAAAAGTACCTTTTATAAAAAGTACCTTTTATAAAAAGTACCTTTTTATAAAAAGTACCTTTTATAAAAAGTACCTTTTATAAAAAGTACCTTTTATAAAAAGTACCTTTTATAAAAAGTACCTTTTATAAAAAGTACCTTTTATAAAAAGTACCTTCTATAAAAAGTACCTTTAATAAAAAGTACCTTTTATTAAAGGTACCGAAAGTACACTTTTTGGTACTTTTTTATTTCCTGAGGTATAAATAAAACAAACTTTTTTGTTTTTTAAATCATCACATTGGTGGAGGGTATTTAAAGATTCGGCACAGCCGAATATAGCTTTCTTACTTGTTTACGTTAAAATTGCCTATCCTGTGACTGGTTAAAATTAGACTGGTCCTTAAACTGGTACATGGGCGCATACTTTGTAAGTAAAGAAGAGCCAATTAATCAGAAAGAACAGATCCCGCCCCGAGTGAACTGGAGTGGGTTAGTTCAGTGACATGTGCTAGTTTGGTGACATGTTCCTTAAAGTGAAATCTGTGTCATGTTTCTAAAGACTAGTTTTGTGACATGTCACAAGAAATATGATTGCGACAACCATGCTGAAGTGGCAACATAGTATGATTTATCTTTATACTTTATCATGATTGTAGCGATTATATTATAATCTTCGCTGATCAAAGAATGATCAAAAATTGTCATTTTATAGTTGTTGATGATCATAGTATGATTCTTACAATCACATATATATATGATCAAGTGGATCAACCATGCTATGTTGCCCCTCCATTTATTTATTTATTTATTTGATTTTATTTGTCGTTTATTTTATTTTATTTTATTTGTCGTAGGACAATACACTCAAAAAATTTCATAGGTAATATGTACGAAATACTTCGTACATTTTACGAAATATTTCGTGGTTTTGCCGGAACGAAATATTTCGTAATATTTACCTATGGCATTTCGTAAATATTACGAAGTTTTTTTAGTGATATTTACGAAATAAATACGAAAATATTTCGTAAATTTACGAAATATTTAGTATAATTACGAAATATTTCGTAAAAATACTAAATATTTTCGTACATATTATGAAGTTTTTTTTTTGTAAATACGAATTATGTTTATTTTTACGAAAATATTTCGTAAAGTTACGAAATATTTTGTATAACTACGAAATATTTTGTATAATTACGAAATATTTCGTAAAAATACAAAATATTTTTGTACATATTACGAAGTTTTTTTTTTGTAAATACGAATTATGTTTAGTTTAACGAAAATATTTCTTGATTTTGTGATTTTTTTTTCCGAAAAATATTTTGTTAAATTACGAAATATTTCGTTAAGATACGAAGTATTTCGTATTTTTTTGGCTACGAAATGTACTTCGTAAAATATACGAAATTTGTATTTTTACGAAATTCCAAGTTTTCGTAAAATTACAAAAATTTCGTAATATGTACAAAAATTTCGTAATATGTACGAAAAAAATTTTACGAAATAATACTTCGTATTTTTATGCATGAAATTTTTTGAGTGTAGCCATGTAAAACTAATGGGTCGGTTTTAATGAAAAAAGTTCTGGTCTGGGACCAGTCCGCGTCACTGTATACCAGGTCAGAACCGGTCACAGGACCGGTTTTCTTCCTCACAGGGATGCTTCCCGGCTAAGCAGGGCTTTTTTAAATTTATTTTGTTTAATCATTTTGAGATGGATTTAAACGGCCACATTTATATAAAATAAAGATTTTAGAAATAAGTAAGGACTCAAATCCTGATCCTGCTATTAACCGATATTTAATATGAATGGTTACGAAGTTCCGGGCGGACATATTAGTATAAAATATGAATCGTGTAATCATTAATCATAATGTCTATTCGTTGATCATTTACACCCGCCATAGCCTCCTAAAAATAATCGTAAAAGTCAATGAATTGAATAATTCTTTTTATTATATTTTTTTTTTGTTTGTTGCTACATAAAACTTTATTACTACGGAACTAAAGAATTGTGATGATCATAATGATGGTGTGGTATATTTTTGACCTTGTCAAAAGTAAAAATTAACAGTGAAATAATAAACAAATATTAAAATGAATAGCAAACTGATAACATAGGTTTTTGACCTAACTTAATGATGAACTTTTACTACAATGAATATAATTAAATATCTCAAAAAAACATATTTAAACAGGTTCAAATGAATGAATAATTCTGTTTTTTTTAAATCAATATTTTCGTTATAAATAAACAAAAAAAAATATTCTAAACATAGACAATACAAATTTTGCATAATTTATTTTAATTTTTGAATTATTTATGCCCCTTCACTAAATGTAATGTGACAACGCCTTTGTTAACATTCATATTTGTTTAACTTACTGTACTTTAAAGTACCCGGAAATATTGACGTAATAAACAAATTATTTTGCACGTTTACTTTCGCTGAAGATTAAATAAATCTTAATTTTTATTTGCTAATGAAAAGTTTTCAGAGTTTGCTCTGATGTTGGGAACTTTTCTAAATATGGGTGCTAGATCAACATATTGCAGGTATACCGATCGACTCAGAATCAGTTTTTGAGGTTAAAAAAAAAGTGTTTTAACAGAAAATCGGGACTAGTGAAATTTCTCTCCAAGAATTGTTTTCAATCTGGCAAGTCTTATAAAAGGTTAAAAAAAATCTGAATCATCCTTATTAATAGACATCGTATCTTGCGATTATTTCTTTTTAGACAATGTTCTTTTAAACAATTTCGGCTTGTTTACTTGATTTGTATCAGATTTGTTTTTTATGTTTATTATAACAAGAATAAACAATAAAAATAATTGTTTAAGAACATTTAAGCTTAGTCATTAGGCTGGGTCGTATTCCAACAAAGTGCTCAGATCAACTATTAATAGTGAAAAAAAGTTGGTACAAGTAAATACAAGCAATTTAAAACCAAAATGAACAAAATCGGTCCATGGCTTCCGTTCTCGCATCGCGGGTCAAAATTGCGGTTTTTGAAAAAATGGACATAATTTAAAAAAAAAAATAAATATTTAAAAAAAAATTATTAAAAAAAAAAAAAATTTTTTTGTATCGCATTAATTCAAAGATATTTAGAAAAATTTTGTTTGTTTTTTTCGGATATCGATAACCCACCCAAACGTGAGGCCAAAAAAAACTCACATTTTTAACATGGAGCTCAAAACTACTTTTTCACTATTTTAAAAATTTAGTGAAACAAAATTTTTAAATATATTAGTTTATCCACTTGATATCATTGAATACATCTCAGGGATTGTAGAAAAAAATTCTTAGTTAAATTCCTTCGTCCAGTTGGTGTGTGGAGCGATTTGCATTTAGCGGATTTCCAGAACATGTGTTTTTATCGACATTTTTGACTAATTTGTAGTTGTTAGCAACATTTTACTTAAATTAACCAACTTTTTTTGTTCAAATGGTTGTTTTGGACCATAGTAACTCTGCTTTGAAATAATAGGCTTTTTGGACAACGTTAACCCTTGCCGGCAAGGGGTTAAAAAATTCCTCTAATGAAATTTTTGAAAATTCCTCACTCTAAAATCGTGTATGTGTTTAAATAATCAACAATTATAAATTTATACAAAGTTTTCTTGAAGGACATCTTTAACCCTTGTTGAACGAACGCCCAAAAAACAGCTGTTTTTTTTTTTGCTCATAGTCAAAATGGACTTTTTTGACATATTAAATAATATGTTTTTCACTTTTAGCTTTACACAGTAAAAACGACGAAGACGTAATGAAATTTCGGATGCCATTTTTTTTATTTCATTTAGTTTGAAACACTTTCCGCTTAAGTGCGCTTACTTTAAAACGTTAATTTAAAAACTTATTTAGTATGTTAAAAATTCCATTTTGACTATGATTATAAAATGAAAGATATGTACATCTGCGAGTGAATCGTTTGAGCGGGGAATGCATTTAAACGATCGCATTTAAATTAACGTTTTAAAGTAAGCGCACTTAAGCGGAAAGTGTTTAAAACTAAATAAAATAAAAAAATGGCATCCGAAATTTCATTACGTCTTCGTCGTTTTTACTGTGTAAAGCTAAAAGTGAAAAACATATTATTTAATATGTCAAAAAAGTCCATTTTGACTATGAGCAAAAAAAACAGCTGTTTTTTGGGCGTTCGTTCAACAAGGGTTAAAGATGTCCTTCAAGAAAACTTTGTATAAATTTGTAATTGTTCATTATTTAAACACATACACGATTTTAAAGTAAGGAATTTTCGAAAATTTCATTGGAGGAATTTTTAACCTCGTGCCGGCAAGGGTTAACGTTGTCCAAAAAGCCTATTATTTCAAAGCAGAGTTACTATGGTCCAAAACAACCATTTGAACAAAAAAAGTTGGTTAATTTAAGTAAAATGTTGCTAACAACTACAAATTAGTCAAAAATGTCGATAAAAACATATGTTCTGGAAATCCGCTAAATTCAAATCGCTCCACACACCAACTGGAAGAAGGAATTTAACTAAGAATTTTTTTCTACAATCCCTGAGATGTATTCAATGATATCAAGTGGATAAACTAATATATTTAAAAATTTTGTTTCACTAAATTTTTAAAATAGTGAAAAAGTAGTTTTGAGCTCCATGTTAAAAATGTGAGTTTTTTTTTGCCTCACGTTTGGGTGGGTATTCGATATCCGAAAAAAACAAACAAAATTTTTCTAAATATCTTTGAATTAATGCGATACAAAAAAAATTTTTTTTTTTTAATAATTTTTTTTTAAATATTTAATTTTTTTTTTTAAATTATGTCCATTTTTTCAAAAACCGCAATTTTGACCCGCGATGCGAGAACGGAAGCCATGGACCGATTTTGTTCATTTTGGTTTTAAATTGCTTGTATTTACTTGTACCAACTTTTTTTCACTATTAATAGTTGATCTGAGCACTTTGTTGGAATACGACCCAGCCTATTAGTCATGTTAAAAAGATTAATACAGAGACAGACATTAAGAACTAACCTTGAGTAAGAATTTTTTTTATTTCATATATTTGCTTAAGTGATTTACATTAGAATGATAGATGGATATTTGGAATTTATATGGAAACCATTTTGATCATTATAAGATTAACAGCAAATGTGTGAATTTTAAATGTTATTTTTGGTTTCTTAATTTGTTTATTTTCCTTATGCATCAAATGCCAAAATGCATTAAGAAATATATTCAAATTTATATACAAATATGAGGTCACAGTAAAGTTTTATAGCAAAAAAACGGGGATAAACTTTGTTTCAGCCAAACACTTTCTACTAATTGGGAAACAGTAAAAACCGATTTGGCATCTATTTTTCTTATGGCGCGTTATAAACATTAGTTTTTTCTTTCTAACCCAAAATGTAAAAAAAAAAACGGAAAAAATATTTATACCGTTCAAAACTACTTTTTTGACAACTTGCTACCTCAATAATAATGTCGTATGTAATTTTTTTCGACAAAAATATTCGGAGGCAAAAACCAGCGTTTGAAAGGCTACGTTAGCTACCCGTTTTTTTGCTTTTGCTTTTCATATCACTTCAAATAATTTGAATATTATAAGTTATAGCTTTTGTTTACTTTTCTTTTTTGTGTTTGCTTAAACTACAACAACATGAAAAAAACAAAAACTTCAAACAGAGCAGTAGCGGAAAACAAATTTTATTGTTGTAGCCTACAAATATACTACAGTAGTATATTTGTAGGCTACAGTATTACTGCAGTATTACTACAGTATTACTACCTTCACATTGTAAACAAATGTAGCAATATAAAAACGTGATCATATTAAAAATTTCGTTAAGATGGTGTAAAATGAATACAACATCGAAAAAGAAATAATGATAATTTTAAATAAAATTCTTTTAATTTTGGTCAAAAAATATAGAAAAATTTGGAATTTTGTCGAATTTTTCGATATTTTCGAATATGTACGAGATTTTAATATTATCGGTCTAGACGCTCAGAAGTTATGAGCAAAATCGTGACATTAACATTGGGTTAGAGATGGGCGCTGGTCACGTGATTTGCGTGATTCACGTGAATCACGCGTGAGTGATCTTCATTTCAATCACGTGATTGTGAGTGAGTGTGAGCTGAGTGAGTCATTTATTTTTTGCGTGAGTTTGCGTGATTAGATTATTAGATTAGCCCAATTTTTTTATTTTTTGTAAAAAAAATTTTTTTGGAGTTTTTTTTTGGTAAGAAAATTTTATTGCGTGAGTAGATTTTGCGTGACTCACGCGTGAGCGTCATTGAATCTGCCGTGAGTAAGATTTTTATTACTCACGTGAATAGAGAGTGAGCGTGAGTGAGTGTGAGTCAAATCCACTCGCGCACCCATCTCTACATTGGGTTTTTCGAAAATTCACGTGTTGAAAAATACACAAAACATGGTTTTAATTAGAGATGGGCGCGTGAGTGATTTTTGACTCACACTCACTCACGCACACTCACTCACGAGCAAATTTTTTTCTACTCACACTCACAATCACGTGAGTAAATTTAATACAACTCACACTCACGTGCACTCACTCAAGCTTCACTCACACTCACGTTGACTCACACTCACGAAACTCTTATTCATACAAAAAAAATTTAAAAACTAAAATTTGAAAAATCTTTTAAAATTTTCAACAAAATTTAAAGTTCAGCGTAACTTAAATAATCGACTCACCCACACTCACGCAAAAATCTTACTCACGCACACACACTCACGCAATTTTTTTCTACACTCACTCTCGCGTGAGTAAAATTGAATTTAGTCACACTCAAGCGTGGTCACGCGTGAACCATGTTCGAATCTGCTCATGTGCCCATCTCTACTTTTAATGAAAAGGGTACACCACAACAATGTTTGCCAAAGTTTTTTTTTTGAGAAGTTGAATTATAATTTTATATTAAAACAATCCAACCCTATTCTTTATACACATTAAAATAAAACAGTTATGTTAAACAAGATAAGTGTGTGTGTGTGTTATAGTTTTATTAAATTTTCTCTTTGTTTTTTTTTTTTTTTTTTTTTTAAACCAACACTCAGGGGATGCCCCCTATATATGCATTGCATTGTGCTGATATTAGGAAATAAAGGTTAGTGGAGGAGGAAAGAGGGAGTAGTGTTTGTGGATATTTGATTTAAATTTTGTGATATCGTATGTAGCAGGAAAAACGTGTGGAGGTAATTCGTTCCATAAGCGTATAGTTCGGCCAAAAAACGAGTTTTCCCTGTAATGTGTAGTACGATCAGTAGACCATTCCAAAACAAATGGATGGGCTCTACCAGAGAGACGAGTACTGCGTTGAAATATTTGTAGGCTACCAAAAATAATTTGTAGGCTACTTGTAGGCTGCACAATTCTAATGTTTTTGTTTTATTTGCTACTTATTCATTTTTTAAAACAATCATAAGCTCTCGCTACAAAAATAGAATTGTGCAAGTATTAGTAGTTATAGCAATTGAATGATTTACATATTGTTTGTTTTTAAAACTACACATATCGTCAATTTTGGTTGTTTAAGCTACTTTCTTCGTAGTAATTTAAACGCTGGCAAAAACGCTAATAAATCCTTCTTGATTAGTATTACAATAAATTTGACTTAGGCTGATGAAAATAGAATACTCAGACTATATTCAATCCAAATCTGGAGGGAATCCGGCCATTTTCAAGATATTTGATATTTAAAACCGTCTCCAGAAATTCCTGTTTTGCTCTGTGACAAGGTGTTCTTTGAAATTTGTTGACCTTCTGAACTCGATTCCACCATCAGAATTTACAAGAAAAGACCGCACAGTGAACCTACCTGATTTCGGAAAATTGACTAATAGTACGTTCAGATTGGCCTCGAAACCCCGTTTAACGAGGTTTCGTTCCAAACCTCATTTGAAAATACGTATTTTCCCTCACAAATTGAAACCTTTTTGTATTGAGGTTTCAACGAAAGTACGATTGAAACCTTATAAATTTCATAATTTTTCATATTTTTACCACTGTGCGACAATGAGAAATAGAGAAAATGGGAAAATGACAAAAACGAAAAAATATATAAATCAATTTATTTACAAAATTTCTTCGAAATATTCATTTATTTTGAATACAAAAAAATTAAATTGTCTAAAAAAATAATTTCTGCAGTGTTAAATTCATTTTTAAAGATATTTTATTTTGTTCTAGTTTCCGAAAACTAGATAAGTGTCAAAATTGTCTTGTGTGAACAGTCGAGGTTAAAAATTGAAAACACGAGGTTTAGTATTGATAACTTTTCTTTTAAAGAACTTCTAACAAATATATGCTGTTCCATTATTACTTTGAGTGACTGTAAATGTAGTTCATACATTCGTTGGCACACCCTAATAAACAAAAGCAACTGTTGTTGTTGTTTTCAAATTTTTTACGTATTTTGTCAAAAAACCTTTTATTTTCTTCGTTATAAATTTGACTTAAACTTTAAATACAGAAATAAAATTTTAAAAAATTTTAATGTAGTAAAATTTACAAAGAAGTCTGGTAGTTTCGGTTTGCTGACTTTGCTTGTAAATTACAGGAAACGATACACTCAAAAAAAAAAAAAACTGTAATGTTAGCAAAAAAAGCTTGTAAACCTACAAGAAAATTTGCTGATTTTGAACCCACAATTTTTTTGCTAAAGTTAGCAAAAATGTTTTGCCAATAATTAGTTAACTAAATATTTTTTTTTTTTAACTTAGTTTATACTAATCTGAGGACCCCATTGGGTTCGGACCCGATAGGTCCAGACCCCGATGGGCCTAGACCTAGTTGGGTTCCTTAAAAATTGTCATAGTTTTTGATCCAAAATTTGTGTCCGTTTCGCTCTACCTTGCTTAGCTTTTGAGATACGTGATTATAGGGGACCACTGGGGTCTTGAGAATTAAAAAACTCGATAACTTCAAAAATATTACTCGGAGAGCTTTTGACTATTTTGCGGTCTTGTTCTACGTGTTGAGAGCTACAAAAACGCTTTTGGACTTTTTGTTGTGTCGGCAATATTTACCGAGATATGAGCATTTTAAAATTTTCGGGAATGCTAACTTTTTTGGATCCAAAGTTAGGGCCCATTAGGGTCCACACATGTGAAGATGACCAGCGATACTATGGAGATTCTAAGAACCAAAAATGGCCTCCATTTTGCTCTATCTGGCTTAGTTTTCGAGATAGCGCCATTTTAAGTTTTCTGAAAATAAAAAAAAATTTACCATTTATTTTGCTAATATTAGCAAAATATCTTGTAAAAATGTAGTCAACTCAATTTCAAATTTAGCAAAAGAAATTAGTTCAAAGTTTGTTTAAAATTGCTAATGTGCTAAATGAAGTTTACAAGAATTTTTTGCTAACATGCTAATCTCAACTAAAAATTTGCTAAAAGTTAGCTAACTAGCATTAGCAAAAAAAAATTAGTAAATCTACTAACGTATTTTTTTGAGTGTAGAAATTAAGTCTGATTGAGGAATTGAATTCAGGAAAAAATTAAAAGAGAAATATGACAGAGCCGTTTTAGGGAAGCGTGTGTCAATACATGACGTTTGGGCCCTTTTACCTTTCGAAAAACGTTAAATAACACTGCGGCACAACAAAAAATAAACAAGAGTTACGACCATCATATCTTTATATTTCAGATATGCTGATTTGAATGGCATTCTCCGTTTTTCGATGTATGGTAAAGCTTTCTTGCAAAATGTCATTAACGATTGGCTGATTTGTATTTCTTATGTAAATTAGATTTATGGGCCTATTCTAAAAAAATATAACAAACTTCTTTGTTATAAAATTTTATTATACTTTCTGTTATAATTTTTGTTATAGATTTGATTTGATATTCTATTCATAAAATGACAAAAAACTTAAAATTAAATTCACCTTCATGTGTTGAAAGTTGTTTATTGTCAAAAAAATAAATAATAATTAAAAAAGTGAAATAAAATAAATTCTTGGAATATTTTTACACAGCTATTCGGGTTATTAGCTAAGCTTCTAAAGGCTATTCCCTTATTGCCATTCCCATCTTTGGGATGGCGTAAAACCTCTCACTGCTCCCCTAAAATAATTCCCATGCACATCAAATAAAACTAAACTGTCTTTAAACGTCCTCTTATCCGCAGAAAATGGGTCAAATTTATCCTAAGTCTTTTCAGAATTTTCCATCTACTTATCCAGTTTTAACTTCCTATCCACTTAAACCATTGAAATTAGTATATTAGCCGCTGATTTTTTGTTAATTTTTTTTATTTATTTTTATAACAAAAAAAAATATTGCTTGTTATGTGGTAACCACATTGTGGTTTTCATATCATAACAAATTTGTCATTATTTTTCTATAACAAATTTTTCTAGAATACCAAAATTTAAAAATTGTCATTCACCTCATTTTTATTATAATTTTGTCATTTATTATAGATGACAAAAATTTTAGAATTGGGGTATTAAAGTTTTTCATCATAAGCCGTTAAGTTCACGAATTTGTTTATTTTTTGACGTTTTTCGAACTTAATCGATAATTTTGTCTTTGATCCAGTGTTGCCACCAATAGAATTAGAAATTACACACAAAATTATCCAAAATTTCACAAATTACACAACAATTTTTATATCCTCCCTTCTGTTTGTAACGCTTCGAAATATCGATCAAGGATCTCATAAAATATATTTATTATTTATCCATTATCGATTCTAAGACATTCTAAAAATTTCCGTCCATCTGTATAAAAGGCTATGTTCGTAAATGGGCAAAATCGGTCAAGGGGTAAAAATGTTTCCCCTCGAAGAACTAAAACAACCTCTGAAATACCATCTTTTTTGAACACGTTTTTATATATTTTAATCAAAAAAGAAACAATTTTTAGTCCGCCCCTTATGGTAGGCGTGGAAATAAAAAATAAGGGGGAAGTATCCCCCAATGTGTTAATATTAAAATATATTAAATAACAATTTTCAGACATTGGAAAGGTGATTCTCGAGAACAATTTTTAATTTCAAAAATTTTAGACCCTTATTTTTCGAAATCTAATTTTAAGTCATGAAGAAAATTTAGATTTTAATGGTCCCAAAATGCATATTCGTCATTTATTATCTTGTATTTGGTAACCAAAAGTTCCAAAGTCGATGTTGTTAATGATTGTTTTAAGCCGAAAATAAAAAAAAATAAAAAATTGTTGGAACTTTATTGAGGTGAAATTGTACACAGAAAAAAATAAAAAAAATATTTGAGTAAATTTTTAATACTATTGAGTAAAAAATTACTCAATTTTGCACCAGTAAACGATTTAATAGTATTGAGTAAATTTTTAATAAAAATTTATTAAATGTTTGAAAAAAAAATTTGAGTAAATTTTTAATTGACACAATTAAAAATTTACTCAAAGTTTATCTATTTATTTTTTTTTTTAAGTTAGAAATGTTTTAAATTTGTTTACACAAAAAAACAAAAAACGCGTTTTTTTAAACTTTATCAAACATATTTATGTGTCAAAAACATAGGAAAATTTTATAAAGACGATTACAAACTTTCATATACATACACAAAAAACTATAAACTAAACGAGAATTCAAAAAACTATGAGAGTTTAAAAAAAAATAAAAAATATATTAAATTTTTATTAAATTATTTCCTTAAATTGGTTTTAAAAATTTTGAGTAAATTTTTAATTGTGTCAATTAAAAAATTACTCAATTTTTGTTTTTAAATTTAAACAAGTGTTTACTCAAATTTGTTTCCTCCATATTTTTTTCTGTGTACAAAAATTACACAAAAAATTTAACTATCAAAAAATTATCAAAGGATTTTGAAATTGTCCCTCTTTTGAATAATTATGCAGAAAGTGGCAACACTGCTTTGATCAGTATGAATAACTACCTTAATATGCCCAGCAAAAACTTGGTAATGGGTACCCCTTCCTGCCTCGCTTACGTGGTAATGGCTTTGAATACTACACAGAAAAAAATATGGAGGAAACAAATTTGAGTAATCACTTGTTTAAATTTAAAAACAAAAATTGAGTAATTTTTTAATTGACGCAATTAAAAATTTACTTAAAAATTTTAAAAACAATTTAAGTAAATAATTTAATAAAAATTTAAAAGTTTTTTTATTTTTTTTTTAAACTCTCATAGTTTTTTGAATTCTCGTTTAGTTTATAGTTTTTTGTATATATATATGAAAGTTTGTAATCGTCTTTATAAAATTTTCCTATGTTTTTGAGACATAAATATGTTTGGTAAAGTTTGAAAAAACAAGTTTTTTGTTTTTTTTTTGTAAAAAAATTTAAAACTTTTTTAAATACAGTAGATACATTTTGAGTAAATTTTTAATTGTGTCAATTAAAAATTTACTCAAATTTTTTTTCAAACTTTTAATAAATTTTTATTAAAAATTTACTCAATACTATTAAATCGTTTACTGGTGCAAAATTGAGTAATTTTTTACTCAATAGTATTAAAAATTTACTCAAATATTTTTTTTATTTTTTTCTGTGTACATTAGGGATATAACCATTTGCATTTTTTTGCAAATATCAAAAAGGACCTATCATAGTGAGAAAGTACATGAAAAATCAATAAGAAATGTGTGCTCTTTTTTCCGCGAATGTTAAAAAAGGTTCGGCACCGATCGCGATGAAGTTTTCGTTAATATTTTTTTCAATTATTTAGGCAACCCATATTTCTAATGTTGAAAACCATACTATTATTTTATTTTTGTTTCATTTATGTTGTAAAACGACAAAAACCCAAAAAATCGTTGAAGGGAAGGATTCCCACCTCAAAACATAAAAAATAAAATTTGTGGTGTTTTAGAAAATGCAATCGGTGCCGAAGGTTTTTTGACCAAAATGACACCGGATAACGTTTTTTGTTGTCAGTATAACATTGCCCATACCGGTATGATAGGTTCTTATTTTGGTTATACCCCTAGTGTACATATTTCAAAAATTGCCAATGTAATTGACAATTTTTGAAATGTAATTAAACATTTTTTGGTTATAAATGGTAATATCTGAAATATAAATGGAAGTTTCTGAAATATAATTTGAAAATTTCGAAATACAATTGGACACTTTTTAAATGTAATTGGATCTCTAAGGCGATATTTCTTCCAAATGCTTGCAGGAAGTCAACTGATTTTCAGAATTATTCAATTGTATTTAAGATTTTCAAATTGTATTCAGAAATAGTCAATTGTATTTCAGATTTTTTAATTTGTATTTCAGAAATAGTCAAATGTGCTTCATCTTTATTCTGCTTAAATAGTTATAAAAAGATACATGAATTCACTGCATCTTTATAGCGATGTTTTCAGCGCTTTTAAGAGATGTGAATTCAGAGCATCTTAAGAGCGCTTTTTCGGTGTATCCAACTAGCGCTCTAAAGTGTGACATCGCCTTAGAGAATCATGCACGAATTCAGCAGGTTTGGATGCGCTCCTTGACTCGAGTTTCCTTTCAAAAAGCTGCTACTAGTTCAGCAAAATTTCTGTTGGGCTGCTACCCTAGAAAACTTTACTTTGCGGAGAGGGTGGGTTTAATGCATGAATTTTGTAATCCCTAAGCCCGGCCGAATGCCGTCTACACAGAAAAACTTTTTTGTTAAACAATCTTTAAATTAAAAGCCCTGCCGCGCTTAGAGATTACAAACTCCATAAACTAATTTAGCGGCTTCGCTAAATAATTTTTTTTTTTGGGTAACAGGATTTACGGGAAAATATATTTCCACATTTTCAACTGATATGGCTTTATTTCCACTTTGGTTACAAAATCAATATGACTTTATTGCTCAATCGTGTTGGTATGGCCTAATTTCCCATTGAATTGAGAAATAAGGCCATATGGCCTTATTGCCTATAGCTTTATTTCACCCCCCCCCCCCCCCCAATTAATAGAGGTTGGTCTCACCTTGCACCCCTCCGTGGGCAGTTCTAGGCAGTTGTGGGGCTTTTTGAGGATTTAAACCTCTTTACGCCCAATTTTGACCGGGGGGGTGAAATAAAGCCATAGGCAATAAGGCCATATGGCCTTATTTCTCAATTAAATGGGAAATAAGGCCATATGGCTTTATTACCAACACGATTGAGCAATAAAGTCATATTGATTTTGCAACCAAAGTGGAAATAAAGCCATATCAGTTGAAAATGTGGAAATATATTTCCCCGTAAATCCTGCTACCAAAAAAAAAATTTTTGGCGAAGCCGCTAAATAAATTTATGGAGTTTGTAATCCCTATGACCGGCCGTAGGCCGTCTACGAAGAAAAAAAAATTTTTGACTATCATTAAATTAAAAAACTACATATACCAGGAACCTCGGAACTTAGAGGGGTCTAGAGGCACCACTTTTTTATTGGCAGGGTTTTTAATTTAAAGATTGTTTAACAAAAAAAGTTTTTCTGTGTAGCCGGCCTTCGGCCGGGCTTAGGGATTACAAAATCCATGCATTAAACCCACCCTCTCCGCAAAGTAAAGTTTTCTTGGGTAGCAGGCCTTTGCGCTATCAAATTTGTTATGCCTCAAAAAGGCCTGATAACCAAAATAGCTTTGGTTTGCAGAGAGGGTGGGTTTAATGCATGGAGTATGTAATCCCTAAGTCCGGCCGAAGGCCGGCTACGCAGAAAACCTTTATTTCAAAAACACAAATCATAGAAGTCGTAATTTCAACATTTCGCCCAAAAAAAATATTTTGGATTTTTTGACAATTTTGTTTTGCGAGAAATAACATTTTTAGACCTATCATTTTGGGCTATATGTCGCAGCTTGGGCAATATGACATTTACGGTTTTGGGCGATAAGACCTTGGGCGCTATGTCCGTGCGCCATTTCAAACTCCATAAACTAATTTAGCGGCTTCGCTAAATAATTTTTTTTTGGGTAGCAGGATTTACGTGAAAATATATTTCCACACTCTCCGCAAAATAATGATCATTTTTAAAAAATATTTAAATGAGTAACAAAGCCATATATGGCTTTATTTCCAACAGTGGTTGGTAATAACGCCATATGGCCTTATTTCTCAACTCTTTGGGAAATAAGGCCATATGGCCTTATTGCCTATGGCTATATTTCACCCCCCCATTTTGACCCCGATGAGGAGCCATATGGCCCCACCCCACCGCCCTTATTTTTTGGCTTATGCTTTATTTTTGGAACCTATCAAAATTAGAGGGTGTCCCGGATCGAAATCGAAAACTGGTGAGCTATCCCACGCCTAATAGAGCAAATTGAAGAACTGTTTTTTTAGTTCCAAAGTTAAAAAAAAAAATTTCATAGATATCCCACTCGCATCCCACTAAGCGACCCCATAGCTCTTAAAGGAAAAGACCTAAGCTTTCTTTTGAATCAAAAAAAAAAAAAAAAGAAAAGGGCCCAATTTGAGGAAAAAGTTTTAGATTTTTAAGAAAAAAAAATCAAAAATTTTTTTTTTTATAATTTTTTTTTCGAAAGACTGAAGAAATAGCTATCTTAACTATTTGCAACATATTTTGCTAAAAACAATAGGTAAGAAGTTACATGGATGAGAATAAACACCTCTGTGGCCAAAATGTCAAATTTCCCCTCTAACTCAGAGAGCCCTTGACCGATATCGCTGAAAAATTGTGTCTTGGTGCAAATTTCATCCCGATCGGAAGACATCGGTTTCAAAAGTTGTGTCAGTTGACACGACAAATCCGCAATGTTTAAACAAAAATTTTAATACATATTAAACTTTACCCTCATTGAGAATTAGAAGAAGAAAAATTGTACAATCTCTTAGTAAGAATACGATCGTCAAATAACCAAAAAAAAAGTATTAAAAAAAATTTCCTCTGCAACTTTCAACCGAAAAGTGCTTTAATTCAAAATATTTTGGGCATTGCGTAGGGTATTCATAAATTCAGCCAAGTCGAATTTATTTTTTTACTTATTTTAGAATGCACATGTGTTTAAAATATTTTAAGGGCCCTATTAATCAACTATTGCATGCCAGCTGATAATTCAAGAGATTTGTTTTTATTTAAAAGTTACCATAATATTTACAAAATAAAAAACGCGCGTAAATTAAGATATTTTTCCCTTAAAGTTTAACTGATAAAAATTAGGGTGGGTCGATGACATGCATATTTACGAATCTCGTTAACTAATAGCAAAAAGTGCGCATTTTCGAGCGGATAACGGGAAAAATTATAAAAAAATTTAGGAGGCTACTTTTTCTTTAAAGATTTTTAAAATGCATCCATGGACTATACCGATCCGCTTACATATTATTTGATTTTATTTTCTTAATACACTTTATTTTACCAAATTTTTTATACCCATTTTGATGTTTTTGTTCTCGCAAATTTTCTAATTGTTTGCACTGTGGATAGCAATAAATACCCGAAATTTTTTTAAATTTTATTTTTCCTGTACTTAAATCGGCCTTATGGACCATTTGTGTACTACCCAACAAAAAATAAACGAAGTGGTTCAAAAAGAATTAGTGTTTCACTACATACAAAGTAGCGATAGGTGCCGAACTTCATATTCCGTAGGAAGTACTTTTAAAATCACTTCCAAAAATGCTACAAAATAACAATAAAAACATCTTTCACCAGTTCTTTGCTTAATGATTTTGAAGTACCTTTTTTATATGTTCTTAGGAATCAAATCAAATCACCACAACATATGAACTTCTTTTTCAACTGAATCAATTAGAATGAGGGTGATACACGAAGTATGCAATTTTAGGTTTTGCAAAAATGGTGACAAAATTTGGTAATGGCATTTCTTTTCTTTTTATTTAGAGCAGCGATGCGCACACACATACTATAACATTTATGCTTGTGTGGGTAATAAGTAGCAAGCGAAAAGTAAACAAATTTGCTCAAGCAACAGAATTTTATAGTGTATGTGTGTTGACAGCGCACAAGCAGCATTTTTTAGCCTATTCCCGCGGGAATAGGAATTACAAAAATGCCCATGACTGATTTAGAGCTTAAAAAATCGAAAATCGATTATTGATAAATTTTTCAAATTTTATATCTTATATCAAAAAAAGTTGGTCCTAAATTTAATAAATACATTTACGAACTAAAGCGGATGTTGCTGCATCACATTATTAAAGATTGTTTAAGCTTTTTAGAAAATTGAGGTATAGGCTTGTGGTCAAAACAAACTTGTGAATCAATTCGCCGTGAATTTTAATAGTTTTGTGATCTCTATAATTACTCCTTTTTTTAATTTGAAGTATATACGTTAGATTACATTGTGTCACAAATTTTCAACAAAGTCGTGACCAAATGAATCTGACACCTAATCTTTATGTAAATCCGAACGCTGAATCCGAATATGAAGTCAGAACGGTCAAAAGTAGAACAGTTTTCGAGATATTTACCAGAAAATCGAGAAAATTACCGTTATTTGCTCTTTTCAACTTATTTTTTTAAAACCAAACAATAACATTTTTTAAAATTTTATCACTTAGAACGTTAGCTTATTTCAATACGAACATTTTGTGCCCAATAGGATCCAGATCGGTGCAAAAATGACAAAGTTACAGTAGATTAATTGAATTATCCCACTTTTCGTTTTTTTTTTTAAAAACACAAGTAAATATACAAAGCTAAATGTTAGTAATGAAAAGTGGGTTAATTCACTGAATCTTCTGTAGCTTTGTCATTTTTGCACCAATCTGGGTCTTGTTGGGCGCAAAATGTTCGTATTGAAATAAAATAATCTCCTATGTAATAAAACATTACAATTTTTAATTGTTTGGTTTAAAAAAAAATAACTTGAAAAGAGCAAAATTGCAAAAAATCTTAAAATTTTTCATGAAGTTTGAACTTTTGTCCACTGTAACTCTGTCATTTCTTGACTAATCTTCACAAGCGACACATATTTATTTTAGTAATTTTATTATCTTTCATTAAAAAAAAAAGAAATAAATAAATCGACGAATAGTTTTGAAGGTATTTGTGACATCACCTTTTTTAAAAACACAAATAACGCTTATTTTCGAATATCTCGAAAACTGTTCTACTTTTGACCATTCTGGCTTCATATTCGGATTCAGCAGGCAATTGTACATAAAGATTAGGTGTCAGATACATTTGGTCAAAAAACTATCACGTAGTGTTATCAATGAAATTAATTTTTCTATCACGTAAGGTTTTTAAGATATTCGCGTTTTAATATTGAAATATTTGGGTGTCCTCTGTAACGTATTCTTAAGTTGCTCAAACACAATAGAACTCGATTTAGTAAAAATAAGGCATCTTTATTCCAAATCTGGCATCCAAATTTTTCTATCGCGTACTGTTTTTGAAATATTAGCGTTTGAAAAACTCAAACTCTACTGATACGCACTTATATTCTTTATAAATCACACTAAAATATTGAAACGCGAATATCTCAAAAACAGAACATGCTTGAAAATTGTGGATTGCAGTTTTGGAATCAGGAGGTCCATTTTATATGAAATCAAGTCCTATTTCGTGGAGGCAACGTAAGAATACGTAACAGTGGACCCCTAAAAGTGTTTTTTCTTTTTAACAGCGAATATCTCAAAAACGGTACGTGCTAGAAAAATTTGGACGGTAGATTTGGAAGCAGGAGACCAAAATCTATAAGGACCAGTTAGAAATTTCACTGGAAGGTTTTTGCTGTCGAACAGTGTTTTTAGTGTAAATATTACAAAAAAAAATACTCTTTCAATCAATCTTACAAAAATAAGTGAAAAAAGAACTTCTAATTTAGAAGTTCTAAATCACCAAATAAAAATGGCATAATCACACCCAAAATGCCAAGAAATATGTACTTCTAAAGAAGTGATGAAAAAAGTGCTTCCAAAAGGTCAAGTTATATTAACATCCGGATCACTACTTCAGAAGTTGTGATAAAAACACTAGTGATATATGTTATACTTAAGTGTCAATCTTTCGCCACTGAAAAGTGGCGATAAAAAGAACATACTTTGTGTGTCACGCCCATATTAAATTCATCAATGTTTCAGTTGAAGAAGAAGTACATCTGGTTCATAAGTTGTGGTGAATTTTGTAGTGAATGGTAAGCTCTTTTTTTGCTGGGTATTTTTAAATAAAATATGTTTTTTTTATATAAAAAAATCTAACATTTCAGAATTTTGAAATACTTCCATGGACCAAATTTGTGCAGCTAAAATTTTTTTGGAATTTTTTTCTTCCTTAATAAGCTTTATTTTAAATTAAAAAAAAAACGCGAACTAAATCCGCTTGTAGAGGACTTAAAGTACCTTAATTTTTTTATAATTGTTTCCGTTATCAACTTTTTACTATTAGTTAACGAGATTCTCAAATATGCATATCATCGTCCCACCCTAATAAACATGTAAATAAAATAAAAACGAAATCCGTTTAAGTAGCTTATTGACAATGATACTTTAAGTAGTAAATAAATAATTAACGTATTTGAATTTATGTAAATAATTAAAAAACAAAAATGCTTATATTTATGTCAGCAAATTACATACTAAGTACGTGTGAGATAAGAAATCTTACAAAAACAGCTGATTTGAAGAGAAAAACTTTAATGACAGTTTTTAATTATACATGTGTAAATATAGAAGTGTTAGTTAAATGTGAAGTTAATAGTTAATGTTGGACGTTTATAACAGGGTTGTATGTAGGAGTTATGTTGAGGGGAAGAGGGTCTGCGAATCTGCGAACTTTTCGTATTGAAAAATATCTTAGAATCTACAAATTTGTCTATACGAAAAAATGTGTCAGAGTCTGGGAATTTTTCTATACGAAACAGTTTTAAAACCCGAGAATTTTCTATGTGTTTTAGAATCTTAGAATTCTAAATTTAGGATATAAGAAATTAAATTCCTCTTTATGATTTTTAATATAATGCTAACAGAACTGTATGTCATCAAAAACAAACGACTTAAGCAACAAACTTTGTTTGGTTATTTCTTCAGAAATACACTAAAAACTAAAGACTTAAGCAACAAACTTTTTTTGTTCATACTTATTAAACTTAAAATATTTATTTGTTTAAAGTTTTTATAATGTTGCGAAGTTTTTTTGAATGTTACTAAGTTTTTTTAAATTCTATTTTTTTTAATTTCAATACTCTGCGAATTTTCTACACATCATATGAGGCATTCCACACCAAATGTCCAGCGAAAAAAAAAAATGTGTACCGTAAACTTCTAAATAGGTTGTATGGATAGCCCTATATTAGAGTGTCCCTTATTTTGGAAATGTTGGAAATGTTGAGACAGTACCCGCTCATTTTTTTCCATTTGACTTAAAAATAATTTTTAAGGCTTTCTGCTCTAAAAAATTTTTCGAAAAAAAAAATTAAAGCCGTTCTACGGTAAAAAAATTTTAAAAAACATTTTTTTTTAGTTTTGACAAGCATCGGTTTTAGGTGTTATATTGCTTTTAATGATACATATTAAAAAAAAAATATTTTTAATTTCTGTGACATCTTTATCTTTTTCAAAAAAAAAACAAATCTGATCCGTTGGGGTCCTACGATAAAAATTTTATAAAAAATATTTTTTTTTAGCTTTAACAAGCAACGGTCTTAGTTGTTATGTTATTTTTAATGATATATATTCAAAAAAAATATTATTAATATCTCTGTGCATCTTTATCGTGCATCGAAAAACATCATCAATGCATTTTTACCCTTTTTTAGAACACGATACAGATGTCACAGATACAAATAATATTTTTTTATGAATATATATCATTTAAAGCAACATAGCAACTAAAATCGTTCCTTGTCAAAACTAAAAAAAACAAGTAAGAAAATTATAGTCGGTCAAGACCGACCATATAATACCCTACACCAGAGTTTCCCGGAAAATGGGTCCCAAGTTCAAACATGGACTGATTAGATCTATATTTTGTCAAATCTTTAATAAGTGTAAAAAGCACTCTGAAATCAAATTTGAGTGGAATATGCTTCTTTTTGTTGACAATAAACCGCTTCAACTGAATATCGGCCGAAATTTTCACATGGGACCTAAGTCCAAAAATGGTCCGATGATAATCAGATTTGACAAAGTTATTAAAGTACGCGTTTAACATACACAAACAGAATTATAATTAAATATTTTCTATTTTCATGAAATTTGAGAGATTTATGTGAAAATCGGGAAGGTGGTTTGTATGGGGGCTACAAGAAGAACTGGTCCGATTTCTTCAAAATTCGGAATGGTGATTTGTGTGGATGAAGCATGATTACCTGCCAAATTTCGAAAAGATACCCATTAAAATGCGGTTGTTAGAGTCATTTGAGTCAAAATTAAAGAGGACCTTTGTATGGGGGCTAGGTCTAAATATGGACCGATTTTTTCCAAATTCAATAGGCTTCGTCCTTGGGCCAAAAGAGGCTCAAGTTTCAAGTCAATTGATTAAAAAGTGCGACCTGTACCGTGTTTACACCGTTTACATGGACAGACGGACGGACGGACGGACGGACGGACGGACGGACAGACGGACGGACGGACGGACGGACGGACATCGTTAAATCGACTCAAAAAGTGATTCTAAGTCGATCGGTATACTTAAAAGTGGGTCTAGGACCAATATTTCGGGTAGTTACAAACATCAGCACAAACTCATTATACCACAGTGTGGTGTAGGGTATAAAAATTTTAAATTTTTTTACCGGAGGACCCCTGCGGGTTTAATTTTTTTTTTTTCGAGCAGAAATCCTTATCCCACCAAAATCAAACTTTTTGTCGTGAATAAGCTATCCAAGTAATATAATAACACAGTGATACAAAATCGAACTTTCGGAATCGGAATGCGATGAAACCAAAAGCAAATGAAAGCTGACGTTTTCCATAACAAAACCCTCAAGGCCTTTTTTTAGGTCAGAGCTAGATTTTGTTTTACACGCATTTAAAGTTGGGGATTTTAAAGCATTTAAAGTTTTTGTGTACTAAACATGTCCTACTTTAAAGGCCCCTGGTGGTGCCCTTATTGGACATGAAGGGTCCAGTTTCCAAACTTAAGCTCAAAATTACTTCAGCTATGACTGGTATGAATTTTGCTGCAATCGGTCCAGTACCTACAGTGACTCAATGTAATAATGGAACAGCATATATTTTTAAGCAGTTCTTTAAATGAAAAGTTATCAATACCAAACCTTATTATTATCAATCGACTATTTTTGAAAAAAGTGCTATATAGGAAATTTTCCAAGCTTTAATTTAAGCTTGCTAGCGTCCAGATTGAGCAAATATTAAATGAGATACGAGGGTCACACTGGAAATTGAAATAATTTGTATATGTTTTTTTGAAATTTTTTTAAAAATATTCTAAGTCGATTTTTCCCAAGTTCAAACATTAAAAATTTAAAAAATTATCCAATAATTTTTATTTAGTTATCAGCTAGTTTTTCCAACAACCCAAACAAAAAATTAAATTTTTTAAATACAGTGGAAGAAATCCGCATTTTTTGACCTCCAACTCGTTTGACCACCAATTTTTTGTAAACAAAGAAAATTTTAATTATTCTAAAATCTTATCACTATACACTTAGGTGTACTCAAATTAATAAACAGTAAAATATTTTCTTTGTTTACAACAAATTGGTGGTCGAAAGAGTTGGAGGTCTAAAAATGCGGATTTCTTCTACTGTATTTAAAAAATTTCATTTTTTGTATGGGTAGTTGAAAAAAAAAGCTGATGACTAAATAAATATTATTGAATATTTTTTAAAATTTTTAATGTTTGAACTTAGAAAAAATCGACTTAGAAATATTTTTAAAAAAATTTTATAAAAATATCTACAAATAATTTCATTTTCCAGTGCGACCCTCGTATCTCTTTTTATATTTGCTCAATCTGGACGCTATCAAGCTTAAATTAAAGCTTGGAAAATTTCCTTTATAGCACTTTTTTCAAAAATAGTCGATTGATAATAATCAGGTCAAGTATTGATAACTTTTCCTTTAAAGAACTGCTATCAAATATATGCTGTTCCATTATTACTTTGAGTCACAGTATTTACTGAATAGCCAAATTATTAAAATAAACCACTGTACACCGTTGCGTATGATTGTTATTTAAAGGCAATTATTAATATAAATCACTGGACACCGTTGCGTATGATTGTTATTTAAAGGCAATTACAATATTAATCATTCGCCACTAATACAGTTTTCAAGCATTTATTATTATAATTATAATAAAAGTGCACTAACTTCAAATGCTTGTAGCTCTGAACTAGAAAAAAGCCTTGAGGGATTTGTTATGGAATATGTCAACTTTAATGTGCTTTTGGTTTCATCCCATTCCGATTTTGGGTGTTGCACTGTGTAATTAATAACAAAAAAATTAAAAATCAAAAAAAAAAATTTTTTGGTTTGTATAGAAATATGATTTTTTAGGCCCCGTCGCGTAGGGAAGGCGTGGTCTTAGGGGCGTAAAAATTTTCCTAAGTTATTTTTAAGTCAAAGGGAAAAAAATGACCGGGTACCGTCTCAACATTTTCAACATTTCCAAAATAAGGAACACTCAACCCTATATGGAACATAGAAAATTGAGTTTTTGTTTTTTCAATTTTTCAAAAACTGGGCTTAGGAGGTGGTCAAATATTGGAAAATTGTCAAATTTGTGGCGAGTTGCCTTGATTAAATATTTATCACATTAAAACGGAATGCACCACAATCTCAAAAATTTACATTCTTATATAGTTTTGTATGGGATATCGATTAAAATTTTTTTTTGGAAAATTTTCAGAACCCGTTCTGAAATTTTCCATTTTTTAAAAAAGTCAATTTATCAATAATCCGGCCACTTTTTATACCCTACACCACTCTGTGGTACAGGGTATATTGAGTTTGTGCTGATGTTTGTAACTACCCGAAATATTGGTCCTACCTTCAAGTATACCGATCGACTCAGAATTAGTATTTGAGTCGATTTAGCGATGTCCGTCCATCCGTCTGTCCGTCCGTCCGTCCGTCTGTCCATCTATCGGTTTAAGCACGATACAAGTCGCAATTTTCAATCAATTGACTTGAAATTTGAAGCTTAAGCATCTATTGGCCCAAGGACGAAGCCTATTGAAATTAGAGAAAATCGGTCCATGCCCCCATACAACCGCCCCCTTTGGATTCGGGTTAATGTCTCTAATAACCGTATTATAGTAGATATCGCTTTGAAATTTAGCAGGTAATCCAATTTTGTATGCACGAATCATCATTCCAAATTTCAAAGGAATTGGATCGGTCCTTCTGGTAGTCTCCATACAAACCACCCTCCCGATATTCACATAATTCCCTCAAAATTCATACAAATGGAAATATTTGATAAAAATTTTATTTTTATGTGTTAAACGTGTACTTTAGTAACCTAATCAAATCAGAATATAATTGGACCATTTTTAGACTAAGTCCCCCTTATAAAAATTTCGACCGATATTCAGTTAAATCGGTCTATTAATAAAAAAGATAAACCAATTCCACTAAAATTTTATCTGTGTGTGTTTTCTACACTAAATAAAGATCTAACAAAAGACAGACCCAATCGGTCCATGTTTGGACTTGGGACCCATTTGCCGGAAACACTGGTGTAATGTCATATGGTCGGTCTTGACCAACATAATTTTCTTAATTGTTTTTTTTTTAATTTTTTTTTTTAATTTTTTTTTTTTAAGTTTAGATGTTTGTCCATCCACACAAAAAATTCAGAAACACGTTCTTCGTTTTTTTCGAGAAAATCGCATTTGAATTTTAAATTTCATAATAATTTTGTAATTTGGTTGTTTTTTGTTGTTTTAATGTTGCGAATGAGTATTATTAATTGCATAAATATTTCTCATACGCTCTGTTGATACTAGAAAATACAAGCAAATTATGCATTTTGGTGAAAATGCATATTTTAGGTTTTAAATGCTTATTTAGTACATATTTCCAATTTTTAAGTGCATATTTTGGCATAAATTAACAAAAACACAAATTGAAATTTATTTGTTTCAAAAACTATTTTAAGAATTTATTTTTGAAAGTAAAAAAAAAAAATTTTTTTTATAATTTTTTTATAGATTGTCTTAATTCCTAAAAAAAAAATCTTGCTTACATAAGGGTTTAAATGTTACTTTTTACACCCCGCAATATTTTTTGCTTTTTCAGAATTTTTTCGTAGTAAAACAAGATTTTTATTGCACACATTTAATTTTTTAGTGCATATTTTAAGGTTTTTTAGTTTAGTGCATATTTTGAATTTTTTTAGTGCATATTTTCGATTTTTTAGTGCATGAAAATCTCGTCCGTAGTTATAACATTATGCTAACAACACCGTATGTCATAAAAAACAAAAAACTTAAGCAACAAACTTTGTTTGGTTATTTCTTCAAACACAAAACTAAAGACTTAAGCAACAAACTTCTTTTGTTTAAACTTATTTAACAAAAATTTAACGACAATCTAGAAATTACTTTCAAAATTGTACCTGTTTCTGTTTTGGTTTTTTTCTTCAATTGTAAAGAAAATTAATTATGCTAAACATGTTACATTATAAATTTACAAAAACATTTTTTTTAACTTTAAATTCATTACAAAAAAAATAGCAACCACCACGAACGTACATAAAAAAAAAATCAAGGTTAGTTTTAATATAAATTATGTAATAATTTAATTTTTTGGCTGCATTTAATTCATGGCTTCCATTGACCAATCTATCGATATGTTTCAACTGTATTTGGGGGTGCAATATACCGTGAATATTTATCCAATATGTCAATCAAAACGGTTTAGTTTTTTATTTTTTCATGATCATGTTTAAAGTAAATAAACCAAAAAAAATTAGATATTTTAAATGTGGTCAAATGAAAATATTACGCATTTTAACGTGCACGCCTTCATAAAAACTCTATCAGTTTTCAAATCAAAACGTTGCATTGGTTTAGTAACCTTGAAATTTTTTTTAACGTTTTATTTTGTAATATATATGAACAGTTTTTTTTAATCCACAAACTAGGATTTTCAAGAAATCTATTTTATTTAAAACCTTTGTTTAAAACAGCATATGAGGTAATTTACATCTAGCTACGCTACAGAAAACCCAGATATTGTAAATCGATAATTACCTCTATTTGTCACAATAATTGCTAAATCAAAATATAAAACACCGTCATCCTAGCTATAAATGTTGCCAAATTGATTTATTTTAACTTTTTCACTAAAGTAACATAATTTTATCCTTATATAAATATTTTTTTAATATCAACACCTACAAACCGGGGCGGAGCAAACAAAATGCATTTTTAAATCCTTTGGGTCCAAGTGCAGGACTTTGAACATTTTTTTAAATAAAAATACAAAAAACCCAGTGAAATTTTATTTTTTTTAGAGCTTGTTTTAGTTCTTCAATCAAATTTTTCCCCCTGATCCAATTTTGCGCATTAACGAACTTAATCAGCCTTTGACCATAAATATAACATTGTTCTCTCATGGAAGAACTGACATCGCTTGAATGTCCTAAAAAGGAAAAAGGATTAATAACATAAATATCGGGTCCTAAGCCTATTTTCCATCACTATATTGTGGTTAGGGTATAAAAACGTTGGAAATCTAAATAAACATCTGAAAAATTTAAATTTATCAAATTTATTAAATAAAAAAATTTTAAAAAAATTCGAAAAATTCGAAAAATTCTAGAATACTCCTAAAAAATCCAAAAAAAATTAGAAACATTAAGGAAAATTCTACAAAATGTGTTGAAAACTCAAAAAAAAAAAGAATGGAAATAAAAACATGTAGAAAAGTTAAATTCGATGTGGCCGAATCTATGAACACACTCCACAATGCCCATTTAAGTGATATTAAATTTTTTAACGTGAAAAAATAACAATTTTGATTAGTTTTTATTTTGTGCAAAAAACTATTTTTTCAAGTAATTAAAAAAAAAAATATTTAATAAACTTTTTTTGAGTGTAAAATTTTTTCGAGTGTATTTTTTTTTTAGTGTAAAAATATTTTTGATTGACAATATTGAAAATATTTTACAACGTATTTTGGTCACTCAAAAACATTTTTGCACCAAAAAAAAAAAAAAAATACACTCGAAAAAAATTTTACACTCCAAAAAAATTTTACACTCAAAAAAAATTTTAGTTTTTTTATTTTTTCAAAAATTACTAAAAAAAAGTTTTTTTACACAAATTAAAATATTTCTAATCAAAAATATTATTTTTTTCAGGTTAGAAAATTTACTATCACACCCTAAAAAAATGAGTTCAGTTTCCTACTATTAATTGGGTAAATTTCAACAAATTCAAAAAATATACTCCCGAGTAAAAATGTTTAGATATATTTTTATATATCACGTCTTATCCGTGATTTAAAAGATCTTACTCGGATCAGAACTGATCCGAAATTTGAAAGATCAGTACTGATCCGAAAAATGGATCGCTAAGATTAGATCAGTTTTAATCGGACGGATACAATGTTATCCGAAAAATGGGTTTATATAATTAGATAAACCCATTTTTCGGATGAAATTGTATCCGTCCAATTAAAACTCATCTAATCTTAGCGATCCATTTTTCGGATCAGTACTGATCCTTCACATTTTTATTTGGGCTACTATAAATTGAGTAAATTTCCAATATTTTTAAGTAGAATTACGCAATTTGTGTAAATTTACCCAATTTATAGTAGGAAACTGAAATCATTTTAATTAAAGTGCACTTAAAAAGGCCATTGTGGAGGTTATTCATAGATTCGGCCAAGTCGAATTTAACTTTTCTACTTGTTCTGCACGCTCACGTGAGTAACTTAAATTTTTGCTCACGCTCACAAAATAATCACCCTCACGAAGACTTACAAATATTTATTTAACATTTTTCGATTTCTTACACAAAAAGAACTTAAATTCCTAAAAACAATCATAAACATTTATTTAAATCACAATTTGGTATTAATAATCATCTAAATTCAATGTGATTTTATTACTTGTTTTCTGTTTCAGATCATTTTCTAATCACACATACTCACTCACGAGCATATTTTTTCTACTCACACTTACTCACAATCACGTGAGTAAATTTAATACAACTCACATTCACGTGCACTCACGCAAGCTTCACACTCACGTTGACTCACACTCACGAAACAAAAAAATTTCAATAACGAAAATTTCAAAAATATTTGAAAATTTTCCGCACAATTTAATGTTCAGCGAAATTTTCTATTTTCTTTTTTCGGGACGAAATTTTAAGTTAAGCCAAATTTTACAATTTTTTTGTTGATTTTTTTGGTCCGAAAGGAAATATAAGGAGAAAATTAATACGCAAACTCACGCAAAAAAATCGACTCACGCACACTCACTCACGCAAAAATCTTACTCACGCACACTCACTCACGCAATTTTTGTCTCCACTCACACTCACTCACAATCACGTGAGTAAAATTGAATTCAGTCACACTCACGCGTGAATCACGCTCTAATCTGCTCATGTGCCCATTTGTAGTTTTAACGCTTGTTTTTTTAAGGCTCGGTTTTTTCAGCACGTGAATTTAAGGTGAAGCGAGTCTGAAATTTACGGGTTTCCTAATAACTTTTGAACCACTGGACCGATTTGGGTGAAATTCAATATGAAATAGCCCAGGGAAACGACAAATTTATTGACCAAGTTTCAGCATCTTTAGAGTTGCCTTTAGAAAGTTATCGTGTTTATACCCTACACCACACTGCGGTACAGGGTATAATGAGTTTGTGCTGATGTTTGTAACAACCCGAAATATTGGTCCTAGACCCACTTTTACGTATACCGATCGACTTAGAATCACTTTTTGAGTCGATTTAGCGATGTCCGTCCGTCTGTCCGTCCGTCTGTCCGTCCGTCCGTCTGTATGTCTATGACAACAGTGTAAACACGATACAGGTCGCAATTTTTTATCAATTGACTTGAAATTTGAAACTTAAGCCTCTTTTGGCCCGAGGACAAAGAATATTGAAATTGGAAAAAATCTAAAAAATATTTAAACCTAGCCCCCATACGAAGGTCTGCTTTAGTTTTGGCTCAAATGACTCTAATAGTCGCATTTTAATAGAAATCTTTTCGAAATTTGGCAGGTTATCATGTTTCATCCACACAAATCACCATTCCGAATTTTAAAGAAATCGGACCAGTTCTTCTTGTAGCCCCCATACAAACCACCTTCCCGATTTTCACATAAATCTCTCAAATTTCATGAAAATAGAAAATATTTAATTAACATTTTGTTTGTGTATGTTAAACGCGTACTTTAATAACCTTATCAAATCTGATTATCATCGGACCATTTTTGGACTAAGGTCCCATGTGAAAATTTCGCCCGATATTCAGTTGAAGCGGTTTATTGTCAACACAAAGAAGCCTATTCCACTCAAATTTGATTTGTGAGTGCTTTTTACACATATTAAAGATTTGACAAAATATAGATCTAATCAGTCCATGTTTGAACTTGGGACCCATTTCCAGGGAAACTCTGGTGTAGGGTATTATATGGTCGGTCTTGACCGACTATAATTTCCTTACTTGTTTTTATCTCGTAAATTCACCAAAAACTTATGCCGAAATTCACTCATTTGTTAATAACTTTTGAACCACTGGACCGATTTCGCTGAATTGTAATACCAATCTGTCCAGGTAAATCCCCAACATATATGCCAAACTCCGTAAAGTCTTTCAAAAGTAAGCGTGTTTTCAACAGACAGACAGACGGACATCGTTAGATCGTCTTAAAATCGATCGAGGATCATGAATATATATACTTTATGGGGTCTTACACCAATATTTCGAGGTGTTACACACGGAATAACAAACTTATATATACCCTCTATCATTAGAGTGGAAGATATAAAAAATGGGTGAAAAAATGGCGATTTTTTTTTTTTTTAACCATTTCTTTCTAATAAACTATATTATGTTTCCAGATGAAATGTTTTTTTAATGCCTATTCAACGGTGGCATAACAAAATTCGCCTTCGTTAAATATTTTTTTCATGAAAATATGTATGTGGGTGGTATTCATGTGAAGACATAGACGTACGATATCCATATGAATACGAAATATTCTTTATTAAATTTAAATTGACACGTATTTTTTTCTAGACGATATTCCTGTTAGTTCAGGAGTTATCGAATTTTTCCCGAAGATGTTGTGTATTTAGTACATAAATTCTTATTATGTCTACTTACATACGAATATAAGAATTTGCTAAATACTCTTGACAATGTAATCTGACAAATTCCGAAACACGTGTCGTGTAAGTCTAGCAAAATGAATTGATTGGTTTCAATTTAAAACAAACAACTTTATAAATCGTTTCTTGAAAATTATTATTTTGACAATATCATGAGTAGTAATGATTAGTAAAAGAAATATGACCTTGAGCTAGAATAATCTTTCTCAAAATAATTTTTCTTTGGGAAAATTAAAAAAAAAAATTGGAATTTTTTATATTAAAAGAATCTAAAATTTTTTTTAAAAAAAAAAGTTTAAGAATCTGAAAAAATGTCTATAAGAAAAATGCTGAATCTGAGAGTTTTTCTACAGAAAATACATTTTGAGAATTATTTGAATAAAAATTAGTTTGAGTACAAAAAATTTATGCAAACTATAAAAAATTTTAAAAATATTTTTTATTTGTCACAGCCGAATTTTAGAAAAAACAAACACACTTTATTTGCAGTAATTCTTAAATTTTTTTGAGCACGTTTTCACCAAATAGCCCTGGTGTTGTAAATCTTTTGTATGAATTTTATCAATAAACATTAACACACATTTTATTATCTGCATATTTCGGCGTTTGTATTTAAATTTTGTTCATTTGAATTAATTATATTAACTTTTTAGTAAAAGCATTGTTTGCTAATTTTTATTTTTTGGTTTTCTAATTTTTAAATAAAATATGCGTAAAATTCTGCGCCCAACCATTAAATTAAAAAACACACACTAGAAAAAAAAAACTAAATGGATATTAAAAATCAATGTCATGCATAAATTCCCAAAAGTGAAAAAATAAAAAAATAAAATATTTAGTAATGTTTAGCTAAGGCAGAATAATATTATTAAACAAATAAAAATCTGCGATTCAACATTACTGGTCATTTATAAAATAAAAAATAAAATAAACAAGAAAAAAAAACATCAAATTCAAATAAAAATTACACGTTACAAATATAATATTTATTTAAACATAGACGGAGAGAAGACGCTATGAAGCACATCGTCATCTTCGGCACCATCCATTCAAGTGTTAAGGTCAACTTGTAGAATAAGGAATCTTAAAAAACAAACTTAGATTTTATTTTCAGAAAAACTAAGAATTTTTTAAACAATATATATGTGGGGCATTCCATGTTGATTTATTTAATATGGTGCTTCAAAAAAGTCAAGTTGTTAGATATTGACCGTTACTCCAACTAGATATCGTCACCTTAAATGCAAAAAGGCCCTAACTAACAAAAATATGCAAAATCTGTACACACAAAAAATTATTGGCTAAAAATTTTCAATTAAATGAATTGATCAACAATATTTAAATGAGTCAATCAATATTTTGATTGAAATTTTTGCTATTTTTTGTTACAAATTTTCAACATACCAGATTTTTTTCTCTTTAATTTATTTGAATAGATTAATTCAAAACTATACAAAATAATCGGGCTTTACTTTTTTATTGTTGGCAACATATTGGAAAGCAAAAAAGATGCATTTTTTGATAATTTTGTCATAAGCTTACAATTCATTTGTTAAATCAATCATTATTTTGATTGACTTTAAAGAAAAAATAGATCAAATTTTTGATCAAAATCGAAAAAATGTTTGATTGAAATAATTTTCAATCTATCACCTACAATTTGATGATTGGTATAACAATTTTTTTAATTGGAGGAATTTCAATCAAAAAATTGATTGAATCCGCGTTTTTGTTGATTGAAATTCGTTTCAAATTTTTTCTGTGTATTTTTATTGATTCTGTTGTATTTTATTAACCTACACAAAAAAATAGGGTCACATAATAAAAATTAGCGATTTTATAGCCAAAAATTAAAAACATGTGAATTGCGAAATCGCCAATCAACGTAACTAGAAAAACATTTTTAAATAATTTTGTGATTAATTTTGACACATATTAACAAAAGGTATGTCCTTAGAAAATTTATGTCCAATTCAATCAAAACCAACAGAGTAATTAACAAATTCAAAATTTTACTCAATACTGTTTTTTGCTTCTCCTTTATAATAAATAAAATGTGAGTTAGGTCCTTTTGCATTATTTGGGTGTAGAAATACGTTTAACGGAATTATAGGATAATCGGACATGTCCGATTTTTAATAAATGGCATTTTGTATGGGAGCTCATTTAAGAAGTGTAGAAAGGGGGTAGGTATGTTCGGAAATATGTTTGGAGGGAAAAAATAATGGGGGTCGGCCTTACATTTTACCCCTTTAGGGGGAACCATGTGCGCGCTATGAGCGGATGTACTAAAAAACAAATTTTAAATAAAACAAGTAGAAAAGTTGAATTCGACTTGGACTTGAATGCCTTTTTAAGTGATAGTAAATTTTCTAACGTGAAAAAAATAACTTTTTTTGATTAAAAATATTTTATTTTATGTAAAACAACTTTTTTTTTAGTAATTTTTGAAAAAAAAAATTACTAATTTTTTTTTTTTTTTGAGTGTAAAATTTTTTTCGAGTGTATTTTCTTCTTTTTTTATATGACTATGAACACCCTCCACAATGACCTTTCTAAGTGATATTAAATTTTCTAACGTGAAAAAATAACTGTTTTTGATTAGAAATCTTTTATTTTGTGTAAAACAACTTTTTTTTAGTAATTTTTGAAAAACAAAAAAATAATTTACTAAATTTTTTTTGGGTGTAAAATTTTTTTTGAGTGTAAAATTTTTTTCGAGTGTATTTTTTTTTTTTTATTTTAGTGTAAAAATATTTTTGAGTGACAAAAATACGTTGTAAAATATTTTTGCGACTTACCAATGTTTTTAAAACATGTTTAACGGTTTTTCAACACGTGAATTTAAACTAATCTGAAATTCACGGTTTTGCTAATAACTTTTGGACCACTGGACCGATTTGGCTGAAATTCAATATGAAGCAGGCCAGAGGAACAACAAATACATATGCCAAGCTTCAGCATCCTCAGAATTGCCTTTCGAAAGTTAGCGTGTGTTTTATCTCGTAAATTCACGAAAAACCATTGCCGAAATTAAGTTTTTTGCTCATAACTTTTGAACCACTGCACAGAGGGCCAGACAGATCGATTTCCGGCCAAAAGTCCTTATTTGTACATTCTCAAAAAAAAATGGTTACCAGTTTGTTGGGCATATATAGGAGAAGGTTTTCTGAACTTATCTTTATGATCCAATTACACCCTTTCCTTTGACAGGTCTTCAAAGTTAAAAAAGTTGGTAAAAAATTTTTAAATGTTGAGATACTTTTTTAATTTTTTTTCCAAACTTCTATTACTAATGTTTAACTTTTTGTTTGAGTGGTTCAACCTTATATATAAGCCTTTGTAACGAAAATAACATGGACAAATATAACTCATTTTCCTGGCAGCAATTCGCGTTTTTTGTGAAAAAAGTTATAATTTTTTGGTTATTTACCTCGCGCCGAAAAAATCCTCAGCGATCCTCAGTTCGATACAATCGGTCTATATTTTTTTTTATGTAGAATGGATCTATATCATTCGAAAAAAGTTGTCCAAACTTGCTCGAAATGATAAATGGCGAAATTACAGCTATGTATGCAGTGGTCCAAGATTTGTTTAAAAAAAAATAATGTAACCCAAAATAATGTTTTACGGCTTGAATAGTTTTTTTTTATCGTCAGAGAATGCCTTAAGTGCAGAAAAATTTTTTTTTTCTACATTTCTAGTTTTTTTGTAGAGTTATGGAAAATATCAGTTACACCATTTTCAATTAAATTCAAAGATTTTTTATTGAATTTCCAAAATAAAGAAAAAAGTGAATAATTTGTCGTCACCATTTCCAAAAGCTTTTCTGAAACTAAGTAAGTCATTTACACCATTTCCATATTTATATCAAAAATAAAAAAATATATATATATAAAAATCATGTCCGTATTTTTAACTTCAGACACGTTTTTAGTACCCTTCGAAGACTCCTTCGTGTTAAGTTTTCAGATTTTTTTGATGACCCGTTCGAAAGATATCGAATTTTTAAAAATTGGTAGTTTGTTCCTTTACTCAAATTTCTTTTACTCATAACTTCTTCAATAATGGTCCAAATTTCAATTTTTTTTTTTTTTAATTTTTGTTTTTTTACGTACTTTTAAAAAAAAAAATTCCAAAAAATTCTTAAAAGCTCTCTAACATGCGATTTTTAAGTTTTAAAATTTAAGTCTCATTTTTGAAAATGTTTGTACTCTTCGATTTTTTTGAAATTTTTTGTGTAAAACTTCTATTGATTCTACAAGTTTTTTGCCCAGGAGGATCGTGGGATAACAATTATTACTATTTTTTTAAATTTTTTGAAAAAAATTTATTGTAATTTTCCAATCTTAAAATCATTTCTACTGCTCCAATGGTGCGTCTTAGAGGGGTCATTTATAAGACCGACCCCCATTAATTTTTACGTCTTAACATTTCTTTGGAACAAACTAATACCCTATCTCCAATTTCTAAGGGGGCTCTCACACAAAACGACATTTTTTAAAATTTGCTCCAACCGCTCTAACTGCCCTAATAGTGCCCTTAGAGCAACAAAATGTATGACCGACCCACAATATTTTTTTAGTCCAACAAAATGTATGACCGACCCAGAATATTTTTTTAGTCCAAACATTTTCTCTGAACACACCTACCCTCTATCTTTAACTGTTAAGGCGGTTCCCATACATTTTTTTTTTATTTTTTGTAAATTTGTTTTATTTAATCAGGTCATTAGTGAGACCGACCCCCATTTATTTTTACCCTACAATATTTTTGTAAAACATACCTACGCCCTATCTCCACTCCCTAAGTAGGCTCCCATACAAATAACAGTTGGAGCAAATTTTATAAAAATGTAATTTTGAATGGAAGCCTACTTAGGGAGTGGAGATAGGGTGTAGGTATGTTTTACAAAAATGTTGTAGGCTAAAAACAAATGGGGGTCGGTCTCACTAATGACCCCTCTCGGACTCACCATTGGAAGCCGGTAGAAGCTGATTAAATAAAACAAATTTACAAAAAATAAAAAAAATTGTATGGGGACCGCCTTAACAGTAAAAGATAGAGGGTAGGTGTGTTCAGAGAAAATGTTTGGACTAAAAAAATATTCTGGGTCGGTCATACATTTTGTTGCCCTAAGGGCACTATTAGGGCAGTTAGAGCTGTTGGAGCAAATTTTAAAAAATGTCGTTTTGTGTGGGAGCCCCCTTAGAAATTGGAAATAGGGTATTTGTTTGTTTCAAAGAAATGTTAAGACGGAAAAATTAATAGGGGTCGGTCTTATAAATGACCCCTCTAAGACGCACCATTGGAGCAGTAGAAATGATTTTTAGATTGGAAAATTGCAATAAATTTGTTTCAAAAAATTTTTAAAAATAGTAATAATCGTTATCCCACAATCCTCCTGGGCAAAAATTTGTAGAATCGATAGAAGTTTTACACAAAAAAATTTCAAAAAAATCGAAGAGTACAAACATTTTCAAAAATTAGATTTAAATTTTAAAACTTAAAAATCGCATACTAGAACGCTTTTAAACATTTTTTGGGACTTTTTTTTCAAAAGTACGTAAAACTACAAAAATTTTGAAAAAAAAAATGAAATTTGGACCATTATTGAAGAAGTTATGAGTAAAAGAAATTTGAGTAAAGGAACAAACAACCAATTTTTAAAAATTCGATATCTTTCGAACGGGTCATCAAAAAAATCTGAAAATTTACCACGAAGGAGTTCTCGAAGCGTACTAAAAACTGTAAACAAATTGGGAAAATCTAAAAAAAAAAAAATTTCAAAGTGTCCGATTTGACATGGAATGCCCCATATACAGGTGGCACTAAATTTAAGAGTTTTAAAGAGAAGTTAAAAGTCAGTAACAATTAATTTTGTTTCGAAGCTCCAACAAAATTTTGTTGTGATACCGGACTTAAACGCAAATGAGTTAATTCGAAATCCCGTAAAAAGCAGCATCGCATGGTTTACCTGTGTGTCTTACCGTATATCCAATAAATATTCTTAATCTTTAATACAGTAAACTTCTTTGTTTAGGATAGTGTAGTAACAAAATAAAAACATTATAAACAAATAAAATCTGTTTTAAATTTTTTTTTATGAAATTTTGTTACTTTTTTGTCTAATTTATTACATTTTAATAATAAAAAAAAACAGGTAAAACTACAAAAAAAAATAATAACAAAGTTAATATTCGACCACAAACACAACAGAACATTATCAAATTCATGGATGTTCCTTGATGCTGAACATATGTGAATTTTAATTAAAATGATTTTATTGGTCTCTACTTTTAGGAACCATTTTGAATGACTAGTCTGAGTTTTACGATTACTTTTAAATGGTTGAGTTGTAAAAAAAGAACAACACAGTGCAACGAAAATGAGAAATAAAAGTACGATCTCACATAAATAGATAAATCTGACACTTTTTAGGAGATAGAAAAAGTAACAAAGTACAGTTTTAAGGCATTTTAACCCTGTTAAAATTTGAATTCATAAAAGGTCTCTTTTGAATATTTTTTTTCGATGAAGGGTCCTATATTAAAAGCTTTAAGTCTATATGACCATTATCTCAGAAGAAAAAAAAAGTATCAAAGTACACTAGTTTACAATTTTTTGCATCTTAGAATTGGAATTATCAAAAAGTTCTTTTCACAATGTTTTTTTCTGTCGGACGATCCAATATTCCTACGTTTTAAAGTTACAGAGCCATTATTGTCAAATTTTGAGATTCTGGGGTCTTTAGTTCAAAAGTCATAAAAAACTAAAAAATTTCTTCAAAATAGTTTATAAATTTTCCCACAATCTAGTTAAATTTAATTTATAGCTGGAAAATTTTCTTAATTGTCGTGTACTGTTAAATAGTCTATTATTTTCCTTAAATGGAATTCCCTAAATTTGTTTTGTTTGTTACATGAAAAAAAATATTTATTTTTAGTTTTTGGACGTTATTTTCTACCAATTAGTTCATCATTTTAGATTTGAGAAAGTTTTTTCCACTATTTTATTAAAATTTTTATAAATTGGGGAAATGTTTTTTTTTTTAAAAACTTAAAATGGCGATATCTCAAAAACTAAGCCAGATAGAGTAAAATGGAGGCCATTTTTTGTTCTTTGGATCGTCTCCTTACATTGGATTTAAAATAGTTGGCTCATTTCTCGGTAAATATTGCCAACACAACAAAAAATGTAAAAGGATTTTTGTAGCTCTTAACACGTAAAACCACCAAATACCCAAAAGCTCTCCGAGTAATAGTTTTAAAGTTATCGAGTTTTTTTAAATTCTCAAGACCCGACTGGTCCCTAAAAAATCCCTAAGCAAGGTAGAGCGAAACGGACAAAAATTTTGGATCAAAAACTATGACGATTCTTAAGGAACCCAGCTGGGCCCATCGGGGTCTGAACCTATCGGGTCCGAACCCAATGGAGTCTTCACCCAATCGGGTCCTCACATGTGTATGAACTTAATTGAAATAAAATGTTTCCCATTTTTTAGTTCAAATTGTCATAACATTAAAAAAAATTAATCTTTCCTTATTTTTAAGAAAAGGAATTTTCGTGAATTTACTATTTTTTTTTGTAAAATTATTTTGGAAATTTGAAAAATTATAAAAAGATTGTAAAATTAAAAAAAAAACAATTTAATTTCGATCGAAATTTTTTTGTTAAAAAACAAGGAAAACTGTCAAATATTGGTAAAATGGGATTACGAGACTTTTTCTAGTAATTTGACAAGGTTTTTTTGTGTGCTGTGTTCATAGGCGCTGGTAAAGTTCTTAAATGGACGAAAGCGGACCAAAGGAAAAAGCTTTCATTTGAAGAACTAAACCAACCTCTTTTATGTCAGAAGAAGCTCTGCAGGCAGACATGGTAAAAAAGTAATTCTGGTAAAAAAATTGAAAAAAATTTTAATGAAAAACAAGTAAAAAAGTTAAATTCCGCTTTGCCGAATGTATTGATACCCTCCACAATGTAAAAAAAGATTATTTGCAAAAAACAAAAATTAAAAAAAAAAAAATTCGGCGAAAAAAAAATGTTGATGAAAAAAACTCCGCGAAATTATTTTTTTTTTGTTAAAAAATTTGGTTTGTACTTGTAAAAATTCAATTCTGTGCACAATTCTGTTCACATATGCCAACTAGCAGCCAATTTAAAGCATTTTGTATTTTAAGGTTATGTAGAATATACCAAAATTTTCGAGGTGTTCTTACATTTTAGTTCATAACATTTGAACCGCTTAACCGATTTCGCTCAAATGCAATAACAAACTACTTTGGTCAACAACAAGTAAATTTGCTAAGTCTCAGTCATATATGTTTAATACATTGGCCGTGATCAGCATTTCCACAGACGGACAGACGGACAGACGGACAGACGGACAGACGGACAGACGGACAGACGGACAGACAGATGGACATCACTAGAATGTCTTAGAATCGATCACTGATCAATTATATATGGGGCATTCCATGTCAAATCGGACACTTTGAAAATTTTTTTTTTTAGATTTTCCCAATTTGTTTACAATTTTTAGCACCTTTCGAAAACTCCTTCGTGGTAAATTTTCAGATTTTTTTGATGACCCGTTTAAAAGATATCGAATTTTTAAAAATTGGTAGTTCGCTCCTTTACTCAAATTTCTTTTACTCATAACTTCTTCAATAATGGTCCAAATTTCCATTTTTTTTTTCTTCAAAATTTTTGTTTTTTTACGTACTTTAAAAAAAAAAATCCAAAAAAAATCTTAAAAGCGCTCTAGTATGCGATTATTGAGTTTTAAAATTTAAATCTCATTTTTGAAAATGTTTGTACTCTTCGTTTTTTTTTTTTGAAATTTTTTTGTGTAAAACTTCCATCGATTCTACAAATTTTTTGCCCAGGAGGATAGTGGGATAACGATTATTACTATTTTTTTAAATTTTTTGAAAAAATTTTATTGTAATTTTCCAATCTTAAAATCATTTCTAATGCTCCAATGGTGCGGCATAGTGGCGTCATTTATAAGACCGAACCCCATAAAGTTTTACGTCTTAACATTTCTTTGGAACAAACTAATACCCTATCTCCAATTTCTAAGGGGGCTCCCACACATACCGACATTTTTTTAAATTTTCTTCAACCGCTCTAATTGCCCTAATAGTGCCCTTAGAGCAAAAAAATGTATGACCGACCAACAATATTTTTTTAGTCTAAACATTTTCTCTGAACACACCTACCCTCTATCTCTAATTGTTAAGGCGGTCCCCATACAATTTTTTTTATTTTTTGTAAATTTGTTTTATTTAATCAGCTTTTACCGGTCCAATGATGCGTCCGAGAGGGGTCATTAGTGAGACCGACCCCCACTTATTTTTACCCTTAAACATTTTTGTAAAACATACCACAGCCCTATCTCCACTCGCTAAGTAGGCTTCCATTTAAAATTACATTTTTATAAAATTTGCTCCAACTGTTATTTGTATGGGAGCCTACTTAGGGAGTGGATATAGGGCGTAGGTATGTTTTAAAAAAATGTTGTAGGGTAAAAATTAATGGGGGTTGGTCTCACTAATAACCCCTCTCGGACGCACCATTGGACCGGTAGAAGCTGATTAAATAAAACAAATTTACAAAAAATAAAAAAAATTGTATGGGGCCGCCTTAACAATTAGAGATAGAGGGTAGGTGTGTTCAGAGAAAATGTTTAGACTAAAAAAATATTGTTGGTCGGTCATACATTTTTTTGCTCTAAGGGCACTATTAGGGCAGTTAGAGCGGTTGAAGAAAATTTAAAAAAATGTCGGTTTGTGTGGGAGCCCCCTTAGAAATTGGAGATTGGGTATAAGTTTGTTCCAAAGAAATGTTAAGACGTAAAAATTAATGGGGGTCGGTCTTATAAATGACCCCTCTATGACGCACCATTGGAGCAGTATAAATGATTTAAAGATTGGAAAATTATAATAACTTTTTTTCAAAAAATTTAAAAAAATAGTAATAATCGTTATCCCACGATCCTCCTGGGCAAAAAATTTACAAAAAATAAAAAAAATTGTATGGGGACCGCCTTAACAGTTAACGATAGAGGGTAGGTGTGTTCAGAGAAAATGTTTGGACCAAAAAAATATTGTTGATCGGTCATACATTTTGTTGCTCTAGGGGCACTATTAGGGCAGTTAGAGCGGTTGGAGCAAGTTTAAAAAATGTAATTTTGTGTGGGAGCCCACTTAGAAATTGGAGATTGGGTATAAGTTTGTTCCAAAGAAATGTTAAGACGTAAAAATTAATGGGGGTCGGTCTTATAAATGACCCCTCTATGACGCACCATTGGAGCAGTATAAATGATTTAAAGATTGGAAAATTATAATAACTTTTTTTCAAAAAATTTAAAAAAATAGTAATAATCGTTATCCCACGATCCACCTGGGCAAAAAATTTGTAGAATCGATAGAAGTTTTACACAAAAAAAAATTTAAAAAAATCTTAGAGTACAAACATTTTCAAAAATGAGATTTAAATTTTAAAACTCAAAAATCACATACTAGAGCGCTTTTAAGAATTTTTTGGGATCTTTTTTTAAAAAGTACATAAAAAAGGAGTTTTCGAAGGGTACTAAAAACTGTAAACAAATTGGGAAAATCTAAAAAAAAAAAATCAAAGTGTCGGATTTGACATGGAATGCCCCATATACTTTAAAGGGTTTTAGACCGATATTTTTAGGTGTTACAAACGGAATGACAAACTTATATAAACCTTCTATCACTAGAATGGAAGGTATAAAATATGGTTGACATTTTTAAAAGAACATTTAAAAATGTGAATTTTTTTTTTTGTTTTGTAGTTCCTCTTTGAACTTATAGTTACTACAGCTTCCTCTTTGAACTCTTTGAATTTCTGTTAACATATTTATTAGCATTTTTTGCGATAAACTTTTGTTTTTTATACTTTTTATATCTTTTGGCGTTTTGATATAATACCGTCCTTAGATGTGGTCAATGATCTCTTAATGTTGTTTTTGATTTTGGAAACTTTTCATTAATAACAGAAATCTTTAATATGTTAACTAAATTTGCATTTAATGTTGATTAATTGGTTGTTTAATATTAGCAAAAGGTTGTTTACCTTTAGATTACTTTCAAAATAAACAAATTAAATAGCAAAATTTCTAATTCTAATGTGCAAGTTTGCATTTTTGTAAAATAGGGGTTTTCACGATTTTGGGTTTTTTATTGTGTGGTAATTGGCAAAATTTCCGATAATTTAACGAAGCGCAAAAATTTTGGGCAAGTGCTTGATAGAATTCACGTTTTTAAAGATATTTTTAATAAAAAAAAAAATATTTAAGGAAATTTTTAAACTATTGAGTAAAAAAATAATCAATTTTACACCAGTAAACGATTAAATAGTATTGAGTAAATTTTTAATAAAGATTTATTAAATTTTTGAAAACAAATTTGAGTAAATTTTTTTTTGACACAATTAAAATTTACTCAAAATTTATCTATTTATTTTTTTAATTTAAAAAAGTTTTAAATTTGTTTAAAAAAAAAAAAAAAAAAAAACTTGTTTTTTCAAACTTTACCAAACATATTTATGTCTCAAAAACGTAGGAAAATTTTATAAAGACGATTACAAACTTTCATATACATACACAAAAAACTATAAACTAAACGAGAATTCAAAAAACTATGAGAGTTTAAAAAACAAAAAAAAACTATTAAATTTTTTACTTAAATTGTTTTTAAAATTTTTAAGTAAATTTTTAATTGCGTCAATTAAAAAATTACTCAGTTTTTGTTTTTAAATTTAAACAAGTGATTACTCAAATTTGTTTCCTCCATATTTTTTTCTGTGTAGTAATATCTTGGAAAGTGTTTGCTTATTTTTGTTTAAAGTTTCCGTAGTAATGAAAAAACCTTTTTTTCTTCTTGGGTTGCTTTTTAGGGTGCAAAGATTTTTCGATTTCGCTTAGAGCGGGGTCGAAAAAGTTGCTTTTTACGGTTAATATTAACACAAAACAAGTAAAAAAGTTAAATTTGGCATTGTCGAGTCACTCCACAAAGTAAAATTGATTATTTGCAAAAAAAATCTGAGAAAAAAAAAATTTGTGAAATAAATCCGCGAAAAAATTTTTTTTCTTTAAAAAAAAAATATGTTTGTACTTGTTCAAATACCAATTCAACTTTAAAAACTCTATGTTTAAATTTTTAGTCAAATCAGAAAAAAATTAACTAGTGGCTTTGGGAGGTTAAAGTTTTGCCCGAAAAAAATCCCCATACAAACCAAATTTTTTTTTTTACCTGTTTTTTATACCCTCGCCTCTAGTGATAGAGGGTATATATAAGTTTGTCATTCCTTTTGTAACACCTCGATATATTGAGGCGTGTTTTTTGCTACATCGATTTTTATTTTTCATTTGAAAAATTCAGACATAGTTCTGAATTTTTTCCAAAAACTAATAATGCCAATCGATAGCCCATACAAAACACTATAAATTAGATGTACTTCGAAAATTTCAGAATCGTTGAGTTACTGTAGAAAAAATTAAATATAAAGCGACATCATGCAAAAATTGCTCAATTTTACCATGTTTGACCACGCCTATCTCGCCCATTTTTCCGAAAAACGAAAACTTTTGTTCCACGATTTGTTACTTTCATATAGGGCAATAAGCTCTCAAAGTTTGACTTTGATCCAACAACATTTTTTTTTTCGTGGTACGTTTGAAATAGAAACCTTCATATATTCATGATTCTCGATCGATTTTAAGACGATTTAGCTATGTCCGTCTGTCTGTTGAAAACACGCTAACTTTTGAAAGACTTTACGGAAGCTCCAGAAGTTTGGCATATATGTGGGGCATTTACCTGGTCAGGTTGGTATTGTAATCTAGCGAAATCGGTCCAGTGGTTCAAAAGTTACATAGGAGCAAAAGACTGAATTTCGGCAAGGATTTTTCGTGAACTTATGTGATAAAAAAACACGCTAACTTTCGAAAGGCAATTCTGAGGATACTGAAGTTTGACATATATATTTTTCGTTCCCTTGGCCTAGTTCGACTTGAATTTCAGACAAATCGGTTCGGTGGTTCAAAAGTCATTAGCGAACCCGTGAATTTCAGATTAGTTTCACTTTAAATTCACGTATTGAAAACCCGTTAATCATGTTTTAAAAACATTGGTAAATCACAAAAATATTTTACGATGTATTTTTGTCACTCAAAAATATTTTTACACTAAAAAAAAAATACATTTGAAAAAAATTTTACACTAAAAAAAAATTTTACACTCAAAAAAAAAATTTTGTAAATCATTTTTTTTTTCTTCAAAAATTACTAAAAAAAAGTTGTTTTCAAAAATAAGTTTAAAAATATCTTTGATTACATAAAAAACAACATCCGAGTTTTTCGGAAAATGGGTCCCAAGTTCAAACATGGACCGATTAGATCTATATTTTGTCAAATCTTTTATAAGTGTAAAAAACACTCACAAATCAAATTTGAGCGAAATAGGCTTCCGCTTTAACTGAATATCGGCCGAAATTTTCACATGGGGCCTAAGTCCAAAAATGGTCCGATGATAATCAGTAGGGATGAGATTTCCATGCAAATGCATGTTTTTTGTCGATAGTCTAAAAACGATTTTGACAAATTATCTTTCCGAATCAAGAAATTTGCTTTAAAATGGCATCGATTTGTTTTTGCATATTTTTGCATATTTTGGTTAAAATGCATATTTTTGCATATTTTGATTTTAAGTGCATATATTGTGCATATTTCCAACTTTTAAGTGCATATTTTTGCATATTTTGATATAAATTAGCAAAAACACAAATTGAAATTTATTTGTTTCAAAAACTATTTTAAATTTTAAAAATTTATTTTGAAAACAAGAAAAATTATTTTTTTTTTTTTAATTTTTTTATAGATTGTCCTAATTTATAAAAAAAAATACTGCTTATATAAAGTTTTAAATGTCACTTTTTAAGCCCGGTTTTATTTTTTGCTTTTTTAAGAAGTTTTTCGAATGAAAACAAGAATTTTATTGCACACATTTTATTTTTTAGTGCATATTTTTAGGTTTTTTAGTGCATATTTTGAATTTTTTAGTGCATATTTTAAGCGCATATTTTCGATTTTTTAGTGCATGAAAATCTCATCCCTAATAATCAGATTTAGTAAGGTTATTAAAGTACGCGTTTAACATACACAAACAAAATTTTAATTAAATATTTTCTATTTTCATGAAATTTGAGAGATTTATGTGAAAATCGGGAAGGTGGTTTGTATGGGGGCTACAAGAAGAACTGGTCCGATTCCTTTAAAATTCGGAATGGTGATTTGTGAAGACAAAACACGTTTACCTACCAAATTGCAAAGATACATACTATAATACGGTTATTAGAGTCATTTGACCCAAAACTAAAGAGGACCTTTGTATGGGGCCTAGGTCGTTATCAATATTAATAATATAATTAATGTATAATTTAAAAATAATCTGCTAAAAATATGTTCAAAATTATTTTGAAATTCAGCAAACAGAATCAGTAAAAACGCAGTAAAATGTCTGTTATTTTGTAAAACTGAATGACAGAGATTTTAGATTTTTTTAAAATATAAATTTTAGCAGAAAAACCTGCAAAAAGTTAGCTAAATCAACACACAACAATCAAATTTGAGTGTAATTGCTTTATTTGTGTTGCCAACCGATTTAACGAATATCGGGCGAAATTTTTATATGTGGACCGATTCCAAAAAATGGTCATATTATACATATAAAGATTTGATTAGGTTACCAAAGTCACATTTAATACCTACAAACAAAATTTTATTTTGTTTGTAGGTGGGCGGGTTTGTATGGGGACTACAAAAAGGACTGACCCGATTTCTTTGAAATTTGGAATTATGGTTCATGCATACAAATTTTGATTACCTGTTACCTGTCCTTGACCCAAAAGATGCTTAAGTTTCAAATTACAAGTCAATCGATTGAAAATTTGCGACTTGTATCGTTCTTAAACCGATAGATGGACAGACGGACGGACAGACGGACCCCGCTAAATCGACTCCAAAAGTAATTCTTACAAGGGAAGTATCTCAACCCTCATGAACCGATTTGCCTGAAACTTAAAATATATATAAAATAGACAATTTTAAGGTTGGGGTGTCTCGGCAATATCAGTGTTTTAAAATTTTGTTGTCCCCTTATGAAGCAATGTGGACCTTCGGGAAAATTTTGATAACTCCCGAACTAAAAGGAATATCGCCTAGAGAAAAAATACGTGTCAACTTAAATTTAATAAAGATTATTTGGTATTCATATGGATATCGTAGCTAAATACCCCCAACAAATTTACACATTTTTATGAAAAAAAAATTTTCACGAAGCCAAATTCTTACAAGGTTATGCCACCGTCGGGTGAGCATGAAAAAAAACTTTCTTCTCATATGTAAACACCATATAGTTTCTTAGAAGGAAATGGCTGAAAAATCTAAAAAACAGTTTTTTAGCCATTTTTTTATCCAATTTTTGAACCCCTAAATCCCCGATATGGCCGATAAGCCGAGACACCATAGCCTTAAAATTGTCTCTTTTATATATATTCCAAGTTTCATGCAAATCGGTTCATAAGGGCTGAGATACTTCCCATGTTAGTCGATCGGTATACTTGAAGGTAGGTCTAGGACCAATATTTCGGGTAGTTACAAACATCAGCACAAATTCATTATACCATGTACTATAGAGTTGTGTATGGTATTAAAAACATTTAAAACAAAGTGGAAATTCGACCATAAGACCCAGCAGTAAACCAAATTGTGTTATGTTTATTTTTTTAGTAGTTGTTCCACAATTTTACAATTACCAAAAAATGTTTTTACATTTACACATTTTGTGTGTAAAATAAATTTACCATAAAAAGTTGTTATATTTACATATTGTGTGTAAAATATTTAAATTAACAGATAATATTTATAATTTGCTGTGTTTAATTGCTTTAAAATTATTTTACGCATTTTGTGCTTACATTTACACAAATTACGTGCTTTTCAACAAAAATTTACACAACTACACTTTTTTAGAGTGTAGTTAAAAACCGGAAAAAGTTTTAATTAATTTGTTTTCCTCATTCTTAAGAACAATAGGAACTAAAACGAAAGAAATAAGTCTTAAGCGCCAAATTATTATCATGTTTTTCTTCAAATTTAGTTAATTTCCTCATTTTTTAATTGTAAACTTGAAATAATTGCAAACTTGCATACCAATGTTAACATAAAATAATCACGTTCAACAAAAATGCATTTGTTTCAAAAAAACCTAAAAAGAAATGCAAACAACCTTACAGTCATAAAAAAATAATAATAATAAAACAAATTAATTCAAAATTTTATAAACAAAATATAATTTATGACTTAATATCATGTGTAGGTATGGCCTAAAAATGATGATTTAGCTTTTGTGAATGCATAGAAAAAAAAGAAAACAATGGCTTGCAGCTTGCACCACAAACAAACATCGTTTGTAGTACAATGACTGCTCCACTGACACAAATTTAATGCAATAAACAAAACAAAAAAAAAAAACAAAAATAAAACCACTTGCACTTTCAAAGTGTTGCCTGGTGGCGGACTGGCTGCCAGTTTTGCTGACTGGCTTGTTTACCTATTTTTATTTTTACAAAAATGAAAAACTGGCTTAAAAATGTAAAACATGTTTCATGCCATAGAGTAAGGAAAGTAAGAGATTTTGAAAGGACCCAAAATCAGTCTGCAAGTTTATGAAAATTGGTAAACTTAATGTATTGCAGAAATTTAAAAATTTTGTAAAAAGATCAAAGAGAAATAGAATATGAGTAAATTTAACCACTATTATTGAGAGGATTACCTATCTATATTGAGAGGATTACCACTATTTACGTTATTAAAATTCTCTTTTAAATAATTTCCCTACTTTTTCCCCTGATTTTGGAGCATTTTGCCTACTCTTTCTACTATTTCCCCTGATTTTGCAGCATTTTTTTTTAAATTTGCAGATGTTTTCATACATTAAGAGAACCATTTTTTCCTTTGTAAAAAAAGAGTGCATTTTTTTCGACTCCATATAATCTGACACCCACTGATTTACGTTATTAAAATTCTCTTTTAAATAATTTCCCTACTTTTTCCCCTGATTTTGGAGCATTTTGCCTACTCTTTCTACTATTTCCCCTGATTTTGCAGCATTTTTTTTTAAATTTGCAGATGTTTTCATACATTAAGAGAACCATTTTTTCCTTTGTAAAAAAAGAGTGCATTTTTTTCGACTCCATATAATCTGACACCCACTGTTTCATGCGGTTGCAATGCATTATTTTTTGCTGATTTGCAATGAATTTGAATTGAAAACGAAATTTTCAACAGCAACATTGTGCAGTTTTAGATGTAAAAACAAACAAAATAGAGGCAATAGGCTGTAATATAATAGGGGTATTCATAAAGATCATTTCAATTTATTTTATATTTTCACATTGAGAAGAAACATGATTGTGTCAATCATAGCACCATCCAACAAAAAAAATCGTTAAACACGAACTGGGTAAAATAGGTTTCAAACTAGAGGCTTAATGTAGGAAAACTTCATTTACAAGAGCTACATGGAGAGGAAAATAATGAAGAATTGATTCCAGAAGTTACAACAAACGAAGTCTCACAAAAAATAAATTTTGGTCTTAAAATGAAAAAATGTCCTGGTTTCGACCATATTACTACTGAAGTGTTAAGACACTTACCATATAATTTCATTATAAAACTGACACAAATATTTAACGCATCATTTAGATTGCTTGACGTACCCTCGTTTTGGAAAGTATCAGAGGTAATAATGATACCAAAACCCGGGAAACACCCAGCTGATGTCAAATCATATAGGCCAATATCGCTGCTACCTATAATATCTAAATTATATGAAAAGATTCTGTTAGATCGAAAAAAACCCATTATAGAAAATAACAAGTAAGAAAGCTATATTCGGCTGTGCCGAATCTTTAAATACCCTCCACCAATGTAATGATTTAAAAAACAAAAAAGTTTGTTTTATTTATACCTCAGGAAATAAAAAAGTACCAAAAAGTGTACTTTCGGTACTTTTAATAAAAGGTACTTTTTATAAAAGGCACTTTTGATGAAAGGTACTTTTTGTAAAAGGTACTTTTTATAAAAGGTACTTTTTATAAAAGGTACTTTTTATAAAAGGTACTTTTTATAAAAGGCACTTTTTATAAAAGGTACTTTTTATAAAAGGTACTTTTTATAAAAGGTACTTTTTATAAAAGGTACTTTTTATAAAAGGTACTTTTTATAAAAGGTACTTTTTATAAAAGGTACTTTTTATAAAAGGTACTTTTTATAAAAGGTACCTTTTATAAAAGGTACTTTTTATAAAAGGTACTTTTTATAAAAGGTACTTTTTATAAAAGGTACTTTTTATAAAAGGTACTTTTTATAAAAGGTACTTTTTATAAAAAGTACTTTTTATAAAAGGTACTTTTTATAAAAAGCTACTTTTTATAAAAAGCTACTTTTTATAAAAAGCTACTTTTTATAAAAGGTACTTTTTTTAAAAGGTACTTTTTTTAAAAGGTACTTTTTATAAAAAAACTTTTTATAAAAGGTACTTTTTATAAAAAGTACTTTTTATAAAAGGTACTTTTTATAAAGGGTACTTTTTATAAAAGGTACTTATTATAAAAGGTACTTTTATAAATTGTACTTTTTATAAAAAGTAATTTTATAAAAGGTACTTTTTTATAAAAAGTACATTTTATAAAAGGTACTTTTTATAAAAGCTACTTTTTATTAAAGATACTTTTTATATAAGGTACTTTTTATAAAAGGTACTTTTTATAAAAGGTACTTTTTATAAAAGGTACTTTTTATAAAAGGTACTTTTTATAAAAGGTACTTTTTATAAAAGGTACTTTTTATAAAAGGTACCTTTTATAAAAGGTACTTTTTATAAAAGGTACTTTTTATAAAAGGTACTTTTTATAAAAGGTACTTTTTATAAAAGGTACCTTTTATAAAAGGTACTTTTTTATAAAAGGTACTTTTTATAAAAGGTACTTTTTATAAAAGGTACCTTTTATAAAAGGTACTTTTTTATAAAAGGTACTTTTTTATAAAAGGTACTTTTTTATAAAAGGTACTTTTTATAAAAGGTACTTTTTATAAAAGGTACTTTTTATAAAAGGTACTTTTTATAAAAGGTACTTTTTATAAAAGGTACTTTTTATAAAAGGTACTTTTTATAAAAGGTACTTTTTATAAAAGGTACTTTTTATAAAAGGTACTTTTTATAAAAGGTACTTTTTATAAAAGGTACTTTTTATAAAAGGTACTTTTTATAAAAGGTACTTTTTATAAAAGGTACTTTTTTAAAAGGTACTTTTTATAAAAGGTACTTTTTATAAAAGGTACTTTTTATTAAAGGTACTTTTTATAAAAGGTACTTTTTATAAAAAGTACTTTTTATAAAAGGTACTTTTTATAAAAGGTACTTTTTATAAAAGGTACTTTTTATAAAAGGTACTTTTTATAAAAGGTACTTTTTATAAAAGGTACTTTTTATAAAAGGTACTTTTTATAAAAGGTACTTTTTATAAAAGGTACTTTTTATAAAAGGTACTTTTTATAAAAGGTACTTTTTATAAAAGGTACTTTTTATAAAAGGTACTTTTTATAAAAGGTACTTTTTATAAAAGGTACTTTTTATAAAAGGTACTTTTTATAAAAAGTACTTTTTATAAAAGGTACTTTTTTAAAAGGTACTTTTTATAAAAGGTACTTTTTATAAAAGGTACTTTTTATAAAAGGTACTTTTTATAAAAGGTACTTTTTATAAAAGGTACTTTTTATAAAAGGTACTTTTTATAAAAGGTACTTTTTATAAAAGGTACTTTTTATAAAAGGTACTTTTTATAAAAGGTACTTTTTATAAAAGGTACTTTTTATAAAAGGTACTTTTTATAAAAGGTACTTTTTATAAAAGGTACTTTTTATAAAAGGTACTTTTTATAAAAGGTACTTTTTATAAAAGGTACTTTTTATAAAAGGTACTTTTTATAAAAGGTACTTTTTATAAAAGGTACTTTTTATAAAAGGTACTTTTTATAAAAGGTACTTTTTATAAAAGGTACTTTTTATAAAAGGTACTTTTTATAAAAGGTACTTTTTATAAAAGGTACTTTTTATAAAAGGTACTTTTTATAAAAGGTACTTTTTATAAAAGGTACTTTTTATAAAAAGTACTTTTTATAAAAGGTACTTTTTATAAAAAGCAACTTTTTATAAAAAGCTACTTTTTATAAAAGGTACATTTTTAAAAGGTACTTTTTATAAAAAAACTTTTTATAAAAGGTACTTTTTATAAAAAGTACTTTTTATAAAAGGTACTTTTTATAAAGGGTACTTTTTATAAGAGGTACTTATTGTAAAAGGTACTTTTATAAATGGTACTTTTTATAAAAAGTAATTTTATTAAAGGTACTTTTTTATAAAAAGTACCTTTTATAAAAGGTACTTTTTATAAAAGGTACTTTTTATAAAAGATACTTTTTATATAAGGTACTTTTTATAAAAGGTACTTTTTATAAAAGGTACTTTTTATAAAAGGTACTTTTTATAAAATGTACTTTTTATAAAAGGTACTTTTTATAAAAGGTACTTTTTATAAAAGGTACTTTTTATAAAAGGTACTTCTTATAAAAGGTACTTTTTATAAAAGGTACTTTTTATAAAAGGTACTTTTTATAAAAGGTACTTTTTATAAAAGGTACTTTTTATAAAAAGGTACTTTTTATAAAAGGTTCTTTTTATAAAAGGTACTTTTTATAAAAGGTACTTTTTATAAAAGGTACTTTTTATAAAAGGTACTTTTATAAAAGGTACTTTTTATAAAAGGTACTTTTTATAAAAGGTACTTTTTATAAAAGTACCTTTTATAAAAAGTACCTTTTATAAAAAGTTCCTTTTATAAAAAGTACCTTTTATAAAAAGTTCCTTTTTATAAAAGGTACTTTTTATAAAAGGTACTTTTTATAAAAGGTACAAAGGTACTTTCTATAAAACATACTTTTTATTAAAGGTACTTTTTATAAAAGGTACTTTGTTTAAAAGGCACTTTTTATAAAAGGTACTTTTTATAAAAGGTACTTTTTATAAAAGGAACTTTTTATAAAAGGTACTTTTTATAAAAGGTACTTTTATAAAAGGTACTTTTTATAAAAGGTACTTTTTATAAAAGGTACTTTTATAAAAGGTACTTTTTATAAAAGGTACTTTTTATAAAAGATACTTTTTATAAAAGGTACTTTTTATAAAAGGTACTTTTTATAAAAGGTACTTTTTATAAAAGGTACTTTTTATAAAAGGTACTTTTTATGAAAGGTACTTTTTGAAAACGGTACAGAGTTTTCAGAAAGTACTTGTTCCAGAATGTTTTATTTCACTAAAGGATCCTACATTCTAAATTTCAAGATTAAATAACCATTATTTCAGTAAATAAAAAAAAGTACCAACAGTACTTTTTTACCCATTTTACCCCTGTTGAATCAACATTGGCAAAACCCGAGCCTTAGTGAATCTTTTTTCCGGAAGGTGAACCGACATTGCAAATTTCAATTTTCTAGTACCATTATTTAAGGAAATATAAAATGTAACAAAAGTACACATTTTTCCCTTTTTACCCTATTAGAATCATCATTGGCAAAAACCCAGCCTTATGGGATCTATATTCCGGGAGGTGCACATACAGTCCAAATTTCAAGTCTATGTAACATTTTTTTAAGGAAATATGAAAGGTACCAAAAGTACAGATTTTTACCCTTTTTTCCCCTTAGAATCAACATTGGCAATAATCCAGCCGTACTGGATCTATATTCCAGGATGTGAACATACTGTGCAAATTTCAAGTTTCTATGACCATTATTTCAGGAGATGTAAAAAGCACCAAAAGTACAGTTTTTTACCCCCTTAGAATCAACACTGGCAAAAATCCAGCCTTAATGGATCTGTATTTTGGGAGGTGAACATACAGTCCAAATTTCAAGTCTCTATGATCGTTATATCACGAGATTTTTAAAGTACCAAACGTACAGTTTTTTACCCTTTTTACCCCCTTAGAATCAACATTGGCAAAACTCCAGCCATAGTGGATCTGTATTGCGGGAGGTGAACCTACAGTCCAAATTTCAAGTCTCTAGCTTCAGCGGTTATGGCTGGGCGATGATGAATGAGTATGCCAGTCAGTCAGTCACTCACATTACTCTTTTATATACATAGATTTTCCGGATTTGGGCGATTTTTGCCATAATGTTTATTTCTGTCTTTTATTATTTAACAAAATTAATTTTTTTTAAATGAAAATATTTTTTTGTTAAGAAATCTGAACAAAATTGAATTTTGGCGATATTTTACATCCGATTTTGCGACAAAGCCAAAAAAATGTCTGGCAACCCCGTTAATATGACGAAGCAAAAAAACGGACACACACACTCATGATATGCACAAAAACATCTATCAATGAGAACTTATTAAGATATTTTTTTTATTATTTCTTAAAGAACTTTTTTCTTAAAGAACTTTTTTAAATTAAATAGATATTGTTTTACATATTTTAAACCTTTTTTGTTAAGATTTTTTTCCTTTTTCTCATTTTTTTTTTTTTTTCATTTCCGTTTTCTTTCTTATGTATCACACAAAATATGAGTTAATTTAGGGTTATGTTGAAAACCACTAAGAGTTTTTTTAGTAATTCACTCATAACTTTTTAAATACTTAACCGATTTAAAAAAAAAATACATGAGTTTTTGCCTGGATAAATTCCGCAACTTTTGGTACCCGCAAGCGTTTAAATCGGTTTCGGAGTATTGCCAAAAACGTGATTTCAACAGACAGACAGACAGACAGACAGACGGACGGACAGACAGACAGACAGACAGACGGACATCGCTAGATCGACTTAAAATCGATCACGGATCATAAATATATATGGGGCATTCCATGCCAAATCACTCACTTTTAGGCCCGACCCCCTTCGATTAATTTTATTTTTGGATATGTTTTAGTACGTATTAAATGCAACCTGCAGCCAAATTTTCAGCCTTTTATACCAAGGTGGTGTTGAGTAATCAATTTTTCAAAATGGCGATTTTTTCCAAAAAATGAAAAAATTTAAATTTTCAATCAATTTTGACCAGTAAAAAATATAGATATTTTAAATAAAGTTGGACAACGTTTTGTTCGTATTTAAATGTAGTTTTAGAAAAAAAATGTGAAAAAATTATTCGAAGTAATTATCACTTATTTTTTGACGTTTAAAAATTAAAATCGACTTTTTGAAAAAGTCCGAAACCTTCGATTTTTTTGTAAAAAACTATAAGAATTCTACTCTAAATTATACAACTTTTAAGCCATAACTCGAGATGTGATCACAATTCTTTCTATTTTTTTTTTAATTTTTAAAATTGCACCTTTTATGTTTTGGCTCTAATTTATTTTATATGGAGCTCCAAAAAAAAAAAAATGGTCGATACTGACCCTAACTTACCCTAAATATATTCATTTGGAGGTAAATATACGTCTCACAAAAATTTGGGACGATCGGACATGTGTAAGGCGCTTAGCATGGTCCTTGAAGTTTAAAAAACGGATTACAAGGAAAAATATGAATTTTTTTCTGTTTTCGTAATTTCTTTGGTATTTTAAGTTAAGTTTTAATTCAAGTGATTACAGAATTATGATGTGGAGTAAAATGCCTTTCTAATAAGGTACTAAAAACTAAAATCGGTTGAAAATCAGCCAAGTTATTACAACTTCCCCAGGCATCTAGCGTGTGCCATACAACTTGATTAAAAAACCAGGCCCTTTTTTTAAATTTATTGAAATTTTCTACTGTAATAACATTTTTTCATTATTCATGTTTCAGTGTAATATTTTTTTGACTTTTCCAAATTTTAAAACAAAAAAAATATTTTTTTTTTTTTAAATAGAGATTTCAAAAGGGTGTGGAAAATGCAGGCATTTTTAGCACTAATTTAAAAAATGTTAGCAAAACACAATATGAAAAATACTTGTCATCTAATAACATTTGAACTTGAAGAATAAAAAAATGTTATTACAGTAGAAAATTTCAATGAATTTCAAAAATCGGATTGTATTGATTAATCAAGTTGTCTGCCACACGTTAGATGCCTGGGGAAGTTGTAATAACTTGGCTGATTTTAAACCGATTTCGGTTTTTATGACCTTAATAGAGAGACATTTTACTCTACATTTCAATTCTGTAACCATTTGAATTCAAAATTAACTTAAAATACCAAAAAAATTAAGAAAACAGAAAAAAATTCATATTTTCCCTTGTAATCCGATTTTCAAACTTCAAAGCCGATGCGGCACGCCTTACCCATGTCCGATCATCCTAAAATTTTCTGAGACGTATTTTTACACCCAAGTTAATATATCTAGGGGAAGTTACGGTCAATATTTACCAAATTATTTTTTTTGGAGCACCATATAAAATAAACCAGAGTCAAAAAAAAAAAGTGCAATTTTCAAAATTTGAATAAAAATAGAACGAATTACGATCACATCTCGAATTATGACTTAAAAGTTGCGTAATTTAGAGTAGAATTTTTTGACATTTTAAAAAAAAAATCGAAGGTTTCGGACTTTTTCAAAAAGTCGATTTTAATTTTTATACGATAAAAAACAAGTGATAATTACTTCGAATAATTTTTCATATTTTTTTTCTAAAACTACATTTAACTACCAACAAAATGTTGTCCATCGTTTTTTAATATATCTATATTTTTTACTGGTCAAAATTGATTGAAAATTTAAATTTTTTCATTTTTTGGAAAAAATCGCCATTTTAAAAAATTGATTACTCAACACCACCTTGGTATAAAAGGCTGAAAATTTGGCTGGAAGTTGCATTTAATACGTACTAAAACATATCCAAAAATAAAATTAATCGAAGGGGGTCGGGCCTAAAAGTGAGTGATTTGGCATGGAATGCCCCATATACTTTATGGGGTCCTAAACCAATATTTCAATGTGTTACATACGGAATGACAAACTTATATATACCCTCTATCACCAGAGTGGAGGGTATAAAAACTTAGTGCCAAAGCATCAGTTTGGATTCAGAAATTCTCATTCTACGATTGACCAGCTGCACCGTATCACAAACATAGTCGAAGAAGCACTAGAGCAAAAAAAGATATGTTCTGCAGTGTTTCTAGATGTCTCACAGGCGTTCGGTAAGGTTTGCCACAATGGCCTTCTTACAAAAATATCAACTCAACTACCTTTTGTTTACTACAAACTGTTAAAGTCTTATTTAGAAAACAGACTATTTCGAATAAAACAAGAAGATACATACTCTAAACTAAGAGAAATAAAAGCAGGTGTACCGCAAGGTAGTATATTAGGACCAATTCTATACCTTTTATATACTAGTGATGTACCTAAACATTCCATATTATCAGTATCAGAAACTGAAGAAAGTGCTAAAAGAAATTTGCAACTCGCTTTGAATTCCGTTATAGAATGGACCGAAAAATAGCGTATCAAGTTAAACCCAACCAAACCAACACATATAGACTTTTCTAATAGAGATTTAAATGGTACTAGATTATTGATGGATAACCTACAGGTGCCATATGCGAATACCGCAAAATACCTCGGCATGACCTTAGATTCAAAATTGAGATGGAATGCGCACGTCAAAATGAAAAGCGTAGAGCTAGAAATTAAATGGAAAAAATTAAAATGGCTATTAGGTAGATCATCAAAGCTAACCGTAGAAAATAAACTATTGGTTTATACCCAAATGCTTAAACCAGTTTGGATGTATGGTGCACAACTTTGGGGTTGTACCACCCGAGTACAAATTTTTATATGATGCAATATATAATGATATATGACACAATATATATTAATACGCAATTTGATCCGAATAATGGTGGATGTTTTTGCATTAAAAAAGATCTACTTGTATAAAATATGATTTGATTTCATCCGACCCGAGTAAAAAAAAGTTGTATGACGCAATATTTAATTTTATATGAACAGATATGCTTTTATGTAAATCCATATTAATTTTGATCCGAAAATTGGCGGATCGAATATTATACGATTATATCAAATTCTATTATTTTTGATAAAATAATATCAAAGTTGATTAAGTTTGATCCCAAAAATGGGTCTATCTAATTGTATTGAATCATATCTTATCTGTTAAAATTAGATAAATTTTTATATAATTAGATGAAATCTTGGTAAATTTTTTTGGAATTTTAAACGTGAAATTAGAAACTATTTTATCAGATTGGATACATTACCAGTTAGAAGAGTTTTTATTGCATTTTTCGGAATTTTTTTACTAAAAATTTTTCAATTTCGTTTTCTAAAATCATTTTTACGGGATTTTAAAATTCCAAAAAATGTTTGTGTTTTAGAAAATTTATAAACATTTTTTTCGGAACTTAACAATTTTTCAAAAACATAAAATTTCTCCTAAAAACATTTTCAATGATTGTTTTACTCCAAAAAAATTGCCAAAAAAATTTTGTGTCCGGGACTTTGGAAAATTTTCATAAAATTTTTTAGGACTTGAAATTTTTTTTTAATTGTCCGGGACTTAGAAAATTTTGAAAATTTTTTCGGGATGTAATTATAAATAAAATCATATATCTTTTTATCTGTCATATCCAAAAATTCCCGACCTTCTATGTCATGTCTAATTTCATTTAGATCGGTATATAAATAGATATGAATATGTATGTTATCATATCAAAAAATAAGGAAAAATACAATGCTATATATAAACTTATATGTCCATATCAAAGTTCATACATAACCATATATAAATTTAAATAATTATATATTAGCATATATGATTATATCATATCTTTTTTACTCGGGGAGTTTTGACCAGACATTGCCTTATATTGGTGGATCTAATTAGATCTAATTGCATAAAAACATACAAAATCCTTGTGTTTTTTGGTTTTGGTTGAGATACACAACAGGTCAACGATACATTCACCAAACATATATAAATTTTTTCGGGATGTAATTATAAATAAAATCATATATCTTTTTATCTGTCATATCCAAAAATTCCCGACCTTCTATGTCATGTCTAATTTCATTTAGATCGGTATAAAAATAGATATGAATATGTATGTTATCATATCAAAAAATTAAGAAAAATACAATGCTATATATAAACTTATATGTCCATATCAAAGTTCATACATAACCATATATAAATTTAAATAATTATATATTAGCATATATGATTATATCATATCTTTTTTACTCGGGGAGTTTTGACCAGACATTGCCTTATATTGGTGGATCTAATTAGATCTAATTGCATAAAAACATACAAAATTCTTGTGTTTTTTGGTTTTGGTTGAGATACACAACAGGTCAACGATACATTCACCAAACATATATAAATTTTTTCGGGATGTAATTATAAATAAAATCATATCGTCACCTAAAATGCAAAACGCCCTAACTAACAAAAAATTCAAAAGTGCGTTTTTAATTGATTCTTATGTATTGGATCAAAATACATGTCTACAAAAAAATTTTGACTCCTTTGATCAAAAATGGAGATTTTATTAACAAAATTCAAAAAGCCCTATCTACATGCTTTGATATTTGTTAAACCAAAAAGCCCGAACTACACGTTTGTTTACATAATATTGCCGACGCAACTGTTATTTTTTAAGATTAAACATTTTTTTGATACTTCTTCTTCCACAATGTCCACTAATAGGAAAAATATCTATATATGTACACAAAAAATAAAGTTTAGAAATTTACCAGTTAACCCCTTCAGGACCGTACTCTCACGAGAATCGTTCTTTTTTCAGTTATAGAATTCGCAATTTATGCAGTAAAATTAGTCTTAAGTAAGATATAAATTTTACATAAAATTTAATAACAATATAATTAATGGCGATAAAAAACATGATTGGAAGTTCTTCATTCCGATTGAATAAAATTCAAAGTAAATTTTTCGTTAAATAAGTAAAAAAAAATGTTTTTAATTATAAATTTTTGCTATTATTAAAAAAAATACAGGGGGCTAATTATGTATGTAACTTGATATCCTCATCTTTAGCTCATTGTTCTATTACCATAAAATAACACTATATGGTAATGGAATAACGATAGACACGATACGATTATTGTTATAAGCATTCATTGGAAAGCTTATAATTTCTTCATAAAAAGGGACAGAAATAAAAAAACAAGTTGATGTCTAATACCGATAACATTAAATACAGGGCTTAGGAAGGATAAAATAACAACCTGTGTCAAATTCCATCATTTACATATGGGGGTTTTTATCTCAAGTGACACAACTTTTAAAACCGATAGTTTAGTCACAATTTTTCAACGAGATCGGTCAAGAACTTTCTGAGTTAGAGGGGACCGTAATTTTACATTTTATTCAAACAGGATTTGTTTTTGCATCCATGTTACTGATTACCTAATGTTCCTAGCAAAATGTGTCCCGAGTGTGTAAGATAGCTATTTCTTTAATCTTTAAAAAAAAAATTAAAAATTATTTTTTTTTATTTTGGAAAATCAAAAACTTGTTTGGCATTTTTTTAAAACCGGCCCTTTTTTTAACTCAAAATAAAGCTAAAGGGTACTTTTCACTATCACACATTTCCATTATACAAGCGTAATTTCACCATGTTAGCGAAATATTTTTTAAAAAATTGGACAAGAAATTGTTCACTTATTAGATACGACTAGGTTTCAATCAAAAAAGAATCCAAAAATCTTTAGGAAGTTGGTAAATTTTGATGTGTATAATGGAAGTGTGATAGTGGAAAGTACCCTTAAGGAATTTTCCTTTAAGAGCTTTGTGGGATGCGAGTGAGATATCTATCAAATGCCCAATATTTACTGTAGACCTTAAGAAATTTTCCAGAAGCCGAGTAAACGCTTTGACGACCATATATTTTTGGCCGAAGTGTTTTTGATTTTCTTTCCATTTTTGTAATTTCTGACCTAATAATAGTTACGCATAAAAAAATTGGGCCCCTCTTCCCCCTTATTAGGCTGTTCTGGCCAAGGCTATTTTGGTACTCGCTGTGATTTTTAAGAAAACCAATTTAATAATAGCTATTCTACAAGAATTTGGATTCTGAACCCCCTTCTTGACCCTCATTTCGTCTGTCAAGTAAATATAATTTTGTCCCTAATATATTTATTACTTCGCAAACTTTTAGAACTAATAGTGAGTAAGTGGACCCAGTTAGAGACTTAATGAAAACAAAACTTTTGTTTCTCTAAAACTCTTCTATAATTCATCTTTTAGAACATTTATCCTATCTTTTACTTGAACAAAAAAATAGCAAGAACTGATCTGGGAAGTATAGTTGCCTGTGGTCGTTAAAAGGTTAAAGCATTTTGAAGCATTAGTTTATTTCGGGCCATACCCTTGTCCTGTTCCACCCTCATTTGATATGGAGCTTTAAAATGGAAAATTGACATTCTGTATCGAATTAAGTTAGCATGTGATTAACAGAATCCAAAATGAGACATTTTGCAGTGTTAGGTTATATAGCAGGTGCCACGCCCCTTTTTCCAATAACGCCCACATTTTGTTAGAGTTCTATATGATAAACAACATTCAGTGTAAAATTTTGTTAGCATGTTGTTACATTTTATAACACATCTGCTTGGTGTTTTTAAACATATTCAGTGCAGATAGGGCTTTTTGTGTTTCTGAAAATTACAAGACAAAAGGGCGTTACTAACATAACTTTTCAAATATAAAAAATTTATAATTTTTTTTAACAGAAATGAATTTGTTTGTGTGTTTTTACTAATATTTAAAGAAATTGTAATGAAAACTTTTATAGTTTTTATATAAACACGTTTTTTGCCTCTCCTGTAAAATTTATAAAATGTTAGATAGGGCGTTTTGCATTTTAGGTGACGATATATCTTTTTATCTGTCATATCCAAAAATTCCCGACCTTCTATGTCATGTCTAATTTCATTTAGATCGGTATAAAAATAGATATGAATATGTATGTTATCATATCAAAAAATAAGGAAAAATACAATGCTATATATAAACTTATATGTCCATATCAAAGTTCATACATAACCATATATAAATTTAAATAATTATATATTAGCATATATGATTATATCATATCTTTTTTACTCGGGGAGTTTTGACCAGACATTGCCTTATATTGGTGGATCTAATTAGATCTAATTGCATAAAAACATACAAAATTCTTGTGTTTTTTGGTTTTGGTTGAGATACACAACAGGTCAACGATACATTCACCAAACATATAATTTTCTAAAACAAAAAAATGTTTGGGTACGCTTCGAACCAGATAGGTGATATACATAACCCTAATAAGGAAATGTTTAGGAGCATTTTAAAAAGATTCTTATACTTTGCCTAAAAAACTTAGAAAATTTTTGGTTAATTGTAAACATATATAGGTTTATATGGAACAGCATAAGCTATATATAATTTTAAGTTAAATTATACAGAAAAAGAAATTTTGTATTGACCCTCATATAATTTGATATAATTATATCAACCGTACACCTTTTAATCCGAATCATGATTAAATTATATATTACTACATATGACTGCATTAAAAAAATTTAGAAAATATCTCAGGGATGTATAATTATATATAATTTATTATGTTTGTATCAAGTTATATATTGTAATATATGTTTATTTTTACTCGGGCAGTAACAAAAATATTGAAATTATCCAACGTTTTCAAAACAAAGTCTTAAGAAGTATTGTAAACGCTCCGTGGTTCATCAGGAACTCAGACTTACATCGTGATCTTGGTGTACCAACTGTTAAACATGAAATAGGGTTAATCCCCACCAAACATAATATCCGACTAAGATGCCATATCAACCCGGAAGCATCATCCCTTGCCGATCTGGCTGAAGTAGAGCGCAGACTTAAAAGAAGGAAGCCCTCTGATCTCATTAATAATTAAAATGAAATAACATTTATATTAATTTATTAATTCCTTGAACTAAATTGCTTGTTAATTTACTATAACTAGTTGCAGTATTAAATAAAAAAAAATACATTTTTTCATTTCGTGATCCTATTTCCTTTTAAAAGGATTTCAAAGTTTTAAAGAATTAAATATTTGTAAAATATTTAAATATTTGTGCTTTGTCTAGGATGGATCTAGTGATGGCAAATGGAAGAGGAGGATCTCCGCTAATTTTCCCATGTTAAAATTTTGACTTATCAAAAAGAGGAGATCAGTAATGTCCTTTCAAAACTTTATTCTTCAATATCAATTAAAATGTTTAACAAAATATTTTGATAAAGTTTTGAAAGGGCATTATTCCCATAATTTTTCCTGATATGGCGAAATAAAAAAAAATTAAAAAATTATCGAAGATTCTTCTCTTTTCTTTGACATCAATAGTGACATTATAAGACCAGTACAAATATTAAAAACCAAATATTTTACAAAATATAAATCTTTAAAACTTTGAAGTCCTCTTAAAATTGAACAGGATCATGAAATGAAAAAATGTAAATGCAGTTTTTTTATATCTACATTCAGTATATAATCTGTTGGAATCATAATATAATCGCAACAATCATACATACATATAATTCCGTTATTATTCTCTGCGTGCAACACAATTCTAAGAAAATGTTTCATGAACTGAACACAACCAATTCTAATAAGAAACATTTTTACCAGTTTCTGAATCCCCTTAATATTAACTAATGTAAACTAAGCATGGCTAAAAATATTGTATTACACAAATATTAACTGCATTTTCTTCATGTTTTAACCAACATTTAATGCTGTTTGCAATACTTAACTTTGTTGTTGATTTTATGCCAGGTTAGTAATGAAATTACATTGAATGTTACCAGAAACCGAAGCTAAGGCGTAAAATAAAGTCCTCTCAACCTATTACTGCACGCAGTATTTTGAAATTGCCAGGCTTGGGAGTTAATAATTGCAATATGCATGTATGTGTATTTGGAATTTGACAATTACAATGTGAAATTACAATAAATGTGTGATTAAAAAAAATATCAATTTTAACAACAAATTTGGTGTCACCTAATGTATCTTAAACCTCTGATTGTATTTAAAACTTAGCTCGAGTTATTTTTTATGGCCTACTGTTTTTTTTTTTTAATTTTTTTCAAAGGCATTTGAAATAAATAATAAAATTTTGGATTCCCGAAAATTTAAAAATCCATATATCCCGGTAAATATTGAAGACACAAAATACCAAGGCTTTTGTAACACATAACATGCAAAAAACGATCAAATACCCGAAAGCTATCCGAGAAATAGTTTTAATGACATCCTAGACCCTATTGCACCCTAAATTACCGTATCTCAGAAATTAAGCAAGATAGAGTGAAACGGTCAAAACGCCCCTCTCTTTAGACGTCAAGCTTTTTCTTTAATTGTTATAAAAGATTTCGCACAGCAGAATTAAGCACTAAAATTGCTGTCATTAAAAATTAACAATTTAACTCTAATTGAGAACCCCCATGTCTGAAAATTGTACACTGTTTGTATATTTGTTTAACGTCCAAAGAAATTTTATAGACACTTTCGTTTGGTTTGCATGACGCTATTGCGATAATGACATTGACTTTACCATTTATAACAGTTAGAGTTTGATTTATTTATTTATTATTTAAAAACATACGTATATAAGTAAGCACATTTAGAGGGCAGCAAAATGTATGGAGGATGTTTTTTTAATTCGAATGTCTACAGGGCGGAGTATAGTGCAACATCGTGTCAAACTAATGGTTTAACAATTTAACCCAAATCGGATAACTTCAAACCGTGCCTCTTTGAGGTCAAAGTCCATGTAAACAAAAATTTTCCGAACAAGCAAAAACAATTCTTTATAGTCGTAAGACGGCTAAGTTCGTAAACGGGCAAAATCGGCCCAGGGGCATAAAAGTTCCGCCTTGAAGAACTAACCCAACCTCTAACAAGTAGAAAAGTTAAATTTGACTAGGCCGAATCTTTGAATACCCTCCACAATGCAATTTTTAAGTGATAGAAAATTTTCTAAGGTGACAATAACAAAAATTTTTATTAGAAATATTTTATTTTGTTAAAAAAAACTTGTTTAGTAATTTTTGTAAAAAAAAGAAAAAATTGAGTAATATGTTTTTTTTTGAGTGTAAATTTTTTTTTGAGTTTTTTGTTTCGAGTATATTTTTTTTTTTAACTTTTTGTTTAAAAATATTTTTTACTGACGAAAATACTTTGTAAAATATTTTTGTGGCTTACCAATTATTTAAAGCTTGTCAAACGGTTGTTTCAACACTTAAATTTAAGGCGACACCAATCGGAAATTCAAGGTTTTCCTCAAAACTTTTGAGCCACTGGACCGATTTTGCTAAAATTTATATGCCAAGCTTAAGGAGCACTGTTGCCAACTATTTTTAACCAAAAACCTCTAAATTTCACGAAAAAAGCGCTAGAAACCGCCAAAAATTAATTTAGCGGGGAAAATTTAAAATTTTCCCGCTAAATTACAAAAAAAAAGCGCTGAAAACCGAAAAACTTGGCATTTTTGATTGACAAAAAAGAAAAATTTAAAAAAAAAACCTCCAAATTATTTTTTCTACAAAAATTTACTTTTCATTAAAAAAGCGCAAGAAACGGTCGAAAAAATGTTAGCGGGAAAATACAAAATTCTCCCGCTAAATTACAAAAAAAGCGCCAAAATTCGACAAACTTGGCGTTTTCGATTGAAAAAAATGGAAAAAACCTCTAAATTTGTCCCACTAAATCCAAATAAAAAGCGCTAGATTTTCCCGCTAAAGCACCGTTCCCGCTAAAACCAATTTTCCCCCGCTAAATCCAAATAAAAAGCGCTAGATTTAGCGGGAAAACCTCCAACTTGGCAACAGTGTTAAGGAGCCTCAGGAAAGTTACCCTGTTTTTTAACCCGTTAATTCACAAAAAGCCCTTGCCGAAATTCACTCTATTGCTTATAACTTTTGAACCACTGCACAGTGCCACATTTAGTCAATCTAGGACGACGAAAATCCAATTTTATTTATATTGACTAGAAATTCGATATACATGTTCGTTTTGACTTCAAAAACAACATTATGAAAAATATGGGAGGCCAGTTAACGGCCACGCCCACTTTTTAAAAAATTTTTAATTTTGGTTGTAATTTCTTTAAACTTGGTATATATACTCTCAAGGACTGTAGAAATAATATCACAAAAAAAGGGGGCGGTCAGACAACTTCCACGCCCACTTTTTAAAAATATGTAAAAACAATGTTTACATATCGCCCCACTGTAGTCGGCGTCGCAGACGGTCGCAAAAGTTAGCCGTTGAAATAAGTACTATGGATATTGGTCAATATGTCTGAAAAAGTCCGGCGACCAATAGGGACCAAAAACAAAAGTTCTATTCCATCACAAAAAAAAAAAATAAATATAAAATTTTCTTTTCAAAAAATTTTTATTATGTTAAAAATTTAATAAAAAAATAGAAAAAATTGTTTAAAAAAAAGAAAAGATATGACTTAAAGCCTTTAAATTCTTTTAAAATTACCAAAAAAGAGTGTATAAATATCTTTTTTTGTTAAAAAGTTACAACAAAATCGACTTAATTAATGCGATATAATGAACACTACTCACAGGATTTTACAAGATGCAACTTTATGCACCCACATCTTAATAACGAACAGAATTATCGTTCTTATATGAGTATTTCCGTGCTATTAGGAATGTTTTCTAATACATACAAACAAATCATAAAAATCGAGGAACTTTTTTTTATTGATTTTTGTCGTGCAGATTAGCCAAATGTGGCACTGTGCACTGGACTGATTTTACTGAAATGTGAACAACATATATGTCAAACTTCAGCAGCCCTAGTATTTTTCAACAGACAGACTGATGGACGAACATAGCTAGATCGTCTTAAAATCGATCGAGAATCATGAATAAATGGGGCATTCATGTCAAATCGGACACTTTGAAAATTTTTTTTTTTTAATTTTCCCAATTTGTTTACTTAGGGAGAGAATATAGGGCGTAGGTATGTTTTACAAAAATGTTGTGGGGTAAAAATAAATGGGGGTCGATCTCACTAATGACCCCTCTCGGACGCACCATTGGACCGGTAGAAGCTGATTAAATAAAACAAATTTACAAAAAATAAAAAAAAACAAGTAAAAAAGTTAAATTCGGCCTTGCCGAATGTAGTGATACCCTCCACAACTTCAAAAAGATTATTGCAAAAAACTTTATTTAAAAGAAAATTACTTTTGAAAAAAAAAATTTTTAAAAAAAAAAAAATTCCGCAAAAAAAAATGTTGGTAAAAAAAAATCCGCGATTTTTTTCTTTTTTTGTCAAAAAATATGTTTGTACTTGTTTAAATACCATTTGGTGTTCAAATATATTCACATATGTCAACCAGAAGCCGAATTAAAGCATTTTGTATTTTTAGGTTATGTTGAATGTACTGAAATTTTTGAGGTGTGCTTACATTTTCGTTCATAACTTTTGAACCGCTGAACCGATATCGCTCAAATGCAATACCAAACTTCTCGGGAGAACTTCCAATAAATATGTTAAGTTTCAGTCATCTCTGTGCAATATTTTGTCCGCGAGAGCATTTTCAACAGACAGACAGACGGACAGACGGACATCGCTAGAATGTCTTAAAATCGATCGGGCATCATGAATATATATACTTTATGGGGTCCCAGATCGATATTTCGATGAGTTACAAACAGAATGACAAACTTATATATACCCTCTATCACTAAGTGGAGGGTATAAAAATGTATGAGGACCGCCTTAACAATTAGAGATAGAGGGTAGGTGTGTTCAGGGAAAATGTTTGGAAAAAAATATTGTGGGTCGGTCATACATTTTGTTGATCGAATGGCACTATTAGGGCAGTTAGAGCGGTTGGAGCAAATTTTAAAAAATGTCGTTTTGTGTGGGAGTCCCCTTAGAAATTGGAGATAGGGTATTAGTTTGTTCCAAAGAAATGTTAAGACGTAAAAATTAATGGGGGTCGGTCTTATAAATGACCCCTCTATGACGCATCATTAGAGCAGTAGAAATGATTTTAAGATTGGAAAATTACAATAATTTTTTTCCAAAAATTTAAAAAAAAATAGTAATAATCGTTGTCCCACGATCCTCCTGGGCAAAAAAGTTGTATAATCGATAGAAGTTTTACACAAAAATATTTAAAAAAATCGAAGAGTACAAACACTTTCAAAAATGAGATTTAAATTTTAAAACTTAAAAATCGCATATTAGAGCGCTTTTAAGATTACTAAAAACTGTAAACAAATTGGGAAAATCTAAAATAAAATTTTTTTCAAAGTGTCCGATTTCACATGGAATGCCCCATATATACTTTATGGGGTCCTAGACCAATATTCTGGGGTGTTACAAACGGAATGACAGACTTATAAATACTGTCTGTATGTTGAAAACAGGCTAACTTTTGAAAGAATTTACTGAGGCTGCTGCAATTTGTCACATTTGTAGGCCATTTACCTGTTCAGGTGGAGACTATGGTAAATAAGGCCTATGGTGTTCTTGGATTCATGAAACGCTGGGCGAAGGAATTTTCTGACCCCTATATAACGAGGCAATTATTTACTTCATTGGTAAGACCAATTTTGGAATTTGGTTGTATTGTTTGGGATCCATATTATGCAGTTCATAGTGATATGATTGAATCCGTACAGAAACAATTTTTACTTTTTTGTCTTAGGAACCTCAACTGGGGTCCGGACTATAGCAATCTTCCATCATATAATGCAAGATTGGCGTTGATAAAACTTCCTACTCTGAAGAGTAGACGTATTATGTTAAATACTGTGTTTATTTTGAAGATTATTAAGGGCGAAGTTGATTCTGAATTTCTTGTTGGGAAGTTGTTTTTTAACGTCCCTTTTCGGCCTACTAGATATTACAGCTTTCTTTATATTGATATTTGTCGCACGAATTATGCGTGTGCAGATCCTATTCGTAGGATGTGTACTGATTTTAACTCGTTATACAGGTTTGTTGACTTTTCGGAGAATTATGCTCTTGTGAAATCAACTATTTTGACATATTTGAATAGATTGCGTGACGATGATTATTTTAATTTCTTTGAACGTTTATAGTTAATTTAGGATTATTAATACTAAATTATCTGTAGAAATTTTGTAGTTGTAGTAATAGTATATAAATGTATTTAGTGTCCATATAATAAACCGACTGATGACTAAGAGTTTGTAGTTGGTTTATTACTATCCTTACTTATCCAGCCTAATCCGCTATGGTTCGGACCATGGTGTGTACGTGTTCCCCCGTCATGGGAACGAGCCCTCTCGGTCGGTTGGGGCGGGTAAGTGTGAGGTGGGACCGTTCGTTAAAAAAAAAAAAAAAAAAAAAAAAAGGTTGGTATTGCAATTCCGCGAAATCTGTCGAGTGGTTCAAAAGTTTTATTCAAGAGTGAATTTCGGCAAGGGCTTTTCGCGAATTTACGAGATAAAAAACACGCTAACTTTCGAAAGACAATTTTGAGGATGATGGAACTTATATATTACACATATATTATTCGTTCCTCTGGTCTGGTTGGTATTGAATTTAAGTTATTAGAAAAGCCGTGAATTTTAGATTGGTTTCACCTTAAATTCATGTGTTGAAATCCCGTTAAGCAAGTATTAAAAACATTGGTAAGTCACAAAAATATTTTACAACTATTTTTGTCACTCAAAAATTTTTTTATACAAAAAAAATACACTTGAAAAAAGTTTTACACTCAAAAAAAATAACACTCAAAAAAAAATTACAAAAGTTTTTTATTCAAAATAAAGTATTTTTATTCAAAATTGTTAATTTTTTTCACGTTAGAAAATTTACTATCACTTAAAAAAGACATTTTGGAAGGTATTCTTGAATTCGCCCAAGCCGAATTTAACTTTTCTACTTGTTTAGTTTTGACAAGCAAACAGTAAGATTTTTATACCCTACACCACTCTGTGGTACAGGGTATAATGAGTTTGTGCTGATGTTTGTAACTACCCGAAATATTGGTCCTAGACCTGCCTTCAAGTATACCTCAGTATTACCTTTTGAGTTGATTTAGCGATGTCCGTCCGTCCATCCGTCTGTCCGTTCGTCTGTCCGTCCGTCTGTCCATCTATCGGTTCAAGCACGATACAGGTCGCAATTTTCAATCAATTGACTTAAAATTTGAAACTTAAGCATCTTTTGGCCCAAGGACGAAGCCTATTGAAATTGGAGAAAATCGGTCCATGTAAAGACCTAGCCCCCATACAAACGCCCCTTTGGATTCGGCTTAAATGACTCTAATGACCGTATTATAATAGTTATCGCTTTGAAATTCAGCAGGTAATCAAATTTTGTATGCACAAATCACGATTTCAAATTTCAAAAGAATCGGTTCAGTCCTTCTGGTAGTTCCCATACAAACCACCTTCCCGATATTCACATAATTCCCTCAAAATTCATAAATATGGAAATATTTGATACAAATTTTATTTTAGGTGTTAAACGTGTACTTTAGTAACCTAATCAAATCGGAATATAATTGGACCATTTTTGGACTTAGTCCCCCATATAAAAATTTCGACCGATATTCAGTTAAATCGGCCTATTGGCAAAAATAATAAACCAATTCCACTAAAATTTGATCTGTGTGTGTTTTCTACACTAAATAAAGATCTAACAAAAGACAGGTACAATCGGTCCATGTTTGGACTTGGGACTCATCTTCCGGAAAACACTGGTGTAGGGTATCATATGGTCGGTCTTGACCGACTATAACTTTCTTACTTGTTTGACTCTCTTTTAGTACATATAGGGTGACCATTTTCTTTAAACTCAAATCAGTACGCCCAATTTTTTATGTGTTTTTTTTTTCTAAACTTATTTAGTATTTCAGTAAAAACAACTGTTGAAAAACAACTCTTAAAAAAAACTGCCATGAACTGTTGTCGTTATTTTGCATAAAATTTAGTTGACTTCAAACTGTTTCATTTCAGTGCATTAAATATAACAAACCCCACAGGTTTTTAGAATAAGAAAATCCCTCAGATTCTGAGGACTTTTTCTCTAAAGTTTTGATAACTCTACCTTTTCAGAAGACTTTCCAGATAATAAACACATGTTTTGAGCGCCATTTCTAATAAAATCTGATGAAATTACCTCATCGAACATCTTAGAATCGTTTGGATTCATGCAATTACGTTATCTTTCTTAAAAGATAGAAAATTCATTATCTCGTGAACTTTTCGTTATAGAAAACCTCAAAGATCTGTGCGCTTTTTTATATAAATTTATGAAGATCAAAATCTCATGCTCAGATTCATTTCAGCGTTAAGCAACCTCATGATTTACGAACTCTACGCTCCTTATAATTAATTCAAATTATCTAATTGGCAGACTTAAGTTATAAAAAACTACTCTGAAGAGGTATTATATGGAAATTCAAGTTTTTATATAGAATTTTCGAATGAAAATATTTTTTATGTTGAAATGTTTAAAAATCAGTACAATCAGTACATATTTCAAAAAGTCTGTACAAATCAGTACAACGTTTATTGATCAGTACACGTGATCAAAAATCAGTACATGCATTGGCGTAGGAAGCAAACATTTCTGATTAAATGATTAAAATTCTGGGGGGGCTAAAATGGTTCTGAGGGGCTAAGCCCCCCCCAGGCAGGGCTATCTACGCCAATGAGTACATGTACTGATCAAATCAGTACGAGTGGTCAGCCTAAGTATACTACCCAAACCAGGAAAGGTTCGTACCCCACGCTTTAATTTTCATACATAAAGTTTGAGTAGCTGTATTTCGCCAAAATATTAACCGATTTTAATGCTTATGCACTCATTTGAAAGGTAATTTTATTCTCTTCAAGAATCATTAATTGAAGATAATATTTTTAAAAAATTTGCTTTGTTAAAAATCAATAGCTTCATGTACTCAAAATTAACTACATTTTATTTTGACCATTTTAAGTTCGTACTGCATATAAAAGATTAGTAATATTTTTGTGACGTAACCCTTGGATTAAATAACGGCTTTAATTCGATTATTTATCGAACTTATTAAAATTTAAAACTCACTAGTGGTGATGGAATCCCATATTTCATGTATTTTTACTTTTCATCCACAAATATATGATTGGGTGTCGTTTTTAAGCGCCATTCATAATCGCCAACACCAAATCAATCGGATTTAAGTCCGGACATGATGAGGTATAGTTTAGGACACTAATTTTGTTTGTTCTGAACCTTTTTTTGCTGATTTTAAAAATATGGACTCTTGTTGGAAGGTGATTCCGCAAAAGGTATCACGTTTTCAACTGATTTCATTAGGGGTTGCCTTACCATATTTAATAGGACGGACCGATTTGAATGGCCCAAAATAAACAAAAAAACAAAATCTACGTGAAATTCTAAGAAAATTTTCCCAAGATACCATTGGTCCAATTTCAAACGCTATACTCCGCCTATCGACATGAAGAATGATCTACTCTTCATAAGCAAAACAAAGCAGTATTTATTATTTGGTGTTGGTTAATATTTTGGCGAAATACAGCTACTCAAAGTATATATATGAAAATTAAATAGTGGGGTACGAACCTTTCCTGGTTAGGGTTGTATAGGTTTTCTTATATTATTTATTTTTAGTGACATCGTAATTTTGGTCTAAAATATTGCAAAAATATTTATTTTTGCAATTTTTACCCCAATTTTAAACCAAAACACAATGCCACAAAAAAAACTAAATCTTTTATCGCGAGCGACAAGAAATCTTTAATGAATGCATGTCAAAACTAAAAAAATGTTTTTTAGATTGTTAAGGGTAAGCTCCTCACCAGCCTAAAATTTTTTTCGGAGTCACTTTGGAAACAGAAAAACTTGTTCGATCGAAAGTAATTTTTTTTTGTCGTTAATAAGCTAATAAAGCTCACTAATAGTAACAAAAAAATAAAAATCGAAAAAAATTCCTGTTCTACAGAATAAAGTCCCAATTATAAAAAAATTAAAACCATTCTCTTTCCATCTTTGAACACATAAAATTAAGTTTTTTAATTTTTTTTTGTGGTACAACTAGACCCGGCATTTACAAACTTAAATTATAAATCTGCAATTATTATATGAGTTGTTGAGTAGACAGTGAGCTAAACTGAGTTGTATGTGGCATGATTGTTATAAATGTAGCAATGAAATGGAATCCAAATTACAATGATATTTGCTCTAAATGTGTAAGAAAAACTTCAACATGCAATATCAACAGCACAAAAAAAAACAACTTTGCAACCTGTTGCACTTTTTTTGGTAGAGCAACATCGAAAAACAAAAACTGGAAATATTCCTTATTTCCACAAAAACAAAAATGAACAAAATGGAAAAATGATAGATTAGTTGCGTCTGAAAAACAAACGTGCCGTCTAAACTGAACAAATAAAAGCCAAACTGTCAGTTAGTCAGTCAGTAGGTGACCATTGCCACAGCAGATAATTACATGTAATTTTACAACAATATTTTTCATTTTTAATGGTTTATGAATAAAAAAAAAAACAAATATGTATGTGCCGGCATAAAAAAAGAACCATAAATAAATACGAATAAAGTACACAACTTGCAACATGTGTTGTAAATAATAAACTTGTTTTAAAAATACTTATTTTGATATATTTATTTTTTTTTAAGTTTTTATTTTAGTTGCTTATCAAATTTATTTTGTTGATCATAAAAATGTACCTCCACAAATCTGACATGTTGGTGCTAAGAAGATCCATAAACAATTGCTTAATTACACTTGTTGCTTAAGTAGTTTTTTTTTTTTGCCAACATCTTCATTGTTGCATGAGTAATTAATGTTAGCAAGTTGTATTTGTCAATGTTTATGGTTTGACAGCAACATTGTAATCTGTCAGGTCATACATGCAATAGCAGATTGAAATTTATTATAACATTATTGAAATAAGGTGAACGACAAAAAAGAAATAGTGAGAGCCCGAGTAAAAAAGTTCCTATATAGTTGTATATAATTTTATAAACATCATATATGATTAAATAGAATTATATAGAATTTGATGCGAAAAATGAGTCGATAAAACTATATAAAATTTGATCAATGTTTCATATATTTTGACAAATTTTTTATATAATTTTATGCGAAATTTGGACCCCCATTTTTATATAACAACAGCAAATTTATATAATTAGATATAATTATATAAAAAAATATAAAATTGTATAAAACTGTATAAAACTATATAAAGTTACATAAAATTATATATAATTAAAACAAAATTTTATGATTTATATAAAACTTGATATAATTTTATGTAACTTTATATAGTTTTATACAGTTTTTTATATTTTTATATATTTTTATATAATTATATCTAATTATATAATTTTGCTATTATTATATAAAAATAGGGGTCCAAATTTCGCATAAAATTACATAAAAAATTTATCAAAATATATGAAACATTGATCAAATTTTATATAGTTTTATCGACTCATTTTTCGCATCAAATTCTATATAATTCTATTTAATCATATATGATGTTTATAAAATTATATACAACTATATAGGAACTTTTTTACTCGGGAGTGTTAAATTCGGCTATGCAGTATTTTTATACCCTCCAAGATGTAAAAAACAATAAAAAGAAAAAATTTCCAGATGGGTTTTTTTTTAAGAGAGGGCTCGGCTGGGTACCTCGTAAAAAATGCTTAAAATTTCGTTTGTGATGCTTTTTGCACGAAAGTCATACAATTTAATCATCACTAAATTATTTTCTAATATCCACGCCCACCCGAGTAAAAATAATTTAATATGATCTTATATACTTTTATATAGTCATATTATTTGATATATGATCATGTGTGACACTATGTATTGCAAGATAAATTTATATAATAAATTTTGATGTGTGATTTTTTTAAGATATCGTCATACATAACTATATATTGTAACATCTGGTCCCATACATCATTTTAAATTTCTAAGTGTTTTATATAAAATTTTATATGCCTCCATTATTTTTAAAAATTTTTAAGTGTTTTTCAAGAACATATTTTTATCGCAAATATTTTCAAAGTGTTTTATATAAAATTTCATATGACTTCATATTTTTTTATTTTTCTAAGATTTTTCCAAGCACCACTTTTTTTATCACGAATATTTTCTAAGTGTTTTATATAAAATTTTATATGACTCCATCTTTTAAATTTTTTCTAAGTTTTTTTCAAATAACATTTTTTTATCGCAAATATTTTCTAAGTGTTTTATATAAAATTTTATATAACTATATTTTATCGAATTTTTCTAAGTTTTTTCCACCCGAGTAAAAAAAGTTATATGACGCAATATTTAATTATATATGAACAGATATGCTTTTATGTACATTGTACATCCATATTAAATTTGATCCGAAAATTGGCGGATCGAATATTATACGATTATATCAAATTCTATTACTTTTGATAAAATAATATCAAATTTGATTAAGTTTGATCCCAAATATGGGTCTATCCAATTGTATTAAATCATATCTTATCTGTTAAAATTAGATAAATTTTTATATTATTAGATGAAATGTGGTAAAAATTTTTGGAATTTTAAACGTGAAATTAGAAATTATTTTAACAGATTGGATATATTATCAACTAGAAGAGTTTTTATTGCTCTTCTGAATTTTTTCGGGACTTAGCAAATTATTAAAAATTTGCCAATTTTTTTTTCTAAAATCATTTTTAAGGGTTTAAAAATTCCAAAAAATGTTTGTGTCTTAGAAAATTTAAAAACATTTTTTCGGAACTTGAAAATTTTTCAAAAAAATAAAATTTCTTCTAAAAACGAAAATGATTTTTTTACTAAAAAATTGCCAAAAAAATTTTGTGTGTGGAACTTTGGAAAATTTTTTAGGACTTGAAATTTTTTTAATTTTTTTTTTAATTGTCCGGGACTTAAAAAATTTTGAAAAATTTTTCGGGATATAATTATAAATAAAATCATATATCTTTTTATCTGTCATATCTAAAAATTCCTGACCTTATATGTCATATCTAATTTTATATAGATCGGTATATAAATAGATAGGAATATGTATGTTATCATATTAAAAAATAAGGAAAAATACAATGCTATATATAAACTTATATGTCCATATCAAAGTTCATGCATAACCATATATAAATATAAATAATTATATAATAGCATATATCGCTCATTTACTTGTATAGTGTCATAACTCAAAAAATGCGTTTTTTGAGTTAATGATGCAGAATTATTCGTTATATCATGCTTTATATTGTGTCAAAAATTCGTATTAATATCTTTTAAACTCACCGTTTGAGAAGAGTACACGCCATTATTACATTTTCTATGTACCGGCCTTTTTCAATTAAAAACCAGTTTCAATAGTAAACATTAAACGTGTTTTCTGCAAAATCAAATATTTTGAGTTATGACACTATACAAGTAAAGGAGCGATATGATTATATCAGTTCTTTTTTACTCGGGCAAGGACAAATTTTTTTGAAAATATTTTCTAAGTGTTTTATATAAAATTTAACATGACTCCATTTTTTAAAATTTTTCTAAGTTTTTTTCAAGAACAACTTATTTTTATTATTTTAATTTTTCAAGTTTTTATTAAAAACTAAAAAAAAAATCCAATTTATAAAATTGTATAAATTTTAATATAATTGGATATAATTTTATATCGTTGGATTAGACCAAAACTCGTATCAAAGTCGATATAAAGTTATAAACACTGATATTATTATATAAAATTCGATCAAATCTTACACTCAAAAAAATACGTTATTAAAAAAGTTTGTAAAATTGTTTGTTACCCAACTTTACAACTTTTTTACTAAATTGTACTAAAAAAAATATTTTTTTGTAATTCGTTTTAGTAAACTCGCGTTACAAACTATTAATTTTTTACTGATTTTTTAATAATTTTTTCAGTTGATTTTTTAAAAATTTCGTATTAACTTTTCGGTTTCTTTTCTAGAATAGTAATGCACTAATGAAATACAAAAAGGAAATGTTATTAAAATATTTGGAAATTAAAAAAGGGCATTTAAAAAAAATATACAGTTAGTTATTTTTTTATTTTAAATGTAAAACTGCGCTTTGATGAGTATGAATATGTTTATTATTTTATATATTGAATTACACTTATTTGTCTGCTTCATTGTAGCTACTTTGTTTTCTTTCAAATTAAAATATATATAAAAAAAGGGAACAAAATGCAGTAAAGAGAAGATATGCAAAATTCAAAAAAACACCGACCTTTTTCAATTCTTCTTTCTTTCTTCTCCACTTGCGGTCCTTTTTTGTTTTACGCTATCTGCGAATTTTTTTTTCTTGTGTACAGTGTACACAAAGGGTTGATTTCTTAATACTCTAGTATTGGTAATTTTGTGTACTTTTCTTCATGTCTTTCTTTCTATTATTCAGTTGAAGAATAGCATTTGAATTGACAACGTCGCGGAGCGGAAGAAATAAAAAAATGTACAAACAACAAAATATTACAACACAAAATACAGATAACCAAATTTTAAAGTATTTTTTGTTTAAAATTAACTCTTTTTTTAGGACAATAAATAAAACAAAATAGAAAATGATGAAATCAGGTAACAACTGTATATTTATGTGTTCCATTCAAATAATATCAATATAATGTATTTTTTATTCTAGAACACCAATTTATTCAACATGTCAATTTATTCAACACAATTTTCAAAGCATTAATTTTATGTGGTATGTAATTTATATTTTGTATTAAAAAACATGTATTCAATATTTTCTCTTACATATTTCAGATCAAAAATTCAAACAAAATCTGACTTACATTGAAATAGTAATGGCGACAACAAGCGCAATACACAGTTTACATATAGTAAAAAAGACCAAAAATTTAAAATACACAATTTACAATTTTTTTACAAAAAAATTTAGTAATACTAATTTTTTTTAGTTTTTTTAAGATTACTAATTTTTTAAAACCAAAGTTTGCAATGGTAACTGAAAAAGTTATCGGGCACAAATTGAAAACTTTATTAGTAATGGTAACAGACTTTTTTGTAAGGAATACTAACAAATTTTTATGAGTGTATGAAACCATTTTTCGTATAAGATTATATCAAAATAGACACGAACCTATATTAAATTATATATTGTGTCATATCATTTTTTTTACTCGGGCATAAAAGGTTCGGACCGAAAAACCGGCATTTTCAAAACCCCCGCACCCAAGTGCAGGTATTTGATCTTTTTCAAACATAAACATAAAAATGTTTCATTTGTTTAAAATAATAAAAAAAAACAACTTAAAAAAAAAATCTTTTTCAAGAGGTTGTTAATGGGGCTGGCAAACGGGATCGGTTTTTTAAAATCCCGGGATTCAGGATTTAAAAATCGAAATCCCGGGATCCCGGGATTTTTTGGGATTACGGGATTTTTCGGAATTCCGGGATTTCTTTGATTATAAAAGTGAAAAAAATAAGATACTCTTTATGTTTCAATTTTATTGTGCATATTAAGGGGCTACTGTGGGTTAGTTGGTAGCATGCTAGCCTATTAAGCAGGGAGTCTTGGGTTTGATTCCCACGAAAACCCTTGGGTCGATTTCGCTACAACGAAATTATTAAAAAAATGATTTCTAATTATTCTAATTGTTATTTAAAGGCCATTAAAAATTAAGTATACGCCACTTTTGCAGTTTCAAGTATTTATTATTATTAAATATGTAGCAATGAACTAAAAAAAGCCTTGTGGGGTTTGTTATGGAAAATGACAACTTTTATTTGCTTTCAACTTTCATCACATTTCGATTTTGGTTTTTGCACTGTATGCACTGTTAGGCGCTATTGCCTAAAACTTATGTGGTACAAATTTAAGGTCAATCGGATTAAATTTACCCGTGGCGCCCTTCGATCAAAGTTTCGGTTTTTTAGAAAATTTTCGCCAAAACCTACAAACTTTGGTCAAAGGGCTCCGTGACTGTGGCTTAATGGTTAGTTCCTTGGACTATTGTTCAGCAAGCATGGGTAGAATTCTCAGCTCAGCCAAATTCGTGGCCAGCTAATTTGTTTATGTAAATGTAACAATAACACAGTGATACAAAATCGAAATTTCGGAATCGGAATGGGATGAAACCAAAGCAAATGAAAGCTGACGTTTTTCATAACAAAACCATCAAGGCCTTTTTTTTAGGTCAGAGCCAGATTTTTTTCGCGCATTTAAAGTTGGTGACTTTAAAGCATTTAAAGTTTTTGTGTACTAAACATTTCGTACTTTAAGGGCCTCTGGTGGTGCCCTTATTGGACATGTAGGGTCCAGTATCCAAACTTAAGCTCAAAATTACTTTAACTATAACTGGTATGAATTTTTCTGCAATCGGTACAGTACATATTTACTGAATAGCCAAATTATTAAAATAAACCAATGTACACCGTTGCGTATAATTGTTATTTAAAGGAAATTATTAAAATAAACCACTGGGCACCGTTGCGTATGATTGTTATTTAAAGGCAATTACACTATTAATCATACGCCACTAATACAGTTTTCAAGCATTTATTATTATAATTATAATAAAAGTTCACTAACTTCAAATGCGTGTAAAAAAAAATCTAGCTCTGTTATGGAAAAATGTAAACTTTCATTTGCATTTGGTTTCATCCCATTCTGATTTTGGGTGTTGCACTGTGTAATTGAACAAAGTTGTATTTTTTAAAATAAATTCTCATACATTTTTAATATTTCAAAAGTCCCGGGATTTGAGCTTAAAAATCCCGGGATTCGGGATTAATTTTATGAAAAAAATCCCGGGATTTTGGGATTCGGGATTTCGGGATTGACAGCACTAGTTGTTAAGTTTTCCGAGGTGGAACTTTTTTCACCCTTTTCCGATTTTGACCGTTTACGAACTTAAACTGCCTATGGCCATAAGACATATTCGTGCTAAACTTCAGATGAATACCTCTTTTATTTTCGACTACATCGTGTATTATACACACGGACGGACATTCCAATAATGTCTTAGATTCGAAAACTTTTTCGTGGTAAATTTTCAGATTTTTTTGATGACCCGTTCAAAAGATATCGAATTTTCAAAAACTATTAGTTTGGTCCTTTACTCAAACTTCTTTTACTCATAACTTCTTCAAAAACGATCTAAATTCCATTTTTTTTAAGAATTTAAAAAAAAACAAGTAGAAAAATTAAATTCGACTTGGTCGAATCTATGAATACCCTCCACAATGTTATCTGATAGTAATTTTCTAAAAAAATTGCATTACAAATTTTTATTAGATATATATTATTTTGAGTAAAACTTTTTTTAATCATTAAAATTTTTTTGTGAGTGTAAAATTTTTTTGACTGTCAACATTTTTTTGAGTGTGAATTTCATTAAAAAAAAAATAATTAAATTAAAAATTAAAAAAAAAAAAACATTTATTTTTGAGTGTTAAATTTTTTTGAGTGTAAATATTTTTTTTAGTGTACTATTGTTTGAGTAACAAAATTACTTTGTAAAATATTTTTGTTGTTTTATACCTATACGTATATGTTAAAAAAAAATATTTCACATATTTCCCTCATTTTATTTTACCATCCTCGTCTTTAAAAACCAAAAACAAACTAATATTTGATTTTTTTCCAAAAATACTTACTATACACCGTTACATACAGTTACAAGAACAAAAACAATAACACATATTTACTTGTCTAACAACTAAACTGCACCCCACGGCAGGAAAACAAACAACAACAAGTTTAAAAAAAACTGGTATTTCACCATGCTTTTAAAACTTGTTTAACGAGTTTTCAACAGTTTAAGGTGAAAAAAAACCTGACCCGGTAAATATCCAACATATATGTCAAACTTCAGGAGCCTCCATAAAGTCTTTCAAAAGTTAGCGTGTTTTCAACGGACAGACAGACAGACAGACGGACGGACGGACATCGCTAGATCGACTTAAAATCGATCAAGGATCATGAATATATGGACATTTCCACTTAAATTTTCATTTCTTTGAAATTTTGGTTTTTTGGCCAAAACTTTTTTTATTTGCATTCAAATGGCTATCTACTGATAGAAATGCATAAAGGACTTCTAATGCAATTAGCTTACAAACACTAAAGGCCAAAAATCTTAATTTGCGGTAGTTAGCGACAATCAAACTTCCGAAATGTGGAAAAGTCGATTGAAATTTCATAAAAATAATGTACTCTTTGGCCTATTGTACTTGCGCCGTCCAGCGTATTCTTCGAAGATTTCAAATATATAGTCCCTGTACTTGTTCAAAATAGATGTATTTATGAATTTGATGTGCCATCAATAACAAAAAAGTTATTTGGTGGTAACGGTTTGAAATTAAAATTTCTTCATTTTCAATTTTTCGTCGTTTTTTGATCAGGAAATTTGCGCCGCTTCATACTTTTCAAAAGCTAATACGAAAAATGATAGCTGTCGTAATTCCCTACAGTTTGAAATCGGTCTCATGAATGTGCCCTCAATAGGAGCGGAGTACTAGCTAGACAAAGGTTGAGAGATAAAACGTGAAAGTCATCAAAAATCCACTTTTTTGCGAGGCACATTCGCAATATTATTTAAAAGTGGCCAGCACATCGCGTGATCCAAATATTTTTTGATTTTTTATAATAAAATCGATATAGCGTGTTAAAATTTTGATTAGCAAAAATTTTGCAAAAATCTGACATTTCACGATTTTAAACTTTTGCTTGTATTTTCGCGCGGAAAGAATTTAGATTTAAAATATACCCGTCAGACGATTGCTTGTAATGTAATGGATCGTGTGCAAAAATTGGGACTTAGTGTAACTGTACGCTGAAAACGCGCCAATTTTGTCCTCAGATAAACCGCCAGGGCACACCCAAACCGCTAATAGAAATTAATTTCTATAAATGGCAATTGCTGGCACTTATAAAGCTTTATTCCAAAACTGAGCGGCATTATTAAATTTTGAAGATTGTGGATTTTATGCATCTTTCAAAATTTGATTAATCAGAAATTGCATCACTTTTAAAAATTCCCAATTTTGCATAATGCACAAGTTTTTTAACTAATTTGAGGGTGCTTAATCCGAATATGACCTTTAATTTGGTCCATCGTCATTAGATTTCGCGTAAATTGCATATCAAGTATTAAAAGAGCAACTTTTTAAAACATACTTTTAACGTAAAAATCTGATTGTATATCCACGTTAATGGACGTAATTTATTCGGTTGTTATTGGGGATAGTATGAAACATTAATTAACGTTGATTTTGTCAATTTCTAATAATAATTGTAATTTTGAGATTTTTTGTTTTCAATTAAAATCTTTAAACCGCCATAACTTTCGCGCCGTCAGCTGAAAGTTCTTCACGCGAACGGATTTGAACTTACTAAATGCATGTTTATACGCGTACTAAACGATTTTGATGTGCCTTCAAAAAAAAATTTGAATATTTTTTAAACCTTAAAATCAAAAGTTAAATGGAAATGTTCATATCCACGTTAATGGACGTAATTTATCCGGTTTTTATTGGGGATCCCCGCAAAACTTAGATTACCAAATAAGGTATAAAATAAGGTATAGGATCTCTTATTTTATACATTGCAGCATTGATGATTTTAACAGGCAATGAGACTCAAAGTAATGCATCCACATTATCACAAAGAATACCAGTAAGGTATAAAATAAGTCATAAATTTATAACGAAGAATACGAGTAAGGTGTTAAATATATGATATTTTATAGGTTACGAGAAATGAAAGAATATAGCATACCAGAAGATAATATATAAGGTGTTACGAGTAGTGAAAAAGTAATTTTGTATTAAATTTACTCACGTATTGTAAGTGAGTGTAAGTAGATAAAATATGCTCGTGAGTGTGTGTCGTTAGAAATTTCCTGTCGTGAGCCCATCTCTAGTTTAAACTTATGCATTTTTTTATAAAATAATTATTTTTTATGTTATTGTAATGCATTATGCATCTAATTATAAATAATACATTATTTCAAACTTTCAAATAATACATAATGTAACCAAATATAAGTCATCCATGATTAAATGTTCAGAAATAAAAAATATGAAATAAATTTTTTCCAATAATCATGCATTACATAGCAAATTATTAGTAATGCATTATTTTTCACTTGAAAATAATACGTTGTGGAACAAACGTTTGGTAAGACATCATAAAATAATGCTACAAATAAGTTATATACATTACCTGGTAATGTGTTATATAATCACTACCCATTACCAAAGTTTTGCTGGGATAGTATGAAACGTTAATTAACGTTGATTTTGTTAAATTCTAATAATAATTGTAATTTTGAGATTTTTTGTTTTCAATTAAAATCTTTAAACCGCCATAAGTTTCGCGCCGTCAGCTGAAAGTTCTTCACGCGAATGGATTTGAACTTACTAAATGCATGTTTATAAGCGTACTAAACGATTTTGATGTGCCTTCAAAAAAATTTTAATATTTTTCAAATCTTAAAATCAAAAGTTAAATGGAAATGTTCATATATACTTTATGGGGTCCTAGACCAATATTTCGATGTGTTACAAACGGAATGACAAACTTATATATACCCTCTATCACTAGAGTGGAGGGTATAAAAATGCCCACACTCAAAATAAAAACTCTGTCATAAAATTCAGCAAATTTTCCTGCTAAAATGCATATTTTTACTAAAATCTCTGTCATTCAGTTTAACAAAATACCAGAAATTTTACTGCGTTTTTAATGATTCTGTTTGCTGAATTTCAAAATATTTTTGAACATATTTTTAGTAGATTATTTTTTAATTATACAGAAATAGTTTGCTGTCATTCTTTTTTAAAAAAAAAAGTTTTTTTTTAAAGTGTTAATTTTTTTATGCAATCAACAGGATGTTTTTCAACAAATATTTGAACATATTTTTAGCAGATTATTTTGTAATTTTACAGAAATAGTTTGTTGTCATCTTTTTTGCAAGAAAACTTTCTTAATTTTTTTTTCAAAGTGTTAATTTTTTTTTTGTTTTTTATAAAATTAAAACGATTGAACCTAATAATTGACAAAACTGAAAAAAAATCAGTAGATTATATTGCTAATTTTACAGAAACATTTTTTTAAGTTTAAATTAAAAAAAAAAGAAAACTTTTCATAAAAACTAAAATTTTCTACAAAATGTCTCAGCAGATTTTTCAGCTGTTTTGACAGATTTCTCTGCTGATTTCACTAGATAATCATGACAGATTTCTCTGCTGATTTCACCTAGATAATCATGATAGATTTTCACGTTTTGTACAGAAAAAATTTAAAACTTTTTTAAACTTAAAAAAAAAAATAAATTGATAAATTTTTACTTGACACAATTAAAAAATTAATAAAAAAAACGAAAAAATTTAGAGAACAGTTTAAATTGTGCCAATTAAAAATTTACTCAAATTTGTTGGCATACATTTAATAAATTTTTATTTAAATTTTACTATTAAATCGTTTACTGGTGCAAAATTGAGTAATTTTTACTCAATTTTATTAAAAATTTACTAAAAAATTTTTTTTCTGTGTATACAAAATGAAATTTTTTAGGATTTGCTTCAACCGCTCTAACTGCCCCAAAAGTGCGCTTAGAGCAGCCAAATGTATGACCAACCCACAATATTTTTTTAATTCAAAATGATGCAGGGTGGTGAGTTCAGAGAAAATGTTCGCATTAAAAAAAAATTGTGGGTCATACAGTTGACTGCTAGGGGCACTTTTAGGACAGTTAGAGCGGTTGGAGAAAATTTTAAAAATCGGAGCAGTAGAAATGATTTTAAGATTGGAAAATAAAAATAAACTTTTTTCAAAACATTTAAAAAAATATTAATAATATTTTCCCACTATTCTACTGGAAAAAAAAGTTTGAAGAATCGAAAGAAAATCTACACACAAAAAAAATTAAAAAAAAAATTACATACATGGAGTTTTCGAAGCGCTCTAAAAATTGTAAAGAAATTAGGAAAATCTAAAAAAAAAATCATAGTGTCCGATTTGACATGGAATGCCCATATATACTTTGTGGGGTCCTAGAATTTACTCATGCATTGTGTGGTTGGAGGGCATAAACAAAATTTATGATTTTCTAATTTTATGATATTTAATTTTTCAATTTTTCACCCAAAATTTTGTTTCACTAAAAATTGTTTTCACTCTAAATTTTTTTGTATATAAAATTTTCTGACTTTTTAGAAAATTTTCCACAGGCACAAAAAGGTTTCCGGATTTTATGAAAGACTTAATAATCCTTATTTAAATAAAATAAAGATTCCAAAGGGGAGAGTTTTTGAAATGTGTAAGAACTCTAACCCTGATGTCTCTGTTACATGACAGGTTCGGTACCTGTATTAATTTTAATTATTTTTTTTTTTAATTAACTATTAAAATATTTTTTTTTTTTAAATGTTTAATAAAATTTACATCGAGCTAAAGTCACTTAATAAAAATTATGCTGGCTAACCAAAAACAAAAATAAAATAAATTTAAAATCGACTTAAAATTCTATTTTCATAAAAAAATTTATGGAAAATTAAAAATTTATAATAAAACTCTTGTTAAAATATAATTTTTGTTTTTTTTGATTCGAGTCATGGTTTTAACTTTATAAATAACACTGCGGAACACTAAAAAATAAACAAGAGTTACAACCATCATCTCTATATATTTCGGACATGCTGATTCGAATGGCGTACTCCGTTTTTAGATGTATGGTACAGTTTTCTTGCAAAATGTCGTTAAAGATTTGCTGATTTTGAGCCAGTTTTTTAACAAAAAAATTGGCAAAATAAATGATTTATAAAATTTATGTCATGGAAAACAAAGATATGATTTGTAGCAATATTTCTAATGCAAATCAGTTTTAAAGATTTTCATCTTATGCCCTTAAATTCGCGAATTTCTTCATTTTTTAAGGTTTTCGCGAAATTAACAGCCAAATTGGTCTTTAATAAAAAACTTGCTTTTAATGAATCAAAAATGAATCCCTAACAATACGAATAGTGGACAAAAAACAGCTATGTTTTATGGACCATCATGATGAAAATCGCGAAAACCCGTTTTTTTGTATATGGCAGCATCACTTTACGAGATGATTTAAGGCTCCATCTTTTAGTATATAATGTGGTAACCTTAAACAACTAACTGACAAAAAATTTGGACAAAAAAGTTTTCATTTGCGAAAGTTATCTTAACAAAAACTTTTATTACAGTGTTTGCCATACAATAATTATAGTTTTTGTTAAGATAACTTTTGCAAATGAAAACTTTTTTGGCCAAATTTTTGGTCAGTTAATTGTTTAAGGTTACCACATTATATACTAAAAGATAGAGCCTTAAATCATCTCGTAAAGTGATGCTGCCATATACAAAAAAACGGTTTTTCGCGATTTTCATCATGATGGTCCATATATCATAGCAGTTTTTTGTCCACTATTCGTATTGTAAGGGATGCCTCTTTGATTCACTAAAAGCAAGTTTTTTATCAAAGACCAATTTGGCGGTTAATTTCGCGAAAACCTCAAAAAATTAAGAAATTCGTGAATTTAAGGGCTTAAGATGAAAAGATTTAAACCAAATTAGCATAAAAAATATTGCTACAAGTCATATCTTTGTTTTCCATGCCATAAAATTTAAAAATCATTAACATTGCACATTTTTTTGTTAAAAAACTAGCTCGAAATCAGCAAATCTTTAATGACATTTTGCACGAAAACAGTACCATACATCGAAAAACGGAGTACGCCATTGAAATCAGCATGTCTCAAATATATAGAAACGTTGGTCACACCTCTTGTTTTCTAAAATAGTGGTCAGTTTTGTCACGCAGTGTAATTTTTGGATATTTTTCCTACAACCACATAGTAGGTAAAAACAAGTGATTTCTCATTTAAAAAAAAAGTTTAAAAAAAACTTACACACAAAAATCATTTAAAATTAAAAGAATTATAATTTACTTTTACTTGCACAACCAATATAAAAACTTTAAACATTAAATGTTATTGAAAGTCTTACTTTTTTATGATGTTATTTTTGAAACAACCCCCAAAAGTTGCTAATAATAAAATTTGTTCGTTAAAAAAATGTTTTCTCTAAAAAACAAACATACGTAAAACATTTTAAACAAACTGCAAACAGTAGACATAATTTTCTAAGTTAAACGTCATTTTTCGATTAAGGGTATACTAATTCTAAAATTCTAAGAAATATCTTCAAACAACTGGTACTGTATTATTTTTTAAAATCTCCAGAACATAATCGGTGATCGGGGATTTTTGCTTATACTTTGTTATTTTAACAAAAACTTGAATCCATTTTAAATTACTATTTATCTAGAAAACTAACACAAAATGAATTAACGAAACACAAAAAAAGTGAGCAAACAATTGTTTTATTGCAAACATTTAAGTAACCACAAAGGCATTAAAATAAAAAGTCTAAAAGCAAACTGAGATAAAATTACAAATTGAAAAGTATTTGCTAAGAATAGTAAAAGTTGAGGATTACAAAATAATCAACCACAAGCAAATAACAGTCTACACAAAAAAAAATTAAAAAAAAAAACAATTTGAGTAATCTTTTGCTTAAATTAAAAAAAAAAAAATGGAGTAATTTTTTAATTGACGCAATTAAAATTTTATTCAAAAATTAAAAAAAAATATAAGTAAATAATTTATTAAAAATTCAATAGTTTGTTATTTTGTTTTTTATTCTCTTAGATTTTTGAATTCTCATTTAGTTTATAATTTTTTGTATATGTATAAAAAAAGTTTGAAATCATCATTATGAAATTTTCATATGTATGTCCTTAAGACATAAATATATTTGGTAATGTTTGAAAAAACAAGTTTTTTTTTGAAAAAAATGTTAAACTTGTTTAAACTAATTAAAAAAATAAATTGATAAATTTTGAGTAAATTTTTACTTGACACATTTAAAAAATTACTTAAAAAAAAATCAAACAAATTTATGTAAAGTTTTAATTGTCTCAATTAAAAATTTACTAATTTTTTTTTAATTTTTTTATTAAAAGTTTACTTAATACTATTAAAATCGTTTGCTGGTGCAAAATTGGGTAATATTGTACTCAATAGTATTAAAAATTTACAAAAAAAATTTTTTTTTTCTGTGTACCAATACAATATTAAATATTTTTTTTTCGATTTTATAAACGAAATTAGCACCTGAAAAATAAATTCATTGCACGTCCAAACGCACGTACGTACTAACTACTTACTCATACATAATATTAAGACGTTTGTAGTTGGTAGGTAGCATTGAGTACGTTCCTGGATATACAATTGATGCAATAATATGTCGCGTCGTTGTCATACAGTAAATCTGTCTGTCAGTCTATAAACAAAAACATAAATATGTAAGATTTTGTTAATAGAATTTTAACTACTTACACGACTACAGAGATATAAAATATTTTAGAAAAACAAAAAGTAAACACGCATGTGCAACATTTCAAAAATTACAATGTAATAAAACATTTTTAACCGGCGTATTAAAGCACAGTAGTTCAAATCGTAAATTTATGATGACATAAATTTAAATTCCAATTGACATTGTTGTATAGAAAAACACCCAAATTCTGAGATACTGATAACAAAAAATTCTATAGTTATCGGTAATATAGTTATAGTTAGCGATAACAAAAGATGTTTTATAGAAAATTTTATAGTTATCGATAGCAAAAATTTTCTATAGAAAATTATATAGTTATCGATAAGAAAAAATTGTCTAAAAAAAATTCAATAGTTACAATAACAAACAATTGTCTATATAAAATTCTATAGTTATCGATATCAACAAAATTTTCTATAGAAAATTTTATAGTTATCGAAACCAAAAAAATGTCTAAAGAAAATTCTATAGTTGTCGATAACAAAAAATGTTCCATAGAAAATTTTATGGTTATCGATAACAAAAAAATTGTACATCAAAAATTCAGAAAAATTCTGTAATTACACAGTGCAATACCCAAAATCGGAATGGGATGAAACCAAAAGCAAATGAAAGTTGACATATTCCATAACAAACCCCTCAAGGCTTTTACACGCATTTGAAATTAGTGCACTTTTATTATAATTATAATAATAAATGCTTGAAATCTGTATTAGTGGCGAATGATTTATATTGTAATTGCCTTTAAATAACAATCATACGCAACGGTGTACAGTGGTGTATTTTAATAATTTTGCTATTCAGAAAAAGGGACTGGACCGATTGCAGCAAAATTCATACCAGCTGAAGAAATTTTGAGCTTAAGTTTGGAAACTGGACCCTACATGTCCAATAAGGGCACCACCAGGGGCCTTTAAAGTAGGACATGTTTAGTACACAAAAACTTTAAATGCTTTAAAATCACCAACTTTAAATGCGTGTAAAATAAAATCTAGCTCTGACCTAAAAAAAGGCCTTTAGGGTTTTGTTATGGCAAACGTCAGCTTTCATTTGCTTTTGGTTTCATCCCATTCCTATTCCGAAAGTTCGATTTTGTATCACTGTGTTATCGATAGCAAAAAATATAGAAAATCCTATATTTATCGAACAAAAGATGTTTAATAGAAAATTTTATAGTTGTCGATAACAAACTTTTTTTTTACAAAATTCTAGTTACCCGGTGAAAAATGATACAAATATGATCATATATGCGTTCATACAGCGTCATGTATGTCCATATATGGTGCATATATGGATATATATGACACTGTATGAAGGCATATATGATCGTATTTGCAACATATATGTCCATATACGTAAAATGAGGGCATATGAACATATATGACATATATGCTCCATATATGCCCATGTATGTCATATATGGACATATGTCCTCATTTTACGTATATGGACATATATGTTGCAAATATGATCATATATGACTGCATACAATTTCGTATATGACCATATATGCTCATATATTTACATATATGCATCCATATATTCACATATATGTATCCATATATGCTCATTTTTCACCGGGTATAAAAAAAATCTGTCGAAAATTCTATAGTTATTGATAACAAAAAATTTTCTATAGAAAATTCTATATTTATCGATAACAAAAAATGTTCTATAGAAAATTCTATAGTTATCGATAACAAAAAAATTTCTATAGAAAATTCTATAGTTACGATAACAAACATTTTACAACAGAAAATTCTTTAGTTATCGATAAAAATCGTCTATAGAATTTTCTATAGAAAATTCTATAGCTATCCAAAACAAAAAATTTTCTTTAGAAAATCCTGTACTTAGTTATCGAAAAAAAACTAAATTCTTTTAAAAATTATATGGTTATCGATAACAAAAAATGTTCTATAGAAATTCTATAGCTATCGATAACAAAATATTTTATATTAAAAATTTTATAGTTAACGATAGCAAAAAATTTTCTATGGAAAATTCTATAGTTATCGATAGCAAAAAATTTTCTGTAGAAAATTCTATTCTTATCGACAAAAAAATGTCTAAAGAAAATTCTGTAGATATCGATAGCCAAAAAACATCTAGAGAAAATTCTATAGTTATCGATAACAAAAAATATTCTATAGAAAATTTTGTAGTTTTCGATAACAAAAAAAACGTTTTAATGTACAGTTATCGATAGTAAAAAAATTCTGTAGAAAATTATATAGTTATCGATAACAAAAAAATGTCTATAGAAAATTCTATAGTTATCGATAACAAAAAGAAAATTCTATAGAAAGTTCTATAGTTACGATAACAAACATTTTTCTACAGAAAATTCTTTAGTTATCGATAACAAAAATTTTTTATGAAAAATTTTGATTTTATCGTTAAAAAAAATTTCTATAGAAAATTCTATAGTTATCCAAAACAAAAAATTTTCTTTAGAAAATCCTGTACTTAGTTATCGACAAAAAAAATTTCTTTTAAAAATTCTATGGTTATCGATAACAAAAAATGTTCTATAGAAAATTCTATAGCTATCGATAACAAAATATTTTATATTGAAAATTTCATAGTTAACGATAGCAAAAAATTTTCTATAGAAAATTCTATAGTTATCGATAGCAAAAAGTTTTCTGTAGAAAATTCTATTCTTATCGACAAAAAAATGTCTAAAGAAAATTCTGTAGATATCGATAGCCAAAAAACATCAATAGAAAATTCTATAGTTATTGATAACAAAAAATATTCTATAGAAAATTTTGTAGTTTTCGATAACAAAAAAAAAAACGTTTTATTGTACAGTTATCGATAGTAAAAAAATTCTGTAGAAAATTATATGGTTATCGATAACAAAAAATTGTCTATACAAAATTCTATAGTTATCGATAACAAAAAAATTTCTATAGAAAATTCTATAGTTACAATAACAAACATTTTTCTACAGAAAATTCTTTAGTTATCGATAACAAAAATTTTTTTATGAAAAATTTTGATTTTATCGTTAAAAAAAATTTCTATAGAAAATTCTATAGTTATCCAAAACAAAAAAATATCTTTAGAAAATCCTGTACTTAGTTATCGACAAAAAATTTTTTTTTTGAAAATTCTATGGTTATCGATAACAGAAAAAGCTATCGATAACAAAATATTTTATATTGAAAATTTATAGTTATCGATAGCAAAAAATTTTCTATAGAAAATTCTATAGTTATCGGATATCAAAAAGCTTTCTGTAGAAAATTCTATTCTTATCGACAAAAAAAATGTCTAAAGAAAATTCTATATATCGATAGCAAAAAAGCATCTATAGAAAATTTTATGGTTATGGATAACAAAAAATATTCTATAGAAAATTTTGTAGTTTTCGATAACAAAAAATAATGTTTTATTGTACAGTTATCGATAGTAAAAAAAAATCTATAGAAAATTCTATAGTTATCGATAACAAAAAATTTTCTATAGAAAATTCTATAGTTATCGAAACAAAATAATGGTCTAAAGAAAATTCTATTTTTATCGATACAAAAAATTTTCTATAGAAAATTCTATAGTTGTCGATAGCAAAAAAATTTCTTTTGAAAATTCTCTGGTTGTCGATAACAAAATAATTTTCTATAGAAAATTTTATAGTCACTATACATTAGAGTTGTCAATTATTCGACTTTCAACTTTGTTCGAATAATTCAAATAATTGTTTTTTCTCGTTCGATCAAACGATTAAAGATCAAAATTTATTCGATTAATCGAAGAGAATAACGAATAAAAAAATTATTTTAAAAAATATTTTTATTAACAAAAAAAAAAACAATTCATATAAAACAAGTGAGAGTGTTAAATTCGGCTATGCCGAATCTATGATACCCTCCAACATGTTAAAACATATAAAAAGTCCAGGGTCGTTTTTTTTGTGGGGGGGGCTCGGTGGGGGTGGGGGGTATACTTTCCCTATCGCTATAAATGTTAACTAATTTATTTATTATGCTTTTTGCAATTTAGTATTATCATTTTCTTATTATTTTAATGATTTTTTAAAACCACACCCACAAAAGGGGGCGGGCAAAAAAAATTAAATTTTCAGCCCCCTGGGTCTAAGTGCAGGAGTTTAAACCCCTTCTAAAAGGTTTCATTTGTTTAACAAAAATGGCAAAAAAGATGTAAAAATGTCGTTTTTTAAGAGGTATTTTTAGTTCGTTAACGGAGAACTTTTTCCCCCTGGCCCGATTTTGTCCATTTCCGAACTTAACCGGCCTATGAACATTAGCCATATTCTTGTCAATTTTCAGGGGTCTAGCTCTTTTATTTTGGACTGAATCGTGTTTTATACAGACGGACATTCATAGAACGACTTAGAATTGATCATAGATCAATAATATATATACTTTATAGGGTCCCCGACCGATATTTTTATGAGTTACAAACGGAATGACAAAGTGAGTATACCCCCATACTGTGGTTGGAGGGTATAAAAACTTAAAATAGGAAAGTTAAAATTTTTATTAACGAAAAACCTTAAAAATAAAATAGGTAAAAGTTAACAAAAACTTAAAAATTGAATAACTGAGATCACTTTTAAGAGAAATAATTCAAATACAAATTATTATTTGAAGTATTCAGACAAAGTATATCATAAATGATTTTAATTTTTGTCAAATAAGGCAATTTAAGTGTTCTTAAGAAATAATCTTTTAAAAATAAAAGTTAACTCAATTTTTTTGTTTTCAAACGATTTTTGGTTTTTGTTTTTATTAAATTAGATTTTGAAAACACTCTTTCGCTAATTGTTGAAGTAGGTGGAGCATACACAAGTTAATCTTATTTTTCTGTTCTTTTTCATATTTTCCCATATATACCATATCATCTGATATATCGCTGAAGTCCTTTTTATTTTCTGAATTTTTAATACTTTCAATTGAATTATTTAACTCGCATAAAAGATTATTATTTTCATTACTAATAACTTCCTCTATTTCAATACTTTTATCTGAATTATTGTGATTACTTTCAACATGAAGTAATATGGAGTATAATTCATTTGCATATTCTTTTGTTTCGCTTTTTGGAGAATATTTCCAGAAATTTTCATTGCTCGGAAAATTTCCAGAACTTAGAAAAATTATTAACGTAATTAACACTTTTATACGTCTCTCATTAATTCTTATTTTAATACGTTTTAGTAAGTATGACGCAAAAGAATTACTATTTTTTTCTAAATTATTTATTAAAAACTTGATAACTCCCTCTAATTCTATAATGGATGTGCTATCTAGGGCTATGGCTACAATATATTTTAACTTTCCTACATTTTGTATAAAATCTTTCAAAATTTATGAGAATAAATCAAATTCTAAGCAATTATTTAATTTTTTAATTAAAAAAAATTGTTCGATTAATCGACATTAATTAATCGATTTATTCGTTATTCGAAAATCGTCATTCTTGAATTACTCGAACAAGAGTTGGGTTTTGTTTGATCGATTAATCGAATTATTCTTAATCGACTGACAACTCTACTATACATCCATACCACTGTACTGGTAATGTTATCATTACATCAACCTGTTACTGTTAACTATTAAGTATATGGCTAGTAAGAAACTTCTACCAAATGTTAAACACATACTCGTAATATTGGTAAGATACAAAACCAAAACCAAAGACAAAATCAAAGACAAATTAAAAAGCAATGTTTTTTGTAAAAAAACAATTCATTTAATACCGCTGTATGTCGTCTCATCATTACTCAGCTCTTATTCAGTCACCTGAACTTACGACTCTCCAGCATGTTAATGCCAAGTTAGCCAAGTTTCCTTCTAACTAAAGCTTAAACTCTAGTGACCAGTTGTAAACTAATTTTAATTTTGAAATTCTGTTTTTTGTTTCATTTTGAAAATGTTGTTAGTTTGTGGTGGTATTAGTTGTTTTTTAAAGCAGCTAATAATAATAATAATAATAACGAATACCAAATTTCGAATTTTGGTTTAAAGTTATTTGATCGTGTTTTTTTATGTTTTTATATAGTATATTTGCGCGGGCAATAACTGAATACAAATTTTTTTGGTGTTGGGTTTTTTTTTCGTTAACAGCTTCTACCGTTTCTAGCCAACTTACAGACATTCGCAACGTTTAGTTCGAATTGAAATTCGCGTCTTAGCGGTTGTAGCGACTCGGTAAACGGTAAAAAAATTATAAAGAATTAATAAAAACAAAATTTAAAACAAGTGTTTGAAATTAAAGTGGATTACAGATTTTTTTTTTTTGTGTTGAAAAAATATTTAATCAAGATTTAAAAATTAAAAAAAAAAATGTTGCATTTAATCGACAAAATCTTTATGAATATTCAATAATTTTAACTCAAACTTGTGATTTTTGTTTTTATATAAGAAAACAAAAAATTAAATAAAATAAAATAGTTGTAATAATAATTGTGTTCTTGACATACAGAATAATTTTAAAAGTGCCAGTTGTTCTTGACACTAACTTAAAAAAAAAAAATTACTTTATAAATTAAATTTAAAATTATTATAAAATGATAAAAAAAAATAAAAATTAAAAACAAGATTAATTTATCAATCTAAAAGAATTTTTTAACACAAATATGTATTAATAAATGATTTTAAAGTGTTAAAAACAAATAATTAAGTTTTTAGATCAAATATTCCACATTAAAAAAAAAAAAAATAAAATTGGTTTAAAAAAAAAATTAATTTAACATTTCGTTAATTGAAAATAAGCACAAAAATTAGTTTTAATTACGAAATTGTTTAGCCCAATTAAAATTTTGTTCACATTCGCAGCTATTATTTTTAAAAAAGAAAAATCTTACGATTCCGAAATTTAATTTTCCTAGGCCTAAAAGTTAAGGTTGTGTTAAATTTTCGTATAGAAAAATAGATTCGAATACATTTTTTGTATAGAAAAGTCACTGAAACATTTTAGCAATAGAAAAAGTCTCAGATTCTGAAACATTGCTCGTACAAGAAGTCCAAGAATTTGAAACATTTCCTGTATAGAAAAATGTTTTCGATTCTAAAATTTCTGAGAAACTTTTTTAACTGTTGAAGTTGTTACACTCAAAATAAATCAGAAAAATTTGCTGAAAATTCACCCATTTTGAGCCATATGAGAAATCTGCTAATTTTAGATGACACGGTTTGCTGAAATCTGTCATGATTATCTAAGTGACATCAGCACAGAAATCTGTCAAAACAGCAGAGAAATTTTCTAGAAAATTTTTGTTTTTAGAAAATTTGTCGTCATGAAAACTTTAATATTTTTTTTTTAATTTAAACTTAAAAAATATGTTTCTGTAAAATTAGCAATAAAATCTACTGATTTTTTATTTAGTTTTGACAATTATTAGTCTCAATCGTTTTAATTGTAAAAGAAACATAAAAAATGATCACTTTGAAAACACAAAACTTATGAAAGTCTTCTTGAACAAAGGATGACAGAAAACTAAGTATTTCTGTAAAATTACTAAATAATCTGCTAAAAATATGTTCAAAAATATCGTTTTGATTGTATAAAAAAACAAAAAAATAATTAACACTTTGAAAAAAAAACTTTCTTGAAAAAAGAATGACAGCAAACTAATTCAATATAATTAAAAATAATCTGCTAAAAATATGTCCAAACATATTTGTAAATTCAGCAAACAGAATCAGTAAAAACACAATAAAATTTCAGTTATTTTGTAAAACTTAATGACAAAAATTTTAGTAAAAATATCAATTTTAGCAGAAAAATCTGCAGAAAGTTTGCTCAATCAAATTGAAAGTCGTTTTACAGATTTTTTGACAGAGTTTTTCATTTCAAAGTCTCTGTAAACAATTTTTAAGTTTACAGAGACTTTGACCCACGACAATTTGCATGGATTTTCATCTCGCGCTTAATATGCAAATAAAGTCCAAAGTTTCAAAAGTAGAATACTTTTCAAGATATTTCAAACTTTCAAAATTTTCAACTTTTTAAAAAAGTGAATTTATTTATATAAAAATATCTCCGGATCAAATTGGGGGATTTTATTCTTTTTGGAATTAAATAAAAGGTAACAGAAGGCCTTATCAATTCCTCATACAACATTTTTCAATCTGATATCGTCTTAGAAGCTATTAATCGATACATCGACAATTTTGCTTCAGTTTTACCGAAATTTTGAAAAAAAAAAAGTAAATTCTATTGTTAATTTCAGAAAGAAAATAAATTTTTAAAATTCAGTTCTCTGTTTACTGTTAAAGTCTAATCTATAACAAACAAAATAAGAGAAATTTTGAAAAAATCTCTCGAAAATTGTAAAAGTTACGCTCATTTGAGTAAAAATGCAGAATTTCACTTTTTATAAATTTTTAGTGTATCGAACACCAGTTTACAAATTTTGAAAAATTGCTCGATTCACGACATTTGACATTTATTTCCAATTCGTACGCAGAATCCGAAAATGAGGTCAAAAAGCTTAAAAGAAGAACAATTTTTAAGATATTGCCAAATTATATATTTAAAAGAGAGGTTTTAGCTAAATAAAAGTATTCCCGGAAAAAATTTACTTCGATTTAAACGAAATTTAGAAAAAAAAGCAAATTCTATTGTAAATTTGACTAATTGTAAGTTAAAAATTTTTAAATTAAATTTCTATATTAATAGCTCAAGTCTGATTTATTACAAAGAAAACAAGAGGTTTTTAATAAAATCCATCTAAAAATGTAGAAGTTACATGCATTTGAACAAAAATGTTCTTCTTAATGGATCAGGCTTGAACTGTAAAGAGAGAAATGAATTTTAAAGTAAAGTTGAAGCAAAATTGTTCATATATGGGGCATTCCATGTCAAATCGGACACTTTGAAAATGTTTTTTTTTTAGATTTTCCCAATTTGTTTACAGTTTTTAGTACCCTTCAAAAACTCCTTCGTGGTAAATTTTCAGATTTTTTTGATGACCCGTTCAAAAGATATCAAATTTTTAAAAATTGGTAGTTTGTTCCTTTACTCAAACTTCTTTTAATCATAACTTCTTCAATAATGGTCCAAATTTCAAATTTTTTTTTTTCAAAATTTTTGTTTTTTTACGTACTTTCTAAAAAAAAATACCAAAAAATTCTTAAAAGCGCTCTAGTATGCGAATTTTAAGTTTTAAAATTTAAATCTCATTTTTGAAAATGTTTGTACTCTTCGATTTTTTTGAAATTTTTTTGTGTAAAACTTCTATCAATTCTACAAATTTTTTGCCCAGGAAGATCGTGGGATAACGATTATTACTAATTTTTAAAATTTTTTGAAAAAATTTTATTGTAATTTTTCAATCTTAAAATCATTTCTACTGCTCCAATGGTGCGTCATAGAGGGGTCCTTTATAAGACCGACCCCCATTAATTTTTACGTCTTAACATTTCTTTGGAACAAACTAATACCCTATCTCCAATTTTTAAGGGGGCTCCCACACAAAACGACATTTTTTAAAATTTGTTCCAACCGACGTAAAAATTAATGGGGGTCGGTCTTATCAAGGACCCCTCTATGACGCACCATTGGAGCAGTAGAAATGATTTTAAGATTGGAAAATTACAATAAAATTTTTTCAAAAAATTTTAAAAAATAGTAATAATCGTTATCCCACGATCTTCCTGGGCAAAAAATTTGTAGAATTGGTAGAAGTTTTACACACAAAAATTTAAAAAAAATCGAAGAGTACAAACATTTTCAAAAATGAGATTTAAATTTTAAAACTTAAAAATCGCATACTAGAGCGCTTTTAAGAATTTTTTGGTATTTTTTTTTAGAAAGTACGTAAAAAAACAAAAATTAAAAAAAAAAAAAATTTGAAATTTGGACCATTATTGAAGAAGTTATGATTAAAAGATGTTTGAGTAAAGGAACAAACTACCAATTTTTAAAAATTCGATATCTTTTGAACGGGTCATCAAAAAAATCTGAAAATTTAGCACGATGGAGTTTTCGAAGGGTACTAAAAACTGTGAACAAATTGGGAAAATCTAAAAAAAAAGTTTTTCAAAGTGTCCGATTTCACATGGAATGCCCCATATATAAGTTTGTCATTCCGTTTGTAACACATCGAAATATTGGTCTAGGACCCCATAAAGTATATATATTCATGATCCTTGATCGATTTTAAGTCGATCTAGCGATGTCCGTCCGTCCGTCCGTCCGTCTGTCTGTCTGTCTGTCTGTCTGTCCGTTGAAAACACGCTAACTTTTGAAAGACTTTATGGAGGCTCCTGAAGTTTGACATATATGTTGGGAATTTACCGGGTCAGGTTGGTATTGCAATCCAGCCAAATCGGTCCAGTGGTTCAAAAGTTATGAGCAAAAGAGTAAATTTCGGCAAGGGAATTTTGCGAACTTACGAGATTAAAACCACACTAACTTTTGAAAGACAATTCTGAGGATGCTGAAACGTATAACATATCTTTGTCGTTTCCCAAGTCTATTTGGTTTTGAATTTCAGCAAAATCGGGTCAGTGGTTCAAAAGTTATAAGCAAGGCTCTGAATTTCAGATTTTGTTCACCTTAAACTGTTGAAAACTCGTTAAACAAGTTTTAAAAGCATGGTGAAATACCAGTTTTTTTTTTAAACTTGTTGTTGTTTGTTTTCCAGCCGTGGGGTATAGTTTAGTTGTTAGACAAGTAAATATTTGTTATTGTTTTTGTAACTGTATGTAACGGTGTATAGTAAGTATTTTTGGAAAAAAATCAAATATTAGTTTGTTTTTGGTTTTTAAAGACGAGGATGGTAAAATAAAATGAGGGAAATATGTGAAATATTTTTTTTTTTAACATAAACGAATAGGTATAAAACAACAAAAATATTTTACAAAGTAATTTTGTTACTCAAACAAATAGTACACTAACAAAAATATTTACACTCAAAAAAATTTTACACTCAAAAAAAAATGTTTTTTTTTTTTTAATTTTTAATTTAATTATTTTTTTTTTTTTTAATGAAATTCACACTCAAAAAAATGTTGATAGTCAAAAAATTTTACACTCACAAAAAAATTTGATTGATTAAAAAAAGTTTTACTCAAAATAATATATTTCTAATAAAAATTTGTAATGCAATTTTTTTAGAAAATTACCATCAGATAACATTGTGGAGGGTATTCATAGATTTGACCAAGTCGAATTTAATTTTTCTACTTGTTTTTTTTTTTAATTTTGTCAATTATTAGTCTCAATCGTTTTAATTGTAAAAGAAACATAAAAAAATTATCACTTTGAAAACAAAAAACTTAAGCAAGTTTTCTTGAACAAAGGATGACAGCAAATAATTTCTGTAAAATTACTAAATAATCTGCTAAAAATATGTTCAAAAATATGTTCAAAAATATCGTTTTGATTGTATAAAAAAACAAAAAAATAATTAACACTTTGAAAAAAAAACTTTCTTGAAAAAAGAATGACAGCAAACTAATTCAATATAATTAAAAATAATCTGCTAAAAATATGTCCAAACATATTTGTAAATTCAGCAAACAGAATCAGTAAAAACACAATAAAATTTCAGTTATTTTGTAAAACTTAATGACAAAAATTTTAGTAAAAATATCAATTTTAGCAGAAAAATCTGCAGAAAGTTTGCTCAATCAAATTGAAAGTCGTTTTACAGATTTTTTGACAGAGTTTTACTTTTCAAAGTCTCTGTAAACAATTTTTTAGTTTACAGAGACTTTGACCCACGACATTTTGCATGGATTTTCATCTCGCGCTTAATATGCAAATAAAGTCCAAAGTTTCACAAGTAGAATAGTTTTCGAGATATTTCTAATTTTTCAAATGTTCAACTTTTAAAAAAGTGAATTTACTTAAATAAAAATATCTCCGGATCAAATTGGGGGATTTTATTCTTTTTGTAATTAAATAAAAGGTAACAAAAGGCCTAATCAATTCCTCATACAACATTTTTCAATCTGATATCGTCTTAGAAGCTATTAATCGATACATCGACAATTTTGCTTCAGTTTTACCGAAATTTTGAGAAAAAAAAGTAAATTCTATTGTTAATTTCAGAAAGAAAATAAATTTTTAAAATTCAATTCTCTGTTTACTGTTAAAGTCTAATATTTTAATCTATAACAAACAAAATAAGAGAAATTTTGAAAAAATCTCTCAAAAATTGTAAAAGTTACGCGCATTTGAGTACAAATGCAGAATTTCAGTTTTTATACATTTTTACTTTTTCGAACACCAGTTTACAAATTTTGAAAAATTGTTCGATTCACGACATTTGACATTTATTTTCCATGTAAATCCGTGCGCAGAATCCGAAAATGAGGCCAAAAAGCTTAAAAGAAGAACAATTTTTAAGATATTTCCAAATTATATATTTAAAAGAGAGGTTTTAGCTAAAGACAAAATTTACCGCGATTTAAACGAAATTTAGAAAAAAAATGAAATTCTATTGTAAATTTGACTAATTGGAAGTTACATTTTTTTAAATTTAATTTCTGTATTTATAGCTGAAGTTTGATTTAGTATGAAGAAAAATAAATTAATAAAATATGTCTTAAACTGTAGAAGTTACACTCAAAAAAAAAAACTGTAATGTTAGCAAAAAAAGCTTGTAAACCTACAAGAAAATTTGCTGATTTTGAACCCACAATTTTTTTTGCTAAAGTTAGCAAAAATGTTTTGCCAGTAATTAGTTAACTAAATTTTTTTTTTGAACTTAGTTCATACACATCTGAGAACCACATTGGGTTCGGACCCGATAGGTCCAGACCCCGATGGGCCTAGACCTAGTTGGGTTCCTTTAAAATCGTCATAGTATTTGATCCAAAATTTGTGTCCGTTTCGCTCTACCTTGCTTAGTTTTTGAGATACGTGATTATAGGGGACCACTGGGGTCTTGAGAATTAAAAAACTCGATAACTTCAAAAATATTACTCGGAGAGCTTTTGACTATTTTGCGGTCTTTTTCTACGTGTTGAGAGCTACAAAAATGCTTTTGGACTTTTTGTTGTGTCGGCAATATTTACCGAGATATGAGCATTTTAAAATTTTCGGGAATGATAACTTTTTTGGATCCAAAGTTAGGGCCCATTAGGGTCCACACATGTGAAGAGGACCGGCGATGTGAAGAGGACCGGCCCGAGAATCAAAAATGGCCTCCATTTTGCTCTATCTGGCTTAGTTTCCGAGATAGTGCCATTTTAAGATTTCTGAAAATAAAAAAAAATTTACCATTTATTTTGCTAATATTAGCAAAAAATCTTGTAAAAATGTTGTCAACTCAATTTCAAATTTAGCAAAAGAAATCAGTTCAAAGTTTGTTTAAAATTGCTAATGTGCTAAATGAAGTTTACAAGAATTTTTTGCTAACATGCTAATCTCAACTAAAAATTTGCTAAAAGTTAGCTAACTAGCGTTAGCAAAAAAAAAAAATAGTAAATCTACTAACGTATTTTTTTGAGTGTACATGCATTTCAACAAAAATGAATATACAGTCGAACCCGGTTATAACGAACTCCGAGGGACCAGTAAAAATAGTTCGTTATAAGCGAAGTTCGCTATAAGCGGGGTATATTTTTTATCAACCTAGATTTATTTCCAAAAAAAATAGATCAAATCGTGTTTAATTTGATGATTTTTTCGTCAATAAACTGCTTATTGAGAAAAAATTATTAAAAATATTAATACATTTTATTAAAAGTATAATATAAACCAAAAAATGCCATCCTTTAGTTAGTTTGATAAACATGATTGCCACACATTAAAAAATATTTATGGGAGTTCGTTATAAAAAGGTAAATATACACAAAATTGTGTTCGTGGGACCATAATGAGCAGTTCGTTTTAACCGAGGATTCGTTATAACCGAGTTCGTTATAAAAGAAGTATTTTGTGTGAAAATTGATGCTAAAACGTCGGGACTTTAGAATTAGTTCGTTATAACCGAGAATTCGTTATAACCGAGTTCGTTATAACCGAGTTTGACTGTATTCAGTTTTATACAACAACAGTCGTATTTGTTTATTTCGGGTGTTCCGAATGTAAAATTACACATATATTACTGTATTTTTATGAAAACTGAATTTCTACATTTTTACTCAAATGAATGTAACTTTTACAATTTTTAAGAGATTTTTTTTTAAAACCATCTTATTTTGTTTTTAATGGATCAGACTTGAACTGCAAGAGAGAAATGAATTTTAAAGTAAAGTTGAAGCAAAATTGTTCATATATCGATAAAGATAAAAATAAAATGTACCGATTTGATCCGGAGATATTTTTATTTAAATAAGTCTACTTTCTTAAATAGTTTAAAATTTAAAAAGTTACCTTTAGCATATTTTTGTGCAAATGCATATTTTTGTATATTTTGGATCCATGCAAATCGTAGCCCTACTGATCAATGATATCATGCGCTTTCAGAAAGTTGGGGCAATAGGAAATTTCCCGAATGTGACTAAAACTTAAAATTTTCTTTGAAGAAAATATTTGTCAATCTGCAAGTAGGAGAAATGTCTCGGAATCTTATACCCAAGGACAGAACTTCATGCACTACAAAACAATATCTTAAGCGCCTAAATTATGCACTAAAATTTTTAAATATGCACTAAAAACTACAAAAAAAAAAAATATGAATAAAAAATTATAAAAATTTTTCATTTTTACATTTTTGAAAAAAAAAAATTTTTTTTTGTAATAATTTTTAATTTTGTTAATATTATTACTGAAATAAAATCATATAGGTTGGACAAGTATTTGACATCGAACAAAAATTGTGAGGCCTGCCTAACAAGCAAATTAATTATTTTTTTTCAAAAAAAAATCAATAAAAATGGGAATAAAAGCTAAAACTAAAATTTTATACAAAATATGACCCAAAATTATGCATTAATAGCGGAATACTAGCAGAATATGCAAAAATATGCATTATCAACAAAATATGCACTAACGAATCGATGCCATTTTTAAGCAAATTCTTTGAATTGCAAAGATATTTAGTTTATGCTGGTCTAAGACTAACGGGAAAAACATGCATTTGTATGACAGTCCTTGCGGTTATAACTACACTGAAAAAAAGACATAAAATTAAGGAAAAAATATCTTTAAAAATTTATCATGAATTTTTCTAAAATTTAGTTAAATTTAACTTAAAAATGAGAAATTTTCTTAACTATGAGGAAAAAAGTTTTCTTTAAATGGAATTTTTTAATATTAGGAAAAAAATTCTTACTGCCAAAGAAATTTTCCCACAAATCTAAGAAACCTATCTTCATTTTTAAGACATATTTCTTAAAAAACAATTTATTTCAAGTTTAGTTAAAATTTACTAAAAAAAACATCATCGTATTTCTCTTTTTTAAATTGAGGAAGTGTACTTCTTAGAATTTAGTTAATAACTTCTGAGAATTTAGTAAATAACTTCTTAGAATTTAGTTAAAAAATCAAAACGGCGATATCTCGAAAACTAAGCGATATAGAGCGAAACGGATGAAATTTTCAAAAGAAAGACTACATAGAAAAATGTGGATTAGCCTAGCTCTGCATATCTGTCGGGGTCTCAAGACCCTAATTTTAGATCTAAAATTTGAAATTCCTGAGATTTTATATATGCACATATCTCGGTAAATACTGCCAACACGAGAAAATGACCTACGGCATTTTTGTAGCTCTTGACTCGTAGAACACTTCCGCAAAATACCCGAAAGCCCTCCGATTAATAGTTTTTGAGTTATTCAGTTTTTAAGATTCTCAAGACGCTATCAGACCCCTTACACTGCGTGACAAAACTAACCACTATTTTAGAAAACAAGAGGTACGACCATCATTTCAAAATATTTCGGACATGCTGAATCGAATGGCGTACTCCGTTTTTCGATGTATGGTACAGTTTTCTTGTAAAATGTCATTAAAGATTGGCTGATTTTCAGCTGCTTTTTTAACAAAAAAAATTCCAAAGCTAATGATTTTTAAATTTTATGGCATGGAAAACAAAGATATAACTTGTAGCAATATTTCTAATATAAATTTGGTTTAAAGCTTTTCATCTTAACCCCTTTAATTCGCGGATTTCTTAATTTTTTTAAGTTTTCGCGAAATTAACCGCTTAATTGGTCTCTGATAAAAAACTTGCATTTTGTGGATTATAAAGGCGTCCATGACACTACGAATAGTGGACAAAAAACATCTATGTTATATGGACCATCATGAAGAAAATCGCGAAAAACCGTTTTTTTGTATATGGCAGCATCACTTTAGGAGATGATTTGAGGCTTCATCTTTTAGTATATAATGTGGGAACCTTAAACAATGAACTGACCCAAAATTTGTCCAAAAAAGTTTTCATTTGCAAAAGTTATCTTAACAAAAACTGTTATTTCAGTGTTTGCGATACAATATTTATAGTTTTTGTTAAGATAACTTTTGCAAATGAAAACTTTTTTGGACAAATTTTGGGTCAGTTCATTGTTTAAGGTTCCCACATTATATACTAAAAGATGAAGCCTCAAATCATCTCCTAAAGTGATGCTGCCATATACAAAAAAACGGTTTTTCGCGATTTTCTTCATGATGGTCCATATAACATAGATGTTTTTTGTCCACTATTCTTAGTGTCATGGACGCCTTTATAATCCACAAAATGCAAGTTTTTTATCAGAGACCAATTAAGCGGTTAATTTCGCGAAAACTTAAAAAAATGAAGAAATCCGCGAATTAAAGGGGTTAAGATGAAAAGCTGTAAACCAAATTTATATTAGAAATATTGCTACAAGTTATATCTTTGTTTTCCATGCCATAAAATTTAAAAATCATTAGCTTTGGAATTTTTTTTGTTAAAAAAGCAACTGAAAATCAGCCAATCTTTAATGGCATTTTACAAGAAAACTGTACCATACATCGAAAAACGGAGTACGCCATTCGATTCAGCATATCCGAAATATATAGAAATGATGGTCGTAACTCTTGTTTATTTTTTAGTGTTCCGCAGTGTTATTACCGTATCTCAAAAACTAAGCAAGGTAGAGCGAAACGGACACAAGTTTTGGGTCAAAATCTATGGGGACCCTTAAAGGACCCAACGGGGTCTCGAGTCAACAGGGGCTGGACCCATAAGGTCCGAACCCATGGGTCCAGGGTCTAGACCCAATCTAGTTATAAAATGTGATTGAACTTAAGTGTAATATAATTTTTCCCATTTTCTAGTTAAAATTGGCTTAAAATTAAATAACTTTGTTTTCCTTATTTTTGGGAAAATTATGAACTAAAACCAAGAAAAAAATCGAAAACATGCGCTAAAAAATCTCGAATATGCACTAAAAAACCAAAAATATGCACTTAAAAATAAAAAACATGCATTTGTATGACAGTCTTTGCGGTTATAACTAGGAATAAGATTTTCATGCACTAAAAAATCGAAAATATATCTAGAATATGCACTAAAAAACCAAAAATATGCACTTAAAAATAAAATGTGTACAAAAAAAAATCTTGTTTTCATACGAAAAGCTTCTTAAAAAGCTAAAAGTAACTCAGGGATTAAATATTACGATTTGAAACTTTATAATAAGAAAGATTATTTTTTTTGGAAATTAAGACAACCTTTGAAAAAAAAAAAATAATTTTTAAAATTTAAAAAGAAGTTATAAAAAAGAAAAATTCAAATTGTATTTTTACTGATTTATGCCAAAATATGCATTTATAAAAGTTAGAAATATTCACAAAATATGCACTTAAAACCAAAATATGCAAAAATATACACTTTCATCAAAATATGCAAAAAATGTGCAAAAACAAATCGATGCCATTTTAACGCAAATTACTTGATTCGGAAAGATTATTGGTCGATATCGTTTTTAGATTATCGACAAAAAACATGAATTTCCGTGGAAATCACATCCCTACTTATAACCCAGCAAAACTTAGATTACCAAATAAGGTATAAAATAAGGTATAGGATCTCTTATTTTATACATTGCAGCATTGATGATTTTAACAGGCGATGAGACTCAAAGTAATGCATCCACATTATCACAAAGAATACCAGTAAGGTATAAAATAAGTCAATAATTTATAACGAAGAATACGAGTAAGGTGTAAAATATATGATATTTTATAGGTTACGAGAAATGAAATAATATAGCATACCAGAAGATAATATATACGGTGTTACGAGTAGTGAAAAAGTAATTTTGTATTAAATTTACTCACGTGATTGTAAGTGAGTGTAAGTAGATAAAATATGCTCGTGAGTGTGTGTCGTTAGAAATTTCCTGTCGTGAGCCCATCTCTAGTTTAAACTTATGCATTTTTTTATAAAATAATTTTTTTTTATGTTATTGTAATGCATTATGCATCCAATTATAAATAATACATTATTTCAAACTTTCAAATAATACATAATGTAACCAAATATAAGTCATCCATGATTTAATGTTTAGAAATAATAAATATGAAATACATTTTTTCCAATAATCATGCATTACGTAGCAAATTATTAGTAATGCATTATTTTTCACTTGAAAATAATACGTTGTGGAACAAATGTTTGGTAAGACATCATAAAATAATGCTACAAATAAGTTATATACATTACCTGGTAATGTGTTATATAATCACCACCCATTACCAAAGTTTTGCTGGGTAACCTTTCGATAAAAAAAAATTCTCAGAAACTCAGAATTTTTCCCAAGTAGAAATTATTCAGAATCTGGCAACATTGCTATAGGAAATACACTCTAATCAAAATTTGTTGAAATTTACCCAATTTATAGTAGGAAACTGGACTCCTACTATAAATTGGGTAATTTTACTCTGAATGTGTAAATTGAATAAATTGACCATTAGTGGTTAATTTAAATAAAAAAGAGGTGAATAAATATAACAAAAAAACAAAAAAAAAAAAAAAAACATTCGGCGCCAGCAAGCATCGAACTCGACACCTTCCGATTTGAAAGTACACTTCTTAACCACTACGCTACGGAAGCTTATAGTTTTATCTGGCGTTTTAGTTATTTAACATGTGTGTATGTATATAGAATGAAACCAAAATAATTATAATAAAAGCTAAAGAAAATTAAAATAGGTATAAAAACGTCAATATGTGTTTTTATATAACTTTTTTAATTATTTAACTATAATAATATTAATACAATGTTAAAAAAAGTAATAATTAAAAAAAAAATTAAAAAAAAAAAAAGTTGATTGCCAGCGGAGACGAACCAAGGACCCGCTGCACGCAAAGCTGGCACACTTCAGCTAGGCTATAGTACTTGTTGAATTGATTGAAGATATAAATCGTATTGTGTTTATTTTCTTTTTGTAGTTGTTTGACAATTTTGTTTACACATTTGTGTGTAAAATATTTGAATTAACGGATAATATTAATGATTTGCTGTGTTTAATTTGTTTCAAATTATTTTACGCATTTAGTGTTTATATTAACACATAATGAGTGCTATTCAACAAAAATTTACCCAATTTATAATAGTAAGTTTACATGCGTTTTTTAGAGTGTACGTCATAGAATTTAACAGGATCTGAATGTAAAAAGTTTTTATTGAAAAATATTTCAGAATCTTAAAAATTGTCGCTGACCATACAACGCCCGCTGAAAATTACAAATTTGTTTCCCATAAAGTGCTAATTTTGCACTTTTTCTAAATTGCACATTCTGTTACTAAATCTATTGCAAATTTACAAGTTTTGAGTTTTTATTTTTCAAAATATTGTAGAATTAAAATTATTTACGCATAATTAACACTTTTAATCATTTATTCATACATACAAAAAAAAAAAACAGTGACCCAGTTTTAATAAAAAAAAAATTAAAAATATTACAGCATTTAAAAAAATTATAAAATTTAGCAAAGAAAAAAAATATTTATCAATAATATCGAACAAGTGTAATGCGAATAATTAAAAAAATATTTTGAAAAAATATACTGAATTATAAAAAGAAGTTAAACAATACTAATGTGTAGTGTGGTTAATTGTAATTAAATCTACAAAAAAATTAAAAAAAAAAAAAAAATATTTAAAAAACAAATTCCCAGCTCTAAAATGCGTATAAAAATTAAGGGTGTAACCCTGTTACTAGGGCTATTAGCGATATTTACACAATATCATTATTGCCATAGTTTGGATGCAGCTGCTGCTCAATCAACAACATGCTCCCTTAAGGATAATTGTAATATGGAGGATAATTTACTGAGTGTGGGTGGTGAGAGTAGCGATCAGGCTTCAACTAATAAATTGGAAAATAAAATAGCTTCCGTATTTGAGGATAAAGTTAATTATAGTTTAAAATTGTTTGCCGATGAAACCATAATTGAATATAATGCTTTAGATAGAAATCTTAGCGATATTGCAGCAAATTTCACCATCAAACAAATGGAGTTTGAGGCTTTAGATGATGAAGATATTGAAGAAAATGAAAGGGGTAAGTGTAAATGAAATTAAATGTAATATGAAATTACCATAATATATTTTTTAAATAATTTAACCTTGGTTTATTTAAAATAACACATGCATTTTGATAATAATATAATGCAGGGAAGTAGGTGAAATATTTTTTGGGGGTTTAAAATTTTTTTGAAGGAATATATTCTAGATTCTGATACATTTTTGATAATGCAAAAGTTTTAGTAGTGTTTTTTCTGTAAGTACAGATCGAGCTCGGCATCTAATTATATTTGTTATAAGGGTTCAAGTTGAAAGAATGCAGAAGAAAAATTGAATTTCTAAAAATTATAGACATTTCTAATATTCCCATACCGGTTTCAAACACTCCAGTTAGTGTTATCATCAGTAGGATTTTAAATGTCGGTTTGTCTTGTTAATGGAAATTGTTTTTAAAAATTTTAGATTCTGAGATTTTTTTTAAAGTGTAGAAAAAGTCTCAGATTTTGAGAATTTTTGATTATAAGATTTTTTTTTAATTCTGAGATATTTTAACTACAGAAAGATTCTCGGAGTTTGAGATCTTTCACTAAACTCAAAAAAAATCCTTGTCAAATTATTAGAAAAAGTCTCGTAATCTCATTAAATAAATATTTAACAGTTTTCCTTGTTTTTTAACAAATAACTTTCGATTGAAATTCACATTTTTTTTGTAATTTTACAGTTTCTCTTGTAATTTTAAAAACTTCCAAGATTTTTTTACAAAGGTTAGGTTAGGTTAGGTTGTAAGTGGCTGCTGACGTTTTACGCCAACACACGTAGTTTCTGAGGTCCATTGTGATACCACGGGAAAGATTTTTTACAAAAAAAAATCTAGTAAGTTTACGAGAATTTCTTGTAAGTTGTATTTCGCCAAAAAAAAAAAATTGTAAATTTACAATTTTATTGGTAAAAATCTTGTAAACTTACAAAAAAGTTCGTAATTCTTACTAGGAATTAGTAAAATCACAAAACCTTCTTGTAAGTTTCATCGCGTCAAAAAAAATTGTAAAATTACAAAATTATTGGTAACAAGTAAAAAAGTTAAATTCGGCCTTGCCGAATGTAGTGATACCCTCCACAATTTCAAAAAGATTATTGCAAAAAACTTTATTTAAAAGGAAATTACTTTTGAAAAAAAAAAAATTTTTGGAAAAAAAAATTTCCGCGAAAAAAAAATTTCCGCGAAAAAAAATTTTGGTAAAAAAAAATCCGCGATTTTTTTCTTTTTTTGTCAAAAAATATGTTAGTACTTATTTAAATACCATTTGGTGTTCAATTATGTTCACATATGTCAACCAGAAGCCGAATTAAAGCATTTTGGTTTTTTAGGTTATGTTGAATGTACTGAAATTTTTGAGGTGTGCTTACATTTTCGTTCATAACTTTTGAACCGCTGAACCGATATCGCTCAAATGCAATACCAAACTTCTCGGGAGAACTTCCAATAAATATGTTAAGTTTCAGTCATGTCTGTGCAATATTTTGTCCGCGACAGCATTTTCCACAGACAGACGGTCATAATCCCAATGTGGATTATATCCATTCCCTGTTAGGACTACGACCAAAACTTTATCGGTTATAACCGAAACTTTTCGGTTATGAGCGGCTGCTGACTTTTTAAGTCAGCACCCATATACTTTGCACTGAAAAAAATACATAACTAAAATTTAGGAAAAAATTATTCGAAAATAGTTCATGATTTTTTCTAAAATTTAGTTAAATTTAACTAAAAAATTATAAATTTTCTTAACATTGTTTTTAAATATATTTCATAAAAATATGTGCACCTCAATTTAGTTCAAGTTTTGTTGAAATTTACTAAAAATAACTTCATCGTATTTCTCTTCTTAATATTGATTATATGCAGGGAAACCAAAAATATGCAGTATCATGTTTTTTCCTGCGCTTTGTATTGATAAATGGGTAAGGTATTTATCCGTTTCAGAAGATTTTAAAAAATCTGGCATCGATTTGTTAGAGCATATTTTTGCATATTTTAGCCTTAAGAGCATATTTTAGGTTTAAGAGCATATTTTAACATAAGAGCATATTTTAAGAGCATTTTTTCGATTTTTAGAGCATTTTTTTCACTTTTTAGAGCATTTTTTTAGGATTTTAGAGCATTTTTTACTTTTTAGGCAATTTGTTTCCATTATTTTTTATAACAACACTTATTTTTAAATTTTTTTAGTTTTTGTGGGATGTTTTTTCTTAAATTTTGTAAGTGGATTGAATGTTTCTCTTTTTTCTTTTCCAAAATAACGGGGTTCTGACGATTGGTTACGCTTTGTCCTGTTGTTGCTTCATTAACCCATATTAACCCTCTAACTACCCACATAACGGTATTTTTTGAGTATATTCTCAAAAAAAATGTAAAAAACACCTCGAAAAAGGGGGACATCATTTTTTTAAGAGCATATTTTTATAGTTTTTAGAGCATATTTTCTGTTAAGGGCATTTTTTAAGCGCATAAAACGTGTTTTTTAGAGCATATTTTTGGTTTCCCTGATTATATGTATTTCAAAGAATTTAGTTACTAACTTCATAGAATTTAGTTAAAAATTCAAAATGGCGTTATCTCTAAAACTTAGCCAGATAGAGCAAAACGGATGAAAATTTAAAAAAAAGTAAAAAAAATATGGAATAGCCTAGTTCTACATATCTGTCGGGGTCTCCAGACCCTAATTTCGGATCTAAAATTTGATATTCCCGAGATTTTGTATATGCACATATCACAGAAAGAATTGAAAACGAAAGTCAATCAACAAAAACGCGGATTCAATTAATTTTTTAATTGAAACTCCTCCGATAAAGAAAATTGTTATATCAATCATCAAATTGTAGGTGATTAATTGATTTTTATTTCAATTAATCATTTTTTCGATTTTGATCAACAATTTGATTGATTTTTTATTTAAAGTCAATTAAAATAATTATTGATTTAACAAATGAATTTCACGCTTGTGGAAAAATTATGAAGAAATTCATATTTCTTGCTTTCCAATATGTTGCCGACAATAAAAAAAGTAAAAACGTAGTAAAAAGTTATTTTTGAATTAATATATTCAAATAAATTGAAGCGAAAACAAATCTGGTATGTTGAAAATTTGTGATTTGATAGTTAAAGAAAATAACAAAAATGTTAATCAAAACAATAATTGAGTCATTTAAATTTTGTTGATCAATAGATTTAATTGAAATTTTTTAGCCAATAATTTTTTGTGTGATCTCGGTAAATATTTCCGACACGAGAAAAAGTTGAACGCCATTTTTGCAGCTCTTGACTCGTAGAACACTTCCTCCAAATACCCGAAAGCCCTCCGAGTAATATTTTTTGAGTTATCCAGTTTTTAAGATTCTCAAGACCCTATCAGGCCTCTAATTCGCGTATCTCAAAAACTAAGCAAGGTAGAGGGAAACGTACAAAAGTTTTGAATCAAAATCTATGGCGACCCTTGAAGAGTCCAAAGTGACCTCGAGTCAACAGGGTCAGGACCCAATGCTGTCTAGATCTAATATAATAAAATTTTTCCCAATTTCTAGTTAAAATTGGCCAAAAAAAACTTAATTATTTTTTTTCATTATTTCTTGGAAAAATATGAACTAAACCTAATTAAAAAATCTTTGAAGCCAAATAATTTCCGTTTTTTTTTTTCAAAATTTAGTTAATTTTCTTATTTTTTAGTTCATTTTTCATATGTTTTTTTTTTAAATAAGGAAAAAAAAATTTTTAATATTATGCCAATTTGAACTAAAAAATGGGAAAAAATTTATTTCAAATTAGTTTATACATCAGTGATGGGCGTTTTTGTAATTCTTCTTCCCGCGGGAATAGGCTAAAAATGCTGCTTGTGCGCAGTCGACACACGTACACTATAAAATTCTGTTGATTGAGCAAATTTGTTGACTTTTCGCTTGCTACTACCCACACAAGCATAAATGTTATAGTATGTGTGTGCGCACCACTGTTATACATATTAAAGGACCCGATTTGGTGAAGATCCCAATGGGTTAGTTAGTTTTCTTAAGTTAGCTTTCTTAAGAATCGTCATAGTTTTCGATCCAAAACTTTTGACCGTTTCGCTCTATCTTGCTTAGTTTTTGAGATATGTGAATTTAAGGGACTACTGGGGTCTTGAGAGTTTTAAAAACTCGATAACTCTTAAACTTTTACTTTTTGTTGTGTTGCCAATATTTACCGAGATATGAGCATTTAAAAATTTTCGGGAATGCCAACTTTTTTTTAGATCCAAAGTTAGGACCCACTGGGGTGCACACATATGAAGAGGACTCTTTCTGGCTTAGTTTTCGAGATATCGCCAATTCAAGTTTTTGAAAAAAAAAATTCCCCGAGTTGAAAAAATTTTACTAAAATAGTGGAAAAAACTTCCTCAAATCTAATAAGATGAACTAATTGGTAGAAAATTACGTCCCAAAAACTAAAGAAGAGCAACATGTCTTGAAAATAAAGATTTTTTTCATAAATTTAGGGAAAATTTCTTTGGCGGTAAGAATTTCTTCCATGTATTAAGGAATTCCATTTAAGGAAAATAATGGACTATTTGTCAGTACATGAACTAAAATTTTTTCCTAACAGTTAAGAAAATTTCCCAACTTTTAGTTAAATTTAACTAAATTGTGGGAAAATTAAAATTATTAAGAGGAATTATGGCCAATTGTAGCGTGGTCATTTTCCCCATAAATTTGGGTATTATCGAACCAACTACCGTTATGGGGATTATGACGTAATTAATTTCGGACTTAGTCCCCATAACGTGAATTGGGATTATGTCCGTTGGGATTATGTCATAACATCTTTCACAATTCTTCGACTCCCTCCCCCCTTTTTTATGGACGACCCTGCTTCTTTCTCAATTTGCCAATGTGTCAAAAAATAAAAAAAAAAAACGAATGATCAGTTTATTTTTATTATGTCAAAAAATTCGACAAAAAAAAAGCTTAAAGTACTAGTAATCATGTAATCCAAAGCCATTGACCAAAATTTTTTAAAAAATATTCATACATTTAAATCAATTTGTTTGCTGTTATTTTGATTCAAGTACCTTAACAATAACATCAATTTGTATTCCATAAAAATGGTGGAGCATACTCAGTTTGTTATTCCATACGTAACGCCACATATGGAGCTATCAATTATATACTAAAAAAAGCTTCGTGAAAGTAATGAAAATTGGCATAAGCTTTATGACAAATTACTTACATTTTCAACCAAAGACAGGTTTCATTTGATCATTAAGACTTATGTCATTAAAGTTTCTCCCAATGAAAACATACATGGAAATAATGAAAATATTCGTAGAACTTGTTTGAAACGTTTTATGAAGTTTTTCATGAATGTCATGAAAGGATTCATTGTTTTTATGTGGAATAGCAGTAGGTAAGTGAAGAAAAATTGCAACCTTAAATTGAAATTAAAGAAAATGTTCATTAATAACAATTTTTGGTGAGTCTCGTGAAATCGTCACAGAAATTTACGTGATTGTAGTACACATGGTAGAAAAAATACACTTTCACATTCTTTTAATGATTTTCACTTAGTTTTCTTCCACAAAATTTTACTCCAACCTTAAATTGAAATTAAATTTGATAAACCACGAAATATTATAAAACAGCGCGGATTTTAGTAAATATAAAATTAATAATTTACGTTTCATTTTAAATTTCGTATTAAAAGTCTGAAAAAATCAAAAAAACAAGATAGAAAAATACACTTTCATATTATTTTTATTTACGCGAATTTTTTGTAGATATAAATATAATTAATCAATTACATTCTGATCTGTTTTTTATTTGCGTCATATTTAAGGAAAATTTCTTTGGCAGTAAGAATTTTTTTATTTTTATTAAAGAACTCCGTTTTAAGAAAATTATGAACTATTTTTAAGTATATGAACTAAAGTTTTTCCACATAGTTAAGAAAATTTCCAATTTTTTAGTTAAATTTACTAAATTACATTCTGATCTGTTTTTTATTTGCGTCAAATTTAAGGAACATTTCTTTGGCAGTAAGGATTTTTTTATTTTTATTAAAGAACACCGTTTTAAGAAAACTATGAACTATTTTTAAGTATATGAACTAAATTTTTCCCACTTAGGAAAATTTCCAATTTTTTAGTTAAATTTTACTAAATTTTAGGAAAATTCATGAACTAATTTCAACGAAATTTTTTCCTAAATTTTAATTATGTCAGTTTTTTCAGTGTGATCAATAGATTTAATTGAACATTTTTAGCCAATAATTTTGTGAGAATATGGCACTATTTATTGGACAGAAATATATTCCCACTTCCCAGAAATATATCCCCTCCTCCCTTTCAACATCGTCTCCATTTAGTTTGAATATTACAGTGGAGGGCATATAAAATTCGGCACTGTCGAATATAACATTTTGTGTATTTCAATTTCAATTCACATAAAATTTCACCATCGATTTGAGTTAAATTGAGTTTATTCATTCATTCAGGTCTCTTTAGTTTTTTAAAAAACAAATATTTACCAATTTATTGTATTTTTTTTTTTTTTTTGTTTTTAAACAGAATTTCACGTTATTTCTTGCAATGCTATTTTTTTTTGAGAGTAATTATAAGTTTTAGCTAAGATCGCGCCCACTGATTTTGTTAAATATTAATCACATTTGTATGGAAACGGTTTCGTTGGGGGGAGTTTTTTTTAACAGTTTGTTGTCTATTCATTTAACTGTTAATAATTGACGTCAAACTGTCAAAATTTGCGCAAATATGTCATTACCGACTATAAAAACAATAAAAGTTTTTAAGCACTTACTTGCCTGAAAAGAAATAATAGAAAAAAGTTTTTTTTTTTTTAAATAGGTAGTAGTAATATAAGTATTTTATGATAGAGATTATGTGGTAATTTAAAGAGGTTGTAGTTTTTAAGATTTTAATTTTTGTTTGGTTTTCTATTAAATTAAAAAAATAGTTAGAAATAAAATTTGGTGTAAAAATTTGGTGCAAAAACTTGTGGCCAAAATTATTGTGGAAAAATGGATAAAAACAAGTAAAAAGTTGAACTTTTCTGTTATTATTTGGCCGAATCCATTAAAATTTTAATTTAAATTCCAAAAAGCTCAACTGATATTTGATAAAGGCTTAATTGGAATTCAGAAAAGCTCAAAAAATCGAAATTTTCGGTTGTTGCATTAAAACCATTCAGTTGGCTCTAAATTCGGCTGACACAATTAAACTGTTTTCTCTGTGCAAACAACAACAGTTTTCAAATAGTTCAAAAATCAGCATTTTTAAATAAACCAGTTTTGGTTTTTGGAAAACAAGATAAAAAACAAGTAGAAAAGTTAAATTCGACTTTGCCGAATCTATGAATACCCTCCACAATGCATTTTTTTAAAGGGTAGTAGATTTTTTAACGTGAAAAAATTAACAATTTTGATTAGAAATATTTTATTTTGAGTAAAAAACTCTTTTTTGCCTTTTTTTTTTTTAAAAAAAGAAGAAAAATTACTAATTTTTTTTTGAGTGTAAATTTTTTTTCGAGTTTAATGTTTTTTTTTTACTGTAAAAATATTTCTGAATGAATGCACGTACGTATGTACACAAAATATTGTCATGTTTGTAAAAAAAAAAAAACTAAAATTTTTTTTGTGTAATTTTTTTTTTGAGTGTAAAATTTTTTTTGAGTCTAAAATATTTTATTTTGAGTAAAAACTCTTTTTTTGCCTTTTTTTTTTTTAAAGAAAAATTACAATTTTTTTTTTTGAGTGTAAAATTTTTTTCGAGTGTAATGTTTTTTTACTGTAAAAATATTTCTGAGTGAATGCACGTACGTATGTACACAAAATATTTTCATTTTTGTAAAAAAAAAAATAATTTTTTTTTTGTGTAATTTTTTTTTTGAGTGTAAAGTTTTTTTTGAGTGTAAAATTTTTTTGAGTGTAAAATTTTTTTCGTGTGTTATTTTTAAGTTAACAATGCTTTTAGAACTAAACAAACTTAAAAAGCATTGCTTTAAAATTAAACAAGTTTGAAAACACGTGGCATTTTAAATGAAACTAATCTGAAATTCAGGGTTTTGCTTATAACTTTTGAACCACTGGACGGATTGAGCTGAAATTTAATACCAAATAGACCCGGGGAACGGCAAAGATACATGCCAAGTTTCAGTAGTCTCATTATTGTCTTTCGAAAGTTATCGTGTTTTATATCTCGTAAATGCGCGAAACACCCTTGCCGAAATTTACTCTTTTGCTCATAACTTTTGAACCACTGGACCGATATGGCTGGATTGCAATACCAACCTGACCAGGTAAATGGCAAACATATATGCCAAACTTCAGTAGCCTCTGTAAAGTCTTTCAAAAGTTAGCGTGTTTTCTACGGACGGACAGACAGACAGACAGACAGACAGACAGACAGACAGACAGACAGACAGACAGACAGACAGACAGACAGACAGACAGACAGACAGACAGACAGACAGACAGACAGACAGACAGACAGACAGACAGACAGACAGACAGACAGACAGACAGACAGACAGACAGACAGACAGACAGACAGACAGACAGACAGACAGACAGACAGACAGACAGACAGACAGACAGACAGACAGACAGACAGACAGACAGACAGACAGACAGACAGACAGACAGACAGACAGACAGACAGACAGACAGACAGACAGACAGACAGACAGACAGACAGACAGACAGACAGACAGACAGACAGACAGACAGACAGACAGACAGACAGACAGACAGACAGACAGACAGACAGACAGACAGACAGACAGACAGACAGACAGACAGACAGACAGACAGACAGACAGACAGACAGACAGACAGACAGACAGACAGACAGACAGACAGACAGACAGACAGACAGACAGACAGACAGACAGACAGACAGACAGACAGACAGACAGACAGACAGACAGACAGACAGACAGACAGACAGACAGACAGACAGACAGACAGACAGACAGACAGACAGACAGACAGACAGACAGACAGACAGACAGACAGACAGACAGACAGACAGACAGACAGACAGACAGACAGACAGACAGACAGACAGACAGACAGACAGACAGACAGACAGACAGACAGACAGACAGACAGACAGACAGACAGACAGACAGACAGACAGACAGACAGACAGACAGACAGACAGACAGACAGACAGACAGACAGACAGACAGACAGACAGACAGACAGACAGACAGACAGACAGACAGACAGACAGACAGACAGACAGACAGACAGACAGACAGACAGACAGACAGACAGACAGACAGACAGACAGACAGACAGACAGACAGACAGACAGACAGACAGACAGACAGACAGACAGACAGACAGACAGACAGACAGACAGACAGACAGACAGACAGACAGACAGACAGACAGACAGACAGACAGACAGACAGACAGACAGACAGACAGACGGACGGACGGACGGACGGACGGACGGACGGACATCGCTAGATCGACTTAAAATCGATCGAGGATCATAAATATATATACTTTATGGGGTCCTAGACCAATATTTCGAGGTGTTACAAACGGAATGACAAACTTATATATACCCTCTATCACTAGAGTGGAGGGTATAAAAATGGCAATCCGTCAAATATAAATTAGAATAACTGATATTGAACGCAAATATTTGTCGGTGCTTTGAGAAGTTTGGTATTGCATATTAGCAAAATCGGTCTACACCATATTTTGAAATTTTCAATTTTTTTTTTGAAATCATATTTCCGAAATTTCAAATTATATTTTAAAAATTTCCGATTATATTTAAAAAATTTCAATAATATTTCAGAAACTTCTAAAGAAGTTTCCAATTTTATTTTAAATTTTTTCAATTAAATTTCAGAAATTTCCATTTATATTTCAGAAATTTTCATTTATATTTCAGAAATTTGCAGTCATAATTTGTTTGTTGTAAATTTTGAACTTCCCAATTGTATTTCAGAGGTTTACATTTGTACACATTAAAGTGTAATTGAAAATTTCTGAATAGCGTTTAGGTAATTTTAAATTAAATATAATCGGAAAAATCTGATATACAAACGGTTTTTTTTTTTAACAAATGCAATTAGAATTTAGAGATGGGCGTTGGTCACGTGATTTGCGTGATTCACGTGAATCACGCGTGAATCACGCGTGAGTGTGAGTGATTTTCATTTCAATCACGTGATTGTGAGTGGGTGTGAGTTGAAAAAAATCTGAGTGAGTGATTAGTGAGTGAGTCATTTATTTTTTGAGTGAGTTTGCGTGATTAGATTTTTTTAATTGCCAAATTTTTTTTTAATTTTTTTGTAAAAATTTTTTTTTTGGATTTTTTTTGCTTTTTGGTAAGAAAATTTTATTGCGTGAGTAGATTTTGCGTGACTCACGCGTGAGCGTGATTGAATCTGGCGTGAGTCACGCGTGAGCGTGAGTAAGTTTTTTATTACTCACGTGAATGTGAGTGAGCGTGAGTAAAAAAAAAAATTGCGTGAGTGATTAGTGAGTGATTCGATTATTTTTTGCGTGAGCGTGAGTGAGTGTGAGTCAAAATCCACTCACGCGCCCATCTCTATTAGAATTCTTTTTAATTTTTAAACAAAAATCGGTCGAATAGACCAGATCTAAAAAAATCGACCGTTGCAAACCACAAAAAGCTTATTTAAACCGGTTTCGAAAAATCTGTCAAATCACCCTAGTTAAAATTAAGACAAGTCCAATTTTAATTTAGAAAACCTGAAACTGAAATTTAAATTCAGAAAAGCTCAACTGAATTTAAAAAAACTTAATTTGAATTCATAAAAGCTCAATTGATATTAAGAAAAGCGTAGAAGGGAAGTCTCCCTGGTGTCACCCTCCGATCTTCATGAAATTTGTATACATATGTTGTTTAGAACGAAAATTAATTCGACACGTATTTTTTTTTAAGCGGCCCAAACTCATTTTTGGGCGATTTATATGGGCAGAAGTTGACCTTTTTTAGTTTTTTACGATTTACGCCAAAAAAGTTAATATTTATCGACTTATTACAAAAATGTCTTAAAATTTTGTTATTTTACCCAATATGACGAAAAGTTATGCATGTTTGGACACGATCTTTGAACACGAAGCTAGGTTTTCTAAAGATCTTTCATATGGTATGTAACATGACTTTGTTTCTTTGGTTTCTTTGCATAATATAAGAGATAAACGCAAAATACGGAAGAATTAACATTTCTTCCCCCCTCATTTTCACCCCCTAAAAATGAATTTATTTTTCCTGCTCTACAAATTTAAACCAATTCCATAAACATCCGCGGTGAAACTAGGGAGACTTTCCTTGTTAGTTGGAATTCAGAACAGCTCAGCTAAAATTCAAAAAAAAAAAAAAACAATTGAAAGACAAACTGAAATTACGAATTAAAATTCAGAAAAGCTCAATGGAAATTCAGAAAAGCCAATTGCAATTTTGAATAGACCAATCGAAATTCAAAAACACTGAGATGAAATTCCGTACTCCCAATTAATATTCAGAAATAAAATATGAAAAGCCCATGGAAATTCAGTGAAACTCAATTGAAATTCAAAAAACCATAACTACACTGAAAAAAAATACATAACTAAAATTTAGAAAAAAAAATTCTTTGAAATAGTCCATGAATTTTTCTAAAATTTAGTTAAATTTAACTAAAAAATGAGAAATTTTCTTAACTTTGAAAATGGCGATATCTCGAAAACTAAGCGAGATAGAGCGAAACAGGTAAACTTTTCAAAAGCAATTACTACAGAGAAAGAAAGAAAGTACTAAGAAAAATAGTGAATAGCCTAGCTCTACATATCTGTCGGGGTCTCAAGACCCTAATTTCGGATCTAAAATTTGACATTTCTGAGATTTAATATATACACATATCTCGGTAAATACTGCCGAAACGAAAAAAAGTCAAACAACATTTTTGTAGCTCTTGATTTGTAGAACTCCGCAAAATACTCGAAAGCCCACCGAGTAATAGTTTTTAAGTTATCCAGTTGATAAGGTTCTCAAGACCCTGTTAGGCCCATAATTTTCATATCACAAAACCTATGCAATGAAGAGCGAAACGGACAAAAGATTTGGATCAAAATCTATGGCGACCATTAAATAACCCAACGGACCATGGAGTCCGAACTCAATGGGGTCTGGACACAATCTTGTCCTCAAATGTGTATGAGCTAAAATACAGTAAAATATTTGCCATTTTGTAGTTAAAATTGTTTTCCTTACTTTTAAGAAAAAAAATATAAACTAAAACAAATGAAAAAATCTTTGCAGCCGAATTATTACCATTTTTTTCTCAAAATTTGGTTTCCTCCCTATTTTTTGAGTGTAGTGCGCCCTCTATCAGATATATTTAAAATATTCCGTAACAAGTTTGATTCTATCTACAACATGGTTGTATTTAAAACCATATGGCAACGATGGCATTACTATTAAAAAAGTTTTATTTACGGCCACGAAATATTTTTAGGAAATTTTAAAAAAAATTTAAGTACATATTTCCAAATTTTTGAAAATTCGTATTTTATTTTTTATTTACTTTTATGAAAAAATCGGGTAAACCGGGTTTTGGTAACGGGTTTTAACAAAAAATAACAGAAAAGCAGTTCTTCAAAAAGGCGATTTTTAAGTATTTGAAAACCGGTTTTTGTAATATGTCGAATAGATAACAACTCTTCTTCATATACAATTTTCTGAATTATTTTTTTTTATATACCCTCCACTCTACACTCAAAATAATAACTCTGTTAAATTACAGAAAAACTCTGCTAATTTAACAGAGTACACCATACTCTTCCAGCTAACAAAATTTCTTGGTAATTTTACTAAAAAACTCTGTAAAATGATTTTGACAGAAAAAAACTGTTAATTAACAGAGTTTATAGTAAATTATTGGTTAAATATGAAAGCTTTTTTACAGAGAAAACTCTGTAATTTTACTTTAAAACTCTGTAAAATGATTTGGACAAAAAAAAACTGTCAAATTACAGAGTTTCTAGTAAAATATTGGTTAAATAAACCACCATTTAGCAAATAAAACTATGTAAATTTACATATATTTGTAAAATGCATTTGATGCAAAACAAAAAATTTACAGGAAACTCTGTAAATTTACAGAGTTTAGTTAAATGCATGTTATTTTGTAAAATTTTTATAAGATTTCTGAAAAAATATTTTAGATAACTTTTTTTGCTACTTTTTCAACTTTTTCTCAAAAAAAAAAAATATACAGATAAAATTCTGATGTTTGGTAACAAAAAGAAAAACTACTCAAAACAGAAAACTTTTTTGGTTATAAAAAAATACACTCAAAATAATAACTCTGTTAAATTACAGAAAAACTCTGCTAATTTAACAGAGTACACCATACTTTTCCAGCTAACAAAATTTCTTGGTAATTTTACTAAAAAACTCTGTAAAATGATTTTGACAGAAAAAAACTGTTAATTAACAGAGTTTATAGTAAATTATTGGTTAAATATGAAAGCTTTTTTACAGAGAAAACTCTGTAATTTTACTTTGAAACTCTGTAAAATGATTTGGACAAAAAAAAACTGTCAAATTACAGAGTTTCTAGTAAAATATTGGTTAAATAAACCACCATTTAGCAAATAAAACTATGTAAATTTACATATATTTGTAAAATGCATTTGATGCAAAACAAAAAATTTACAGGAAACTCTGTAAATTTACAGAGTTTAGTTAAATGCATGTTATTTTGTAAAATTTTTATAAGATTTCTGAAAAAATATTTTAGATAACTTTTTTTGCTACTTTTTCAACTTTTTCTCAAAAAAAAAAAAATATACAGATAAAATTCTGATGTTTGGTAACAAAAAGAAAAACTACTCAAAACAGAAAACTTTTTTGGTTATAAAAAAATACAAAGTATTTTGCTTATATCTGTATTTTAGCAGAAAACTCTGTTAATTATCTGTAAAATTAGGATTACAAAGTAAAAAGTAATATAACAGAGGAAACTTTGTTTTTTGTCACAACAAAATAAAAAGTATTTTCTTTAAATCTGTATTTTGACAGAAAACTCTGTCAAATATCTGTTGAATTGAGATTACAGTCATTTTACAGAGTTATTATTTTGAGTGTAGTGATAGAGGGTATAATATGTAATATATATTATATATATTATATAAGTTTGTCATTCCGTTTGTAACTCATCAAAATATCGGTATAAAGTATATATATTCATAATCCCCGATCGATTTTAAGACATTCTAGTGATGTCCGTCTGTCTGTCTGTGGAAATGGTGATCACGGCCAAAATATTACACGGAGATGACTGAAACTCAACATATTAATTGAAAGTTCTCCCGAGAAGTTTGGTATTGCATTTGAGCGATATCGGTTCAGCGATTCAAAAGTTATGAACGAAAATGTAAGGACACCTCAAAAATTTTAGTACATTCAACATAACCTAAAAATACAAAATGCTTTAATTCGACTTCTGGTTGACATATGTCAACATAATTGAACACTCAATGGTATTTAAACAAGAATAAACAAATTTTTTTGACAAAAAAAAAGGAAAAAAACGCGGATTTTTTTTACCAAATTTTTTTTTCGCGGAAATTTTTTTTCAAAAAAAATTTTTTTTTTCAAAAATAATTTCGTTTTAAATAAAGTTTTTTGCAATAATCTTTTAGAAATTGTGGAGGGTATCACTACATTCGGCAAGGCCGAATTTAACTTTTTTACTTGTTTATTTTAATTGTGTTTTTCTGAATTTGAATTTCGATAACTAATTTCTAATAAGATTTTTCTTTAGCAAAACTACATCAAAATATTACAGAAATCTTAAAATTTTAATAACCTAAAGTGCCTTTATTTAATTCAAACTGACTGTAGTTATCAATTTCATTGATGAGTCTTAAAAAGAAAAATATAAATATTTTTTTTTACAAAAAATTTAATTGATTATAAAATTCAGCTAACTACTTAGTAATTGTTAATAGTATTATTTAACACACATCAATATTAGTTCCACTACATGTCTAAAATTTGTAATTATTTCCTCATTTAATATTATTTCTTTTATACTGATCATGTCATAAATATATCAAAAAAATACAAAAAAAACACACATGTCGAATAAAAAAAAGGTAAATCTTTTATTTGTTTAAAAATATTTTAAGATTTGTCTACGCACAATATAAAAAAAATTTAAGCAAGAGCTATCAAATAAAAACTATAACAAACAAAAACGAGTTTTTATTATTTATGCGTGATCAAATGTGTTTTTTATGTAAAAAAAAATAATTTTATTATGTTTTTATTCAAAAAAATGTAACGATGGTTTTAAAAAATTCTTTAAACATCTTCGCCATTGTTAGTAGTAAACAAGTTGATATAAACTTTATTTTTAGCAATCAAAACCTGGTTTTCTAAAACGCACATTACGAATATTTTGAATACAAATTAAGAGCAATTTTATTTAAATATAAATCTGCAAAAGTTTGATTTACAAAGGGTTTATTTAATTATTTTTACACCTTTTCCAAATAAAATTTAGAATATAAAAATTTTAATTTAGCAAGCTTCAAAAAAGGAAGAAAATATTAATTAAAACTTAGTATAACTACGTACACAGAAAAAAAATTGTCAATACAATTAAACATTTAATTGAAACTGGGCCTACATTGGATTTTGTCAATACAACATTGACTTTTGTAACTTTTGAAAAAAATCATGAAAAAAATGCAATCGCTTTTATATTAGTTTTAAAAAAAAAATTATGTTTAAAATATTTTTTATGTCTTTTTTACATAAATAAAATATGAGATCAGCAGATTTTTCAGCTGAAGTCAGATTTGTCTGCTGTCTTTACAGATTTTTTCATATGGATTTAAGTTAGTGTATTTTCAGAAGATTTTTCTGCTGATTGGTTTTATTTTAAGTGTGGGTTTATCGGAAAATGTGAAACCGATAAAAAAAATGTTTTAAATCACAACCCTCCTTAAGGGGGGATTAAACAAAAAATATATCGTTAATGATAGCCTTAATTTTTAAACAGCTATAAAAAATATGTACGCAATATTTTTTAATTTCGTTTTAATTTTTACAGTGGCTATTTGTTGAAAAATATTGATTTTTATTTTTTACCAGAATTTAAAAATATTGCGTATTTATTTTTTTATAAAAGTTTAAAAATTGCTCTTATTAAGGCTATCTTTTTTGTTTAATTCCCCATGTATTTCATTCCATAAAGAAATTTTTCCATCACAAAAATTGTCAGATTTTTAAACATTCCAAAAAAATTATTTTTACAAATATTTTTCAAAAATTAAAATTTGCCGATTCTGTGCCATTTTTTAGATATATTCTCGTATTGTATGACATCCCAGCAAAAATTAGCTTTACTAGTAATGGGGTTTGTAATCCGAAACAAATGTTAATAAGTAGTTACCCGAGTAAAAATTTGTATATGAGGCATTCCATGTCAAATCGGACACTTTGAATAATTTTTTTTTTAGATTTTTCGTGGTAAATTTTCAGATTTTTTTGATGACCCGTTCCCACGATCCTACTTTTAAAAAGTACGTAAAAAACAAAAATTTTTAAAGAAAAAATTAGCAATTTGGACCATTATTAAAAAAGTTGTGAGTAAAAGAAGTTTGAGTAAAGGAACAAACTATCAATTTTTAAAAAATTCGATATCTTTTGAACGGGTCATCAAAAAAATCTGAAAATTTAGCACGAAGAAGTTTTCGAAGGGTACTAAAAACTGTAAACAAATTGGGAAAACCTTAAAAAAAAAATAATCAAAGTGTCCGATTTGGCATGGAATGCCCCATATACATTAATATATATCACATCTGATCCGAAATTTGAGACTGATCCGAAAAATAGATCGCTAATAAGGTTAGTATCTCAACACTTATGAACCGATTTGCCTGAAATTAGGGCTGTCAATACCGAATTCCGAAATCCCAGGAATTTTGGTCATAAAATGAATCCCGAATCCCGGGATTTTTAAGCTCAAATCCCGGGATTTTTGAAATATTAAAAATGTATGAGAATTTATTTTTAAAAATACAACTTTGTTCAATTACACTGTGCTACAAAAGACCAAAAATAATTTATGCAGGGGTTCTCATATGATAATTCGGGTTGGTTGGAGTCCATAGAGTACTGATATACTCATAGTTTTTCTGGATCACTTCGTTAAGTACGTTTTTTATTGGCAAATGTGTTGAAAAACGGAAATTCTTAAATTACAATTTTAAAAAATTATTACTTTGTTAGTTTGCAACCGATTTTCGATTTTATGGATTTGTTTAAAAGGTATAGGTCTTACCTTTTAAACAAAACAAAAATATTAAAAATCGATCAAGAATTGGCTGAGCTACGATCGCTTAAGTAAAAAAAAAACCTATTTTTTGAAAAATTTGTCATATTCTTTACACTCTAAGTTGAAAGTGCATCATTAAACAATTTTTTTGAATTTTTTGTAAAATAGTATAGTAAAGTAGCTTTCCAAAACACCAAAAAACATAACAATTGGTTTAAAAGTGAATGAGTTATGCTAAGTTTTGTTATAGGGCATTTTTATATTTTTTCAGAAACGCTTGTAATTCAAGCATTATTCATAAATCTTGTTACTAGTAGTAATTTTATGCGCATATGCATATAAACTAGAGATGGGAACGTAATAAAATTTGTGCGTGATTCACACATGATCAGAAGTGAGCGTGATTGAAAATTAATTTTACTCACGTGGTTGTTAGTGAGTGTCAGTGTGAGTGGAATAAAAGAATGGGTGTGTCAGTTACTTCCAAATCCTATTTATAATTTTTTGGGTTTGTTTAAAAAATATGAGTGTTACTTCTTAAACAAAACAATATTGAGAATCGGTTAAAAACAGGCTAAGGTGCGCTTGTTTAAGTAAAAAACCTTTTTTGAAGAGTTATACCTGCAACATTTTTATGACATAAAAAGCTGTCCGCTTGCAAACATGTTTTTTTAAAACGAAATTGCTAAAATTGTGGGATCATTTGATGGAAATTTTACCTGTTTATAAATATACATGTGAGGCATTCCACACCAAATGTTCAGTGAGAAAAAAATTTTGTACCAAAATTTTTTCAATGGGTCCCGGGTAAAAAAGTTTTTTATATAACTAGGGTGAGATTTCCATGCAAATGCATGTTTTTTGTCGAAAGCCTAAAAACGATATCGACCAATTATCTTTCCTTATCAAGAGATTTGCATTTAATGGCATCGATTTGTTTTCGCATATTTTGCATATTTTGGTGAAAATACATATTTTTGCATATTTTGATTTTAAATGCATATATTGTGCATATTTCAAACTTTTAAGTGCATATTATTGCATATGTTGGCATAAATTAGCAAAAACACAAATTGAAATTAATTTTTTTCAAAAACTATTTTAAATTTTAAAAATTTGTTTTGAAAATCAGAAAAATTACTTTTTTTCTTCTTAATTTTTTTTTATAGATTTTCTTAATTTTTAAAAAAATCTAGCTAGACAAACATCTAATCCTTAAAAAAAAAATTACAAAAAAAAACAAAAGTGGCCGGATTTTTTATAAATTGACTTTTTTAAAAAATGGAAAATTTCAGAACGGGTTCTGAAAATTTTCCAAAAAAATTTTAATCGATAGCCGATACGAAACTATACAAGAATGTAAATTTTTGAGATTTTGGTGCATTTCGTTTTTATTTTGTATATTTTTAAACAAGGCAACTTGACACAAATTTGACCACTTTTCCAATATTTGACCACGCCTCCTAAGTCCAGTTTTTGAAAAATTGAACAACCAAAAACGTAATTTTCTTAGCTCCATATATGATGCATTTCACACCAAATGTTCAGCAAAAAAAAAAGTTGTGTCGTGTCAATATGAAATCATTTTCAAAGTATTCGCTCTTAGGGTACTATTAAATAACAAAAATAAAATTTAAGTTTTTTCAAAAAGTGGGCCTTGTAGGCGTGGTCAAAAATTGAAAATATCTAACTTTTTTGCCTGAGCATCTTTACCTCAATATTTATGCAAATTAAATGAAACACAGTAAAGTCTTAAAGACAAAAGCTGTTTATAGATTTTTGAATGGGCTATCATTTAAAAAAATAAAAATTTGAACATTTTCAGAAGAAGTTCTGAATTTTTTAAATTTAAACTTTAACTTTATTTATCAAAAAACATGCCGTTTTTGTTTTTTATTTTTTTAAAAAAAGTTAAAGGAATTTTCTATCTGATCTGAAATTTTTAGAGATGTGTTTTGCCTTGTTTTCGAGAAATCAAAATTCAAAAATTGCAACACGCTTATTTTATACAATAATGGTATTTAAAACGTGTGCGTATGAGTAATATCAATACTTAAAAAATATTTTAAGAGGCGATGGTAGCGTGAGTGAGTTTTTAATAACGATTACGCACGCTCATGAAAGAAAAAATTTAGTCACGCACGATATTTTATTTTGCTCACGCTCATTCACGCACACGTGAGTAGAAAAAAATAATTACGGTCACGATGTTCACGTGAGCGTGAGTAAAATAAAATATCGTGCTTGAATATTTTTTTTCTTTCATTAGCGTGAGTGATCGTGAATAAATACTCAGGCAAAAAAGTTTGATATTTTCAATATTTGACCACGTCTACAAGGCCCACTTTTTGAAAAAAACTTAAATTTTATTTTTGTTATTTATTAGTACCCTAAGAGCGAATACTTTGCAAATGATATCCCATTGAAACCACTATGGTTTTTCTGTAGTGGAACAGTTGGTGTGGAATGCCTCACATGGCTATCCATACAACCCATTTAAAAATTTACGGTTCACATGTTTTTTTTTCGCTGAACATTTGGTGTGGAATGCCTCATACGTATATTTATAAATAGGTAAAATTTCCATCAAATGATCCCACAATTTTACCAATTTCGTTTCAAAAATGTCAAATGTTTTTTGTCATAAAAATGTTGCAGGTATAACTCTTCAAAAAAGGTTTTTTACTTAAACAAGCGCACCTCAGCATGTTTTCAACCGATTCACAATATTTTTTTGTTTAAGAAGTAACACTGATATTTTTTAAACAAACCCAAAAAAATTATAAATAGGATTTGGAAGTAACTGACACGCCCATTTTTTTATTCCACTCACACTGACACTCACTAACAACCACGTGAGTAAAATTAATTTTCAATCACGCTCACTTGTGATCATGTGTAAATCACGCACAAATCTAATTACGTTCCCATCTCTAGTTTATATGCATATGCGCATAAAATTACTACTAGTAACAAGATTTATGAATAATGCTTGAATTACAAGCGTTTCTGAAAAAATATAAAAATGTCCTATCACAAAACTTAGTATAACTCATTCATTTTTTAACCGATTGCTATGTTTTTTGGTGTTTTGGAAAGCCACTTTACTATACTTTTTTACAAAAAATTCAAAAAAATTGTTTAATGATGCACTTTCAACTTAGTGTGTAAAGAATATGACAAATTTTTCAAAAAATTCGGTTTTTTTTACTTAAGCGATCGTAGCTCAGCCAATTCTTGATCGATTTTTAATATTTTTGTTTTGTTTGAAAGGTAAGACCTATACCTTTTAAACAAATCCATAAAATCGGTTGCAAACTAACAAAGTAATAATTTTTTAAAATTGTAATTTAAGAATTTCCGTTTTCCAACACATTTGCCAATAAAAAACGTACTTAACGAAGTGATCCAGAAAAACTATGAGTATATCAGTACTCTATGGACTCCAACCAACCCGAATTTTTATATGAGAACCCCTGCATATTTTTGGTGTAGCACAGTGTTATTGTTACATTTACATCAACAAATTAAAACTAAAACTTTTTTAATTTTCAACGTAGCTGGCCACGAATTTGGCTGAGCTGAGAATTCTACCCAGGCTTGCTGAATAATAGTCCAACGAAGTAATCATTAAGCCACATTCACGGAGTCCTTTGACAAAAGTTTGCAGGTTTTGGCGAACATTTTCTAAAAAACCGAAACTTTGATCAAAGGGCGCCACGGGTAAATTTAATCTGATTGGCCTTAAATTTGTAGCACATAATTTTTAGGCCTAGGAGAATAAAAGTTGTGAGAAAAACTTTTTTTATACAAAAAAATGCAAGTTTAATGTATTATATTATTACCTTTCTCCTTTAAATGTTTTTATAATTTTAAATTTTCTTTAAATTAGTTTTAAAATTTTACACTGCAACAACCAAAATCGGAATGGGATGAAACCAAAAGCAAATAAAAGTTGTCATTTTCCATAGAAAACCCCTCAAAGCTTTTTTTAGTTCATTGCAAAAAATTTAATAATAATAAATTGCATAAGTGGCGTATACTTAATTTTTTAATTGCCTTTAAATAACAATCAGAATAATTAGAAATCGTTTTTTTTATAGTTTAGTTGTAGGGAAATCGACCCAAGAGTTTCGTGGAAATCAAACCCACGACTCCCTGCTTAATAGACTAGCACGCAACAAACTAACTCACAGTAGCCCCCTTACTATGCACACTAAAATTGAAACATAAAGACTCTACTATATTTTTACTTTTACAATCAAAGAAATTTAATCCCGAAAAATCCCGGGATCCCGAAAAATCCCGGGATTCCGGGATTTCGATTTTTTAATCCCGGGATTTTAAAAAACCGATCCCGTTTGACATCCCTACCTGAAACTTATAATATATATAAAACAGATAATTCTAAGGCTGGGGTGTCTCGGCTTATTGGCCATAACGGGGATTCAGGGGCTCAAAAAATGGCGAAAAAATTGTTTTTTGGTTTTTTCAGCCATTAAATGGACACTTTAAACTTTAATACAAAATTTTGTTTTTGGAAATCCATGGTGTCCTTGCCAGGACAAAAGAACATTCAAATTAGAGATGGGCGCGTGAGTGATTTTTGACTCACACTCACTCACGCTCACGACACGAATAATTAAATCACGCACACTCACTCACGAGCATATTTTTTCTACTCACACTCACTCACAATCATGTGAGTAAATTTAATACAACTCACACTCACGCAAGCTTCACTCACACTCACGTTGACTCACACTCACGAAACTCTTATTTATACAAAAAAAATTCAAAAACTAAAATTTCAAAAATCTTCAGTGAAATTTTCAATTTTTTTTTGCATTTTTCGGGACGAAACTTAAGATTTCGCCAAATTTTACAATTTTTTTGTTGCTTTTTTGGTACGGAAGGAAATATGAAGAGAAAATAAATCAAATAAATCAATTGACTCACGCACACTCACTCACGCAAAAATCTTACTCACGCACACTCGCTCACGCAATTTTTTTCTCCACTCACAGTCACTCACAATCACGTGAGTAAAATTGAATTCAGTCACACTCACGCGTGAATCACGTGAATTACGCTCTAATCTGCTCATGTGCCCATCTCTAATTCAAATATTGTTTTTAAACATTTTTATTAAAAATTTTTTTTTAACTATTTTCTAAATTTTAAATATTTTGAATAGGTTTATTCTAGCTCGAGGTCATTATTTCCTTTACTAATTAAAACTATGATATTTTCATAGAATAATTTTCAAGAAAATTATTTTTCTGTTTTAAATATATTTATGTTGGTCATTTTTTGCAAGACTTAATTCGATACGTGTTTCGGGATTTGTCAGATCACATTGTCAAGATTATTTAGCAAAAAGAGATCTGACAAATCCCGAAATTCGTGTCGATTAAGTCTTGCAAAAAATTACCAACATAAATAAATCTAAAACAGAAAAATAATTTTCTTGAAAATTATTCTATGAGAATATCATAGTTTTAATAAGTAAAGAAAATAATGACCTCGAGCTAGAATAAACCTACTCAAAATATAATATTTTAATGGTGGAATAAAACAATTTTTATTTTTTAATAAAAATTAATCAGAATCTAAATTTTAAATAAACTACTATTTAATAATTATTATAATAACACAGGTTGACAAAAATTGAACTTTTTCAATTTGCCTGACCTTTGAACTTATTTATATGAATTTTGGTGTGCTGATTCCGAATCTGTTATCCAATTTTTTTCCATCAGCTCGCGTTCGGGAGCCAATCGCTGTTAAAGAGTCGAAAAAGTACGTTTTTTACCAACTTTGCTTGGCTATAATTTCCAAAACTAATTTTAGAGCCACAGTTTTAAACACGAACTTAACTATATTGGATGCGAGGATTCTACAATTGGTATTCGCTTTTTTCTGGCGGCTTCAGTTTTCGAGTTATTAAAAAGGGCATAAATATTCAGACAAAATTAAAGAGAGCATAAATTTAAAAAATTTGTTTTAGCGATATCTCCAAAACTAAAAATGACTCAACAAAAGTAAGAGCATTTTTGGAATCAGCATATCCAACATACCTAAAATCGTCATTCACTTTTTGAATTTAAGACAAGTGTTGGTAAATATGGACTCACAAACATGCCAAAAATAGCCTATTTTCAAAGATTCCTTAGGCTATATCTCAAAAACTATAGCTGATCAAAAAAAAAACGATAGCCAGATTTGAAATCAGCGTACCCCGGGCAATTTATCCGGGCCCTGTGTAATTTATCTACTATAATGTTTTTTATGGTTTTTTGTACGACTAACGGTTTTCGAGTACAAAAATGTTAAACAACTGTTTAAAAGTGAATATTGCCAAAGAAGCGTTTTTTTAAACGCCCACATCAACCAAGTTATTAATTTAAAAAAAAATATGATTTTTCATCATTTATGAATCTCTATCAAATAACCTAAAATTAGCAAAATCGGTGATCAGTCAGTAAAATTTCCCATGGATTTGTTCATATAATCTTGGAACTTGTGACAAAATATGAAGACACCTTTTTTCAATGTTGTTATAAACACAATACCCATATTTTGTTTATTCTAAACGACTTTTGAGATATTACTATTAAAAGAAATGATCACACAATATCCTAAAAATAAGTAATTTCAACCCACAAGTAATCATCAATTTATTGTTAAAATAGAATTCCCGATGACTTTTGAAACAGTAATATACTTTCTAATTGTGTTAAATAACAAAAAATGTTTTTGTTCAAAATTAATTAATTTTATCGCCATAAAATTCTTAAATTTATTTGTAAAAAAACAAACAATAAATTGCATAAGATGTTATATAATCCCATTTGTCTAGATACAAATTTGGTAATAAAAACAAGATTTTAAAAAAATTTTATTTGTAATATTTTTTTAATTTAAATTTATTTACTTGATATGACTCTTTTAAAATAAATACAATTAAAGAACATTCGAAATAGTAAAAACCAGCTTAGATTACGGTAATTTTAAATAGACATGTTAATTTATATTTTAAACATTATTAAATATTTAACATTATTATATAATTTCAAAATTTAAAAATGACATAATAATATGAAGTAATTTTTTGAGAACATACTTACTTTCAATGTGCATAATAAGAATTTTGTTAACAAATATGATTTAAAATAATGTTTATTTTACTGGTTAGAGTAATTGTTTTGTTAATAATACTTATACATAGGCTGACCATTCGTACTGATTTGATCAGTACGTGTACTGATTTTTGATTACGTGTACTGATCAAAAAACGTTGTACAGATTTGTACTGATTTCTTGAAATATGTACTGATTGTACTGATTTTTGAACATTTGAACATTTCAACATAAAAGATAATTTTACTTGAAAATTCTATACAAAAACTTGAATTTCCATAAAATAAGTCGTCAGAGTAGTTTTTTATAACTAAAGTCTGACAAAATAATTTTAATGATGTGAATCAAGAGGTTTCTAAACGATAAAATGTATGTGAGAATGACATTATTCTGATTTTCATATGTTTATAAAAATAGCCGCACAGAATCTTTGAGGTTTTCTATAATGAAAAGTTCACGGGATGATGTATTTTCTATATTTTTAAAATGTAATGTAATTGCATGAATACAAATGATTCTGGTATCTTCGATGAGGTAATGTCATCAGTATTTATTAGAAAAAGCGCTCAGAACATCAGGGCAATTAAAAAACAAACGTGCTTATTAGCTGGGAAGTTTTCTAAAAGGAAAAGTTATCGAAACATAAGGAAAAAAAGTCCTTAGAATATGAGGAATTTTCTTCTTCTCAAAACCTGTGGGTTTTTGTTATATTTTTTGCACTAAAACGATCAAAACATTTAAATAAAGTGTTTTGAAGTCAACTAAATTTTCTGACAACAGTTTTTTGCGCCCGAGTAAAAATAATTTAATATGATCTTATATACTTTTATATAGTCATATTATTTCATATATGATCATGTGTGACACTATGTCTTGCGAGATAAATTTATATAATAAATTTTGATGTGCGATTTTTTTAAGATATCGCCATACATAACTTTATGTTGTAACATCTGGTCCCATGCATCATTGCAAATTTCTAAGTGTTTTATATAAATTTTTATATGCCTCCATTATTTTTTAATTTTTCTAAGTTTTTTCCAAGAACATATTTTTATCGAAAATATTTGCAACGTGTTTTATATAAAATTTCATATGACTTCATATTTGTTTATTTTTCTAAGTTTTTTCCAAGCACCACTTTTTTATCTCCAATATTTTCTAAGTGTTTTATATAAAATTTTATATGACTCCATCTTAAATTTTTTTTCTAAGTTTTTTTCAAGGAACATTTTTTTAACGCAAATATTTTCTAAGTGTTTTATATAAAATTATATATGACTCCATTTTTTTTAAATTTTTCTAAGTTTTTGCAAGGACAAACTTTTCATGAGAATATTTTCTAAGTGGTTTATATAAAATTTAACATGACTCCATTTTTTTTAAATTTTTCTAAGTTTTTTTCACAACTAATTTTTATTATTTTAATTTTTCAAGTTTTTATTAAAAACAAAAAAAAAAAAACATCCGATTTATAAAATTGTATAAAATTTAATATAATTGGATATAATTTTATATCATTGGATTAGACCAAAACTCGTATCGAAGTCGATATAAAGTTATAAAAACTAATATTATTATATAATATTCTATCAAATCTTATGAAACCATTTTTCGTATAAGATTATATCAAAATAGACACGAACCCATATTAAATTATATATTGCGTCATATCATTTTTTTTACTCGGGCGGTTATTTTTTAACAGTTGTTTTTACTGAAATACTGAAAATACCATAAAAAAATTTCCAGAAAAAAACATAAAAACTTGGGCGTACTGATTTGAGTTCAGAAAAAAATGGTCACCCTACTTATACACTCAAAAAAAAAATAAAAATAAGTTTTTGAATCATATGAAAACTCAGCTGAGGCAGCAGAAATTAAAGTGGGAAAATGTTTCAGAATCTGAGAATATTTTATAAAAGAAATGTCACAGGATCTAAAAATTTTTATGTTGGAGGAATAACACTGTGCAACACGATTTTGTATCTTGGATGAGACCAAAAAAATAAATAAAAGTATGAATATCAATAGTAGACCAAAACCCCTGGAAGAGTTTTGAAAAATTAGTTCGAGTTTTTTGTTATTGCACACAAAAAATTATTGGCTAAAAAATTTCAATTAAATCTATTGATCAACAAAATTTAAATAAGTCAATTATTGTTTTGATCAACATTTTTGTTATTTTCTTTAACTATCAAATTACAAATTTTCAACATACCAGATTTTTTTCGCTTCAATTTATTTGAATACATTAATTCAAAAATATACTTTTTACTACGGTTTTACTTTTTTTTATTGTCGGCAACATATTGGAAAGCAAAAAATATGAATTTCTTCATAATTTTTCCACAAGCGTGAAATTCATTTGTTAAATCAATAATTATTTTAATTGACTTTAAATAAAAAATCAATCAAATTTTTGATCAAAATCGAAAAAATCATTAATTGAAATAAAAATCAATTAATCACCTACAATTTGATGATTGATATAACAATTTTCTTTATCGGAGGAGTTTCAATTAAAAAATTAATTGAATCCGCGTTTTTGTTGATTGACTTTCGTTTTCAATTCTTTCTGTGTGCCAACTAAAGTTTTATTTTTTTTTTTCAAAGGCGCTTTGAATACGTCAAAACAAGTAAGAAAATTATAGTCGGTCAAGACAGACCATATAATACCCTACACCAGAGTTTCCCGGAAAATGGGTCCCAAGTTCAAACATAGACTGATTAGATCTATATTTTGCCAAATCTTTAATAAGTGTAAAAAGCACTCACAATTCAAATTTGAGTGGAATAGGCATCTTTTTGTTGACAATAAACCGCTTCAACTGAATATCGGTCGAAGTTTTCACATGGGACCTAAATCTAAAAATGGTCCGATGATAATCAGATTTGATAAGGTTATTAAAGTACGCGTTTAACATACACAAACAGAATTTTAATTAAATATTTTCTATTTTCATGAAATTTGAGAGATTTATAAGAAAATCGGGAAGGTGATTTGTATGGGGGCTACAAGAAGAACTGATCCGATTTCTTTGAAATTCGGAATGGTGATTTGTGTGGATGAAACATGATTATCTGCCAAATTTCGAAAAGATACTCATTAAAATGCGGCTATTAGAGCCATTTGAGCCAAAACTAAAAGGACCTTTGTATGGGGGCTAGGTCTAAATATGGACCGATTTTTTTCCAATTTCGTCCTTGGGCCAAAAGAGGCTTAAGTTTCAAATTTCAAGTCAATTGGTTAAAAATTGAGACCTTAATCGTGTTTACACCGTTTACACCGTTTACATGGACAGACAGACAGGCAGAGACGGACGGACGGACATCGCTAAATCGACTCAAAAAGTGATTCTAAGTCGATCGGTAAACTTGGGTCTAGGACCAATATTTCGGGTAGTTACAAACATCAGCACAAACTCATTATACCCTGTACCAGTGTGGTGTAGGGTATAAAAACGTATTAAATCTGATTCTGAGGTAAATAATGATAAAAGATGCCTTCAGTGAAATTTGATTTGATATTGATATGGTTATTTTCTTCGAAAATGTTAACCCTCTATCTCTCATTTTTCGGGGTCATTTTGGTCTTTTTTTCAAATATCCTCATAGAACACCACTAAAACCTTTTTCCGGCAAATGGGTCCCAAGTCCAAATATGGACCGATTGGGTTAACCTTTTACACATATCAAACTTAAGTGGAATTGGCTTCTTTTTGTTGCCAATAGACCGATTTAACTGAATATCGAAATTTTGTATGCACTCAAAATAATAACTCTGTAAAATACTCTGTAAAATGACTGTAATCTCAATTCAACAGATATTTGACAGAGTTTTCTGTCAAATTACAGATTTAAAGAAAATACTTTGTATTTTGTTGTGACAAAAAAACCAAGTTTCCTCTGTTGTATTACTTTTTACTTTGTAATCTTAATTTTACAGATAATTAACAGAGTTTTCTGCTAAAATACAGATCCAAGCAAAATACTTCGAATTTTTTTATAACCAAAAAAGTTTTCTGTTTTGAGTAGTTTTTGTTTGCAAACATCAAAATTTTATCGGTATATTTTTTTTTTGAGAAAAAGTTGAAAAAGTAGCAAAAAAAGTTATCAAAATTTTTTTTCAGAAATCGTATAAAAATTTTACAAAATAACATGCATTTAACTAAACTCTGTAAATTTACAGAGTTTTTTCTGTATTTTATTTTTTGCATCAAATGCATTTACAAATATATGTAAATTTACATAGCTTTCTTTGCTAAATGGTGGTTTATTTAACCAATATTTTACTAGAAACTCTGTAAATTAACAGTTTTTTTTGTCCAAATCATTTTACAGAGTTTTATAGTAAAATTACAGAGTTTTCTCTGTAAAAAAGATTTCATATTTAACCAATATTTTACTATAAACTCTGTAAATTAACAGTTTTTTTCTGTCAAAATCATTTTACAGAGTTTTTTGGTAAAATTACCAAGAAATGTTGTTAGCTGGAAAAGTATGGTGTACTCTGTTAAATTAGCAGAGTTTTTCTGTAATTTAACAGAGTTATTATTTTGAGTGTACCAAACATCAAAATTTTATCTGTATATTTTTTTTTTTTTTTTGAGAAAAAGTTGAAAAAGTAGCAAAAAGAGTTATAAAAATTTTTTTTCAGATATCTTATACAAATTTTACAAAATAACATGCATTTAACTAAACTCTGTAAATTTACAGAGTTTTTTCTGTAATTTTTTTTTTGCATCATATGTATTTTACAAATATATGTAAATTTACATAGTTTTCTGTTTATTTAACCAATATTTTACTAGATACTCTGTAAATTAACATTTTTTTTTGTCCAAATCATTTTACAGAGTTTTATAGTAAAATTACAGAGTTTTCTCTGTAAAAAAGCTTTCATATTTAACCAATATTTTACTATAAACTCTGTAAATTAACAGTTTTTTTCTGTCAAAATCATTTTACAGAGTTTTTTTGGTAAAATTACCAAGAAATGTTGTTAGCTGGAAAAGTATGGTGTACTCTGTTAAATTAGCAGAGTTTTTCTGTAATTTAACAGAGTTATTATTTTGAGTGTGGGTGACAAAGTCCAACAATGATCTGAATATGTTCAGAATAAATAAGGTTACCAAAGTACATCTTTAAAAATTTGTTATCAAAAATTGCAGTCAAATATTTTCCATTTTTATAAATTTCGAGACTTTTATGTGAGTATAGGGAGGGTAGTTCGTATAGGGGCTACAAGAAAAACTGGTTAGATTCTTTTAAAATTTTAAATGGGATTTGTGAATACAAAACACGTTTACCTGCTAAATTTCGAAGAGATATCTTTTATAATACGGTTATTAGAGTCATGTGGGCCAAAATTAAAGGGGACCTTTTTACAGGGGCTACACACAAAAAAAAACCTTGTCAAATTACTAGGAAAAGTCTCATAATCCCATTTGACCAATATTTGACAGTTGTCCTTGTTTTTTAACAAACAAATTTGGATCGAAATTTAAATTTTTTTTGTAATTTTACAATTTTCCAAAATAATTTTACGAAAAAATCTAGTAAATTCACGAGAATTCCTTGTAATTTTTATTGCGCCAATATTGGTAAAAGGCTTGTAAAATTACAAAATTATTGGTAAAAAGCTTGTAAAATTACAAAATTATTTGTAAAAAGCTTGTAAAATTACAAAATTATTGGTAAAAAGCTTGTAAAATTACTAGGAATTCTCGTAAAATAGTAGGTACCCAGCAGAAATAAATCGAGATTTTGGCGACACAGCATCTGTTTATAGCATACCGTAGCGCATCCAAAGAGCGCTCTTAGGGATGCAGTAAAAGGAAGGGGAAAAAATTTTAATTTTTTTTTAAGATTTTTTATATAAAACTTATAATGTGTAATTATTTTTTGATAAAATTTCACACTTGCTTTCCTTTTTAATATTTTTAACACTTTTTGAATAAAAAAACATGAGTTTTAGACAAAGACACATGATTTGACTGCATCATTATTGCGCATTAATCAGCGCTGCAAAGAGCGCTTCAATCATAGCATCTTTGACCGCTGTTCCCAAAAAAAATCCCATAAAAAATGTGAAAATGAAAATGTCCGATATTTTTTTGATGTTCACTTCCGATTTTTTTTTTTTTCATTTCGTTTCACATAAATAAAGTTTTGTAAAGTAAAACGAATGAATTTTTTTGTTATATTTTTTTAAATTTTAGTTATTTGATTTCAACTTTGAATTTACAGCATCTTTATTCTGCTTAAATCAGCTCTACAAAGATACATGAATTCACTGCATCTTTAATCTGCTTAAATCAGCGCTAAAAAGATACATGAATTTACAGCATCTTTATTCTGCTTAAATCAGCGCTCTAAAGACACCTGATTTCAGTGCATCTAAAGAGCGCTGTTTCTGTGTATCCAACTAGCGCTCTAAAGTGGGACATCGCCTTAGGGAATCATGCATGAATTCAGCGCAATTGGATGCGCTCCTTTACTCAAGTTCCCCTTCCAAAAGCTGCTGAACGTTCAGCAAAATTTCTGCTGGGTAGCCAAAAATATAGTAAAGTTACGAAACCTCCTTGTAAATTTTATGGTGGTAAAAACTTTGTAAATTTACAATTTTTTTAGTAAAAACCTTGTAAAATTACAAAATTATTGATAAAAAGCTTGTAAAATTACTAGGAATTTTTGTCAAATAGCCCAGCAGAAATAAATCGAGATTTTGGCGACACAGCATCTGTTCATAGCATACCGTAGCGCATCCAAAGAGCGCTCTTAGGGATGCAGAAAAGGAAGGGGAACAAATTTTAATTTTTTTTTAAGATTTTTTATATAAAACTTATAATGTATAATTATTTTTTGATAAAATTTCACACTTGCTTTCCTTTTTAATATTTTTAACACTTTTTGAATAAAAAAACATGAGTTTTAGACAAAGACACATGATTTGACTGCATCATTATTGCGCATTAATCAGCGCTGCAAAGAGCGCTTCAATCATAGCATCTTTGACCGCTGTTCCCAAAAAAAATCCCATAAAAAATGTGAAAATGAAAATGTCCGATATTTTTTTGATGTTCACTTCCGATTTTTTTTTTTTTCATTTTGTTTCACATAAATAAAGTTTTGTAAAGTAAAACGAATGAATTTTTTTGTTATATTTTTTTAAATTTTAGTTATTTGATTTCAACTTTGAATTTACAGCATCTTTATTCTGCTTAAATCAGCTCTACAAAGATACATGAATTCACTGCATCTTTAATCTGCTTAAATCAGCGCTAAAAAGATACATGAATTTACAGCATCTTTATTCTGCTTAAATCAGCGCTCTAAAGACACGTGATTTCAGTGCATCTAAAGAGCGCTGTTTCTGTGTATCCAACTAGCGCTCTAAAGTGGGACATCGCCTTAGGGAATCATGCATGAATTCAGCGCAATTGGATGCGCTCCTTTACTCAAGTTCCCCTTCCAAAAGCTGCTGAACGTTCAGCAAAATTTCTGCTGGGAGGAGTTAGCAAAAAAAAAAGTTACAAGTTTTTCTTGTAATTTTACAAGGTTTTTTTTTAGTGTGGTCTAACCATGGACCGATTTAGCAATAGGATTCATCCTAAGGTCAAGGGAGGCTTAATTTTCAAATTTAAAGTCAATTGATTGAAAATTGCGACCTGTAACATGGACAGACAGAAATTGCTAAATCGACTCAAAAAGTGATTCTAAATCGATCGGTATACTTAAAATTGGGTTAAGAACCAATATTTCGAGTAGTTACAAACAACAGCAGAAACTCGTTATACACTTTATCCATTCGCGGGTACAAGGGCGGGAAGAGGAAATTCTAACCCCCGCCACCCTATAGGAAAAATGTCTCAGACTTTTCTATAGGAAGAATGTCTCAGAATCTGAGACTTTTTCTATATGAAAAATGTCTCAGAATTTAAGACTTTTTTCTATAGGAAAATTGTCTCAGAATCTGAGACTTTTTCTATAGGAAAATTGTCACAGAATCTGAGACTTTTTCTATAGGAAAATTGTCACAGAATCTGAGACTTTTTCTATAAAAAAATGTCTCAGAATCTGAGACTGTTTCTATAAAAAACTGTCTCAGAATTTGGGACTTTTTCTATAAAAAAAATTTCTCAGAATTTGAGGCTTTTTCTATAGAAAAAATGTCTCAGAATCTGAGACTTTTTCTATAGAAAAAATATCTCAGAATCTAAGACTTTTTCTATAGAAAAAATGTCTCAGAATCTGAGACTTTTTCTATAGAAAAAAATGTCTCAGAATCTGAGAATTCTATAGAAAAAATGTCTCAGAATCTGTGACTTTTTCTATAGAAAAAATGTCTCAGAATCTGAGACTTTTTCTATAGCAAAAATATCTATATATTCTATAGAAAAATGTCTCAGAATCTGAAACTTTTTATATCGAAAAAATGTATCAGAATCTGAGACTTTTCCATAGAAAAAGTGTCTCAGAATCTAAGACTTTTTCTATAGGAAAAATGTCTAAGAATCTAATGCCCTGATTCGGTATGTCGTACAAAGTGAGTGACTAGAAATTTTGTACGTAAAACAAAAACAAATTTTAGTTTTTATACCCTACACCACACTGTGGTACAGGGTATAATGAGTTTGTGCTGATGTTTGTAATTACCCGAAATATTGGTCCTAAACCTACCTTCAAGCATACCGATCGACTCAGAATTACTTTTTGAGTCGATTTAGCGATGTCCGTCCGTCCGTCCGTCCGTCCGTCTGTCCGTCCGTCCGTCTGTCCATCTATTGGTTTAAGCACGATACAGGTCGCAGTTTTTCATCAATTGACTTGAAATTTGAAACTTAAGCATCTTTTGGTCCAAGGACGAAGCCAATTGAAATTGGAGAAAATCGGTCCATGTTAAGACCTAGCCCCCCCATGTAAAAATCAGTTTGATCTTATCAGATCTGCTTTAATCTGACAATATATGATTGTATCTGATTGTATAAAATTATATCTAATCAGATATAATAACATGTCAAATTTGTGACAATGTTGGCCAAATCCGAGATATAATCAGATCTCGGTTTTGGTCATTTTAGATATAATTATATGCAATCAGATACGATTATATATAAATAGATATAAACAGATCAGAAAATATCTAATCCATTTTTACACGGGCCCATACAAATGCCCCCTTTGGATTCGACTTAAACGACTCTTATAACCGTATTAAAATAGATATCGCGTTTAAATTCAGCAGGTAATCAAATTTTATATGCACGAATCACCATTCCAAATTTCAAAGGAATCGGGTCAGTCCTTCTGGTAGTCCTTATACAAACCACCTTCCCGATATTCAAATAATTCCCTCAAAATTCATAAAAATTTAAATATTTGATAAAAATTTTATTTTTAGGTGTTAAACGTGTACTTTAGTAACCTAATCAAATCGGAATATAATTGGACCATTTTTGGACTTAGTCCCCCCGATATTCAGTTAAATTGTTTTATTGACAAAAAATAAACCAATTCCACTAAAATTTGATATGTGTGTGTTTTCTGACTAAATAAAGATCTAACAAAGGACAGATACAATCGGTCCTTGTTTGGACTTGGGACCCATTTGCCGGAAAACACTGGCGTAGGGTATCATATGGTAGGTCTTGACCGACTAAACTTTCTTACTTGTTTGCTTTTGTTTTATGTACAAATTTTGTAGTCACTCACTTCGACCGAGATAGTGAATCGCACAGTAAGACTTTGTCGATAGGAAAAATGTTTCAGAATCTCATAAAATTAAATAAGAAATTTCTTTTTTAAAAATAAAAAAAAGTTTTTACTCAAAATAAAATATTTGTAATCAAAATCTCATAAATTAGCATTGTGTAGTGTAATCATGAATTCGGCCAAACCGAATTTAAATTTTTCTTTGCGCTATTTGTTGGATCTAATACGTGAAACAGTGTATAAAACCAAAATAAATTGAAAATAAATATCTTGTTCAAAAAAACGCACCTATTAAATTAATTAAAATTTTTGTATAGAAGACAAATTTAATTGAAAACTTTTCAAAACGGGTTTAAATGAGTTTGGAAAACAAAATTGTTAAAAAATACATAAAAAATTCATACAAAAAAAACTTTGGAAATAACTTAAATAAGTTTTAATTGTAATTTCTAAAACTATTGCAAAAAATTTATAGTTCCTTATCTTTAAATCGGATATATGGCATTCCACAACAAATGTCGCATATTTACAAAATTTTAAGTTGTTGAGTACTCTGAAATCATTTTTACTAATACACACAAAAAAACCTTGTAAAATGACAAGAAAAACATGTTATTTTCATTTTTTGGAACCTCATGATTGACAAGAATTCCTAGTAATTTTACAAGCTCTTTACCAATAATTTTGTAATTTAACAGGCAATTACAACTTTTTCGACGCGATAAAACTTACAAGGAATTCTCGTGACTTTACTAGATTTTTTGCTACCTAATATTTTACGAGAATTCATAGTAAAAATTAAAAGCTTTTTAGTAATTTTACAAGCTTTTTACCAAAAAAATTGAAAATTTACTACTTTTTTAGCGCAATAAAACTTACAAAGAATTCTCGTGAATTTTCTCGTGACTTTACAAGATTTTTTGCTACCTCTTATTTTACGAGAATTCGTAGTAAAAATTAGAAGCTTTTTGGTAATTTTACAAGCTTTTTACCAAAAAAATTTAAATTTACAACTTTTTTGGCGCAATAAAACTTACAAGGAATTCTCGTGAATTTTCTGGACTTTTTTGAAAAATTGCCTTGGAATTTTATAAATTTTTTTTTTTAAACAAGGAAAACTGCCAAATATTGGTAAAATGCGATTACGAGACTTTTTCTAGTAATTTGAAAAGTTTTTTAGTGTATAAATAGTATAATTTTTTTTAATAAAGCGCATTTTGCGTTAAAATATGGCGTTAAAACGCCATATTTTCAAGTTGTTCTTGTAAATTTGGTACACAAATGAAACTTTTGTTTGAAAAGTAGTTCAAAGTTTCGGCCCGCCCGTTTTTGGGCGTGGATAAAAAAAAAAACTTATTAAATCAATTTGAAAGCATTTATTGCTAGGGAAATGGTGTTCCCAAATGTCATTTACCTGGTCAGATTGGTATTGCAATTTAGAGAAATCGGTCTTGTGGTTCAAAAGTTATAAGCAAAAGAGTGAATTTCGGCAAGGGTTTTTCGCGAACTTATGAGATAAAAAACACGCTAGCTTTCGAAAGAATATTCTGAGGCTGCTGAAGCTTGGCATATATATTTGCGGTTCCCCTGGTCTGTTTGGTATTGCAATTCAGCAAAATCGGTCTTGTGTTTCAAAAGTTATGAGCAAAACCGTGAATTTTAGATTATTTTCACCTTACATTCACGAGTTGAAAACACCGTTTAACCAGTTTTAGAAACATTGGTGAATCACAAAAATATTTTTCAGCGTATTTTTGTCACTCAAAAATATTTTTACACTAAAAAAAATAAAATTACACTCGAAAAAAACTTTACACTCAAAAAAAATCACAAAAATGACAAAAAAAAGTTTTTTATTCAAAATAAATTTTTCTAATCAAAATTAATAAACTTTTTCACGTCAGAGAAGCTACTATCACTTAAAAGGTGTATTGTGGAGGGTATTCATGAATTTGGCCACGTCGAATTTAACTTGTTTACTTGTTTAATATTTTTATATTCACGTTATTTAATTTTATTCACCTTCTTACACTCAAAAAAAAAAGTTTGTAAAATGACACAAAATCCCCGTGATTTTACGGGGCAGGTTTTGTAAAATATGTACTAGCAAGAATCCCCGTAATGTTACGGGGATAATTTGTAAATTGATTTAACAAACGAAAATGTAAATTAACAATTTTTTTTGTAAAATATTAACTTCGAGATGAACATTTTTTTTGGAAATTTACAAAAAATTTGGTAAATTTACAAAACAAAATTGTAAACTTACAGAAAAAGGTTGTTATTTTACAAAGAAAAAATAGAAAATGAAAAAAATAAATTGTATATTAACAAATTATTTGGTTAAACTACAGTTTTTACCGCAAACAAATATTGAAAAACTCGTATATTTACAATAAAAATTGTAAATTTGTAAAAAAAAAAATTTTTAATTTACAAAACATATTGTAAACTTACAAAAAAAAAGTTGTGAATTTAAAAAATAAAAGTAGAAAATCAAAAAACAAAATTGTAAATTTACAAATTGTTTGGTTAAACTAATGTTTTTTATGGCAAAAAACTTGTATATTTACAATAAAAAGTGGTAAATTTACAATTTTTATTGTAAATATACCATTTTTTCTTATTTCTTTGCCGTAAAAACAGTAGTTTAACCAAATAATTTGTAAATTTAAAATATTGTTTTTGTATTTTCTACTTCATTTTTGTAAAATTGCAACTTTTTTCTGGAATTATACAATTTTGTTTTTTAAATTTTCATATTTGTTTTGTAAATTTACGAAAAAAATTTGGTTTATTTACATATTTGTTTTGTAAATTTAAAGGTGTTTTTCCATTGGTGAATCTTATTTTTCCTTCTTCGGCAGCTGGAGTAGCACTTCAACAACCTGAAATGATTTTTTTTCACTTGAACACTTTTAACAAACTTTTTAAAGTATAACACAACACTTTTTATTTATTTTCGGCATTTCGGTTTTCTTAAGTAGAACATATAATAATTGCGAAGGAGGCTACACAAGAAATTTCTTATATTTTCAGGAAAAATTAGTCAAAAAATAACATTTTTTTTTTAATTTTTAATTATTTTTACAAGTATTTTTAAAAAATCGGGGGAAAAAATTGGGTATTGTAGATTGGATGTTTACACTCAAAAAAAAAAGTTTGTTAAATGACATAAAATCCCCGTGATTTTGCGGGACAGGTTTTGTAAAATATGTACTAGCAAGAATCCCCGTAATGTTACGGGGATAATTTGTAAATTGATTTAACAAAAGAAAATGTAAATTTACAATTTTTTTTTGTAAAATTTTAACTTCGAGATGAACATTTTTTTTGGAAATTTACAAAAAATTTGGTAAATTTACAAAACAAAATTGTAAACTTACAGAAAAAGGTTGTTATTTTACAATAAAAAGTGGTAAATTTACAATTTTTATTGTAAATATACCATTTTTTTCTCATTTTTTTGCCGTAAAAACAGTAGTTTGGCCAAATAATTTGTAAATTTACAATATTGTTTTTGTATTTTCTACTTCATTTTTGTAAAATTACAACTTTTTTCTGTAAGTATACAATTTGGTTTTTTAAATTTTCATATTTGTTTTGTAAATTTACAAAAAAAAATTGTTTTATTCACATATTTGTTTTGTAAATTTAAAGTTTTTTTTCAATTGGTGCATCTTATTTTTCCTTCTTCGGCAGCTGGAGTAGCACTTCAACAACCTGAAATGATTTTTTTTTTTACTTGAACATGTTTAACAAACTTTTTAAAGTATAACACTGCACTTTTTTATTTTTTTTCCGCATTTCGTTTTTCTTAAGTAGAACATATGAGAATTGCGAAGGAGGCTACACAAGAAATTTCTTATAATTTCATGAAAAATTAGTCAAAAAATAACAAATTTTTTTTTGAATTTTTAATTATTTTCACAAGTATTTTTAAAAAATCGAAAAAAAATTTTTTGGATATTGTAGATTGGATGTTTAAGTACCTGTTATAATAAGAAAAACTTAATTTTTCATAATTGGCAGCTTTTTATTGACATTTTAGGTGCCAAATTAAAAAAAAATATATGGTAAAATTACAAAAAAAATGGTAAAAATACAAAAAACAAGTAAGAGTGTTAAATTCGGCTGTGCCGAATCTTTTATACCCTCCAACATGCAAAAAAAATCCAGGGTCGTTTTCTTTTTTTTTCGGGGGGGGAGGTCGGCAGTGGTCATTGGGGGGACAAATTTCCCCTCGAAATATATGTTTAAAAATTCATTCTTATGTTTTTGGCACTAAAGAAATACAAGTTTATCATTATTTTACAATTTTTTTTTAATCCACGCCCACAAAAGGGGGGCGGGCCGAAAAAATAGATATTTTCTAATCCCCCGGGTCCAAATGCAAAACTTTGAGCTTCTTGAAGCATAAAAATGTTGCATTTGTTAAACAAAAACACAAAAAATCATATAAAAATATGGTGTTTTTTAGAGGCTAGTTTAGTTCCTCAAGGGGGAACTTTTTTCCCCCTGGTCCGATTTTGCCCATCTCCGAACTTAACCAGCCTATGAACATAAGACATATTTCTGCCAAACTTCAGGAGTCTAGCACTTTTATTTTGGACTGTATCGTGTCTTCCACAGACGGACGGACAGACGGACGGACGGACAGACGGACATCGCTAGAATGTCTTAGAATCGATCACTGATCAATAATATATATACTTTATGGGGTCCTAGACCGATATTTCGATGCGTTACACACGGAATGACAAAGTGAGTATACCCCCATACTGTAGTTGGAGGGTATAAAAACTAGAACAATTAATAGCAGAAACACATAAAAAATGTGGTACTTTACTTAACGCAAATAACCAAAAAATGTTGTAAAAATTAAATTTTTTTGCTTAAGCTTACAATTAGTTGAAAAATGTTTGTGTCCGGAACTTAAAAAATTTCCAAAATTTTTTTTCATGAAATTTTTTATTATAAAAAATTATTTTTAACAAAATTTTTTACTCCAAAACGCAAAAAAAAAATCTGAACTTAGAAAATTTTTTGTTTAATTACATTTGTAATAAAACATTTTTTTGGTAGAAAGACTAAATAACATCAAGTAAAATTTTGGTGTACAATTACAGTTTTTTTGTGTAAAAAAACTAAACACGTTGTAATATTTTTTTAATTTGTAAAATAATTCCCTTTTTTGTAAATCTACATAAAAAAATTGTAAAATAAATTTACCAACATATAATAGTATAATTACAAACCAAACTGTAGTTTTCGTTTTATTAAATATACAACAATTTTTGTAAAAAGACCAAAATATTTGTAAAATAGAATTACAAGACCTTTTACTTGTAATTTTACAAACTTTTCTTTTTGAGTGTAGGTTAATTGACCAAAGTATCAATTTTCTCTGAACAACCAATTTTTCCGACATCTGTGAGTAAAAAAAACTAAAATTTATTATCTTTTTATGAAACATTTGATGGGGAAGGTCTCATATGTGTTAATATTTTTTTTTGTTTTAATTTTTGAAAATTCTAATTCTTGGCAGGTATTTTTTTAACAACATCGCTAAAAAAAAGTCTTGTTGATTCAGTAATTTTTTTGTTTTAAGCGTCATATTAAGCATGCCAACAACGTATTATCACAATTCGTTGTTGTTTTTTTAAATATTTTTGCATAAATAAAAAGAGCACATTGCTGAGTAAATTATCATCATCAATAATTTTGCATAGAAACGTTTTGATATCGATTTGCAAAAAGGAAACGTTTAGAATGCAATATACATTTCAAGATTAAATCATCTATACGGGGTGGATGGATGGATAGATTTATAATAAGCTCGATCGAAATATGACTTTAAAGAATTTTAAAAGTTTAATTAAATCATCTTTACTGCAGAGAAAAACAAAATGGGAGGGGAAATATTGAAAAATAACACTTTGCAACAAATTCGGGGTCACCGACCAAAAAAAACAGGAAAATATACCAAAAGTAGAACAAAGAACCCAAAGGTTTTGGAAAACTTATCTCGAGTTTTTGTTATGGGCCGCTGAAGTTTTTAATAAAACAACGAAACTTTTTGCAAATTTCAAATATCGATATTTCGAAACCCGATTGTAATTTTTGTTGATATTCAAGGTCAGTGTTGCAAGACATATTTAAAACAAAAAACTTTAATTTTAAAAAATCCAAAAGTTTGATCGCCGGTCGCCGCGGGTTAATTTGATTCGATTGGCCTCAAATTTGTACCACATAAATTTTCGGCCTAGGAGAATAAAAAATTGACCGGAATATCAAAATCAGAAGAAAACTTTTTTGCCATACAAAAAAATGGCAAACATATTAAAATGTACAAAATATGTAAAAGAGAGATGTGACTGACTGACTGATTCATCATCGCCCAGCCCAAACCGCTGATGCTAGTGACTTGAAATTTGCAATGCAGGTTCACCTCCCAGAAAAAGATTCACTAAGGCTGGATTTTGCCAATGTTTATTCTACGGGCGTTAAATGGGTAAAAAAGTAAATTTTTTGTACTTTTTTTTATTTACTGAAATAATGGTCATACAAACTTGAAATTTGGAATGAAGGATCCTTTGCTAAAAAAAACTAATTTTGAAAATTTGGACCCTAAGGGGGGTAAAAAGTGTACTTTTAAAACCTTTTGTTATTTCTTAAAATAATGGGCATAGAAACTTGAAATTTGGAAGTACTTTTTAGAAATTGCTTTCATAGGGGGGTAAAAAATTGTACTTTTGGTACTTTTTATATATTCTGAAATAGAGATTTTAGACCCTTGATATTTGGAATATACACTCAAAAAAAAAGTGAACTAAAATCTGGGAAAATTAACTCCATTTTGAGAAAAAGAGGGAATGATATGGCTCCAAAGATTTTTTTTCTTGGTTTTAGTTCATAATTTTCCCAAAAATAAGGAAAACAAAGTTATTTAATTTTAAGCCAATTTTAACTAGAAAATGGGAAAAATTTTACTTCACATTTTAGAAATAGATTGGGTCTAGACCCTGGACCCATGGGTTCGGACCCCATTTAACTCGAGACCCCGTTGGGTCCTTTAAGAGTCCCCATAGATTTTGAACCAAAACTTGTGTCCGTTTTGCTCTAACTTGCTTAGTTTTTGAGTTACGGTAATAAGGGGCCTGATAGGGTCTTGAGAATCTTAAAAACCGGATAACTCAAAAACTATTAATCGGAGGGCTTTCGGGTATTTTGCGGAAGTGTTCTACGAGTCAAGAGCTACAAAAATGCCGTTAGACATTTTCTCGTGTTGGCAGTATTTACCGAGATATGTGCATATATAAAATCTCGGGAATTTCAAATTTTAGATCAAAAATTAGGGTCTTGAGACCCCGACAGATATGCAGAGCTAGGCTATTCCATATTTTTCTTTGTAGTCTTTCTTTTGAAAATTTCATCCGTTTCGCTCTATCTCGCTTAGTTTTCGAGATATCGCCATTTTGAATTTTTAACTAAATTGTAAGAAGTTATTTACTAAATTCTCAGAAGTCATTAACTAAATTCTAAGAAGTACACTTCCTCAATTCAAAGAAGAGAAATACGATGATGTTTTTTTTAGTAAATTTTAACTAAACTTGAACTAAATTGTTTTTTAAGAAATATGTCTTAAAAAAAAAATACGATTCTTAGATTTGTGGAAAATTTCTTTGGCAGTAAGAATTTTTTTCCTAATAGTTAAAAAATCCATTTAAAGAAAACTATGAACTAACTAGCTATACCCGGTCCGCGTTGCTGGCCCTAAGAAAAAATTGTTTTATATTGCATCTTAATTTAAATATAGTATCGGACAAAATTAAAGCAAGGGTCCGGGTCCAGCTAGTAACCTTTGGTTCCACCCTCGGTTGGCACTATAGAAAAATCTCAACACAATCGGTTAAGCCGTTTTTGCGTGATTTCGAAACAGACAGACAGAGATAACGTTAAGTAGAACAAAAGGGCGTGTCATTTAACGCATTTTTATCGAATCGTGATAGTCTAAAGTTCCATGCTGCATCCTCGATTAGTACTATCTGTGCTGCAAATTTCATTGACATCAGTTTTGCCGTTTTTGTTTGATTGCGAAAGAGGAGGAAATAACTTTTTATTTATGAAAAAACGGGAGTGATATTTTATACCCTTTTCCCGAATCGCGCTCTACATATAACCTACAGTTCCCGCTCGGTTATTTCTACACTCATAAAAAATTGTTAGTATTCCTTACAAAAAAGTCTGTTACCATTACTAATAACGTTTTCAATTTGTGCCCGATAACTTTTTCAGTTACCATTACAAACTTTGGTTTTCAAAAATTAGTAATCTTAAAAATACTAAAAAAATTAGTATTACTAAATTTTTCTGTACAATTTTTGTAAAATGGATTTTAAAACGCGTTTGTAAATAATATTAACTTTTTTGTAAAAAAAATTGTAAATTGTGTATTTTTAATTTTTGGTATTTGTATACATCATGTAAATTGCGTATTGCGCTTGTTGTCGCCAATAACTATTTCCATGCAAGTCAGTTTTTGTTAGAATTTTCGATCTAAAAAAGAGAAAATATTGAACACATTTTTTTAATACAAAATATACATACTACCATATAAAATTAATTCTTTCGGTGAACTAAAATAAAAAAAAATATCAACATAATGTTTTAAATAGATCACATAAATATACAATTGTTACCTATCGTCATCATTTCCTATTTTGCTTTATTATTCTAAAAATAAAAAACGAGTTACATAATTTTAAACAAAAAATACTTTAAGATTTGGTTACCTGCTTTTTTTGTTGTAATATTTTTTTTGTACATTTTTTTATTGATTTTACCCGTCGCGCGATGTTTACCGATCGAAAGTTATTTTGTGACTAAAATATTCAAAGAAAGGCATAAAGTAAATTACACAAAAATCAACCCTTTATGTGCGTGAGAAAAAAATATTCGTGGATAGCATAAACAAAAAAATTCCGCAAGTAAAGAAGAAAGAAAAAAAAAATTATGTTATTATGGAAATTTTCCATTTGAAAAGGTCGGCATTGTTTTTTAAATTTTGCATGTCTTCTCTTGTCTCTATTTTGTTTCCTTTTTAATATACATATATATTTTTTTAAATTGAAAAAAAAAAACTAATGAAGCGTAAATGAATATTAAAAATAATAAACATATTCATACTCATCAAAGCGCAGTTATATCATTAAAAAAATAACTAATAATATATTTTTTTTATTTATTTTTTTTTTAGTTTCCAAATATTTTAATAAAATTAATTTTTTTTTTTAATTATAGTGTATAGGTTTTCTAGAGAAAAAAAAACGAAATTTACTAACTAATATTGTAAAATTTACAAAATAATTATCAAAAGTTAGTACGATAATTTTTAAAAAATCAACTGAAAAAATTATTAAAAAATCAGTATAAAATTAATAGTTTGTAAAGCGAGTTTACTAAAAAGAATTACTAAAAATTGATTTTTTAGTAGAATTTAGTAAAAAAGTAGTAAAGTTGAGATACAAACCACTTTACAAATTTTTCTACTAACGTATTTTTTTGAGTGTATCAGTAGTAACAGATTCGGCTTATCCGTTTTTGCGTGATTTAAAAAAGGCAGATATAACGTTCAGTATAAAACAAAGGGGCGTGGCAATTTACGCCTCTTTGTTCAATCGTGGTCAGTATAGTACAAAGGGCGTTGCAATTTTGATCCCTTTTTCCAATAACGATCTTATATGGCCTACATATGCACTTGGTTAGCACTGTAAGTACTGAAAATGTCCAGAGAATCGGTTTAGCTGTTTTTACGTGATTGCGAAACAGGCAGACAACGTCCAGTATAGTACAAAGGGGCGTGGCATATTACGCCCCTTTTTCCAATAGTAGTATAACATGGCCTATAGTTCCGCACTCGGCTAACACTATCAGTTCTGAAAATTTAATTAAAATCGAATCAACAGTTTTTGCGTTATTGCGGATCATGCAGAAATAACATTCAATTCAATACAAAGGGGATGGCATTTTGTCCGATCACGCTCTTATTTGGCACATAGTTAGTACTTAGTCAGTACTATCATTGGTTGAAATTTCATTAAAATCGGTCCAGCCGTGTTTTATATATAGATGTCATTAGTGGTGCAATGTAAAAATTCGATTTTGCCCACCCCTCCGCCCACTGACAAAAACGGATGGCATTTAACGCCCATTTGTCCGATCACGCTCTAATTTGGCATATAGTTAGTACTCGGTTAGTACTATCTTTGGTTTAAATTTCGTCAAAATCGGTCCATCCGTTTTTTATATATAGATGTCATTATTGGTGCAATGTAAAAATTCGATTTTGCCACGCCCCTCCGCCCACACTCAAAAAGTCAAAAATCTGACCCCACAGTGTTACTCCCTGGGGTATTTTGAATATTCCCTGAAAATTTCATCAAGATCGGTCCGGCCGTTTTCGAGTCCATACGGAACATACATACATACATACACACATCCATTTTTATATATATAGACTAGCTATACCCGGTCCGCGTTGCTGGCCCTAAGAAAAAAACTATTTTTTATTGCATCTTAATTTAAATATAGTGTCGGACAAAATTAAAGCACGCGTCCGGGCCCAGCTAGTAACCTTTGGTTCCACCCTTAGTTAGCACTATCTATAGAGAAATCTCAACAAAATCGGTTCAGCCGTTTTTGCGTGATTTCGAAACAGACAGACATAACGTTAAGTATAGTACAAAGGGGCATGTAATTTAACGCATATTTTATCGAATCGTGATAGTCTAAAGTTCCATGATACATCCTCGATTAGTACTATCTGTGCTTCAAATTTCATTGACATCAGTTTTGTTGTTTTTGTGTGATTGCGAAGGAGGAGGAAATAACTTTTTATTAATGAAAAACGGGAGTGATATTGTTAAACCTTTTGCCGAATCGCGCTATACATATGACCTACAGTTCCCGCTCGGTTAGTTCTATCAGTAGTGACAGATTCGGCTTATCCGTTTTTCACAACAGGCAGATATAACGTTCATTATAAAACAAAGGGGCTTGTCAATTTACGCCTCTTTGTTCAATCGTGGTCAGTATAGTACTAAGGGCGTTGCAATTTTGATCCCTTTTTCCAATAACGATCTTATATGGCCTACATATGCACTTGGTTAGCACTGTATGTAGTGAAAATGTCAAGAGAATCGGTTCAGCTGTTTTTGTGTGATTGCGAAACAGGCAGACAATGTCCAGTATAGTATAAAGGGGCGTGGCATTTTACGCCCCTTTTTCCAATTTTAGTATAACATGGCCTATAGTTCTGCACTCGGTTAATACTATTAGTGCTGAAAATTTAATTAAAATCAAATCAACAGTTTTTGCGTTATTGCGGAGCACGTAAAAATAAAATTCAATTCAATACAAAGGGGCATGGTATTTTACGCCCATTTGTCCGATCACGCTCTTTTTTGGCACACAGTTAGTACTTGGCTAGTACTATCGTTGGTTTAAATTTCATCAAAATCGGTCCAGCCGTTTTTTATATATAAATGTCATTATTAGTGCAATGTAAAAATTCGATTTTGCCCACCACTCCGCCCACTGGCAAAAAAGCATGGCATTTTACGCCCATTTGTCCGATCACACTCTTATTTGGCATATAGTTAGAACTTGGTTAGTACTATCTTTGGTTTAAATTTCATCAAAATCGGTCCATCCATTTTTTATATATAGATGTCATTAGTGGTGCAATGTAAAAATTCGATTTTGCCACGCCCCTCCGCCCACACGCAAAAAATTAAAAATCTGACTGAACACTGTTACTCCCTAGGCTATTCTGAATATTCCCTGAAAATTTCATCAAGATCGGTCCAGCCATTTTCGCGTCCATAAGGAACATACATATAGCCGTTTTTTGCATTATTGAAATAACTTTCAATTCAATACAAAGTTACATGGCATTTTACGGTACTTTGTCCGATAACGCTCAAATTTGGAACATAGTGAGTACTCAGTTAGTACTATATTTGGTATAAATTTCATCAAAATCGGTCCATCCGTTTTTTATATATAGATGTAATTAGTGGTGGAATGCAAAAATTGGATTTTGCCACGCCCCTCCGCCCACAGACGGAAAATCAAAAATCCGACTTGACAGTGTTACTCGCCAGGCTATTCTGAATATTCCCTGAAAATTTCATCAAGATCGGTCCAGCCGTTTTCGAGTCCATACGGAACATACATCTATCTATATATATAAAAATGGATGTGTGTATGTATGTGGGTATGTATGTATGTATGTATGTTCCGTATGGACTCGAAAACGGCTGGACCGATCTTGATGAAATTTTCAGGGAATATTCAGAATAGCCTGGCGAGTAACACTGTCAAGTCGGATTTTTGATTTTCCGTCTGTGGGCGGAGGGGCGTGGCAAAATCCAATTTTTGCATCCCACCAATAATGACATCTATATATAAAAAACGGGTGGACCGATTTTGATGAAATTTATATCAAAGATAGTACTAACTGAGTACTCACTATGTGCCAAATTTGAGCGTTATCGGACAAAGTAGCGTAAAATGCCATGCAACTTTTTATTGAATTGAAAGTTATTTCAATAATGCAAAAAACGGCTATATGTATGTTCCTTATGGACGCGAAAATGGCTGGACCGATCTTGATGAAATTTTCAGGGAATATTCAGAATAGGCTAGGGGGTAACACTGTGCAGTCAGATTTTTAATTTTTTGTGTGTGGACGGATGGGCGTGGCAAAATCGAATTCTTACATTGCACCACTAATGACATCTATATATAAAAAACGGATGAACCGATTTTGATGAAATTTAAGTCAAAGATAGTACTAACCAAGTACTAACTATATGCCAAATTAGAGCATGATCGAACAAATGGGCGTAAAACGATATGCTTTATTGCCAGTGGGCGGAGATGTGGGCAAAATCGAATTTTTACATTGCACCACTAATGACATCTATATATAAAAAACGGAGCGGAACTATAGGCCATGTTATACTACGATTGGAAAAAGGGGCGTAAAATGCCAAGCCCCTTTGTACTATACTGGACGTTGCCTGCCTGTTTCGCAATCACGCAAAAACAGCTGAACCGATTCTCTTGACATTTTAAATACATACAGTGCTAATCAAGTGCATATGTAGGCCATATAAGATCGTTATTGGAAAAAGGGATCAAAATTGCAACGCCCTTTCTACTATACTGACCACGATTGAACAAAGAGGCGTAAATTGCCACGCCCCTTTGTTTTATACTAACCGTTATATCTGCCTGTTTTGAAATCACGTTAAAACGGATAAGCCGAATCTGTCACTGCTGATAGAACTAACTGAGCGAGAACTGTAGGTCATATGTAGAGCGCGATTCGGCAAAAGGGTATAAAATGTTACTCCCGTTTTTCATAAATAAAAAGTTATTTCCTCCTCTTTCGCAATCACACAAAAACGGCAAATCTGATGGCAATGGAATTTGCAGCACAGATAGTACTAATCGAGGATGCAGCTTGAACTTTAGACTATCACGATTCGATAAAAATGCGTTAAATTACACGCCTCTTTGTACTATACTAAACAATATGTCTGTCTGTTTCGAAATCACGCAAAAACGGCTGAACCGATTTTGTTGAGATTTCTCTATAGATAGTGCTAACCGAGGGTGGAACCAAAGGTTACTAGCTGGACCCAGACCTGTGCTTTAATTTTGTCCGACGCTATATTTAAATTAAGATGCAATATAAAACAGTTTTTTTCTTAGGGCCAGCAACGCGGACCGGGTATAGCTAGTACATACATACATACCCACATAAGTACATACACACATCCATTTTTATATATATAGATTATAAGTAAATGAACTAAACTTTTTTCCTCATAGTTAAGAAAATTTATCATTTTTAAGTTAAATTTAACTAAAATTTAGGAAAATTCATGATAAATTTTCAAAGACATTTTTTCCTTAAATTTAGTTATGTCTTTTTTTTCAGTGTAGGATTCTTTAGTGAAATAAAAAATTCTGGAACAAGTACTTTCTGAAAATTGTGTTTCTAAGGTCGTAAAAGGAGTAAAAAAGTTAACTTTTGGTACTTTTTATATTTTCTAATATAATTATCCTAGACCTGAAATTTGGAATGTGGAATACTACCTGTTGTAAAATAACCTTTATCGAAAATACCTTTTTTATAAAGTACCCTTTATAAAAAGTACTTTTTAAAAAAAGTACCTTTTATAAAAAAATTAACCTTTTATAAAAAAGTACCTTTTATAAAAAAAAGTACCTTTTTTTAAAAGGTACTTTTTATTAAAAGTACATTTTATAAAAAGTACCTTTTATAAAAAGTAAAGTGTATTTTTCTAACTTGTTTTTGTGATTTTTTTTCAGACTTTTTATACGAATTTTAAAATGAGTATATTAATAATTTTATATATTTACAAAAATCCGCGATGTTTTATTATATATCGTGGTTTTACTAATATATTACTACTACAATTTAAGGTTTGCGTTAATTTAAGTTGACAAGTATTTTTGCCCTAGACGTTTTTCCTATTAGTTCGGAAGTTATCGGAATTTTCCCAAAAGTCCACATTGTTTAAGGGACAAGCGAAAATTTTAAACAATGATATGGCCGATAATCCGAAGCATCCTAACCATAAAATCGTTTTAATTAAATAAAAGTTTAATTGTTATTTAAAAAAAAAATTAATTAAAGCGTTGGCTAAATTTTACGTTGTTTTAATATCGAACAAATGTCTCTGAGTCTGAAAATTTTTCTATAAAACAAAAAAAAAGCAAGTAAGAAAGTTATAGTCGGTCAAGACCGACCATATCATACCCTAAACCAGTGTCTTTTGTTAGATCTTTATTTAGTGTAGAAAACACACACAGATAAAATTTTAGTGGAATTGGTTTATTTTTTTGTCAATAGACCAATTTAATAGAATATCGATCGAAATTTTTATATGGGGGACCAAAAATGGTCCAATTATATTCCGATTTGATAAGGTTACTAAAGTACACCTTTAACACCTAAAAGTAATTAATAATTATTAGAGGCATTTAAGCCTAATCCAAAGGGGGCGTTTGTATGGGGGCTAGGTCTTAACATGGACCGATTTTCTCCAATTTCAATAGGCTTTGTCCTTGGGCCAAAAGATTCTAAAGTTTCAAATTTGTCAATTTCAAAAAAGTCAATTGATTGAAAATTGCGACCTGTATCGTGCTTAAACCGATAGATGGACAGACGGACGGACAGACGGACGGACATCGCTAAATCGACTCAAAAAGTAATTCTGAGTCGATCGGTATACTTGAAGGTAGGTCTAGGACCAATATTTCGGGTAGTTACAAACATCAGCACAAACTCAATATACCCTGTACCACAGAGTGGTGTACACTCTAATTAAAATGATTTCAGTTTCCTACTATAAAATGGGTAAATTTACACAAATTGCGTAATTCTACTTAAAAAATTGGAAATTTACTTAGCTTATAGTAGTATATTTTTTGAATTTGTTGAAATTTATCCAATTTAAAGTAGGAAACTGGACCCATTTTTTTAGGGTGTAGGGTATAAATATCTCCAAATCGGGGACTTTCTATAGGCAAAATGTTTCCAAAACTGAGACTTTTCCGTAAAAAAAGTTTTTTTTTTTAATTCTAAGCCTTATGAAGGGTATTTAAAGATTCAGTACAGCTGAATTTAACACTCTCTCTCGTTTTTATTTCATTAATCAAGATTACAATTTATAAAATGTTAATAATTTAATACACATTAATTTACTTAATTTCAATTGCAATAACATACATATTTATAATAAATGGTTTTTTAAATCAACTTCTCACAGTTGCCCCAGATTTATCAATGACAAACTAAAAGTTTTTTTTTTTTGTAATTCGAAACTTTGTAATACAGATTCAAAATAAATGAATAATAAAAATATATAATTAAAAAATCACGATAAATGTTTTAATAATAATTTTTCTTCTTTTTTATAAAAATTAACTTTTGCTAATTTATTTGTTTTGCTATTTATTTATTTTTAGAATACATCTATAATATTGGACAAAAATTTATAGCGATCGCTCAACCATTTGATGCTTCCATTAATCCAACGTCTTCAGAATTATGTCGTTTACATACGAAACAATATTTGGAAGGTTTACAAAATTTCGATTTATGGGCATTGAAAAGTAAGTAGAAATATCATTAATTCTAAACTCAAAAAAGTATAAAGGCTTTGACACTATGTCGGAGTACAAAGTACCATCTCTAAAAATAGTGATGACATCATTCCAAAAATATGTAAGTGCGAAATCTTGGGAAAATCAAAAGTTAAAGAAAAAATGTCACTATAATGTTTTATGGTCATAGGCAGGTTATGTTGGTAAATGGGCAAAACCGCCCAGAGGTTAAACCTCTAAAAACGAAATAAATTTTTGTCTAATTAAGTTCAAAGTCCTACACGTGGACCCGGGGGATTAGAACATTTATTTTTTTCTGTCCACCCACTATTGTGGTCGTGGATATAAAAAAAAATAATAATGTGACAATAAAATAACTTAACACCCTCGGGACCCTTATCGGACCTCTCCCCAAAACTCCCCCGAGAATTTTTTTATTATTATTATTGTGTTATATATTGGAGGGTAAACACTCCCACTCGTTTATTTACATTTTTCAAGGTCTAAAAGATAGACAAATTTAACACTCCAACTTGTTTTTTTTTTAGGTTTATATTTTAAAAAAATGGATCAGTTAATAGTATTTGAATTCTTTTTATAGTTTTAAAAATACTTTAAAATAACCCTGACTACGTAAGTAAATAAATATATACATTATATATAATTAGGGTGACCATTTTTTCTGAACTCAAATCAGTACGCCCGAGTGTCAATGTTTTTATACCCTACACCACTCTGTGGTACAGGGTATAATGAGTTTGTGCTGATGTTTGTATCTACCCGAAATATTGGTCCTAGACCCACCTTTAAGTATACCGATCGACTCAGAATTACTTTTTGAGTCGATTTAGCACGATACAGGTCGCAATTTTCAATTAATTGACTTGAAATTTGAAACTTAAGCTTCTTGTGGCCCAAGGACGAAGCCTGTTGAAATTGGAAAAAAACGGTCCATGTTAAGACCTAGCCCCCATACAAACGCCCCCTTTGAATTTCGCTTAAATGCCTATAATAACCGTATTATGATAGATATTGTTTTGAAATTTAACAGGTAATAAAATTTTGAACGCACAAACCATTATTTCCTCTAAATTCATAAAAATGAAAATATTTGATTAACATTTTATTTGTAGGTGTTAAACGTGTACTTTGGTAACCTAATCGCATCGGAATACATTTGGACCATTTTTGGTCTTAGTCCCCTATTTAAAAATTTCGACCGATATTCAGTTAAATCGGTCTATTGGCAAAAAAATAAACCAATTCCACTAAAATTTGATCTGTGTGTGTTTTCTACACTAAATAAAGCTCTAACAAAAGATAGGTACAAACGGTCCATGTTTGGACTTGGGACCCATTTTCCGGAAAACACTGGTGTAGGGTATCATATGGTCGGTCTTGACCGACCATAATTTCCTTACTTGTTATACCCTACACCACACTGTGGTACAGGGTATAATGAGTGTGTGCTGATGTTTGTAACTACCCGAAATATTGGTCCTAGACCCGCTTTTAAGTATACCGATAGACTTAGAATCACTTTTTGAGTCGATTAAGCAATGTCCGTCGCTTGAAATTTGAAACTTAAGCCTCTTTTGGCCCAAGGACGAAGCCTATTGAAATTGGAAAAAATTGGTCCATATTTAGACCTAGCCCCCATACAAAGGTACTCTTTAGTTTTGGCTCAAATGACTCTAATAGCCGCATTTTAATAGGTATCTTTTCGAAATTTGGCAGGTAATCATGTTTCATCCACACAAATCACCATTCCGAATTTTAAATCGGACCAGTTCTTCTTGTAGGCCCCATACAAACCACCTTCCCGATTTTAACATAAATCTCTTAAATTTCATGAAAATAGAAAATATTTAATTAATAATCTGTTTGTGTATGTTAAACGCGTACTTTGATAACCTTATCAAATCTGATTATCATCGGACCATTTTTGGACTTAGGTCCCATGTGAAAGTTTCGCCCGATATTCAGTTGAAGCGGTTTATTGTCAACAAAAAAAAGCCAATTCCACTCAAATTTGATTAGTGAGTGCTTTTTACACTTATTGAAGATTTGACAAAATATAGATCTAATCAGTCCATGTTTGAACTTGGGACCCATTTTCCGGGAAACTCTGGTGTAGGGTATTATATGGTCGGTCTTGACCGACTATAATTTTCTTACTTGTTTTTCTTTAGAAATAACTCTATAAAAGCTCTATTCCATTGGAAAACACTGCTTATTTTTCAACTCTCAATAAATATCAACCGACAATTTTTTTTAACAAACTTGTGGTCAATTAGTATTTTCAATAAAATTTTGTAAAAACAACTGTTAAAAAACAACTGCCATAAACTACTGTCGTTATTTGCAGACAATTAAGTTGACTTCAAACAATTTTATTGAAATGTTTTAATCGTTTCAGAACATAAAATATAACAAAAACCCACAGGTTTTGATAATAAAAAAAATCAGATTCTCAGATTCTGAGGACTTTTTTCCTTAAGTTTTGATAACAATTCCTTTTAGAAAATTTCCAAGATAATTAGCACATGTTTTTTAATAGCCCTAATATTCTGATCACTAGAGTTTTTTCCCCCGCACTTTTTCATTTCCCGGGAAAGCTGGAAATTTTTTCCCGGGATCACTCGCGTTTAAAAAAAATGTAAAGAAAATGTTTTATGTTTTATAAACGTTTTTATGGCGGTTTGGTCTTAACATCGACTGATTTTTTCCAATTTAAAACACTCAGAAGAACAACTCTGTTGAAAAATCGGTAAAACAACTTTCAGTTAGAATTAGCACACTTTTAGCATATTTTTCTGTTGAACTGGATATTTTAAATGAATTTCTCTATCATTTAGTTCTAAAAAATAACAGAAATTAAATGATTATTTTGCTAATTTTACAGAAATTTATAGTTATCTTGTTTTCAAGAAAATTTTTTAAATTAAAGTTGTTATTTATTCGACCTTTCAGATTTTATATGTAAAAAATAAAGTTGTTGTAGCTCAAGGTCAAGATGTTTTAAGATTTTTTTCAAATATTTAAAAAATTAAAAATTTTGTTGAAAAACCCGCTTTTTCCAGTATTTTTAATTTCACGGGATTCCGCATAAAAAATTTCCCGGAAAAAAACCCTACTGATGACATTACCTCATCAAATATCTTAGAATTTTTGTGGATTTATGCAATTACATTAGTCCTGTTTTCGCATTACCGTATATAAGCTTACTCATACAAAATTTTAATTATCCACGCTTATTTTTAGCTTGTATAATTATCGGCGCTAATTTTAAGCTTCGATAAAAAGTGAATTTAAGTTTTTATTGAAATAGCAAAGACATGAACCATTTTTTCGTTTTTGTTCCTATAAATTTTGACATTCAACAACAGTGATGCCAAGTAAATTTTTTTTTAACGTGAACGCATTTTCGGTTAAACGGGTAATGTTTACATATACACGGTTATGCAAAAACAGCACTATTATCTTTCTAAAAATATAGAAATCCATTATCCCGTGAACTTTTTGTTATAAAAAACCTCAAATATAGTGTGCGCCTTTTCATATAAATTTATGAAGGTCAAAATAACATCCTGTTCAGATACATTTTGGTGTTAAGGATCCTCTTGATTTACGAATTATAAGGAACCTCTTGATTCACGAACAATAAGCTCCTTAGATTTAATTTATTATTATTATAAACAACTTTGTATAGAATTTTCGAATAAAATTAAAACGTTTCAAAATCAGTACAATCAGAAAATTAAAAAAAAAAAAATCAGTACAACGTTTTTTTACCCGTACACGTGTTCAAAAATCAGTACATGTACTGATCAAATCAGTACGTATGGTCAGCCTATATATAATTGCAATTTGTTTACAATTTGCCATCAGTTGTTGGATGACACACACTCGTTCATAAATACTCGTGACAAATTGTTTGTCAAATATCTTCTGCATTTTTAATGCAGTTCTCTGCTTGAATTCTACTCAAGTGAGTTTTAAAACATACAACAAAATATAAAATGCATGAAGAAACACGACTTTAATTTATACAATTGCAATTTACACTCTGTTTCCATACCAAAAAAATCACACGTTCTCACAAAAACTATGAATGAATTTCAAATAATCACAAATTTTTAAGACACATGTTACCAAACATGTTTTGGTAACAGGAGGTTATTTTAATTTATTTTTTTTTTTTCTGTTTAGTCTTGCAATATTTATTTATCAAGTTTTTTGTGCAATTTTGTAAAACAAATGACTAATTCTAAATATTTATTTTACCCAAATACACACAACGTCTTGTTGTAAGTTGTCTTTCAGCAAAATTTGTCAAAGTGAATTTATTAATTGAATTAACAAAAAAACGTTTATTTTGTGCTTGCTAACAAACAATTAATGAATAAATAATTATTTGCTTCTTTTGTGATTTGCTAATTTATTGACCTTGCAAAAAAAAAAAATAATGTGTAAACAAAAAATCCAAACTGTTTTTATTACACGGTTAATTAATAACAATTTATTTGTAGTATTTTTCTTTTGGCTGTAAATCTATTTTAAAAGATATTAATTTACATACTAACAAGGCAGGTCTTTCACATTTTTACATTTAGCGGGTCAGAGGGGAGAAAAGTTAAATTAGACTTCTACGAATACCCTCCAGAATGCCTTTTTTAACTGATAGTAAATTTTCTAACGTAAAAAAATACTACACTCAAAAAAAAAAGTTTGTAAAATTACAAGTAAAAGGTCTTGTAATTCTATTTTACTAATATTTGTGTCTTTTTACAAAAATTGTTGTATATTTAATAAAACAATAACTACAGTTTGCTTTGTAATTTTACTATTATATGTTGGTAAATTTATTTTACAAATTTTTTAGGTCAATTTACAAAAAAGTAAATTATTTTACAAATTAAAAAAATATTACAAGGTGTTTAGTTTTTTTTACACAAGAAAACTGTAATTGTACAACAAAGTTTTACTTGATGTTATTTAGTCTTTCTACCAAAAAAATGTTTTATTACAAGATTTTTTTTTAAGATCGTTTACAAGGTTTTCAGTTTGAAAAAGTACAAAATTCCAATGTACACTCATAGAAATATTTTAGTAGAAAAATTAGTAAACCCATTGTAGATCAAGTTTTACAGAATAATGCCGTATTCAACAAAAATTAATGTTGATATCGTTGAATAATCAGTATACTTGTTTCAACTATTACAATGGCTTCTACAGAATTCAATAGATAAAACAAAAAAGAAAAAACAACCCTGTTCGTTCGTTTTTTTTTTTATTATAACGAGTGAACGAGTGAGTTGGTAGCAATGTGAAATGTCTCTTATAAAATTATTTAATGTGTTTGTTTCTTATAAAATTATTTAATATTAGAAAAATAAATAAAAATAGGATCTGATCTGTAAATATTTGGTAAGTAATAAATTACGTTGATAACTTTATGTATTCATACTATATTAAAACGTTTTTGGTTTTTTTTAGGATTTTGTTTTGGTATCAACAGATAATTAGAGAATGGCTAATGGGTGCATAACATGAATAAACGAAGTGTGTATGAAAATCTTTGTGAAAATCTTCAAATAATGCAGCTTAAAAAGCCGGAAATAAAAAAAAATATTGTGATTTATACTTAATAAAAGAATATTTACAAATAACAACAAGCTTTTTTTTAATAATAAAATTTCTTATATTAACAAAAATATGAGTTGAATTTACATAAAATACGAGTTGATTAACAAAAAAACGAGTTGATCAACTTTTACAAAAACTGACAACAATTTTTATTGAAATCAACATAAATATTTGTAGGGTCAAAATCAACAATGATTTCTGTTGAATTTACAACGATTTTCTTTGGGAATACAATGATTTTTGGTTGAGTGTAATTTTACACTTATTTTATTACTAGAATTAATGTTGTTTTACAAAAAAATTTAATTATTCAACAATAGGACACGCAAAAATTATCTAAGTTCAGAATTTTTTTGCGTTTTGGAGTAAAAAATTTAGTTAAAAATCATTTTTTATAAATAAAAAATTTCATGAAAAATTTTTTTGGAAATTTTTTAAGTTCCTGGCACAAAAATTTTTCAACTAATTGTAAACTTTAGAAAAAAATTAAAAGTTAAGTAAAATACCACAATTTTTATGTGTTTCTACTATATAATTTTTCTAGTTATTTTTTGTATTTTTACCATTTTTTTTTTGGTAATTTTACAATATTTTTTTGGTAATTTTTTTTTGTTGAACTTGGCACTTAAAATGTCAATAAAAAGCTTTCAATTAAGAAAAATTAAGTTTTTCTTATTTTAACAGGTACTTAATTATCCAATCTACAATATCCAAATTTTTTTTTTCGATTTTTGAAAAATACTTGTGAAAATAATTAAAAATTAAAAAAAAAAATTTTATTTTTTGACTAATTTTTCCTGAAAATATGAGAAATTTCTTGTGTAGCCTCCTTCGCAATTCTCATATGTTTTACTTAAGAAAAACGAAATGTCGAAAAAAAATAAAAAAGTGAAGTTTGTTAAAAGTGTTCAAGTGAAAAAAAAATCATTTCAGGTTGTTGAAGTGCTACTCCAGCTGCCGAAGAAGGAAAAATAAGACGCACCAATGGAAAAAAAAACTTTAAATTTACAAAACAAATAAGTAAATAAACAAAATTTTTGTAAATTTACAAAACAAATATGAAAATTAAAAAAAAAACAAAATTGTATACTTACAGAAAAAAGTTGTAATTTTACATAAATTAAGTAGAAAATACGAAAACAATATTGTAAATTTACAAATTATTTAGTTAAACTACTGTTTTTACGGCAAAAAATAAGAAAAAATGGTATATTTACAATAAAAATTGTAAATTTACCACTTTTTATTGTAAATATACAAGTTTTTTGCCATAAAAAATAGTAGTTTAACCAAACAATTTGTAAATTTACAATTTTGTAGTTTGATTTTCTACTTTATTTTGTAAATTTACAGCTTTTTTTTGTAAGTTTACAATTTGTTTTGTAAATTTAATTTTTTTTTGCAAATTTACAATTTTTATTGTAAATATACGTGTTTTTTAATATTTTTTTTTGCGGTAAAAACAGTAGTTTAACCAAATAATTTGTTAATCTACAATTTATTTTTTTCATTTTCTATTTTTTCTTTGTGAAATAACAACCTTTTTCTGTAAGTTTACAATTTTGTTTTGTAAATTTACCAAATTTTTTGTAAATTTGCAAAAAAAAATGTTCACCTAGAAGTTAATATTTTACAAAAAAAAATTGTAAATTTACATTTTCTTTTGTTAAATCAATTTACAAATTATCCCCGTAACATTACGGGGATTCTTGCTAGTACATATTTTACAAAACCTGCTTCGTAAATTCACGGGGATTTTATGTCATTTTACAAACTTTTTTTTTTTGAGTGTACTAACAATTTTGATTAGAAATATTTTATTAAGCGTAAAAACTTTTTTTTTGTAATTTTTGAAAAAAAGAGAGAAAATTTACTAAATTTTTTTTAGTAAATTTCAAAAGTTATGAGCAAAAGAGTAAATTTCGGCAAGGGTTTTCGCTAATTTACGAGATAAAAAACACGCTAACTTTCGAAAGACAATAATGAGACAGCTGAAGCTTGGCACATATATTTGCCGTTCCCTAGATCTGTTTGGTATTAAATTTCAGCTCAATCGGTCTAGTGGTTCAAAAGTTATAAGCAAAACCTTTAATTTCAGATTGGTTTCATCTTAAATGCCACGTGTTAAATAAGTTTTAAAAGCATTGGTGGTAACTTAACAATGCTTTTCAAACTTGTTTAGTTTCAAGGCAATGCTTTTTGAACTTGTTTAGTTTTAAAAGCATAGGTAACTTAAAAATTACACTCGAAAAAATTTTACACCCAAAAAAAATTTTACACTCAAAAAAAATTTAGTTTTTCTTTAAAAAAATTACAATATTTTGTGTACATACGTACGTGCTTTCACTCAGAAATATTTTTACAGTAATAAAAACATTACACTCGAAAAAAGTTTCACACTCCAAAAAAAAAAATGTGATTTGTCTTTTTTTTTAAATGACAAAAAAAGTAGTTTTTTACTCAAAACCTGACAACCTGACAAGGAAAATGTTCAACACATACGTCAAACTTCAGTAGCCTCAGTAAAGTCTTTCAAAAGTTAACGTGTTTTTAACAGACAGACGGACGGACGGACGGACGGACATCGCTAGATCGTCTTAAAATCGATCGAGTATCATAAATACTTTATAGTAGGGATGTCGCGAATAGTGTATTCGGCATTTTACCGAATATTTACTATTCGGTATTCGGTTGGAACCGAATACGAATATTTGCCGACTAATTTAATTATTAATACGCCTGTATTTTACATATATTAAATATTAAAAAAGTACCAGATTAAAAGACAAGAACGCTGTTGTTGACACCATTTTTCCTGGTACCTTAAAAATTCGAATTTTAATCCAGCGCTCAAGTTTTTTTGTATAAAAAACAAACTGAAATTAATACGAAAAAGAGTCAAATGTTAATAAAAAGTGTTTTTTTTTAACTAATTTAAATTTTGCCGAATATTCGGCAAACTGTTAACGAATATTTATTTAACCGAATATTCAAAAAACATGCCGAATAGGCCGAATACCGAATAGTGACGAATATTCGCGACATCCCTACTTTATAGGGTGCTAGACCAATATTTCGAGGTGTTACAAACAGTATGACCAACTTATATACATATTAGGCGGAGAGATAAATATTTTTCGCTAATTTCGCTTGGGCGCTATATTTAGGGTGACCATTTTTTTCAGAACTCAAATCAGTACACCCATTCTTTCAGCTTTCAGACATTTTTATTACACAATTGTAGTTGTTTGGGGTCAACTTGTTTTACAGTAAAAACAACTGTTGAAAACAACTTACGCTAACTGTTGTAGTTATTTTACAGACAGTTGCAAAAAAAGTATATGACCCAAACTTAGATCTGGTAGCTTTTTTTCAAAAGCTCAGACTTTGTGTAAATTTTTTTTGAATAAACCCCCTAAAATTCTGATGACTTAACCTAATCAAAACAACTCAAAAGGGAGTCTCCCTGGTGTCACCCTCCGATCTTCATGAAATTTGGATAAATTGTTAAGAACGAAAATTAATTCGACACGTATTTTTTTTAGCGGCCCAAACTCATTTTTAGGGGGGTCGATTTGTATGGGGGGAAATTGACCTTTTTCAGTTTTTTTACGATTTACGCCTATTTAAACAAAATTAATATAGGCATGTGTGGTATCAGATTAAAGGTATTAAAAATACCTATATACATATAAATTGAAAAATACGATTTATTTCTTCCCGACTTAGAAAAAAGACTACCCAAGGATTCCAAAACCGTTAAAGTCAAAAACACGAAATTCTTAGACGGGGTGTGGATCGATCTAAATTCACGATAATTTCAACAAAATTCTTTTTTTTAAGAATTTCATATTTTTTTTCAGTAATGGTTTTGGAATCCTAGGGTATCCTATTTTCCAAATCAGGAAGAAAAAAATATTTTGCAATTTTAATGTAATTTTTTTTTATATTATTGCTAAAATTTGATTTTCGGGTTTCTCCAAAATGTATGCATATTTTTCCACCTCTGGTTTTTGGAGGTAGGTAGGTATCCTATGAGGATAATATTTTAAATCTAAATAGATGTGATTAACTACACTCAAAAAAAACTTGTCAAAGTACTAGAAAAATTCTCGTAGTCCCATTTTACCAACATTTGACAGTTTTCCTTGTTTTTTAACAAAAAAAAAAATGGATCAAAATCTACATTTTTTTTTTTTTTTAAATTTTACAAATTTCCAAGATAATTTTACAAAAAAAATCTAGTAAATTCACGAGAATTCCTTGTAAGTTTCATTTTGCTAAAAAGTTGTAGATTTACAATTTTATTGGTAAAAACCTTGTAAAATTACAAAAATGTTGGTAAAATTACTAGGTAGTCTAGTGAAATAGGAGTAGCAAAAAAAGTAACAAATTTTTCTTGTAATTTTACAGAGTTTTTTTTTAATGTAGGCGAGCTCAAGGAAACCATTCGTGAAAAAAGTAAAGAAAATGCAAAAAAAACATAATCTTCCGAACCAAAAGAGGCAGCTATTTGATTTATGTTTCATTCAAAATAACTGGTGATATTAAAGAAATTCTTTTTTAACTGGACAAAAATTATTTTATCTGGAAATTGGACCAGACCGAAAACACCGTCCAACAAATTGCAACTTTTGGCTGTACACATGAACCGGACCCGAAAATTCGGAAAGTTGGGCCAAAAATAAAATACCCGTGTCTCCCAGTTTTTCTAGATCAATTCGCGTTTTCGCGAAAAATGCAACAAAAAAAAAATTTACACAATAGAAAAAAATTATGCTATTCAGAAAGTGGGGTTAAAAAAAAACACCCGTGTCTCTCAGGTTTTCGCGATCAATTCGCGTATTCATGAAAAACGCTAAAAATTGTTTTTTTTTTTTTGCACTATTAAAAAAAAATGGGTTTAAATCTACACTCAAAATAATCACTCTGTTAAATTACAGAGATACTCTGCTGAGCCAGCAGAAAATACCATAGATTTCCAACCAGCAAGATTTTTTGTTATTTTACGAAGAAAACTCTGTAAAATGATTTCGATAAAAAAACTGTAAATTTATAGAATTATCTGTAAAATATTGATAAAACCGAAAAGAATTTTACCAAAAAAAAACTCTGTAAATTTACAAAGTTTTAGGTAAATGCATTTTATGAGTTCAAAATTTTACAAAAAAAACTCTGTAAATTTACAAAGTTTTTGTTCATTTATCCATTTTATGAAGAAAACTTCTCTGCATCAAAAACATTAATTAAAATTAAAAAAAAAATTAAACTAATTAAAATTTTGTTAAATTTGCCCGCTTTAATGCTTTCAAATTGTAAATTTACTTTTTGATTTTTGTGAATATTACGAGTTCTTAACAAGTAACTCCAATTTTACACGTCATCATATAGAGATTACAAAGTTAAATGTAAAATAACAGATACAATTTTGTTTTTCGGTTACAAGGAAATACAAAGTATTTTCTTAAAATCTGTATTTCGACAGATAACTTTGTCAAATATCTGTCGAATTGAGATTACAGTCATTTTACAGAGTATTTAACAGAGTAATTATTTTGAGTGTAAGCATTTATGTCTCACAATCAGTTATTTCATATCAATTCGCAAATTTGTAAAAAACAAAATGTTGTTCTTTTTAGCACACTCGCAAAATTTCAAGTAGAGTTAAAAAGAAATTTCCCATGTAGTATTTTTTTTAAGTGTGCAAAAAAATGCATTTTCGCGAAAACGCGAATAGATACATAAAACATTGGGAGACACAAGAATTTATTTTTTAAGGACCGTAATTCTACTGTAAATCATGTATAAAAAACAAGTAAAAAAGTTAAATTCGGCCTTGCCGAATGTAGTGATACCCTCCATAATTTCAAAAAGATTATTGCAAAAAACTTTATTTAAAAGGAAATTACTTTTGAAAGAAAAACAATTTTTTTTTTTTTAAAAATTTCCGCGAAAAAAAATTTTGATAAAAAAAAATCCGCGATTTTTTTTGTCAAAAAATATGTTCGTACTTGTTTAAATACCATTTGGTGTTCAATTATGTTCACTAGAGTGTCCCTTATTTTGGAATTGTTGGAAATCTTGAGACGGTACCCGCTCATTTTTTTCCTTTTGACTTAAAAATAACTCAGGAAAAATTTTACGCCCCTAGGACCACGCCTTCCCTACGCGACGGGGCCTTAAAGAGCGGGGCCTTAAAAATCATTTTTCCATACAAACCAAAAAAATTTTTTTTTGATTTTTAATTTTTTTGTTATTATTTATTATATTACTTGGTTTGCTTATTCACGACAAAAAATTTGATTTTGGTGGGATAATTCTTTCAGCGCTAAAAATTTTTTCGCAAAAAAAAATTTTGAGCCGCCGGGGTCCTACAGTAAAAAATTTTTAAAAAATATTTTTTTTTAGTTTTGACCAGCAACGGTTTTAGCTGCTATGTTGCTTTAAATGATATATATTCCAAAAAAAAATATATTCATATCTGTGACATCTTTATCTTTTTCGAAAAAAAATTTTGAGCCGTAGGAATCCTACGGTAAAAAATTTTTAAAAAATATTTTTTTTTTAGTTTTGAAAAGCAACGGTTTTAGTTGTTATGTTGTTTTTAATGATATATATTCCAAAAAAAAATATTATTCATATTTGTGACATTTTTATCGTGTATCGAAAAAAATCAACAATGCATTTTTTACCCTTTTTTAGAACACGATAAAGATGTCACAGATACAAAAAATATTTTTTTATGAATATATATCATTTAAAGCAACATAGCAGCTAAAACCGTTGCTGGTCAAAACTAAAAAAAAATATTTTTTAAAAATTTTTTACTGTAGGACCCTGACGGCTCAAAATTTTTTTTGGCGAAAAATTTTTTAGCGCTGAAAGACTTATCCCACCAAAATCAAATTTTTTGTTGTGAATAAGCAAACCAAGTAATATAATAAATAATAACAAAAAAATTAAAAATCGAAAAAAAAAATTTTTGGTTTGTATGGAAAAATGGTTTTTAAGGCCCCGCTCTTTAAGGCCCCGTCGCGTAGGGAAGGCGTGGTCCTAGGGGCGTAAAATTTTTCCTGAGTTATTTTTAAGTCAAAAGGAAAAAAATGAGCGGGTACCGTCTCAAGATTTCCAACATTTCCAAAATAAGGGACACTCTAATGTTCACATATGTAAACCAGAAGCCGAATTAAAGCATTTTGTATTTTTAGGTTATGTTGAATGTACTGAAATTTTTGAGGTGTGCTTACATTTTCGTTCATAACTTTTGAACCGCTGAACCGATATCGCTCAAATGCAATACCAAACTTCTCGGGAGAACTTCCAATAAATATGTCAAGTTTCAGTCATCTCTGTGCAATATTTTGTCCGCGACAGCATTTTCCACAGACAGACAGACAGACAGACAGACGGACAGACGGACAGACGGACAGACGGACAGACGGACATCGCTAGAATGTCTTAGAATTGATCGGGCATCATGAATATATATACTTTATGGGGTCCCAGACCGATATTTCGATGAGTTACAAACGGAATGACAAACTTATATATACCCTCTATCACTAAGTGGAGGGCATAATAATGCAATACATTTTTTCAAAATTGCATTTTTCGTGAATTAATATGGAAAAACTAGAACAATATTTTATTTAAAGCCCTATTTTCGGAATGTAGTAAATTTTTTTCAATTTTTTCAAGTGTGCAAAAAAAATGCATTTTCGCGAAAACGCGAATTGATATAGAAAAACCGGGAAACACAAGAATGTTATTTTGAGCCCCACTTTCTGAAAAGCGAACATTTTTTTTACATTGTAAAATTTTTTTTTTTTTTTTGCATTTTTCGCGAAAACGCGAATTGATCTAGAAAAACTGGGAGACACGGGTATTTTTTTGTTGGCCCTACTTTCAGAATTTTCGGGTCCGGTCCATGTGTACAAAAGTGTGTCGGACGGTGTGATTAACTTTATAAAATTATCTCACTGACTATGTCTTTACGGCATAAAAATATTTGGTAAAGTTTGAAGAAATACTTTCTTTATACTATTTTATTTAATTTTTTTTTCAATTATTTATTTTTTAAAAAATGTAATATTTATACCCTACACCACAACGTGGGTATAATGAGTTTGTGCTTATGTTTGTAACTACCCGAAGTATTGGTCCTAGACCCACTTTTAAGTATACCGATCGACTTAGAATCACTTTTTGAGTCGATTTAGCGATATCCGTCCGTCCGTCCGTCCGTCCGTCTGTCTGTCCATGTAAACGGTGTAAACACGATACAGGTCGAAATTTTTAATCAATTGACTTGAAATTTAAAACTTAAGCCTCTTTTGGCCCAAGGACGACGCCTATTGAAATTGGAAAAAATCGGTCTATATTTAGACCTATCCCCATACAAAGGTCCTCTTTAGTTTTGGCTCAAATGACTCTAATAGCCGCATTTTAAAAGGTATCTTTTCGAAATTTGGCCGGTAATCATGTTTCATCCACACAAATCACCATTCCGAATTTTAAAGAAATCGGACCAGTTCTTCTTGTAGCCCCCATACAAACCACCTTCCCGATTTTCACATAAATCTCTCAAAATTCATGAAAATTGTTTGTGTATTTTAAACGCGTACTTAAATAACCTTATTAAAGCTGATTATCATCAGATCATTTTTGGACTTAGGTCCCATGTGAAAATTTTGCCCGATATTCAGTTGAAGCGGTTTATTGTCAACAAAAAGAACCCTCTTCCACTCAAATTTGATTAGTGAGTAATTTTTACACTTATTAAACATTTTACAAAATTAGATCTAATCAGTCCATGTTTGAACTTGGGACCCATTTTCCGGGAAACTCTGGTGTAGGGGATTATATGGTCGGTCTCGACCGACTATAATTTTCTTACTTGTTTTAATTATTTTTTTTTTAATTTATACAATTAAAATTTTAATTGGTTGCCAATTTTTTTTAAATTTATATACCCAGCAAAACTTGCATGACTTCCAGAACTAGTGCTGGAGTACTTCTTTTTTGTTCGACTAGTTCTCTATCTCGTTCTCAGAGTCATGATTTTTTTTGAAATTGCCACCCTCAGAACTAGTTCTAGGGAAGTAGTCTAGGAACAATCACCCCTCCTATGGAACGGTTCCATCACTACTTCTAGAACCAGTTCTTTATCCCATTCTTTAACCCATGATTTTCTTTGAAATTGTCACGACAGGAACTACTTCCAAGAAGCTATTGTGGCACTAGTTCTCTATCTCATTCTCAGAGTCAAGATTTTTTGTTTGAAATTGTCACCATCAGAACTAGTTCTAGGAAAGTAGTCTAGGAACCCATGTATGGAACGGTTCTTTAAGTCATTCTAGAACCAATTCTTTATCCCATTCTTTAACCCATGATTTTTGTTTGAAATTGTCACCATCAGAACTAGTTCTAGGGAAGCAGTCTAGGAACATTTTGTACATTTTTTTTTTGCAAAAAAAAACATTTTTGAATTATTTTTTGTTGAAAATATAACGCAATATCAGCACTTTACTGAACAAAAATTAGTAGTATTTTTTGTTTTTTTTTTTAGTCCTTAATGCAATTAGAAATTATCTAGAAGGAGAATAAGGGATTTTTGAAAAAAAAAAAAATATTGTAAGGACCAAAAAATATACGATTATATGCTTAGTTGGATTACTCAAATTGCTTACTATTTTTGCTACAATTGGAAAGTTTTGTTTACTTTTTGTAATAAAAAATTCCAGCTGTAGTAAATAAAGTAGTTTATTGCAGATTGTAGTAAGGTAATTGAATGGACCTATTTGCACTAATGCCCCAATACTAAATAATACCAAACAAATTACCCAATACTTATAATATTTTTAGCCCCTCTGTACTTTTGGATCACTTCTAGAACTAGTTGTGATATCACTAGTTCCAGGATGCTCTTTGAGAACCTATCGTGACAAGCTTTGAAGTACTTCTAGAACTAGTTATTTTTGAATGACTCCGAAAAGTTTTGCTGGGTAATTAAAATTTTAATTACTTTTTTTAAAATTTTAATTAATTTTTTTAATATATAGTATTAAGTTTTTAGATATCCATTTAATTTTAATTAACGACATACAAATTTTTTTTAATTTATATGCACATTTTAGTGATTGGTCAGGATTTAATTAATTTTTTAATTAAATCTACGAATTTTTTAATTATTTTTTTTTTCTGTGCAAATACATTGACTTACAGGTCAAATTTTTTTCGATTTTAAAATTTGAAAAAGACTAAATTTGCTCCACCCTACTAACAATAATAAAAAATCAGATTTTCTAAAGTAAATTTCTAAAAACCTATAAATTTCTATAAATTGTTTAAGCTTTAATGCATAATTGTGTTTAAAAACCTTGGGATTATTGATTGTCAAACACGTATAAGAGTATAAGATTTATTTATAATTATAAATCTAAAAGTTAAAAGTACATTTTTTTTAGTTGGTAACCTTGATCATGAGTTTTCCAAATTATGTACTTAGAAAATAAATTCTAAATTGTATTTAAAAAAAAAACTTGTTTACAACAACTTTTAAAGCTAATTTAAAAAAATGTTCGTGTTGGTTTTATAACTGATTAATATTTAATTGCGTATAAATTCGAATTTCGAATATGAATTTCGAACATGAGTACTTAAAGCATACTTGTAGAAGAATAAAAGCAACTACATACTTAGAATATATCATCCGCATGTTAAAAATTAAAAAAAAAAAAAAAAAAAATTTTATTTGTTGATTTTTTTTTATTTAAGTGGTTTGTTTATAAACATCACGAAAACTAGCAAAGTAAACTTCATCATAAACGAAAAATTGCTACTGTTCTCAAACATTAAAAAAAAAAACGTTGCAGTTGAAGTTTAGACTTTTGAAGTTTTAACATTAGATTTGCTTTTGGCCAATGTTAGGGTCGTTACGGGTCGCAAAATGTTGCATGAGTATAATTTTTGTATTTTTAGTAAATGTATGTATACTAGAGTGTCCCTTATTTTGGAAATGTTGGAAATCTTGAGACGGTACCCGCTCATTTTTTTCCTTTTGACTTAAAAATAACTCAGGAAAAATTTTACGCCCCTAGGACCACGCCTTCCCTACGCGACGGGGCCTTAAAGAGCGGGGCCTAAAAAATCATTTTTCCATACAAACCAAAAAAATTTTTTTTTGATTTTTAATTTTTTTGTTATTAATTATTATATTACTTGGTTTGCTTATTCACGACAAAAAATTTGATTTTGGAGGGATAAGTCTTTCAGCGCTAAAAAATTTTTCGCAAAAAAAAAATTTGGGCGGCCGGGGTCCTACAGTAAAAAATTTTTAAAAAATATTTTTTTTTAGTTTTGACCAGCAACGGTTTTAGCTGCTATGTTGCTTTAAATGATATATATTCCAAAAAAAAAATTATTCATATCTGTGACATCTTTATCTTTTTCGAAAAAAAAAATTTTGAGCCGTAGGAATCCTACGGTAAAAAATTTTTAAAAAATATTTTTTTTTAGTTTTGAAAAGCAATGGTTTTAGTTTTTATGTTGTTTTTAATGATATATATTCCAAAAAAAATATTATTCATATTTGTGACATTTTTATCGTGTATCGAAAAAAATCATCAATGCATTTTTTACCCTTTTTTAGAACACGATTAAGATGTCACAGATACAAAAAATATTTTTTTATGAATATATATCATTTAAAGCAACATAGCAGCTAAAACCGTTGCTGGTCAAAACTAAAAAAAAATATTTTTTAAAAATTTTTTACTGTAGGACCCCGGCGGCTCAAAATTTTTTTTTGCGAAAAATTTTTTAGCGCTGAAAGACTTATCCCACCAAAATCAAATTTTTTGTTGTGAATAAGCAAACCAAGTAATATAATAAATAATAACAAAAAAATTAAAAATCAAAAAAAAAATTTTTTGGTTTGTATGGAAAAATGATTTTTTAGGCCCCGCTCTTTAAGGGCCCGTCGCGTAGGGAAGGCGTGGTCCTAGGGGCGTAAAATTTTTCCTGAGTTATTTTTAAGTCAAAAGGAAAAAAATGAGCGGGTACCGTCTCAAGATTTCCAACATTTCCAAAATAAGGGACACTCTAATGTATACATAAGTGGTTGTCATTGTATCAAACTGTCAATGTAGTAGTTGGTTTGAATTTTCAAACAAACATGTGGCTGTAGTTGGCATGTGGTTTTTTAAAAATCTAAAAAAAAAATAAAAAAAAATTTGCTGCACTTGCATTTTCAATTTTTCGCTACTACTACATTGGCTTACTGAGCAACTGCATGTATAAGTTTTTCATGTTTGTAAGTTGATTTTTTTTGAAAATTTTATTAAAGTTATATGAGTTGTTTTTGTAATTGTAAATCTAGGTAAAGTTCGTTTATTGACCTTCACAAATATTTAATTTAATTTATTTTCTTAGAATCTTGAATAGTACTACAACTTCTAATGTTTTGTTGACTTTGACTTTTGAATTTTCAATGCAATTGACTTTTTCATATAAAATATTATTAAATTAGATTAGATTAGATTAGATTAGATTAGATTAAACGCATTTAAAAATGATTTTAAAATAGGTTAAACAAGTGTTTTTGAGCTAGCATTGGCCCAGAATTGCATTAAAAACCTGTGTCAAATAAGGTTTTTTATCATAAAACTACCCAGGCAAAAAATTAACAAAGCGTTGAAAACGGACCAACAAACGTTGAAAAATCACCCGTGTTACAAAGAATCCTGTATTGGCCCAGCATCTAATGGAAAAAGCAGGCGCGTATCCAGCTCTTGGGTTGGGGGGGGAGCTGGTGGTTAACAATTTTTTGTACTCAATTTTTTTTTTTGCACACTTAGAAGAAGAACTCTGCCGACAAATCTGTAAAACAACTTTTAGTTTGAATTAGCAAACATTAAGCAGATTTTCTGCTGAAATGAGCACTTAAACTAAATTATCTGTCATTTATTTTTAGAAAATTACTTGTTTTAAATTTTTGAAAAAATCATGCTCAAAATCTTTTTTTGGTCTTCTTTATAAAGTACGGAACTTTGTTACCGGTTATGTTAAATACCGGATAATAGAAGGATCAGGATTACCCTACCGAATTCAAAAAATGTATTCTTTTTATAAAAGGCGCTTTTTATTAAAGGTACTTTTTATAAAAGGTACTTTTTATAAAAGGTACTTTTTATTAAAGGTACTTTTTATAAAAGGTACTTTTTATAAAAGGTACTTTTAATAAAAGGTACTTTTTATAAAACGTACTTTTTATAAAACGTACTTTTTATAAAAGGTACTTTTTATAAAAGGTACTTTTTATAAAAGGTACTTTTTATAAAAGGTACTTTTTATAAAAGGTACTTTTTATAAAGGGTACTTTTTATAAAATGTACTTTTTATAAAAGGTACTTTTTATAAAAGGTACTTTTTATAAAAGGTACTTTTTATAAAAAGTACTTTTTATAAAAGGTACTTTTTATAAAAGGTACTTTTTATAAAAGGTACTTTTTAAACAAGGTACTTTTTATAAAAGGTACTTTTTATAAAAGGTACTTTTTATAAGAAAGGATCCCGCATTCCAAATTTCAAGTTTCTATAACCATTATTATAAGAAATAAAAAAAGTACTAAAAGTACACTTTTTGTCCCTTTAAGCGCCCTCAGAATCCAAATTTTCTAAAAGTACTTTTTACAGAATGTTTTTTTTTTGTCCAAAGAATCCTACATAGAAAATTTCAAGTTTGTATGACCATTATTTCAGTAAATAAAAAAATGTTCCAAAAGTACACTTTTTTACCGATTTTACCCCCCCTAGAATCACCATTGGTAAAAACCCAGCATTAGTGTATCTGTTTTCCGGGAGCTGAACCAACATTCCAAATTTTAGGTTTCTGAGGCCATCATTTAAAGAAATATAAATGATACCTGTACAGTTTTTTACCCTTTCTACCCCCTTAGAATCAACATTGGCAAAAATCCAGCCTTAGTGGATCTATATTATGGAAGCTGAAGCTACATTCCAAATCACAAGTGTCCAGCACCATAATTTAAGGATATATAAAAGGTTCCAAAGGTACAGTTTTTAACCCTTTTTACCCCCTTAGAATCAACGTTGGCAAAATTCAGCCTTAATGGATCTATATTCCGGGAGGTGAACATACAGTCCAAACTTCAACTCTTTATGACCATTATTTCAGGAGACATAAAAAGTACCAAAAGTACAGTTTTTTACCATTTTTACCCCCTTACAACCAACATTGGCAAAAATCCAGCCTTAGTGGATCTATATTCCGGGAGGTGAACCTACAGTCCAAATTTGAAGTCTCTTCAGACAGCAAAAGACTTAGATTCTGAAATATTTCTCAATAGAAAATGTATCAGATATCAGGCATGTTTATTCAAAAAAAAAGTTTCCTGATTTTGAAATTTTTCTGAATCATTTGCTTAAAGAGAAAGTCATAATTCTGGCACATTGTCCCAATAGAAAAATTCTGACGGTCTAAGGCATTTTGCTACAGAAAAGCTTTATAAAATTCTTGCTATAGAAAAATGTTTAGATTCTGATACACTTTCATATAGAAAATTCTCAGATACTTAAACAAAAAATTCCTCTATTTAAGTAGACAAATATTTCGTATAGAAAAATTCTCCGATTTAGTGACTTTTTCCAAATAGAAAACTTCTTAGGTTCTGATATTTGTTTCTATTTTGTTTTTATTTTTATTTTTATAAGATACCGAAACATTCTTTTTACACAAAAATTTTAAAGTCTTGAAAAACTATTCTATGGAAAGTACCAAAAATTAGAAAAATTAAAGACTTTCTGCTTTTTAAAATATTTTGAGGCAATTTGCTCGATTCTAAGAAATTATTCTATAGAAAAAGTGTAGTTTTCAAAGACTCTTTTTTTATAATATATAGAAAAAGTCTCTGATTCTAATACACTTTTTCTATAGAAAAATTCTCAAATTTTCCATGGGGAAAAGTTTTTTTTTATTTTTTCTATAGAAAAATTTAAAGATTTCGAAACTTTTTTCATATAAAAAATATTTTTCCTATAGAAAAATTTTGAGGTTCTTGGACATTTTTCCCAGAGAAAAATTTTCTTTTTCTCCTTTTTTTTTTCTCTTTTCTTTCATTTTACCCATCTTCTCAGTGATGCCATTTTAGCACTTTTAGTGCTAGATCTAGCACTTTTTTGTTGGACTTAGCACTAAAGTTTTGGAAAAAAGTGCCAAGTGCTAAGTTAGCACTTTTTTAAAATTTTTTAGCATTTTTTTTTTAATTTGTTTTTTTTACAAGATTTTTACAAGAGATTTAAAAAAATCTCTTGTAAAAATTTTTAGCCTTCGGCGCTTTCTTTACACCTGAATAATGAAATAACTCCCAAATGGAATTTATTTAATGTTTTTTCTTGGGACTTATTTCATGGCGCCTAATTGAAAATCAGAAATCCTAAGAAATTAAGAAAGTATAAATTGAAATTCAAAAATTTAGAAAATATAAGTTGAAATTCAAAAATTAAGAAAATATAAATTAAAATTTAGAAATCCCAGTTAAAATTCAGAAAACCCAATTGAAATTTAAAAATCCAAATAGAAATTAAGAAAAGATTGAAATTCAAAAATACCAATTGAAATTCAGAAAACACAATTGAAATTTAGAAAACCTGGTCGAAATTTAGAAAAATGAAATTGAGAAAACCTATTTAAATTTAGAAAACCTAATTGAAAAACAGAAAACCTTTTTGAAATTCAGAAAATCCAATCAAAATCAAGAAATCCATTGGAAATTCAGAAATCCATATTGTAATTAAGAAGATTTTAATTGAAATTCAAAAATCCCAATTGAAATTCAGAAAACCCAGTTTAAATTAAGAAAACGCAATCGAAATTCAGAAAAAAATTAAAGCTCGGAAAACCAAATTGAAATCATGAAAATATATGTACCGGTTACACTACACAGAAAAAAATAAAAAAAATATTTAATTAAAAAATTCGTAGATTTAATTAAAAAATTAATTAAATCCGGACCAATCACTAAAATGCGCAAATAAATTAAAAATATTTGTATGTCGTTAATTAAAAATAAATGGATATTTATTTAATTAAAAACTTAATACTATAAATTAAAAAATTTAATTAAAATTTAAAAAAAAAATAATTAAAATTTTAATTGTATAAATTAAAAAAATTATTTAAAAATATTATATTAAAAAAAAAATAATTTGTAAAAATATTATTTTTGAATAAAATAGTTTAAAAAAAAATATTTCTGCAAACTTTACCAAATTTATTTATGCCGTAAAGACATAGTCAGTGAGATGATGATGAAGTTGATTATAAACCTTTCATATACATACACATAAAACTATAAACAAAATGAGAATTCAAAAACCTATGTGAAAAATAAAAAAAACTTTCAACAAACTTTTTATACTTATGTATTTTTTTTGTATGTAATACTATGCAAGAGAAAAACACACACTCGCACACACGGAAAACAAAACAAAAAAAATAAGTAAAGCTAGAAATTTAATTAAACATTTAATTATATAAATTAAATACTTAATTTATATTAAATTTGAAAACAATTAAAATATTAATTAAAATAAAGTTAAAAATTTAATTAAACAATTAATTATATTAATTAAAAGTTTAATTAATATTAAATTAAAAAACAATTAAAATTTTAATTAAAATAAAATATACGATATTATTTTCTGTGTAGTTTACAAATCAAAAAAAAAATTATTTAAAGCGTAACAAAAAAATTTGTTATGGTTCTTAACCTTAACTAAGATAACAAAGTCTGTTTGATGAAAATCTATGGGTTATCACCGAAGTTATTACTTATTATATGCAAATACACACAAAAAACACTATGGTATTTAACCCAGTTTTTATTTTTACATTTTAAATACAAAAACAAATTTTATGAATTTTTTATGCGTAGTTTCAAAAAATTCATTATAACTTTGGTGATTGCCCATAGATTTTTATGAAACCCATTTTGTTATATTTGTATAGGTTCAGGCTTTTTGGTAATTAAAAAAACTTGTTAATTTGCAACGATTCGTAAAAAAATTAAAAATGAGTTTTTTGATCAACAAATAAATTTTTTTGATAAAAAAATGAATTTTTACAATATATTTGTGTATCGCGCGTAAACTATTGAACAGATGGGAAAGTAACGTGTGTAAAGTTTGTTGCAAAATGATTAACTTTAATTTGGTTTTTATCACGAGTAGATCGGAGGTACATTACTAAAGATATAGGGAAAACAGTGAAAATAACTCCAAAAAACGCCAAAAAATTTATTAGAAGTATTTTTTTCTATAAAATTTTGAAGTTTAGCGGTCAAAAAAAAATATGTAGACGCAGTTAGTGCGCATTTTCGTTGTAAACTAGAGTTATTGTTAAAAATCATTATTTGTTAATTTAATAAATGAAAAAAAAAATCTAGCACTTTTTTTTTGATCTGTAGAGCATTTTAGCACTTTTTTTTCTGCCATTTAGCATTTTTTCAAAATTCTCTTATGGCAACACTGCATCTTCTTCTCAGATTTTTTCCACAGAAGAATTATTAGATTTTTCCTATAAAATATTCTCAGAATAATCCTATAGAAAATTGTTATATTTTCCCTATAAAAAATTGTCAAATATTTCTTAAAGAAAAATTCTCAGCTTTTTGCAAAGAAAAATTCACAAATTAGTTCTAGAAAAATCCACAAAAAATTTTTGTCTATAATTCCCATATTTTTTGTGTAGAAAATTCACAAATTTTTCGTCTTGAAAAATTCACAAATAGAAGAATTCCCATATTTTTTCTGTAGAAAAATTCCCAAATTTTTCGTCTAGAAAAATTCCTTAATTTTTCGTCAAGAAAAATTTCCAAATTTTTCGTCTAGAAAAATTCTCGGTTTTTTTCTAAAGAAAAATTTTAATTTTTTCCGCAACTTTTTAAGATTCTTAGACATTTATCATAGAAGAATTTCTATAAATAATTTCTCTAATAGAAAAATTCTCTGATGTTTTCTATAGCAAAATTCTATGGGTTTTCGTATAGAAAAATTAGCAAGTTATTTCTATGGATTTTTTTTTTTCAAATTCTTTCTATAGAAAAATCCTCAAATATTATCATATAGAAAATTCCTACAAAAAAATCTCATTGTCAGTTGCAAAGGGATTTTTTCTATAAAAAATATATTTTTTTTTTAAATTTTAGGTAATTTTTCAATCAAAAAAATTCTTGTATTCGGAGTCAACTTAGTATTGAAATATTTTTTAAGAATAAGGTCTGGAATTATAAGACATTTTTTTATTAAAATCTAGCGAGCTCCCAGCACACATTGTAGTGCAAATGCTTAGGTACCCCTTTTTACACTAAAAATTTTAAAGTTCAAAATATGTCTTTCTCTTGGATTTTTTAATTCTGGGGTTTTTAGTTCACTAGCTATACAAATAGTACCAATTTTCTCTGTTTACCCCCGTTTTTGAATCAAAATTTAAGTTCGAACACCGAACTTCGAAAAGTAATAAAGTACAATTTATTACCCTATTTTACCCTCTTAGAATAAACTTCCAAATTTTTCCTCATGTACCCTAACTCATGAACCAATACCAATACAAAGACCATGCACACATGAAAACCTTGACATTGAAGTCACCTTTCATGGGAAATTTGCAGAAACAAAATTGGTTCACGCCTTACAGAGAACACTCATTACAAACACAATGCAACTTATTTTTATATTAAGTGCACTAAAATAAATATAACTCATGAACCAATACACATACAAAGACCGTATATACATAGAAATATTGGTATTTACATCTCCTTTAGTGGGAAACTTACAGAATCAAAATCAGTATTGCACTAAAATGCATATAACTTTTGAACCAATACACATACAAAGACCACATACACATAAAAACCATGGTATTGACTTACCATATCATGGGAAGTTTGCAGAAACCAAATCGGTCCACGCATTCCAGAGAAAACGCATTACAAAGAAAATACAACTTATTTTTAAATATGTATAATAGATTGAGATAATACTTTTCCGTTAGGAAATGATAAGGAAAGTTATTCGGTTAGAAAATGTTCACGACTATATTGCAATAACATTTAATCATAAGAATAATTAATTCCTTAGGATAGAGGCTATGGCCCGTAACAAAGAAAAATAAAAAGTCTTTTTTAACAAAAATTTTATTTTAAATTTCAAATTTTCCATTCATTTTTTGAAAGTCGATTTTAAAAACAAAAACAATTTGTATGGAAAGTCGGCTTTAAATTTATTTCAATTTTCTGTGGTAAGGCTGTATGTGTGCTGATGTAAATCTTTAGCACACATATACCTCTCCTAAGAATTTTTTACATCCTGGTCATTTTCTTTCTATCTTCGTTCCTTTCCCTTCCTTTTCTTATTTTCCTTTTTTTCCTTTCCTCTTGCACATTTACCATTTCCTTTACCTTTTTTAGGATCTGTCCCACAAAATAACAGGTATTTTGTGGGACAGATTTTTCTCACATTTTTATTTAATGTGAGAAAAATTTTATGATACCAACTCCATTAGTAATCATAAGAAGAGTATAATTTATGTATATACATAACAGTAGTTTTTAAATTACAAATTCTAATGTCGACCAAAATAACCATTTTTGGAGTTCATGCAAAAGTTCATGGTTTAAAAGTCAAAAAAACACACAAAAATAATAACTAGTTAACCCATATTTCCTATTAAAGCAATTAATTAAAAAATATATATATTTAAACCCCACGCGATGCAAAATGAAAACATACCAACCACGTGCTGCTATGTCACACATTAACGCCATATCATTTAAATGTGTTTATCAAACATTTCACACTTGTAAGCAATCAATGAACCATTCATTAGCCAAGTTAGTAAGGCAGTCATTTAGTCAGTCATTTACATACAGCAGTAGACATCTGTTCGCCTATAAAGATGCGGAAGTTTACCCATGAATGACCTTGACATTGCCACAGCGCAGCATAAAATTTTACTATATTTCATGATTTTATTTTCAGTTTTTTTACCGGTTTATTTGGTTACACTTCAATAAAGTTTAAGTTTGTTGGGTAAAAAACAAACAATAAAGTGAAATGAAATGAAAATGTACATAAATAAAAAAATAACGCATGAATGAGAAAAGGAGATATGTTAGTAAACATGGTGGTAACCCAAGCACCAAGAAATAGGGAATTTATGAAAAATTTCTCAAAATCCAGGAAATTTTTCTATATGAAAAATGTTTCGGAATCTCAGGATTTCACTACCCGAGTAAAAATAGACATATATTACAATATATAACTTGATACAAACATAATAAATTATAAATAATTATACATTCCTGAGATATTTTCTAAATTTTTTTAATGCAGTCATATGTAGTAATATATAATTTAATCATGATTCGGATTAAAAGGTGTACGGTTGATATAATTATATAAAATTATATGAGGGTCAATACAAAATTTGTTTTTCTGTATAATTTAACATAACATTATATATAGCTTTTTCTGGTGTATCTCAACCCCAACCAAAAAACACCAGGATTTTATATGTTTTTGTGCAATTAGATCTAATAAGATCCACCAATATAAGGCAATGTCTGGTCAAAACTCGGATGAAATCAAATCATATTTTATACAAGTTGATCTTTTTAATGCAAAAACATCCACCATTATTCGGATCAAATTGCGTATTAATATATATTGTGTCATATATCATCATATATTGCATCATATAAAAATTTTTACTCGGGTATACGAAAAATGTTTTAGATTCTGAGAATTTTTTTAAACGAAAAATGTCTCAGAATCTGAGAATTTTTCTATAAAAAAAATCTAGGAATCTCGGAATTTTTCTGTACGAAAAATGTCCTAGAATTCTGAGAATTTTTTTACACGAAAAATGTCTCAAAATCTGAGAATTTTTCTATACGAAAAATATCTCAGAATCTGAAAATTTTTCTAGACGAAAAATGTCTCAGAATATGAGAATTTTTCCGTAGGAAGAATGTATCAGAATATGACAATTTTTCTATAACAAAAATGTCTCAAAATCTAAAAATTTTTTCTATACTAAAAATTTCTATGAGAAAAATGTCTCAGAATCTGAGAATTTTTCTATAGGGAAAAAGTCTTAGAATCTGAGACTTTTTCTTTTGTAAAAATGTCTCTGAATGTGAAAATTTTTCTATACGAAAAATGTCTCCGAATATGAAAATTTATCTATATAAAAAATGTCTCAGAATCTGATACATTTTTGTATACGAAAAATTTTTTCAGAATTTGAGAATTTTTCCAAACGAAAAATGTCGCAGACTCTGAGAATTTTTCTATACGAAAAATGTCTCAGAGTCTGAGAACTTTTCTATACGAAAAATATCACATATTCTGAGAATTTTTCTGTTCGAAAAATGACTCAGATTCTGAGAAATTTTCTATACAAAAAATGTCTCAGTATCTGAGAGGTTTTCTATATGAAAAATATCTCAGAATCTGATAATTTTTTTATACGAAAAATGTCTCAGAATCTGAGAATTTTTCCATACAAAAATGTCTCAGAATCTGAGAATTTTTCTTTACAAAACAATTCTCAGAATCTGAGAATTTTTCTATACGAAAAATATCTCAAAATCTGAGTCTCTTTCTACACGAAAAATGTCTCAGAATCTGGGAAATTTTCTATACGAAAAAGGTTTCAGAATTTCAGAACTATTCCATATGAAAAATGTCTCTGAATCTGAGAATTTTTCTATATGAAAAAGGTTACAGAATCTGAATTTTTTTTTTTTTTCATAAAAAAAATTTCTCAGAATCTGAGAAATTTTCTATAAGAAAAATGTCTCAGAATCTGAGAAATTTTCTATTAGAAAAATTTCTTAGAATCTGAAAATTTTTCTATTAGAAAAATGTCTTGGAATCTGAGAATTTTTCTATAAAAAAAGGTCTCAGAATCTGAGAATTTTTCTCTATGAAAAATGTGTCAAAATCTGAGAATTTTTCTATAAAAAAATGTCTCAGAATCTGAGAATTTTCTATAAAAATACTTATAATTTTTCTTTACAAAAAATGTCTCAAAATCTTTGAAAAAAATTTTTATATGAAAAATGTTTCAGAATCTCAGGATTTCTCCATGCGAAAAATGTCTCAGAATCTAGGAACCTTTCTATACAAAAAATGTCTTAAAATCTGAAAATTTTTCCGTACAAAAAATATCTCAGAATATGGAAATTTTTCTATACGAAAAATGACTCAGAATCTGGGAATTTTTCTATACGAAAAATGTCTTACAATCTGAGAATTTTTCTATACGAAAGATGTTTCAGAATCTAAGAAATTTTCTATAAAAACATGTAAACAAGATTTTTTCTATACAAAAAATGTCTCAGAATCTGAGAATTTTTCTATACAAAACATGTCTCAAAGTCTCAAAATTTTTCTATACGAAAAATGTTTCAGAATCTGAGAATTTTTCTATACAAAAAATGTCTCATAATCTGAAAATTTTTTTTATACGACTAAAGTCCCAGAGTCTGAGAATTTTTCTGTAAGAAAAATGTCTCAGAATCTGAAAACTTTTCGATACGAAAATATTTCAGAATCTTACAAGGGAAGTATCTCAACCCTTATGAACCGATTTGCCTGAAACTTAAAATATATATCAAAGAGACAATTCTAAGGTTGGGGTGTCTCGGCTTATCGGCCATATCGGGGATTTAGGGGTTCAAAACATGGATCAAAAAATGGCGAAAAAACCGTTTTTTGGATTTTTCAGCCATTTCTTTTTAAGAAACTATATGATGTTTTCATATGAGAAGAAAGGTTTTTTAATGCCTATCCAACGGTGACATAACCTTGTAAAAATTCGGCTCCTTTTAATATTTTTTTCAGGAAAATGTGTAAATTTTGGGGGGTACTTATGTGAAGACATAGACCTACGATATCCATATGGACAAGAAATAATCTTTATTAAATTTAAGTCGACCCGTATTTTTGCACTAGATGATATTCCTGTTAGTTCGGAAGTTATCAAAATTTTCCCGAAGGTCCACATGGTTTCATAAGGGGACAACGAAATTTTTAAACACCGATATGGCCGATAAGCCGAGACACCCCAACCTTAAAATCGTCTCTTTAATATATATTTTAAGTTTCAGGCAAATCGGTTCATAAGGGTTGAGATACTTCCCTTGTTAGAATCTGAGACTTTTTCTTTGGTAAAAATGTCTCTGAATGTGAAAATTTTTCTATACGAAAAATGTCTCCGAATATGAAAATTTTTCTATACAAAAAATGTCTCAGAATCTGATACATTTTTGTATACGAAAAAATTTTTCAGAATTTGAGAATTTTTCCAAACGAAAAATGTCGCAGACTCTGAGAATTTTTCTATACGAAAAATGTCTCAGAGTCTGAGAACTTTTCTATACGAAAAATATCACATATTCTGAGAATTTTTCTATACGAAAATTGACTCAGATTCTGAGAAATTTTCTATACAAAAAATGTCTCAGTATCTGAGAGGTTTTCTATATGAAAAATATCTCAGAATCTGATAATTTTTTTATGCGAAAAATGTCTCAGAATCTGAGAATTTTTCCATACAAAAATGTCTCAGAATCTGAGAATTTTTCTTTACAAAACAATTCTCAGAATCTGAGAATTTTTCTATAAGAAAAAGGTCTCAGAATCTGAGAATTTTTCTCTATGAAAAATGTGTCAAAATCTGAGAATTTTTCTATAAAAAATGTCTCAGAATCTCAGAATTTTTCTATAAAAAAAATTATAATTTTTCTTTACAAAAAATGTCTCAGAATCTGAGAACTTTTCTAAAAAAAAATTCTCAGAATCTGAAAATTTTTCAATAAACAAAAAAATCTGATAAATTTTCTTTACAAAAAAAGTCTCAGAATCTTAGACAAAAAATTTTATATGAAAAATGTTTCAGAATCTCAGGATTTCTCTGTGCGAAAAATGTCTCAGAATCTAAGAATCTTTCTATACAAAAAATGTCTTAAAATCTGAAATTTTTTCTGTATGAAAAATATCTCAGAATCTGGAAATTTTTCTATACGAAAAATGACTCAGAATCTGAGAATTTTTCTATACGAAAAATGTCTTAGAATCTGAGAATTTTTCTATACGAAAATGTTTCAGAATCTAAGAAATCTATATAAATAAAAATCAATTGTCGTTCGTTGGTAACAGCATCAGTTGGACCGATTTGGACAATTTTTTTTTTGAAATGTTCGTTATAGTCCAACTTAGGATTTTACGTAAAGAAAAATTTACCACGCCCATTTTTACGCCCACTTTTTTCGATTTATCTAAAATCGGAAAACGGCTGCACTATTTGGGTAATTTTTTATTTAAATGTTCGTAGAAATCCAATTTAAGTTTTAACTTAAAGAAAAATCGACCACGCCCACTTTTACGCCCACTTTTTCAATTAATCTAAAATCTGAGAATGGCTGGACCGATTTAATACATTTTTATTTAATGAATTTTCATCATATTCCAACTTTGGTTTTTACGAAAAAAGAAATTGATCACGCCCACTTTGGCTAATTTTTGTTGAAAATGTTCGTCATAATTCAACTAAGGTTTTTACAGTTTAGTAAAATTTCCCATGCCCACTTTTTCTATGTAGCAAAAGAACTATAACGGCTAGACCGATTTGGTTATAGTCCGAAAAAGATTTTTAAGGAAATAAAAACTGCCCACGTCTACTATTACGCTCACTTTTCCCGATATGTATATATATTTTAAATCACGGAATGGCTGGGTCAATTTGTCTAATTTTGTTTTCAATGTTTGTCATAGTCCTACTAAGGTTTTTCGCAAAAGAATAATCTTCTATTTCTACGCTCAATTTTGAATTAATGGACCGAGTTGATTAAGTTCAAATAAGATTTTAACGGTAAGAAAAGTTGTGCACCGACTCTTTTTTCGATATAAATAAAATTTTCTCTATAAAAAAATAAAATATAGAATAATAAAATAATAATAAAAATCAAATGTAGTTCGTTTGTAATCGCATCACTTGAGAACTGACCGATTTGGATAATATTTTTTTTTAATGTTCGTCTTATTTTTTTGTTAGTGTTCGTCTTTGGTTTTTTCGGAAAAGAAATTAATCACGCCCACTTTTAGGCTTCCTTTTTTTGATATATCTAAAATCGGAGAACAGCTGGATTGATTTGACTAAAATTTTTTCACGTCCACTTTTTTTTGATATATCTTAAATAGAAAAACGGCAGGGCCGCACAGTGATTCGTTTCATTGGCAAAAATCAAAAAAAAAAATATGTCTTCAATGTTGATGATTTTTTGTATTTTTACAGTTTAATAGTAAACTAAAAGAAATATGTACTTTCCTGATTTTTAAGAAGTCATATGTTGCCACAAGAGGGCGCTAAAGTATGGAAATTCAACGCTATTGTGTTAAAACCTAAAAATTGATTTTTATAGGTTTACTAAAATAATTATTAAAAATCGAATTTTAAAGAAATCAACGAACTTTTTTTTGCAAAAGTTACTTTAATATATTAGCTAAATGTTGTATTTCCATTTTTTTAGAATTAATCTTAAAATACATTTTTGTATTGCTCTGAAATCTATATTTTTTCTACCGAATTCCCAAAAATTTACAAATTTTGATGGAATGCATAAAAAAAGTTCGTGAGTCAAAAAATTATTTTTTTCGCTTTTTCGATAGCTCGGACTATGGTTTATAAGGCAAAACAATAAAAATAACTAAGTTTTTGTCTGAAGTTGGAAAAAAGTTAGGTTATTTTTGTGTCTTTTTTTAATTTTTTTCAAAAGCTATATTATTAATGGAAAAAATATTAGAAAAAAATCCAAAATTAAATATTTTTTCTTTACACATTGCTATATTATATAGTATTCTGTAAAAATATAATAAAAAATCAGAAAAAAAATATGCAGTACGTGGGCCGTTTTGCTTTAAAAGTTATCTTTGACTTTTACTAAAATCCCCAAAATCACTAAATTTTAATGGCCTTCATAAAAAAAGTTCGTGAATAAAATTTTTTTGTTTTTTATTTTTTTTGTAGCTTTAACTATGTTTTATAAGATCAAAAAATAAAAATAACTAAGTTTTTTTTTTTTAAGTTGAAAAAAATTTTTTTTTTAAAAAATCTAAAATTGAATTATTTTTTTTTTATTTATTTTATTTACTGTAAATAAATTTAAAAAATACATCAACATTTTAGTGTTTTTTTATATATAAAGGGATTTATTATATTGTATACCATAAATTTATAGTAAATAATTCGATAAAATAAGTATACAGTGGGCCATTTTGCTTAAAAACCAGTATTTGATTTTCGTTGGTATCCCAAATCAAAACCAAAATTTTTTTGAGATACATAAAAAAGTTCGTACTTAAAAATTATTTTTTATTGATTTTTTTAACATCCTGGACTGTTTTCTATACGATCAAATAATAAAAATAACTAAGTTTTTGAAAAAACGAAAAAAATAAATAAAAATTTTAAGTACCCAAAAAAAAATTTTTTTTCAAGTTTTTTGTTATTAAAGGGGTATATACTTAGGAATAAAGCAAATATTAAACGAGTTTACTTAAAACTTATTTTGAATAAATTTATTTTTCGGAAATAAGTGTTGCGAATGTTTTGTTTTTGCAGTTATTATGTATTTTTATATTTTTGACTATATTTAAAAAAAGGATATATTAACAGCTTTTTTGTTATCGCAAGCAACTCAACGAAATTTGGCACACTTATTGACGCCATTTGATCTAATCTATATTTAAAATTTGATAGCAATTGAAAGATTTTTAAAATAGTTACAGCGATTTCAAGAAAAAGGATATATGGCAGCCACGCGAGTCCTTGCTCAGATTAAAATACAAATGTTGTACATCGATAGTTATCTAAATTTCTAAGACAATTACTAAGTTTAGTAATTTTATAGCAAGTTTTGTGGCTAAAACTCCACTTTTAAGTTTCAGGACATACGACAGGTACAAATGTCCTTCGACCGATTTGCTCAAAATTTTTATTTTTTTTGTACTAATTAATTTTGTGCTTGCGTACCAAATTTGGAAAATCTTTGACAACTCTTTCTATTTTATTTTTGTGATTAAATTATATTAACACTTTATTGCAGTTTTTAAAAAGGATATGTAAATAACTTTTGCTTTAAAAAACCGATTTCAGCGAAATTTGGCACACACATTGACATCACTTATTCAAATTTTTACAAAAAATTTCAAGGGTATCGAGTAATTTTTGAGCGATTTACAATATTTTTAAGAAAAAGGATATATGGCAGCCACACGAGTCCTTGCTTCAATTTAGAAAAAAATTTACACATAAAATACTATATCAAAATTGGTAACAATGACAAAGTTTGGGAATTTTGTGACCATTTTTGTAGTTTTAATCACATATTTAAATTTCAGGATATATGGGGGGTAGGCGTGTCCTTGCTCCGATTTTTCCAAAAACTCGTTTTTTTCTTGATTAGATAATTTAATGCTTGTGTACCAAATTTCAGAAATCTGCGACCAATATTCTATTTTTGCCCACTCGATATATGGGAACGAATCACTGTGGGCCGATTTGGCTATTAGTAGTATTTTTTGACATTTGTGATTGTACAACTAAGGTTTTTACGGAAAGAAAAATTGTACACCCCCACTTTTTTCAATACATCTAAAATCGGAGAGCGACTGGCCTGATTCGGTAAATAATTATTGTCCTCCAACAATATATATTTAAGCCTTTGTTCATAATAAATATTAATTACTACAAAGAAATAAAAAATTAATGATAAATGATCCTCCAACAATCCAAAGCCCATATTTTTCAATATCCTTTAAATTTGCAACACTTAAGAACACCTAGACCGATTTGGCTATTTTTTTTTTTTAGATGTTCGTAATAGTTCGGAAAGTAAAATTGCCCACGTCCATCGATATATATTAAATTAATTTTTACTCTAATTTGACCACAAAAAAAATAATTTCTTAATAAATTCCGCTTAAACTTGGTACAAAAGATTTTTAATCCTTGGGAGTTGTTAACGTATGAACAAGTTTACCTTCCACAAAAATTTTAACGCCCACTTTTGTCTAAATATGTCGACTACTAATGACCGGACTGATTTTTTTTATATTAATTATAGTTCTAATTTTTAATGAAATATAAATAAGAAGTGTCCCGGAAAAATAAGAAATTCGGGAAAATTATAAAGGTTTGTTTGAACTCAAGACATTAGCTCACGATAAAAACGAAAAATATGCGTAATTTATTTTTGTGTAGTTCGTAATGATACTAAAGAAGTTTTAAATTTGTACAGTTCACAAGGTCGAAGACATGGAGTTTTTTTTTAGTTTCTCAAATATAATTTGAAGATAATTATCTGCCTAATTGGGTCTTTAAAGCCACGCCCACAAATTTTTCTAAGCCAAGAAATTCATTACATTTTTTGCAAGGCTATATATTTGAAGCGAGACGAAATATAACACTGATCTTATATTTGGGCCAGCAACGCGGACCGGGCCAGCTAGTTTTCAATAAAAACATGTAAACAAGAATTTTTCTATACAAAAAAATCTCTCAAAGTCTCAAAATTTTTCTATACGAAAAATGTTTCAGAATCTGAGAATTTTTCTATAAGAAAAATATCTCAGAATCTGAGAATTTTTCTATACGAAAAATGTCTGAGTATCTGAATTTTTTTTTTATACGACAAAAGTCTCAGAATCTGAGAATTTTTCTATAAGAAAAATGTATCAGAATCTTAAAAACTTTTCGATACGAAAATATCTCAGAATCTTAGACTTTTTCTATACGAAAAATGTCTCAGAATCTTAGACTTTTTCTATACGAAAAATGTCTCAGAATCTGTGAATTTTTCTGTACGAGAAATTTTTCAGAATTTTTCTATAAGAAAAATGTCTCAAAATCTAAAAATTTTCTATATTAAAAATGTTAAAGAATTTTTCTTTATGAAAATTGTGTCAGAATCTGAAAATTTTTCTCAGAATCTGAGAATTTTTCTGTATGAGAAATGTCTCAGAATCTGAAAATTTTCCTTTACAAAAAATGTCTCAGAATATGAAAATTTTTCTATAGTAAAAATGTCTCAGAATCTGAGACTTTTACTGTAGGAAAAATATCTCAGAATCTGAGAATTTTTCTATATGAAAAATGTCTCAGAATCTGGGAATTTTTCTACACGGAAAATATCTCAAAATCTGGTAGTTTTTCTATACGAATAATGATAATTTTTCTCTACGAAAATTATTTCTGAATCTGAGCATTTTCTATACGAAAAATGTCTCAGAATCTAAGAAGATTTCTATACGAATTTTTTCTCAGATCTAAGAATTTTTCTATACGAAAAATTTCTCAAATCTAAAAATTTTTCTTTCATAGAATCTGAGAACTTTTTTATTCGGAAAAATGTCTCAAAATCTGAGAATTTTTCTATACGCGAAATGTATCAGAATCTTTTCCAACATTATTTTTTAAGAAAATATTGTCAGAGAAAATTTCTTTTGATAAAAATCTCTTAGATTTTCTAACAAAAGCAAAATACGAGTATGTCCCCTCCAAAACATTTTAGTTGCCTACGACTCTATTAATACTATTTAGTTAGGGACAACAATATGATATTTACTATTAATATGTAAATTAAATATTGACAATTCAATAGTTTTTAATAAAAAAATATTTTTTTTAGTTAATAATATAATAATTTGTGATTGTTGAGGAAATTTTTGTTCAAAGAAAACAAAAGACTTAAGACACGAACATTTCCATACAAACAATATTTTTATTAACTTTAGTTAAACTTTTTTTTTTTTTTGTTATATTGTTTATAAAATTTTCATTTCAACCACAACCCCATAATTATGAAATTATGTTAATAGATATGTGCATATGGTCAGCTAAAATGTAAACGGACGTATTAAAAATTTTTGTTTTTTTTTTCAGAAGAGTATAAAAAAGGCGTTATTGAAAAATAATTTAAAATCGTTAGGTTTTGATCGTATTTGGCTAAAATTTTCGAAGGACTAGAATTTTCAATCAAAAATTGATTATAGCACCGTCCTTCAGCCAATATTAAACATGAACCGAATGATATACAATATGAGAGTAGAGATCAAATGGAGTAAAACTGCAAATACAGTTTTTCATTTCGTGTTCCTGTTTCCTTTTAAAAGGAATTCAACATTTTAAAGGATACATTTTGTAAAATATTTTTGATATTTGTATTTGTCCTAGGATGACACTGGTGGTGGCAAATGAAAAAGGAGGATCTCCCCTAATTTTTCCATTTTGTCATATCAAATTAAAGGGATGTGAATAAAGTCATTTGAAAACTTTATCAAAATATTTTGTTGTAAATTTTAAATAATATTGAAGGATAAATTTTTAAAAGGACGTAACTAACCTCCGTTTTCTTGATATGAAAAAATAATAAAATAGGAAAATTAGGGGAGATCCTCCTCTTTCATTTGCTATAACTAGTGACATAATAGGACAAGTACAAATATTAGAAAAATATTTTATAAAATTTAATCCTCTAAAACTTTGAAGTCCTTTTAAAAGGAAACAGGATCAAGAAAAGGAAAACTGTAAATACAGTTTTACTACATTTAGTCTCTAGTTTCAAACGTATATTATCTAGTTTGTGTTTGACGACTTTTTTAATTTTTGTCGGACGTTATATTGACCTTTGTCGCTTTTGCTTAATAAAATTTGTTGAAATTTATTTGCAATATTTTTTTTTATTTGTTTTTAAGTTTTGTTCGTTTCATTTCAATTAACGATATGTTTATTAGATGTGTTTATTATTTTTCTAAATACTTTTTTATACATTTTTTTATATTTTTTTCTATTATTTTATTTTTAGTGCACGATTCCACTGGTAAACTTACATCAGGTATATTAAATGGCAACATAAATCAACCAGGTGATTTTGATCAATGTATGGGAATTAAGTATAAATTGAATGGAGCTGTAGCAGCAGCGGCTGCTGCTACCTCTGGATCTGGGAATAATAATGCTGCTGCATCAGCACCAACAAGTGATTATGATGAAATCAAGGGACAATATTGTTTAGCATATGCACAACCGGTATTGCCACACAAATCAAAACGTTTACAAGCATTTTTCAAAATATTACAATCCCATGGACCGTTTCGTAGTGAATTTGATGATGTAAGTATAAATATATTAAAATTCATATTTTTAGTTTCTGTCTACAATTATATTAGCTTAGATATATCTATTAAGCTAATTTTATTAATAAGATATATCAATTTTCCGTTTGTTTGTTCTCTATGCAAATTTTTATTAGTTTTTTAAAACGAATTAGAATGAATGATAGGTGGATGTCACTGACTATGGCAGTAGGGTGGCAGCTATTTTGCAAAACTTCGAATTTGAAGGAGTGCACAGCAAATCTTTTTTAGATTTGGCCTAAAAATGCTATGCTAAAAATTTCAGCCAAATCGGACAACGTTAACCCGAGGCGCATCGGGGTCAAATGTCAAACTTACGAAAATAGCTATATTTTGATGGAAAACATTGAATAAATTTTATTTTTATATGTTTACATATATTTTGTAAGATTTTGTGTTATTTTTAGCATTTATATAATTATGTTTAAGAAACTTAAAATATCCGTTTTGAGAACCAAGCTAAATATAATGCATATTTTTGGCCTTACCATGAAACGGGTTAATGGCATCCTAGAAATACAGTATTTGATATCTGACAAGGGAAGTATATCAACCCTTATGAACCGATTTGCCTGAAACTTAAAATATACATAAAAGAGACGATTTTAAGGTTGGGGTGTCTCGGCTTATCGGCCATATCAGTGATTCAAAATTTCGTTGTCCCCTTATGAAACAATGTGGACCTCCGGGAAAATTTCGATAACTCCCGAACTAATAGGAATATCCTCTAGAGCAAAAATACGTGTCGACTTAAATTTAATAAAGATTATTTCATATTCATATGGACATTGTAGGTCAATGTCTTCATATAAATACCCCCCAAAATTTACACATTTTCATGAAAAAAGTTTTTAACGAAGCCAAACTTTTACAAGGTTATGCCACCGTTGGACAGGCATTAAAAAAACCTTTCTTCTCATATGTAAATATCATATAGTTTCTTCGAAAGAAATGGCTGAAAAATCCAAAAAAACGAGCCATTTTTTGAACCCCTAAATCCGCGATATGGCCGATAAGCCGAAACACCCCAACCTTAGAATTGTCTCTTTTACGTTTCATGAGATACTTCCCTTGTGAGTATTTATGAATATAAATATCGTTTTCCATTGTTTAATTTTAAGAAATCTAGAAAATTTGGACTGATTTTCGTGATCTAGAGGTAATTTTGTACAAATTGGGTCATTTTGACCCGATAGGCTTACAACGGTTACTTTTGAAACCCAAAAAAAAAATATATATATCTTATACTAAAAACTACTTATACCTAAAAACATGAGCATTAGTAGAGCGTGATTCACGTGATTCACGCGAGAACACGCGTGAGTGTGACTCAATTCAATTTTACTCACGTGATTGTGAGTGAGTGTGAGTGGAGAAAAAAATTGCGTGAGTGAGTGTGCGTGTGTAAGATTTTTGCGTGATTGAGTGTGCGTGAGTCGATATTTTTGCGTGAATTTGCGTTATTTATTTTCTCTTAATATTTCCTTTCATACCAAAAAAAGCAACAAAAAAATTGTTAAATTTAGCTTTACTTAAGATTTCGTCCCGAAAAAAGCATAAAAAATGTAAAATTTCGCTGAAATTTAAATTTTGCTGAAAATTTGGAAAGATTTTGGAAATTTTAGTTTTTTAAATTTTTTTTGTATTAATAAGAGTTTCGTGAGTGTGAGTGAAGCTCACTCACGCGCCCATCTCTACTAAAAATAACTCGTGTGCCACTTTTTTAACAATATATTCAAGAACAACACCCCACAAAAAATAAAATCATTAATTTTAAATCAACAAACACCAATTGTAAATCAACCAAACATGATATCAACCAAACATTTAGTAAAAACGGCAGCCTGTTAGTCCATAATACAAAACTTCCATTTTGTTTTCAACAAACTCAGTCAAGTAATTTTATCATGTCAATAAAACACTATTTATTGTGTTTGTTAAATTTAGTTGTTGAAAAAAAAAAACTCAATCGTCAAATCAACAAATTGTGTTTGTTTAATTTCTTTGTTGAAAAAAAAATAAGATTTTTTACTTTTGTCAGATCAACAAATTGTGTTTGTTGAATTTCTTTGTTGAAAAAAAAACAAAATTCTTTTTTCAACAGTCAAAATTAACAAACGTTTGTTGATATTACAAATTTCCGTATAGGAACACTTTCAGTGATAAAAATTATTGTATTCACAAATATTGGGGTCAATTTAACAATTCGTTTTTTTTTTCTGTTCATTTATTCAATGTTTTTCATCAAAATATGGCTATTTTCGTATGTTTGACCCTTGACCCCGAAGCGCCTCGGATTAACGTTGTCCGATTTGACTGACATTTTTAGCATAGCATTTTTAGGCCAAATATAAAAAAAAATTGCTGTGCACTCCTTGAAATTCGAAGTTTTACAAAATAGCTGCCACCCTAATGTATAGGATATCGTGAACCCTATGGCCACTGAAAAATTCTAAGAATACAAAAGGTCCACTTACTTTGGCAATCGGACGGTTAGCCAATTAGTGGGAGTATTGGCAGGACACTTTTTAACACTGTGCAACAAATTGTGGGTCATCGCTTTGAGCCTCAATGGCTTTAACTCCATATGAAAGTAGAAGTAATAAGTTCGGATGTCTGTGTTATGGCCTACTTAAGTTTTTAATTTGTTGTTAAAGGCGTTTGGAAAACGTCAAAAAAAAACAAGTTAGAAAATTATAGTCGGTCAAGACCGACCATATAATACCCTACACAACAGTTTCCCGGAAAATGGGTCCCAAGTTCAAACATGGACCGATTAGACCTATTTTTTGTCAAATCTTTAACAAGTGTAAAAACACTCACAAATCAAATTTGAGTGAGATAGGCTTCTATTTGTTGACAGTAAACCGCTTTAACTGAATATCGGGCGAATTTTTTAAATGGGGCCTAAGTCCAAAAACGGTCCGATGATAATCAGATTAAATAAGGTTATTAAAGTACGCGTTTAACATACACAAAAAAAAATTAATTAAATATTTTCTATTTTTATGAAATTTTAGAGATTTATATGAAAATCGGGAAGGCGGTTTGTATGGGGGCTACAAGAACTGGTCTGATTCCTTTAAAATTGGAAATGGTGATTTGTGAAGACACAACACGTTTACCTGCCAAAACTTTGAAAATATACCTATTATAATACGGTTATAAGAGTTATTGAGCCAAAACTGAAGAGGACCTTTGTATGGGGGCTAGGTCTTAATATGGACCGATTTTTTCCTATTTCAATAGGCTTCGTCCTTGGTCCAATAGAGGCTTAATTTTCAAATTTCAAGTCAATTAATTTAAAATTGCGACCTGTATCGTGTTAACACCGTTTACATGGACAGACAGACGGACGGACGGACGGACGTCGCTAAATCGAAAAGTGATTCTAAGTCGATCTGTATACTTATAAGTGGGTCTAGGACCAATATTTCGGGTAGTTACAAACATCAGTACAAACTCATTATATCCTGTACCACAGTGTGGTGTAGGATATAAAAACAGTAAACTTCAAATTTTATTCTTGTGTTATCGATAAATTTGGTTATCAAATGACTAAATGAATAGTTCATGCGAATAAGGACGAATAGACCACTTTTTCGCAAACACGTTTTTTTGCATAAATGCATATTATTAGCAGAGCCCTACAATCCTATGCAGAAATTTTGGGGAAATTTTGACTTTTAAGGCTAAAAAAAATGACTTTGAATGTGCAATAATTCGTATATTTTTATATTTTTGTTTAAATTGGGAGTGAACTAACGCACAATTTTGATTAAATACAACACAAAATCATACAAAAATTTTACTTTCAGTAACAATGTGTTAAAAGAACATTACGAAGAACAAACCACACTTATTATATTGGCAAACAATTTTACCGTTCTTGAGTTATAAGACTTTAAAGTGTGGAAAGAAAAAAGGGCGAATATCCATCCTTAACAAAATATTATATAAAAATTATTTAGCTGCGAGTTTAAAATTGATATTAGCTAAAATTTGAAATTGTACACAAAAAAAAAACAATCTTAGCACATACAAACATTTAGTGTTAATACTGCATCCAATGTCAGGATTAAAAAAAAAAATTTCATGTCCTTTTATTATACGTCGTAGTATGCAGTCAAGGGTTAATATTATAATTCCTAAAAATGTATTTAGTGTCATAAAGAATTACTACTGCATCAAATAGCAGGAATATTAAAAAAAAATTAACAAAAAAAAAATTTTTTCCATGTCCTGACAATCCTTAAAAAGTGTATCCTTGAAGTCCTTAAAGTGTTACAAACAAATACCAACCATAGTTCGTCAAGTTTTGCAAGTCTCATGAAAATGTAGTCAAAATCTGCTGCAAAATAACACATTTTTATTCAAATTTCAATACATTTTTTTGGATATTCGCCCTTTTTCCATTTAAGCAAAAATTTAAGTCCAATTTTTTGGCAAGTTCTCTTTCGAATACCTTACTAAAATTTTGTATATAGGTAGATGTGACCTAAATCTTTAAGCTAATACCAAAAAGTTGACAAAAATATTATTTTTTAACCGTTTCCTGCGTTTTTATTGTCCTCTGTAAAATTCTACAAATGGTCTATTCGTCTTTATTCGCATGAACTATTCAAATGTTAAAAAAACATGTAAAAATGTAACATATTTTTTTGACATTTACGCATTAATGATATAAAGTGTTGCCAACTTTTCTGTTTTTCATTAAATAAAGCGACTTTTTGGTAGGTTTTGACGATTTTTATTATTTATTCAGGGTTTTTTATACCCTCCACTCTAGTGATAAAGGGTATATATAAGTTTGTCATTCCGTTTGTAACACCTCGAAATATTGGTGTAAGACCCCATAAATTATATACACTCCGCATCATAACTATAGCCGCATTGCATTTTTCGGTTTGTTTAATGTTCAAGAAGTATTTTTATGAAACCTATTATGGTATATTACAGTGTTATAACAGTTCTCTTGTTTTTGTAAATTTGAGCCATCAGCTGTTTGAAATGAGAAAACGGCGACCAATAACTGTATTTGTCAGTGCTTCATAACTATAGCCGCATTTCAATAAAATCAGTTGAAATGAGTTCAAGTCGAAGTTTCGTGGCCAAATTAATTTTTTTTTTGGTAAAATTCGTTCCTCTATTAATTTTTAAACAAAATGCCACGTGGTAAATTTTTAAATGAAGTCGAACAAGTGAGAGTGTTACATTCGGCTGTGCCGAATCTTTTATACCCTCCGAAATGTAAAAAAAAATCCAGGGGCGTTTTTTTTGGGGGGGTTCGTGGGAGACGTTAGGGGGCACCTTCCCCTTGCGATTTTGAACTTCTTCTGAGATAAGAATGTTGCATTTGCTTACCAAAAGTACAAAAAACTCTGCAAAAAATGCGTTTTTTCTTGGGTTGGTTTAGTTCTCCAAGGGGGAACTTTTTTCCCCTTGGTTCGATTTTGCCCATTTCCAAACTTAACCTGCCTAGGAATATAAGACATATTCGTGCCAAACTTCGGAAGTCTAGCTCTTTTATTTTGGACTGTATCGTGTCCTCTACACACGGAAAGACGGAAATACGGACAGACGGACAGACGGACGGACGGACGGACGTCGCTAGAATGTCTTAGAATCGATCACTGATCAATAAAATATATACTTTATGGGGCCTAGACCGATATTTCGATGCGTTACACACGGAATGACAAAGTGAGTGATGGGGGTACACTGTGATTGGATGGTATAAAAAGTCAAAATTTTAGCCTTTTTAGAAAGTGGTTTAAGTTATCGCGAAATTGGACGAAAAATTAAGCGATCTGACAAAGTTATCCGAAATTTTGTAAAAAATAAAAGTGGATACGGGATGAACAAAACAGGGGGTCGAAAAAAAAGCTATCTGAGAGAGATCAACGCCGTATTATTAACGCTGCTAGCAATTCTATGAAAACTCTTTCGCAGATTGGTAATGAATGCGGCTTGAATGTGTCCAATTCTACAAAAAGTAGAGTCTTAAAGGAGTCTGGAACGATAACAAGACTTTTATTTTTACAAAATTTCGGATAACTTTGTCAGATCGCTTAATTTTTCGCCTAATTTCGCGATAAATTAAACCACTTTCTAAAAAGGCTAAAATTTTGCCTTTTTCGACTTCATTTAAAAATTTACCATGTGGCATTTTATTTAAAAATTAATAGAGGAACGAATTTTACCAAAAAAAAAATTAATTTGGCCACGAAACTTTGACTTGAACTCATTTCAACTGATTTTATTGAAATGCGGCTATAGTTATGAAACACTGAGAAATACAGTTATAGGTCGCCGTTTTCTCAATTCAAACAGCTGATGGCTCAAATTTACAAAAACAAGAGAACTGTTATAACACTGTAATATACCATAATAGGTTTCATAAAAATATTTCTTGAACATTAAATAAACCGAAAAATGCAATGCGGCTATAGTTATGATGCGGAGTGTATATTCATGATCCTCGATCGATTTTAAGACGATCTAGCGATGTCCGTCCGTCCGTCCGTCTGTCTGTCTGTCTGTTGAAAACACGCTAACTTTTGAAAGACTATACGGAGGCTCCTGAAGTTTGGCATATATGTTGGGCATTTACCTGGTCAGGTTGGTATTGCAATCCAGCATCATCGGTCCAGTGGTTCAAAAGTTATGAGCAAAAGACTGAATTTCGGCAAGGGTTTTTCATAAATTTACGAGATAAAACACAGGGTAACTTTCGAACGACAATTCTGAGAGTGCTGAAATGTGGCATATATATTTGTCGTTCCTCTATCCCGGTTCGTTTCAAATCTCAGCCAAATCTGTCCAGTGGTTCCAAAGTTATTAGCAAGACCCTGAATTTCAGATTGGTTTCACCTAAAATTCACGTGTTGAAAACCCCGAGTTTTAAAAAACAAGCTTTAAAAACAATTATTAGCCACAAAATTACTTTACAGAGTATTTTTGTCACTCAGAATTATTTTTAAACTAAAAAAAAATTTTTTACTCAAAATAAAATATTTCTAATCAAAATTTTTAATTTTTTTTACAATAAAAAATTCACTATCCTTTAAAAAGGGCATTGTGGAGGGTATTCATAGATTCGGCCAAGTCGAATTTAACTTTTATACTTGTTATACCCTCCACTCTGGTGATAGAGGGTATATATAAGTTTGTCATTCCGTATGTAACACATTGAAATATTGGTTTAGGACCCCATAAAGTATATATATTCATGATCCTTGATCGATTTTAAGTCGATCTAACGATGTCCGTCTGTCTGTCTGTCTGTCTGTCCGTCCGTCTGTCTGTCTGTCTGTTGAAATCACGTTTTTGGCAATACTCCGGAACCGATATAAACGTTTGGGGTACCAAAAGTTGCGGAATTTTGCCAGGCAAAAACTCATGTATTTTTTTTTTAAATCGGTTAAGTAGTTTAAAAGTTATGAGTGATATTCTGAAAAAAGTCATAGTTTTTTTTAACATAACCCTAAATTAACTCATATTTTGTGTAGATACAAACATAACAAAGAATACGGAAATAAAAAAAAACGGAGATAAAGAAAAAAATCTTTACAAAAAACTTTAAAATATGTAAAACAAAATCTAAATTTAATAAAAAAAAAGTTCGTTAAGTAATAATAACAAAATTGATTTATTTTTTTGTACATACATAGCATGTGTGTGTGTGTCCGTTTTTTGCTTCGTCATATTAACGGGGTTGCCAGACTTTTTTTTTGGCTGTGTCGCCAAATCGGATGGAAAATATCGCCAAAATTAAATTTTGTTCAGATTTCTCAAAAAAAAAATGTTTTCATTAAAAAAAAAAAAAATTTGTTAAATAATAAAAGACAGAAATAAACTTTATGGCAAAAATCGGAAATCCGGAAAATCTATATATATAAAAGAGTAATGTGACTGACTGACAAACTCATTCATCATCGCCCAGCCAAAACCGCTGAATTTAGAGACTTCAAAATTGGACTGTAGGTTGACCTGCCGGAATAAATATCCACTAAGGCTGGATTTTTGCCAATGTTGATTCTAAGGGGATAAAAAGGGTAAAAAAACTGTACTTTTGGTACTTTTTAAATCTCCTGATATAATTTATGATCATAGAGACTTGGACTGTATGTTCACCTCCCGGAATATAGATCCATTAAGGGTGGGTTTTTGCAAGTGTTGATTCTAAGGGGGTAAAAGGGTAAAAAACTGTACTTTTGGTACTTTTTATATCTCCTCAAATAATGGTCATAGAGACTTGAAATTTGGACTGCATGTTAACATTATGGAATTTAGATCCAGTAAGGCTGGATTTTTGCCAATGTTGGTTCTAAGGGGGTAAAAAGGGTAAAAAACTGTACTTTTGGTACCTTTTATATCTCCTTAAAAAATTGTCACATAGACTTGAAATTTGGACTGTATGTTCACCTCCCGGAATAAAAATCCCCTAAGACTTGGTTTTTGCGAATGATGTTTCTTATAGGGTAAAAAGGGTAAAAATGTGTACTTTTGTTACATTTTATATTTCCTTAAATAATGGTACTAGAAAATTGAAATTTCCAATGTCGGTTCACCTTCCGGAAAAAAGATTCACTAATGGGTAAAAAAGTACTTTTGGTACTTTTTTTATTTACTGAAATAATAGTAATTCAAACTTAAAATTTAGAATGTAAGTTCCTTTAGTAAAATAAAAAATTCAAGAACAAGTTCTTTCCGAAAATTATGTAGCGTTTTCAAAAAGTACTTTTTATAAAAAGTACCTTTTATAAAAGGTTCCTTTATAAAAAGTACCTTTTATAAAAAGTACCTTTTATAAAAAGTACCTTTTATAAAAAGTACCTTTTATAAAAAGTACCTTTTATAAAAAGTACCTTTTATAAAAAGTATAAAAAGTACCTTTTATAAAAAGTACCTTTTATAAAAAGTACCTTTTATAAAAAGTACCTTTTATAAAAAGTACCTTTTATAAAAAGTACCTTTTATAAAAAGTACCTTTTATAAAAAGTACCTTTTATAAAAAGTACCTTTTATAAAAAGTACCTTTTATAAAAAGTACCTTTTATAAAAAGTACCTTTTATAAAAAGTACCTTTTATAAAAAGTACCTTTTATAAAAAGTACCTTTTATAAAAAGTACCTTTTATAAAAAGTACCTTTTATAAAAAGTACCTTTTATAAAAAGTACCTTTTATAAAAAGTACCTTTTATAAAAAGTACCTTTTATAAAAAGTACCTTTTATAAAAAGTACCTTTTATAAAAAGTACCTTTTATAAAAAGTACCTTTTATAAAAGTACCTTTTATAAAAAGTACCTTTTATAAAAAGTACCTTTTATAAAAAGTACCTTTTATAAAAAGTACCCTTTATAAAAAGTACCTTTTATAAAAAGTACCTTTTATAAAAAGTACCTTTTATAAAAAGTATTTATAAAGTATTTATAAAAGGTACTTTTTATAAAAGTACCTTTTATAAAAAAAAGTACCTTTTATAAAAAGTACCTTTTATAAAAAGTACCTTTTATAAAAAGTACCTTTTATAAAAAGTACCTTTTATAAAAGGTACTTTTATAAAAGGTATTTATAAAGGGTACTTTTTATAAAAGGTACTTTTTATAAAAGGTACTTTTTATAAAAGGTACTTTTTATAAAAGGTACTTTTTATAAAAGGTACTTTTTATAAAAGGTACTTATAAGGTACCTATAAAATATATAAGGTACCTATAAAAGGTACTTTTTATAAAAAGTACCTTTTATAAAATAACTTTTTATAAAAAGTACCAATTATAAAAGTACCATTTATAAAAAGTACCCTTCATAAAAATACCTCTCATAAAAAGTACCTTATATAAAAAAATACCTTTTATAAAAAGTACCCTTTATAAAAAGTACCGGAAGTACACTTTTTGGCACTTTTTTATTTTCTGAGGTACAAATAAAACAAACTTTTTTGTTTTTTAAATCATTACAGTGGTGGAGGGTATTTAAAGATTCGGCACAGCCGAATATAGCTTTCTTACTTGTTTTATTTTATGTTTCTTTTTCATTTCTTCTTTTGCTGTTTCATTCTATCAATTAATAAAAAATTAAATGCAAAAAAGCTAGTGTCATAGGGGCTTTAATAAGTGCAAAAAAATTAAAAGCACAACAACTAAAATATTTTATGCAATATATTGTTACACGTGTTGTGTTACGTTTAATTGAAAGCAAGAACTAATTGACAGATCAATTGCTGAAAAGTGAGGTGTCATTATGAATGAAAGACAAGTTAAGCCCTGTAAGTTGTTCACCGGTGAAAAAATGTTTCGAGTCATTAATTAATTTGTAGCAAAAATTTGATAGTCATATGTTTACAACTTAAATATTCTAAAAAAAATCATAAAAAAATTTATAGAATTCGGAAGATTTCTATGTGATTTATTTTGATGTGGATTTTGGCAAGTTGGCGCGGTTTTTACATTTCACACAGTTTTTAATTTTTTTTTTTTTCGACAAAAAAAATAGTATTTATAAATTCCCTAAAAATAATTAAAAAAATATTTAAAGTTAAATTGTTTCAATCCAGAACCTAAAATTTCACACAAATTCAACTGTTCCCTTATCCAATACTATAAATATTCATTTAATAACAATTTATTAACCATTATTTATGTCTATTATTGAATAATTTACAATCAAACGTTATTATTATTTAACAGTTTGTTTTCATATTTTATTTTTGCCATCCCGCAACTTTATCAATTTTTATTTCATTCAACAAATTGTTTACGATAATTAAAATTGTCGTGTGATTGTACGCTTAATGACCTGTATTGTAAAAAAATATATATTTATTTTATTTAACAAGAAAAAAAGACTATACTCGTATAATAAAAATCACGTCAAGTTGTATATTTTATTGTTTTTTGTACCCTGTATTAAAGCAGACGGGGGTATATAAACTTTATCACTCCCTTTGCGACACAAAACAATACCCTAAACCAGGATCTGCCGGAAAATTTTCACCCAGCACAAACATTGTAGCAAACATTAGACACACAAATACTAGAAAATTATGTAAAAAAATTAGGAAAATTCAGAAAAATTTAAAAAGTTCAGAAAAATTCTCAAAAATTCGAAAAAATGCTAAAAATTTTAGAAATGTTAACGAAAATTCAAAAAAAAAAATAAAACAATCTACAAAACTCAAGAAAGTTCCGAAAATTTCAAAATAAATAATTTAAAATAATAAATTATTTATTTTGAATAAATAATTATTAATAAATAATACCAAAAATAAAGTCTCCTCGTCTTATTTCTGATTATCGGCCAATAAGCGTTTTAAATGCGAGTTCTAAGATTCTCGAAATTTTACTTAGAAATCAAATGCAAGACCATCTAAATTCAAGAAATTATTTAAACCCATACCAATCAGGATTTAGAAAGAATTACAATACTACTGGGTTAGTTTTAGATGTAGTTGAACAACTAAGGGGTAATTTAGATGTAAAGTTAAATTCAGTGCTTATATTTTTAGATTATAGCAAAGCTTTCGACTCTCTGAGTCATGATTTACTTTGTAGTAAATTATTTAACCAGTTTGACTTCGGCTCTTCGGCTTGTCGTTTAATTTTTTCTTTCCTAAGTAATAGATATCAATATGTTCAAAACAACGAGAGAACTTCTGCATTACTAAAAACTTTCAGAGGGGTGCCCCAAGGGTCAATTTTGGGGCCCCTTCTTTTTATGGTTTATATAAACGATTTGTACCAGCACGTTAAATTTTGTAGATGTTATACATATGCAGATGATATTCAATTGCTAGCTGATGATAAGGGATTTGGTCTTTCGTATTTGGAAACCAATGTTAATAATGATTTGCTTCATATTATGGAATGGTCAGAATCCAATTTTCTAAGTTTAAACCCGTCTAAAACGCGATGTATGTGGTTTTCACAAAGTATGATAGCTCCAAACATAGTTTTAGGCAGGGAGTCAGTACAGTTTGTTTCTTATTATAAAACTTTGGGAGTGTATATTGACAATAATCTGAAGTTTGACTGTCAAGTTAACAAAGTTATAGCAAAAATAAATTTCGTTATGAGGCGTCTATATAACATAGGTCTGTATTTACCAGACAATGTTAAATGGAAAGTTGCTACAGCACTTTGTCTGCCTATATTTTTGTATGGCTTAGAAATATATTCGGGTATGTCAGAAGACAACATTTCGAAACTGAAAATATGTTTTAATAGGGTAGTACGTTATGTTTTTGGTCTTCGATATCGGGACTGGAGGCATATGACACCCTATGTTATTGACTTTCTTGGCTGCGATTTTAAGAATTTTATTGATTTAAGAATAATGGTTCAATTTTATAAAATCATTAAAAATGGAAATCCTCCATATCTTCTCGAAAGATTCAGTTTCGGTAACTCCACGAGAACATATTCAATTAATTTTCCACGATTTTCATCTCTTATTATGAATAAATCCTTTGTTGTAAGAGTAACTAGAATATGGAACTCAGTAATACCTTATGAGGATCGCAAATTTGCTGGATCTATTTCTAATTTTAAAAAGGTTTTATTAAAAAATTTGTAGAAAGCTGCTACATTAACTGCCACTTTCGAAATTATATTGGTGCTTTATTTTCAGTATTTGTGCAAGGGGGGTGTTTATACTTATGTAATTTTTTTTTATACATATATTATTAAACGAAAATAGTTTGTATTTATAATTATGATTTTAAGATCAGCAAATGAATATACAAAATGAATTTTATAGTTTTAAGTCAAACTTGATTTTTTGTAACTGCCATTATTATTAATCTGGATTAATTAGGCCCCAAGGGCTTGAAATCCATAAATAAAAATAAATAAATAAAAAAAAATAAAAATAAAGGTGCTGTGATGTACACTTGTTTTCATCAATTTTTCGTCTTGATAAAGAATAGTTGAAAAAGTGCGACTATATTCCAATAGGTTTTGTAATGAGTAAAAAACAAACACTTTAAAAACAAAAAAGATATTTCAAGTCAAAATTTCAAGTTTCTGAAAGCAGAGAAAAGGCAGCAAAACTTTAAAAAAGACAAAAATTTTTGTCTTTTTATTATTTTTCAACTGGCAGTTTTTTCTTTTTCCAAAACACATAAACAATTTGCATTTTTGTTAATATGTTATTTTTTTGTTCGAACAATGGGACAATTGTCGTAAATTTTTTGGAACAAAATTTTTATACTTAATTTTTTTCTATGTATACAACGCGGTTTGCACGGTTTATTATGAAAAATATGCTTTAATTAATGTATATTTGAAGATTTCTTGTGTCTTTCATAAATAAATTAAATTTTTTATAGAATTTTTAAATTTGTTTAATTTATTTTACAAATAATGATATTTGCCCTAATGTGTTATTAATAAAATATAAATAAAAAACGTCAACTTCGAAAATTCCATGTAGTTTTTATTCTTTTACTCATATATATCTGTTTTGCTCACACAGCTCTTGCAAGAAAAGACAAAAAAAAGACAACAAAAAGACAACATTATAATACCTTAAATCAAAGACTAACAAGACCTCCGACTCTACATAACCTCAAAAAATTAATTCACACGTACAGGTACTGTGTATTTCAACACACTTGCAAAAGTGTGGTGAAAAAAAAAACATCTGACATTTAAATGAAAACATAAACAAAAATTTATTTATTTTATTTTCGTCGCATCAGTTTTTTTTTTATTATAATTTAGCAATAAAACTACAGATTTTTAAGATTATAGTTTGTTGAGGCCGTAATGTTGGAAGATCTGAATAGCAAATAAAACAGTTTATTACAAACCAATACGTCCATATCGTATTTTTGTGTTAAAAAAATTCTTCATACGTGGAAATCGCTACCAACACCAGGTTTATAGCGACACTAGATTTGCAGCCACGAAGAATAACAAGACGAAAAAATAGATGCTCATAACTGATAAACCATATACAAAACAACACTACCATATTGCATTTTTGTGTTAAACAAATTAGCAACCAACACCATCTTTATAGTGACACTGGATCTGCAGCCAAGAAGAATATCAAGATAACGAAAAAATAGATGCTCATAACAGATAAACCAGGTTATACAAAACAATGCGTCCATATCGTATTGTTGTGTAAAAAAATTACCAACCAACACCATCTTTAAAGTGATACTAGATTTGCAGCTACGAAGAACAAGGTGACGGAAGAAAATAGACTCAAGTTAGCACTGTTCACCAAAGACAATTGTCTTTAAGGGAAGTGAGGTATATATACCTACTATATAATGAGAAGCAGTGTCTGACAAAAAGCTGTTTTTTGAATTTATCGGCTTTTTGGTATGTTTTTTTGGCATTATGTTGGGAAAATCTGGTGGACGAATGATTTTACCCTAACGTGTTAAAGATTCCGAAGGTATTCTAGACAAAGGATTTCAAATAACGTTTACGTTGAAAAAGGTCGTTGAAAAATAGGTAATGTCTTGGAATGAAAATATTTTTTTTTTGGGACCAACTCTATTTTTGTGGCATTGCTCCGAATTCGTTTATTTTGTATTTTTTGGAAATAGCTCTTTTCGAGGAGAATCCAACAAAACAAAAATCAAGGATCGGCGATAAAAATTTTGCGAGATATATCGCTTTAAAATTAAAAGCAAATTCTCATATATGTATATCGGCTTGTAATGATCCGATTGGAATAAATAGAATGCCATTGGAAAGGTATTTTCAATACCCTTTAACCCTTTGCTAGCCAAATCAAGCCAATCTAAAAAAATAAATTTAAAAAATCTATTTATCTTAAAACAACTTAAATATAGTACCATAGTTTTTCTACATAGTATTTAAGCCAAAGAAACAATATTTCATTTGGAACTTTCCTGGACCCCATAGCTCTTCTAGGAAAGAAGTTATTAAGGTTGAAAGTTAAACCGAATTTGTTGATGTATTTTGTTATATCTTCGTTATTTGTTATTATAAAGTGTTATTTTGCTTTATATTATCATATCGTGATAAATTTGGGGAGCAAGTCTACTTGGCAGACATTGCTCTATTTTTTTTTAGAAATAGGGATGATTTAGTTGAGTTCAATAAAGACAACAAAAAGTTCGTATATCGAATTTGATATATCTTCTCCAGTAATGGTCCGATCAGACCAATATTGGTTTCATTCGAAAGCTTATTCAAATACCATTGATTTAATATTAAAAAAAATTGGGATTCATTAACCCATTGTGACACATCAACAAATTTAAAAGTTAATTTTTTATAGTACTAGGCTTTTAAGCCTTATATTTTTTATGCGGTAAAAATATAAGCGAGTCAACGGTTAACAGTCAATAACTCCGGTCAAGTCAAGCTTAATATCTAAACTTTAAACCAGGTGAAAAAAAAAGAAAAAAACATCAAAATTATAAACAAAAATACAAAAAGAATTCAGAAAAGTTTAGAAAAAAATTTAAGAATATTTCAATTCCGTTAAAATTTAATGATTTAAAAATACATTTATCAGACAAATTTCGAAGAGATATTTGTTAAAGTCAAATTTGAAGGGGACATTTATATAAGGGGTGCCTCTCAATATGGACCAACTTTTTCTAATCTTGTAGAAATTGGAGACTTTTTCTATAAGAAAAATATCTCAGAATCTGAGACTTTCTCTAAAAGAAAAATGTCTCAGAATCTGTGACTTTTTCTTAGGAAAAACGTCTCAGAATCGAAGACTTTTTTCAATAAGAAAAATGTCTCAGAATCTGATACTTTTTCTATAAGAAAAATGTTTCAGAATCTGAGACTTTTTCTATAAGAAAAATGTCTTAGAATCTGACACTTTTTCTATAAGAAAAATGTCCCAGAATCTGAGACTTTTTTTATAACAAAAATGTCTCAGAATCTGACACTTTTCTACTTATAAGAAAAATGCCTCAGAATTTTATACAAAAAATATCTCAGAATCTGAGAGTTTTTCTATAAGAAACATGTCTCAGAATCTAAAAGTTTTTCTATAAGACAAATGTCTCAGAATCTAAAAGTTTTTCTATAAGACAAATGTCTCAGAACCTGAGACTTTTTCTATAAGAAAAATGTCTCAGAATCTGAGAGTTTTTCTATAAGAAAAATGTCTCAGAATCTGAGAGTTTTTCTATAAGAAAAATGTCTCAGAATCTGAGAGTTTTTCTATAAGAAAAATGTCTCAGAATCTGAGAGTTTTTCTATAAGAAAAATATCTCAGAATCTGAGTTTTTCTATAAGAAAAATGTCTCAGAATCTGAGAGTTTTTGTGTAAGAAAAATGTCTCAGAATCTGAGAGTTTTTCTATAAGAAAAATGTCTCAGAATCTGAGAGTTTTTCTATAAGAAAAATGTCTCAGAATCTGAGAGTTTTTCTATAAGAAAAATGTCTCAGAATCTGAGAGTTTTTCTATAAGAAAAATGTCTCAGAATCTGAGAGCTTTTCTATAAGAAAAATGTCTCAGAATCTGAGAGTTTTTCTATAAGAAAAATGTCTAAGAATCTGAGAGTTTTTCTATAAGAAAAATGTCTCAGAATCTGAGAGTTTTTCTATAAGAAAAATGTCTCAGAATCTGAGAGTTTTTCTATAAGAAAAATGTCTCAGAATCTGAGAGTTTTTCTATAAGAAAAATGTCTCAGATTCTGAGAGTTTTTCTATAAGAAAAATGTCTCAGAATCTAAAAGTTTTTCTATAAGAAAAATGTCTCAGAATCTAAAAGTTTTTCTATAAGAAAAATGTCTCAGAATCTGAGAGTTTTTCTATAAGAAAAATGTCTCAGAATCTGAGAGTTTTTCTATAAGAAAAATGTCTCAGAATCTGAGAGTTTTTCTATAAGAAAAATGTCTCAGAATCTGAGAGTTTTTCTATAAGAAAAATGTCTCAGAATCTGAGAGTTTTTCTATAAGAAAAATGTCTCAGAATCTGAGAGTTTTTCTATAAGAAAAATGTCTCAGAATCTGAGAGTTTTTCTATAAGAAAAATGTCTCAGAATCTGAGAGTTTTTCTATAAGAAAAATGTCTCAGAATCTGAGAGTTTTTCTATAAGAAAAATGTCTCAGAATCTGAGAGTTTTTCTATAAGAAAAATGTCTCAGAATCTGAGAGTTTTTCTATAAGAAAAATGTCTCAGAATCTGAGAGTTTTTCTATAAGAAAAATGTCTCAGAATCTGAGAGTTTTTCTATAAGAAAAGTGTCTCAGAATCTGAGAGTTTTTCTATAAGAAAAATGTCTCAGAATCTGAGAGTTTTTCTATAAGAAAAATGTCTCAGAATCTGAGAGTTTTTCTATAAGAAAAATGTCTCAGAATCTGAGAGTTTTTCTATAAGAAACATGTCTCAGAATCTGAGAGTTTTTCTATAAGAAAAATGTCTCAGAATCTGAGAGTTTTTCTATAAGAAAAATGTCTCAGAATCTGAGAGTTTTTCTATAAGAAAAATGTCTCAGAATCTGAGAGTTTTTCTATAAGAAAAATGTCTCAGAATCTGAGAGTTTTTCTATAAGAAAAATGTCTCAGAATCTGAGAGTTTTTCTATAAGAAAAATGTCTCAGAATCTGAGAGTTTTTCTATAAGAAAAATGTCTCAGAATCTGAGAGTTTTTCTATAAGAAAAATGTCTCAGAATCTGAGAGTTTTTCTATAAGAAAAATGTCTCAGAATCTGAGAGTTTTTCTATAAGAAAAATGTCTCAGAATCTGAGAGTTTTTCTATAAGAAAAATGTCTCAGAATCTGAGAGTTTTTCTATAAGAAAAATGTCTCAGAATCTGAGAGTTTTTCTATAAGAAAAATGTCTCAGAATCTGAGAGTTTTTCTATAAGAAAAATGTCTCAGAATCTGAGAGTTTTTCTATAAGAAAAATGTCTCGGAATCTGAGAGTTTTTCTTTAAGAAAAATGTCTCAGAATCTGAGAGTTTTTCTATAAGAAAAATGTCTCAGAATCTGAGAGTTTTTCTATAAGAAAAATGTCTCAGAATCTGAGAGTTTTTCTATAAGAAAAATGTCTCAGAATCTGAGAGTTTTTCTATTAGAAAAATGTCTCAGAATTTGAGACTTTTTCTATAAGATAAATGTCTCAGATTCTGTGACTTTTTCTGTAAGATAAATGTCTCAGAATCTAAGACTTTTACTATAAGATAAATGTCTCAGAATTTGATACTTTTTCTATAAGAAAAATGTCTCATAATCTGAGACTTTTTCTATAAGAAAAATGTCTCGGAAGCTGAAACCTTTTCTATTTGAAAAATGTCTCAGAATCTTAGACTTTTTCTAGAAGAAACATGTCTCAGAATCTGAAACTTTTTCTATAAGAAAAATGTCTCATTGTCAGTATCTCAGACTTTTTCTATGCGGAAAATATCTCAGAATGCGAGACTTTTTCTATACCAAAAATATTTCAGAATTTGATACGAAAAATATCACAGAATCTGAGACTTTTTCTTTACGAAAAATGTTTCAGAATCTGAAACGTTTTTATACGTAAAATATCACTCGTCGAAAAGATCACAAATATGCCCATTAAACTTGCCAGACACCCTCAAATTTTAAAGTTATTGTGAAAAAACGATTTTTTGGGACTTTTCTCACTAAACTTAACTTAAACATTTTTCAACCGATTTTAAATTTTTCAACTGTTTTGGATAGAAGAAGGATAGAGATTTTCATGTGTGTAAATTGGTCTATACATATAAGAAAGATATGTATTGATTTTTTCAACAATATCTATTTTTTTGTTATTTTTTGAAAATTTTTTGAGTTTATCGATTTTTTTCTGCTATAGTTTGTTTAACAACATTTATATTAATAAACGTACTCCTAAAGAAAATTTAATTGTGAATACGATGAGCTTTATGCCAAAAAAATCGGATAACAATTGACAGAGTTGTGATAATTTTTCTAAAAAAGAAATTTAAGATTTTGTATGAAATTGCCGTACGGATAACCCAGGCAAAAAAAATTAACGAACATACTGAGAGGTCGCGTATTATTATTTTAAAGGTTTTTGACCTCCTGAATTCGAATTTGACCTTGAAATGGCGCTATCTTATTAAGTTTTTGATATATCAATTTATGCTAAATATCTCAAAAACCTGACAAGATAGAGCAATTTAAAGGCCAGATTCGGATTCAGCGCGCCAAAAACCTTTAAAAATATTGTACATGACCATTTATGATAAATTTATTTTTTTTGCCTGGGTTATCTGAACGGCGATTTTCTGCAAAATCTTAATTTTCTTTTTTAGAAAAATTATCACAACTTTGTCAATTATTATCCGATTTTTTTAGGATAAAGCTTATCGTATTTAGAATTAAATTATCTTTAAAACAAGTAAGAAAGCTATATTCGGCTGTGCCGAATCTTTAAATACCCTCCACCAATGTGATGATTTAAAAAACAAAAAAGTTTGTTTTATTTATACCTCAGGAAATAAAAAAGTACCAAAAAGTGTACTTTCAGTACCTTTAATAAAAGGTACTTTTTATAGAAGGTACTTTTTATAAAAGGTACTTTTTATAAAAGGTACTTTTAATAAAAGGTACTATTTATAAAAGGTACTTTTTATAAAAGGTATTTTTTATAAAAGGTACTTTTTATAAAAGGTACTTTTTATAAAAGGTACTTTTTATAAAAGGTACTTTTTATAAAAGGTACTTTTTATAAAAGGTACTTTTTATAAAAGGTACTTTTTATTAAAGGTACTTTTTATAAAAGGTACTTTTTATAAAAGGTACTTTTTATAAAAGGTACTTTTTATAAAAGGTACTTTTTATAAAAGGTACTTTTTATAAAAGGTACTTTTTATAAAAGGTACTTTTTATAAAAGGTACTTTTTATAAAAGGTACTTTTTATAAAAGGTACTTTTTATAAAAGGTACTTTTTATAAAAGGTACTTTTTATAAAAGGTACTTTTTATAAAAGGCACTTTTTATAAAAGGTACTTTTTATAAAAGGTACTTTTTATAAAAGGTACTTTTAATAAAAGGTACTTTTTTTAAAAGGTACTTTTTATAAAAGGTACTTTTTATAAAAGGTACTTTTTATAAAAGGTACTTTTTATAAAAGGTACTTTTTATAAAAGGTACTTTATATAAAAGGTACTTTTTATAAAAGGTACTTTTTATAAAAGGTACTTTTTATAAAAGGTACTTTTTATAAAAGGTACTTTTTATAAAAGGTACTTTTTATAAAAGGTTCTTTTTATAAAAGGTACTTTTTATAAAAGGTACTTTTTATAAAAGGTACCTTTTATAAAAGGTACTTTTTATAAAAGGTACTTTTTATAAAAGGTACTTTTTATAAAAGGTACTTTTTGTGAAAGGTACTTTTTATAAAAGGTACTTTTTATAAAAGGTACTTTTTATAAAAGGTACTTTTTATAAAAGGTACTTTTTATAAAAGGTACTTTTTATAAAACGTACTTTTTATACAAGGTACTTTTTATAAAAGGTACTTTTTATAAAAGGTACTTTATATAAAAGGTACTTTTTATAAAAGGTACTTTTTATAAAAGGTACTTTTTATAAAAGGTACTTTTTATAAAAGGTACTTTTTATAAAAGGTACTTTTTATAAAAGGTACTTTTTATAAAAGGTACTTTTTATAAAAGGTACTTTTTATAAAAGGTACTTTTTATAAAAGGTTCTTTTTATAAAAGGTACTTTTTATAAAAGGTACTTTTTATAAAAGGTACCTTTTATAAAAGGTACTTTTTATAAAAGGTACTTTTTATAAAAGGTACTTTTTATAAAAGGTACTTTTTATAAAAGGTACTTTTTGTGAAAGGTACTTTTTATAAAAGGTACTTTTTATAAAAGGTACTTTTTATAAAAGGTACTTTTTATAAAAGGTACTTTTTATAAAAGGTACTTTTTATAAAAGGTACTTTTTATAAAAGGTACTTTTTATAAAAGGTACTTTTTATAAAAGGTACTTTTTATAAAAGGTACTTTTTATAAAAGGTACTTTTTATACAAGGTACTTTTTATAAAAGGTACTTTTTATGAAAGGTACTTTTTATAAAAGGTACTTTTTATAAAAGGTACTTTTTATAAAAGGTACTTTTTATAAAAGGTACTTTTTATAAAAGGTTCTTTTTATAAAAGGTACTTTTTATAAAAGGTACTTTTTATAAAAGGTACTTTTTTTAAAAGGTACTTTTTATAAAAGGTACTTTTTATAAAAGGTACTTTTTATAAAAGGTACTTTTTATAAAAGGTACTTTTTATAAAAGGTACTTTTTATAAAAGGCACTTTTTATAAAAGGTACTTTTTATAAAAGTTACTTTTTATAAAAGGTACTTTTTATAAAAGGAACTTTTATAAAAGGTACTTTTTATTAAAGGTACTTTTTTTAAAAGGTACTTTTTATAAAAGGTACTTTTTATAAAAGGTACTTTTTATAAAAGGTACTTTTTATAAAAGGTACTTTTTATAAAAGGTACTTTTTATAAAAGGTAATTTTTATAAAAGGTACTTTTTATAAAAGGTACCTTTTTATAAAAGGTACCTTTTTATAAAAGGTACTTTTTATAAAAGGTACTTTTTATAAAAGGTACTTTTTATAAAAGGTACTTTTTATAAAAGGTACTTTTCATAAAAGGTACTTTTTATAAAAGGTACTTTTTATAAAAGGTGCTTTTTATAAAGGAACCTTTTATAAAAGGTACTTTTTGAAAACGGTACAGAATTTTCGGAAAGTACTTGTTCCAGAATGTTTTATTTGAGGATCCTACATTCTAAATTTCAAGTTTGAATAAAATTTCAGTAAATAAAAAAAAGTATCAAAAGTACTTTTTTACCCATTTTACCTCAGTAGAATCAACATTGGCAAAACCCGAGCCTTAGTGAATCTTTTTTCCGGAAGGTGAACCGACATTGCAAATTTCCATTTTCTAGTACCATTATGTAAGGAAATATAAAATGTAACAAAAGTACATATTTTTACCCTATTAGAAAAATCATTGGCAAAAACCCAGTCTTAGGGGATCTATATTCCGGGAGGTGAACATACAGTCCAAATTTCAAGTCTATGTGACAATTTTTTAAGGAAATATAAAAGGTGCCAAAAGTACAGATTTTTTCCCTTTTTACCGTCTTAGAATCAACATTGGCAATAATCCAGCGGTACTGGATCTATATTCTAGGATGTGAACATACTGTCCAAATTTCAAGTTTCTATGACCATTATTTTAGGAGATATAAAAAGCACCAAAAGTACAGTTTTTTACCCTTTTGACCCCCTTAGAATTAACACTGGCAAAAATCCATCCTTAATGGATCTATATTCCAGGAGGTGAACATACAGTCCAATTTTCAAGTCTCTATGATCATTATATCAGAAGATTTAAAGAGTACCAAAAGTACAGTTTTTTAACATTTTTACCCCCTTACCATTGGCTAAACTCCAGCCATAGTCCAAATTTCATGTCTCTATGACCATTATATCGGGAGATATAAAAAGTACCAAAAGTACAGGTTTTTACCCTTTTTACCCCCTTAGAATCATAGATGGGACTAATTAATTAATAGCACCAATTAATTGATGGTTTAATTACCATTAAATTGATGTCAATGGTAATGAAATTTTTTTCATTACAATTGGTTGTATCAATTGCACCAATTAAATTACTAATCAATTTAATTACTAATGAAAATTAAAAAAAAATAATTACCATTGGTATGGCATCAATTAAAAAAAATAATTACCATTAGTAAAAGTCGTCACAATATTGTCAAAATCGTTTATATTTGAAAATATCTGTTGTTTTTTGTTATTTTGTATATCAATTTTTCATATTTTATGAACCAAACGCACGTTTGCCTTTTGTATAACACAATATTTGAAGTTTTCTTTATTTGATTATTTATTTGCGTTTAGATTTTTGTCTTTATTCATATTTAAAAAAAAAAAAACATGCTTTGATGTTTAAATTTATAACTTTTCAAAAAGACAAAAATGTGTAAACAAATGGTTTTGAAACCAATTATAATTGGTGTTTTTCAACAATTGGTGCATTTCATTACAATTAGTAATTATTTTTTCAATTAAAAAAATTTAATTACCATTAAATGGTAATGACATTTTTTTCATTACCATTGATATCAACCAATGGTAATTAAATTTCAATGGTAATGAAAAATTCCCATCTATGCTTAGAATCAACATTGGCAAAAATCCAGCCTTAGTGGATCTTTATTCCGGAAGGTCAAACTACAGTCCAAATTTCAAGTCTCTAACTTCAGCGGTTTGGGTTGGGCGATGATGAATGAGTATGTCAGTCAGTCATATTACTCTTTTATATATATAAATTTTCCGGATTTGGGCGATTTTTGCCATAAAGTTTATTTCTCTCTTTTATAATTTAACAAAATTTATTTTTTTAAATGAAAATATTTTTTATTTTTTAAGAAATCTGAACAAAATTGAATTTTGGCGATATTTTACATCCGATTTGGCGACAAAGCCAAAAAAAAGTCTGGCAACCCCGTTAATATGACGAAGGAAAAAATGGACACACACACACACATGCTATATAAAAATAACTATTCATTTCTTTATTATTACTTAACGAACTTTTTTTTAATTAAATTTAGATTTTGTTTTACATATTTTAAAGATTTTTTGCAAAGATTTTTTTCCTTTTTCTCAGTTTTTTTTTTTTCATTTCCGTTTTCTTTCTTATGTATCACACAAAATATGAGTTAATTTAGGGTTATGTTGAAAAAAAAAATGTGTTTTTTAGTAATTCGCTCATAACTTTTAAAATACTTAACCGATTTTAAAAAAAAATACAGCAGATTTTGCCTGGGAAAATTACGCAACTTTTGGTATCCCAAGCGTTTAAATCGGTTTCGTAGTATTGCCGAAAACGTGATTTCAACAGACAGACAGACAGACGGACGGACAGACAGACAGACAGACAGACAGACAGACGGACATCGCTAGATCGACTTAAAATCGATCAAGGATCATGAATATATATACTTTATGGGGTCCTAAACCAATATTTCAATGTGTTACATACGGAATGACAAACTTATATATACCCTCTATCACCAGAGTGGAGGGTATAAAAACGCTCTTAAATATAAAGGTTGTTAAACGAACTATAGCAGAAAAAAATCGATAAACTCGAAAAATTTTAAAAAAATAACAAAAAAAAAAATGATTTTATAGAAAAAAATCAATAGATATCTTTCTTTAACGTATTGATCAATTCACACACATGGAAAGCCCTTTTTCTATCCAAAACAGTTTAAAAATTAAAAATCGGTTAAAAATTTTCTGAATTACGCTAGGTTTAGTGAGAAAAGTCCCAAAAAACGTTTTTTGACAATAACTCTAAAATTTGAGGGTGTCTGGCAAGTTTAATGGGCATTTTTGTGATCTACTCGACAAGACCAACAACCTATACTACACTCAAAAAAATACGTTAGTAGATTTACTAATTTTTTTTGGCTAATGCTAGTTATCTAACATTTAGCAAATTGTTAGTTGAGATTAGCATGATAGCAAAAAATTCTTGTAAACTTCATTTAACACATTAGCAATTTTAAACAAACTTTGAACTAATTTCTTTTGCTAAATTTGAAATTGAGTTGACAACATTTTTACAAGATTTTTGCTAACATTAGCAAAAATAAATGGTAAATTTTTTTTTATTTTCGGAAAACTTAAAATGGCGCTATCTCGGAAACTAAGCCAGATAGAGCAAAATGGAGGCCATTTTTGGTTCTTAGAATATCCATACTTTCACGGGTCCTCTTCACATGTGTGGACCCTAATGGAACCTAACTTTGGATCCAAAAAAGTTAGCATTCCCGAAAATTTTAAAATGCTCATATCTCGGTAAATATTGCCGACACAACAAAAAGTCCAAACGAATTTTTGTAGCTCTCAACACGTAGAACAAGACCTCAAAAGCTCTCAGAGTAATATTTTAGAAGTTATCGAATTTTTTAGTTCTCAAGACCCCAGTGATCCCCTAAAATCACGTATCTCAAAAACTAAGCAAGGTAGAGCGAAACGGACACAAATTTTGGATCAAAAACTATGACGATTTTTAAGGAACCCAACTAGGTCTAGGCCCATCGGGGTCTGGACCTATTGGGTCCGAACCCAATGGGGTCCTCAAATGTGTATGAACTAAGTTCAAAAAAAAAAATTAGTTAACTAATTATTGGCAAAACATTTTTGCTAACTTTAGCAAAAAAATTGTGGGTTCAAAATCAGCAAATTTTCTTGTAGGTTTACAAGCTTTTTTTGCTAGCATTAGAGTTTTTTTTTTTTTTGAGTGTATGTCACATCAGAAGTATTCTTCCACTGTAGCACAGTGTTATTAATTTGTTATGCTTTTTGGACTAAAGTTATACAATTTTATCATTATTTAAACTATTTTTAATTCAGAAACTTCTTGAAAATTAGTGGTTTTTTTATTGGACACAACAGAAAATATAATGCTAATGGCAAAAAAATATAAAAAGGGTATTTACGATTCGGCTTAGCCAACAAAATTATACTTTTATTTGTTTTTAATTGTTTTATAAAATGTTGTATTTTGTAGTATGTAAAGTGGATATTTTAACAAGCACTTATTACGTGTTTAAGTGTTAAAATTGTATAATTAATTTGAGTTTAATTCATTTCAATTTCAAGAAAATCTATTTATTTGAAAATAAAACGTTTTGTTTAATGATTTGTTTGACATTGTTGAGTTAAAAGATTAAAGTTTTAAAATTTAGAAGAATACATTGAAATTAAAAAAAAAAAAAAAAAAAAAAAAAAAAAAAAAAAACGGGGCGCCCCAGTAGGCTAGTTGGTAGCGTGCTAGCCTATGAGTCTGGGGGTCGTGGGTTCGATTCCCACCAGAGGCCTTGGTCTTCGCTACAACGAGACGAAGGTCATTGTTACTAGTTCTCGGTTAGGTAAAATTAGTATATAATTTGTAATTATATGGTAATTCTTAATAAAATAAAATAAAATAAAATAAAATAAAAAAAAAACGGTAAAATTTAAAAAGGTTTAGCTACATCAGAAAAACAAAAAACTTTTGAAATTTTATAAGAACTGCAGAAAAGTCATGGAAATTTGGCAGAATTTATTAGTCGGTACTGTTGCCAAAATCAAAATCTGTATTAAATAATCTCTCACCTCTTATCAAAAAGTACTAATTTGACACGTGCGAGATGTTTGTTCATGTCGACACATGAACATTATAATAAAATATTAATTAATCATCTGTCTTGTTAAAAATAAATTTATAAAATAAATATTAATTGATTTAAAAACGTTTTAATTTAATTATGGACATTAACATACAAAAGTATTAAAAGATTTTTAAAACAAATATACCCCAACCATTGTTATCTTGGTGTTTTAACTTGAACTTGAATAATTTTTGAATAAAAATTTTAAATTCATTAATTAAAATTTAAAATAAAATATTGGTAAATTGTACAAAAATCTAGTTTTTATAGCAAATTATAATTATACGATAATATTCATTATTAAATAATATTATCTCGAAAACAAAACCAAAAAAAAAAGACCGTAAGATTTAAATTTTTAAGAAAATTTATAAATAACTTATTAATTAGTAAAAGAAAAAAAAATTATCATAGTGAATAATAAAAAACTAAAAAAACACAAAATTCACACTAAACGAAATGAAACAAAACTAATAAGTTCATTGCACTCTGTAGAAAAATGTTTAAATATTGATAAAAAAAACTTAATGAAGATGATTAAGCAGTTATTCATAAGTTTTTTTTTGTTAAATATATAAACATTAAAAAAAAAAACAATAAATATAAATCAAATTTAATAGCTTTGTATTAATCAAAAACTGTATTTATATATTGGCATGATGTTAAGAATTTAAAGAATAGAATGCAAATAAAAAAACTCTTTAAAATAATAACCCAGAATAATTATATAAATTTTAATTTTTAATAATTATATAAATTTTAATTTATATAATTTAGCATCTTAATTTGTTAAGATGTTAAATTAAAAACATTAGACTTTCGAATACAAACAAACTATTAATGTTTAAAAAAGAACAATTAGAAAATTATTGCTGTTTCTACATGACGTGTTAATGAGTAACTAGTAGTTGTTTTCCATTACAATTTCAGTTGTTTTGTATGAAAAATCTCAAACAACTTTTTTTTTGTAGTTGTTTTAAAAAATAAATACAAAAAATTATTACATTTTAGTAACAGTTGTTTTATGTAGTTGTTTTTAGTCTATAAAAAAAATTATTTTTCAAGAAATGTTTAGAAAAACGGATTTGTTGAACAAGTTGGAAATGTGGGTTGCAGCAGGAACTATTACCAAATAAATAATACCTAAATTAATTACAATTTATAAAATGTAATAAAATTTTTAATATTTGCATTTTAAACAATTTTACCGTTTTTAACGTTTTAGAAGTTTTTTTTTTTAATAAAAAAATTCAAACAATTTGAGTTACACACTCAAAAAAAAAACTGTAAAGTTAGCAAAAAATTTAGTTAAATTTAACTAAAAAAACACCTGATTTTGAACCTACTAATTTTCTAGTTTATTTAACAAAAAATATTTAGTTAACTTTTCGTAGAATGAATGTAGCAAAAAAAAAACCGTAATTTTAACTAAAAATTCAGCTGAAAATTTCGTAACATTTTTTATTAGTTGAATTCAGCTAAACTTTTTGTAAAAAAATTTAAGTTTGTTAAATATTGTTTTTAAACACTAAAGGTAGAAACAGAACAAGCACGGCACGGGGGACGGTTGCCGTTGCCGGAGAATATAGGCCCAAAACAATGACGGGGGACGGCGACGGCAAAAAATGTCATTTGTTTGTTCAGTGGTGCCAACTTTTAATAAAATAAGCGTAATTTTACGGGAAAAAATCGCTAACCACATAGTCAATGTGGTTAAGTTGGCACTACTGTACGTTCGTTACACCATTGTGAATGAAAAGATAAAAATTTGTTGTGAAAATGCGGCAACCCTGGAGTGTGAGAGGAAGGGAGAATGAGAGAACCCGGAGAACAATTAAAATAAGTTTTAATTTTTTGCCGTGCCGGTCACGGTTTTTAACTGTCAAATCGTATGGAAAAAGTCGTGCCGGGCTTGTTCTGTTCATACCTTAACACTTCACTTTTTTTTTCTTATTTTTTTCGCAGCATTAAGTTCAGCTTAAGTAGGACTTATGAGATTTGCATAGGAGGCTACACAAGAAATGTTTAAAATTTTTCACTTGACAAAAATGTTACAAAAAATCAGCAAATTAATTAGTAAAAATTCGTAAACTCAGTTTTAAGGTCAACAACAAAAATTAATTCAAAATTTGTACAAAACTAGTATTTTCGTAAATTGAACTTAACTAAAAAAAGTAGTTAAAACGCTGATTTTAACTAAAAATTTAACTAAAAAGCCAGTAAACTCGAGTTAACAAAAAAAAAATTGTTAACTTTACAGTTTTATTTTTTTGAGTGCAGTAAAAACAACGGTTATTTGAAATTATTTTTACCGTTTTCTGTAGTTGTTAATCAATAGTTAAAAACAACATTTTTTTGGTTGATTTTATCTTAAAACAAGTAAGAAAATTATAGTCGGTCAAGACCGACCATATAATACCCTACACCAGAGTTTCCCGGAAAATGGGTCCCAAGTTCAAACATGGACTGATTAGATCTATATTTTGTCAAATCTTTAATAATTGTAAAAAGCACTCACAAATCAAATTTGAGTGGAATAGGCTTCTTTTTGTTGACAATAAACCGCTTCAACTGAATATCGGGCGAAATTTTCACATGGGACCTAAGTCCAAAAATGGTTCGATGATAATCAGATATGGTTATCAAAGTACGCGTTTAACATACACATACAGAATTTTTTTTATTTTCATGAAATTTAAGAGATTTATGTGAAATCAGGAAGGTGGTTTGTATGGGGCTACAAGAAGAACTGGTCCGATTTCTTTAAAATTCGGAATGGTGATTTGTGTGGATGAAACATGATTACCTGCCAAATTTGGAAAAGATACCTATTAAAATGCGGCTATTAGAGTCATTTGAGCCAAAACTGAAGAGGACCTTTGTATGGGGGCTAGGTCTAAATATGGACCGATTTTTTCCAATTTCAATAGGCTTCGTCCTTGGTCCAAAAGAGGCTTTGGTTTCAAATTTCAAGTCAATTGATTAAAAATTGCGACCTGTATCGTGTTTACATGGACAGACAGACGGACGGACAGACGGACGGACATCGCTAAATCGACTCAAAAAGTTATTCTAAGTCGATCGGTATACTTAAAAGTGGGTCTAGGACCAATATTTCGGGTAGTTACAAACATTAGCACAAACTCATTATACCCTGTACCACAGTGTGGTGTAGGGTATAATGAAGTAGACGCCTAAACAGCAACAAATGTAGTGGTTTTAACTGTCTTTTGTAGTGAATCTACTGGCATAATTTTTTGAGTGAACCAATTACATATGGGGCATGCCATGTCAAATCGGACAATTTTTTTTTAGATTTTCCCGATTTGTCACAGTTTTTAGTACCCTTCGAAAACTTCTTCGTGGTAAATTTTCAGATTTTTTTTTAATGACCCGTTCAAAATGTATCGAATTTTTAAAAATTGGTAGTTTGTTTCTTTACGTAAACTTCTTTTACCTATAACTTCTTTAATAATGGTCCAAATTGCATTTTCTTTTTTTTTTATTTTTTTTTTTTTAACCCTAAAAAATTCTTAAAAGCGCTCTAGTATGTGATTTTTAAGTTTTATAATTTAAATCTCATTTTTGAAAATGTGATTGATTTTTTTGAAATTTTTTTGTGTAAAACTGCTATCGGTTCTACAAATTTTTTTGCCCAGTAGCATCGTGAGATAACGATTATTACCATTTTTTTAAATTTTTTGAACATTTTCTATTGTAATTTTCCAATTTTAAAATTATTTCAACTGCTTCAATGGTGCGTCAAAGATATCTCCAATTTCTAAGGGGGCTCCCATACAAAATAAAATTTTTTTTAATTTTCTCCAACCGCTCTAACTGCCCTAAGAATGCCTTTAGAGGAATCAAATGTATGACCGACCCACAATATTTTTTTAGTTCAAACATTTTCTCTGAACACACCTACTCTTTATCTTTAACTGTTAAGGCGGTCCCCATACATTTTTTTTATTTTTTGTAAATTTGTTTTATTTAATCAGCTTCTACCGGTCCAATGCATTGCAATGGTGCGTCCGAGAGGGGTCATTAGTGATACCGACCCCCATTTATTTTTACCCTTCAACATTTTTGTAAAACATACCTACGCCCTATCTCCACTCCCTAAGTAGGCTTCCATTCAAAACTACATTTTTAAAAAATTTGCTCCAACTTTTATTTGTATGGGAGCCTACTTAGGGAGTGGAGATAGGGCGTAGGTATGTTTTACGAAAATGTTGGAGGGTAAAAATAAATGGGGGTCGGTCTCATTAATGACCCCTCTCGGACGCACCATTGGACCGGTAGAAGCTGATTAAATAAAACAAATTTACAAAAAATAAAAAAAAAATGTATGGGGACCCCCTTAATAGTTAAAGATAGATGGTAGGTGTGTTCTGAGAAAATATTGTGGTTCGGTCATACATTTTATTGCTCTATGGGCACTCTTAGGGCAGTTAGAGCGGTTGGAGCAAATTTTAAAAAATTTGCTCCAACCTAAATTTCTAAGGAGCCCCCTTAGAAATTTAAGATAGGGTATTAGTTTGTTCCGAAGAAATGTTTAGACGTAAAAATTAATGGGGGTCGGTCTTGGAAATGACCTCTTTATGACCCACCATTGGAGAAGTAGGAATGATTTTAAGATTGGAAAATTACAATAAAATTTTTTCAAAAAACTTTAAAAAATAGTAATAATCGTTATCCCATGATCCTACTGGGCAAAAAATTTGTAGAATCGATAGAAGTTTTACACAAAAAAATTTCAAAAAAATCGAAGAGTACAAACATTTTCAAAAACGAGATTTAAATTTTAAAACTTAAAAATCGCATACTAGAGTGCTTTTAAGAATTTTTTGGGATTTTTTTTTTAAATTACGTAAAAAAAAATGCAATTTGGACCATTATTGAAGAAGTTATGAGTAAAAGAAGTTTGAGTAAAGGTACAAACTACCAATTTTTAAAAATTTGATATCTTTTGAACGGGTCATCAAAAATATCTGAAAATTTACCACGAAGGAGTTTTTAAAGGGTACTAAAAACGGTAAACAAATTGGGAAAATCTAAAAAAAAAAAAAAATCAAAGTGTCAGATTTGACATGGAATGCCCCATATTCAAAGGTTCGAAAGAATTAATTCTTTAATTCAATTTTCTAATTCGAATTAAAAAAATAGAATTTGGCATTCCCTAAAATCATTCAACTTTCAAAATCACTGAATTAATTCTTTCAAGAATTCATTCCTTAAGAATGATCATTCAACTTGAATCATTATTTTTTTATCCAAATCAATCTACTACAAATTGAATGATGAAATTTTCTCATCATTTAATTTAAAACAGTGAAGCGCAACACACATTCACACACATTTATGATAGTGTGGAAAGCAGCAGACGAGACGTCGAGAAAACAACAGCCGATCATTTACACACGAAGATGCTTAAAATGCACATAAACAACACATTTTTGAAAATACAAAGGGAATGAAATAAAAAAATCATCATTCAATTTGTAATAGATTTGAATGATGAACAATTTTGATCATTCAATTGAATGATTAGCTTGCAAGGAATTAATTCTCTTGGGAATTAATTCAATTTGATTTAAGCTTTGAGAATTAAGCCTTTGAATTAATTCGTGTTGAATGCTAGTAAGGAATGATAATTATAAACTTTTTAAAACAGAATTAAACTTTTTGTGAATTAATTCTCAATAGAATTAATTCGTTCGAAGCTCTGCCAATATATATTCATGATCACCGATTGATTTTAAGACATTCTAGCGATGTCCGTCTGTCCATCTGTCTGTCTATCTGTGGAAATGGTGATCACGGACAAAATATTACACGGAGATGACTAAAATTTAACATATTTATTGGAAGTTCCCCCGAAAAGTTTGGTATTGCATTTGAGCGATATAGGTTCAGCGGTTCAAAAGTTACGAACGAAAATGAAAGGACACTTTACAAATTTTAGTACATTCAACATAACCTAAAAATACAAAATGCTTTGATTCGGTGGCTCGTTGACATATGTGAACATAATTGAACACCAAATGGTATTTAAACAAGTACGAACATATTTTTTGACAAAAAAAGAAAAAAATCGCGGATTTTTGATTTACCAAAAAAAATTTTTTTCGCGGAAATTTTTTTTCAAATTTTTTTTTTTATTTTTTCAATAGCAATTTTCTTTTAAAATTTTTTTTTCCAATAATCACTACATTCGGCAAGGCCGAATTTACCTTTTCACTTGTTTTTGTTACATTGAAGTAATTTTGTATAAATATATCAAAAGACTTAAGACACAAACTTTAAATGAAATTAACAATTCAAAGTTCGTTTCTTAAGTCTTTTGTTAAATGTTGATTATTTTGATTAAAAAATAAGCTATCCAGGATCTTATATTTATTTTTTTATATATTTATTTCTGTTTTTATTTAACAACCTGGCCATCGCATACTCCTTTGATCATTAGACAACTGGTCCTTAGTCTCATTAGTCCTGAAAAATATTTTTTTTAATTTGCTTTTAATAATTATTTTTAAATGCCGATAGAAAAATATTTTTTTGTTACATTGAAGTAATTTTGTATAAATATTAGGGTGTTCAATTAATCGGGTTTTTTTATTGTTCGATTAAACGATTAATCGACATTTGACATTTTTGACTTGTTCGATTAATCAAAACAAATTTTAAAATTGATCGATTAATCGAATAATTCCAAATTCATAAATTTTCTAAATTGCAAGATTTTTTTCGACAATTTTAGAAAAAATTGGTACTTAAGTATATAAACAATATTAATTACAAGTATTTTAACAATTAACATTTTAACATTTGTATTTTAAAACAAAACAAATGTAACAGCATTTAAGTTTTCTGCAATTTTGTTTGAAAAAATTAAAAATAATTTTAGAGATTTGAAAAATTTTTAGAATTAAAAAATTATTTTTGTTGCCAAAATTTATATTACCGATATCACAAAAATTTTATATTTATTATCTAAATACGTTTTGAAAAATGTTAAACAAAAAATATTTAGTTTTGAGCATATTCATAAAATTTGTATTTTTTTTATAATTTAGTGGGTTTTTGCTCAAAACTCGAAACTTTGACAGATTTTATCGCGGTCACATAGTTAATCGAAATTTTGGACCAAATTTTATCAGGTACTAACTTTAAGTCGTTTAACAAATCCAATACTTCAGGAGCAGCGAAAATCCGAAAAAAATAAAGTAAGAATCAATCCAGTAAAAAAATGCCAGTCATCATGAATTATACAAATTTCCAGAAAAACCATATGTTATTCTTAATCGATTAATCGGCATAAATTCTTCGATTAACCCTTTAATCGAAATTAGCAATTTTAAATTAATCGAACAATTATTCGTCTAAAATTGTTCGATTAATCGAACAAAAATTAATCGGCTGAACACCCTAATAAATATATCAAAAGACTTAAGAAACCAACTTTAAATGAAATTAAAAATTCAAAGTTCGTTTCTTAAGTCTTTTGTTATATTTTACTTATAAACCCACGTTGTTTTTTTTTTTATTTTGATTAAAAAATAAGCTATCTAGGATCATATATATATATATTTTATATTTATTTCTGTTTTTTGTCTTTTACAGCCTGGCCATCGTGTACCCCGTTACTCATTAGTCAACTGGGGCATTTGCGTACCATCATCTTGTTCTCACAAAGATGTGGAATATAGTGTTAAAGAATTCCTTAATAATATGACAACATCAACAGGCATAACATTTAAAGTAAGAGTTGAACCACAAATGTGTCAGTTTATAGATAACAAGCCCTGGGATCGTAAAACAACATGGGCAGTGTAAGTTGAAAGAAATAAATATTTTTGAATCAACAACATTTTAATACTTTTAAATACTTACAATGTATATTTAATTAAAATTGTGTAATATTTTTTTTACAGGCGTTTCTTTGTGACTATATTATCCATAAGTATTTTATCAACCATTTACCATCAATGTACTAAAAATAAACAATCAAGTAAGTTTTTTTGTTTTATGACGATAGCGGATATTAACACTAGAGCTACCAAGGACAATTTTTAATGGTTTTTTATTTAATTATTATCTTGGATAGAGGGCGTGGTAAAATCAAAAAACATTTATTGAATGTATTAATTCAAACATTTTATTTTTTAGATCCCTGGTTAGTTGCTTTCTCGTTAAAAAAAAATCTTAATTGGCTATTTAGTACTTCATCATCGGCGGATGATATACAAGCCGTACATGGTTTAAGATTATTAAATGCAATAATGTTGTTATTTTCACACAAATCTATGGCAATGTTCTTCAATCCCTATAATAATCGTACTGAAATGGCAGAGGTAAGTTACTGTTAAAGCCCGTTTTAAAAAATTCTCAGTGACTTGAAAAATTATAAGTTTTTTTTAGGGATTTTTTTGGTCAATTGTAATCTTAACCCTTCTGAATGTTCTTAATTATTTTCTTGTTTCTAGAGTTTGGGTCATTCTTGGACTGTTATTGGTCGCGCTGCCTCTTTGTATACAGATCCCTTTTTACTTTTCAGTGGCATGTTGACAGCTTATTCATTTTTTGGACGTTTAAATAAAGGTCAATCCATTAGATTGAAGAATGAATACATTAGTCGTTTAATACGGTATGTAGAAGTTGTTAATTAAGTATATTTGGTTTTTTTATATTTTATTTATTTATCTGATTATATACCTCGTTGTCTTAAAGTGTGTGTACTTTTTTGTTACTTCTGGTTTTAATCACAATGAACATTTACTTTTTTTATTATTATTTTTTATGACTTTTGCTTGTGCAGACATTAATGCCGAATCTTAAATAAATAAAAAAGTTAGATTTGGCTTCGTCGAATCAATTTCTACTCTACACAATGTCGTTAATAGTGTTTGGGAATTCCCGGACTTTTCAATTTCCCGGGAAACGGGAATCCCGGGAAATTCTCATTATTAATGTAAATCATAAAAAACATTAAAATTTGATTATCTTTTTATTAAAAACAGTTTTATTAGAGATAAACAATTAATTAAAACATAAAAAATCAAAACATAAAAGTTCAAAATCCTGAAATACAATAAAACAAAACAAAACAAGTAAGAGCGTTAAATTCGGCTGTGCCGAATCTTTTATAGCCTCCAACATGCAAAAAAAATGCAGGGACGTTTTCTTTTTTGGGGAGAGGGGGGTGTCGAAAATGGTAATTGGGGGGGGGGGGGCAAATTTCCTCTCGAATATGTGTTTAAAAATTCATTCTTATGCATTATGCACTAGAGAAATACAAGTTTATCATTATTTAAAAAAAAAATTATTCCACGCCCATAAAAGGGGGGGGGCGGACCGAAGAAACGACATTATCTAATTCTCTGGGTCCAAATGCAGGACTTTGAACTTCCTGTAGCATAAAAATGTTGCATTTGTTAAACAAAAACACAAAAAATCATGCAAAAAAGTGGTATTTTTCGTGGGTTGGTTTAGTTCTCTAAGGGGGAACTTTTTCCCCCTTGGCCCGATTTTGCCCATTTCCGAACTTAACCTGCCTAGGAATATAAGACATATTCGTGGCAAACTTGGGAAGTCTAGCTCTTTTATTTTGGACTGTATCGTGTCCTCTACAGACGGACAGACGGACAGACGGACGGACGGACGGACGGACGGACATCGCTAGAATGTCTTAGAATCGATCACTGATCAATAAAATATATACTTTATAGGGTCCTAGACCGATATTTCAATGCGTTACACACGGAATGACAAAGTGAGTATACCCCCATACTGTGGTTGGAGGGTATAAAAATATTGCAACTTTTTCCTTCACAAAAAATCTCAAAAAATAGTTGAAAATCGCAAAAAAATTTAAAATTGCGTTATTCGAGAAAAAACTAATATAGTTGGCAGCACTTTTAATATTTATTCTGGAAATGTTAATTCTAGGTTCAAAATTTTTATATTTTTTTGACAGTCTTAGCAAAATTATCATTAACCGACGTATATTTTTTGACTTTTTTTCATGATATTAACATACTTTTTACACTTGGTCAGTTTTCCTATGAATATATATTTGCACTGTTCTTTCAAATAGAAAAAATACAAAAAATATCAAATGTAATTATACCTGTATGTAAAAAAAAAAATGGTAAAAATTAAAGTAAAATAAACGTTTTTATGTAAAAAGTTTTATTTTACAAAATTCCCGGATTTCCCGGGAAAAATTAAAAAAATTCCCGGGAATTCCCGCCAGTGCTTTCCCGGGAATTCCCGGGAAATCCGACCCTGGAATTCCCGGACCCCAAACACTAGTCGTTAAACATATTATCAATGACATTAAGTTGGCATCACTTTATGTGGTTTTGCTGTAACCCAGCAAAAAAAGTACGGAGTACTTCTATTTGGAGTGCTTTAAAACTATAACAAATGTAATGAAATACAACAAAAATAACAAAAAACACAAGAAAAAAACACACAAACAGTTTTTTCTACTCCATAAAAAGTTGTTATTCAGCACTTAACTCATTACCTTCCGCGACACTCCCATACAAAAGTAAGTAGATATTCAGTAGATAAGAAGTACTCCGAGCTTTCAAACAACTTCCAACTACTTCCACGGAGTAGTTCTTATCTACTGAATATCTACTTACATTTGTATGGAGGTGTCGCGATAGGTAATGAGTTAAGTGCTGAATATCTATATATTCTGGAGTAGAAAAAACTGTTTGTGTGTTTTTGTCTTGTGTTTTTGGTTATTTTTGTTGTATTTCATTACATTTGTTTTAGTTTTAAAGCACTCCACTGAGAAGTGGTAATGACTTTTTTTGCAGGGAACGGTCAAAACGATAATTGATGTAATCAGTGGTGCTAATTTTTGATAAACGAAAGCGTAATTTTGTGGAAAAACTGCTAAACATATTGTGAATGTTATTAAAGCTCTGTTCACCTACATCATTCCACGGCAATGAGTATTAAGACTTGTCAAAAAAAAAAAATCCGCAATTTTTTTTTCTTTTTTTGTCCAAAAATATGTTTGTACTTGTTTAAATAGCATTTGGTGTTTAATTATGTTCACATAAGTCAACCAGCAGCCGAATAAAAGCATTTTGTATTTTTAGGTTATGTTGAATGTATGTACTAAAATTTTTGAGGTATCCTTACATTTTCGTTCATAACTTTTGAACCGCTGAACCGATATCGCTCAAATGCAATACCAAACTTCTCGGGAGAACTTCCAATATATATGTTTAATAACACACTTAGAAAATTGTGTCATTAACTTTTTGTAGGTTATTTTAAAAAGTAATCAGTAAAGTTATTTTAAAAGAAAAATCATTAATTTTATTATGGACTTCTTATTTTCTACTGTTTCTGTAGTTTAAAAAAAATAATTTACTGTATTAAAAACGAATTTTCTGTTACATTTAATTTCGGCAGTAAAAAATTTCTTCAGTAAAACTATACTGTTTTTCAATACAAAATAACTGAATATTCACTAGTTTTATAATGTTTTGGTTAGTCATTAAATTAACATTTAAAATTGACTGTATTGTGTTTTTATTTTAAAAGAAAAAACACTGGAATGGTTTTTAAATAAAAGTTCATTTGTTTTAAGTGAATATTCACTGGAATTTACCTACATAATTTTTTGAGTGCAGTCACCTATATTTTGTATTTTGGACGTGATCACATTTTCCACAGACAGACAGACGGACATCGCTAAAATGTCTTAAAATCGATCGGGCATCATGAATATATATGGGGCATTCCATGTCAAATCGGACACTTTGAAATTTTTTTTTTTTTTAGATTTTCCCAATTTTTTAACAGTTTTTAGTACCCTTCGAAAACTCCATCGTGGTAAATTTTCAGATTTTTTTGATGATCCGTTCAAAAGATATCGAATTTTTAAAAATTGGTAGTTTGTTCCTTTACTCAAACTTCTTTTACTCATAACTTCTTCAATAATGGTCCAAATTTCAATTTTTTTTTCTTCAAAATTTTTGTTTTTTTACGTACTTTTAAAAAAAAAATCACAAAAAATTCTTAAAAGCGCTCTAGTATGCGATTTTTGAGTTTTAAAATTTAAATCTCATTTTTAAAAATGTTTGTACTCTTCGATTTTTTTAAAATTTTTTTTTTTGTAAAACTTCTATCGATTCTACAAATTGTTTGCCCAGGAGGATCGTGGGATAACAATTATTACTATTTTTTTAAATTTTTTGAAAAAATTTTATTGTAATTTTCCAATCTTAAAATCATTTCTACTGCTCCAATGGTGCGTCATAGAGTGGTCCTTTATAAGACCGACCCCCATTAATTTTTACGTCTTAACATTTCTTTGGAACAAACTAATACCCTATCTCCAATTTCTAAGGGGGCTCCCGCACAAACCGACATTTTCTAAAATTTGCTCCAACCGCTCTAACTGCCCTAATAGTGCCCTTAGAGCAACAAAATGTATGACCGACCCACAATATTTTTTTAGTCCAAACATTTTCTCTGAACACACCTACCTTCTATCTTTAACTGTTAACATTTTTTTTTTATTTTTTGTAAATTTGTTTTATTTAATCAGCTTCTACCGGTCCAATGGTGCGTCAGAGAGGGGTCATTAGTGAGACCGACCCCCATTTATTTTTACCCTACAACATTTTTTTTAAATATACCTACGCCCTGTCTCCACTCCCTAAGTAGGCCCTCATACAAAATTACATTTATAAAATTTGCTCCAACTGTTATTTGTATGGGAGCCTACTTAGGGAGTGGAGATAGGGCGTAGGTATGTTTTAAAAAAATGTTGTAGGGTAAAAATAAGTATCGTCCATTCCATAAGATATTGCCCATTCCATGAGATATATCCCATTCTTTAAGAAATTTTACATAATGCCATGAAATATTGCATGAAAACACCTTTAGGAATTGAAGATAGGTTGCTGGTATGTTCAGAAAAAATGGTGGGGGTAAAAGCTAAGGGGGGTTGGCCTTGCTTTCTACCCTTGTAGGAGGCCCCGTGAGGGCGGTAGGAGCGGATTTATAAAACAAAGTTATAAAAAAAACAAAAATTGTAAGGGGATCCCCCTTAAGGGGATCACCTTAAGGGTTAAAGATAGAGGGTAAGTGTGTTCTAAAAAAATGTTCGGGTTGAAAAACTAATAGGGGTCGGTCATACATTTGACTCCTCTAGAGGCACTCTTGGGAAAGTTATAGCGGTAGGAAAATTTTTTTATTAAAATGTTGTTTTCGCATGGAAGCCCCTATAGGGAGTCGAGATAGGGCTTAGGTATGTTTGTAAAAAAGGTTAGGGTGACAAAATCTTACATTTTACCCAGTTTTTGGCGACTCTGGGGCAGTTGTGGGGCTTTTTGTGAATTTTTACACCTACACGCCCAACAGAAAAAGCCCCACAACTGTCCAGGAGTCGCCTAAAAAGAGGTAAAATGTGAGACCGACCCCAATTAATTTTCCATCCCAAACATTTTTTCCAAATATACCAAGGCCCTATCTCCAATTCCTAAGGGGGCTTCCATACAAGGATTACAACGATAAAACTGCTCCTACCTCTAACTATCTTAAGGGTGGCTCTGGAGAAGTCAAATATAAGACCGACCCCCATAGTTTTTCAACCCCAACATTTTTTCAGAACACACTTTCCATCTATCTTCAACCATTAAGGTGGTCCCCATACAATGCTGTTTATTTTTTCAAATTTTTTTTTATTAAATCCACTCCTACAGCTTCAAGGGGGCCTCCTAGAGGGGTAAAAAGTAAGACCGACCCCCTTAACTTTTACCCCCAAAATTTTTTTCTGAATATATGTACCAACAACCTATCTTCAAGCCGTAGAGGTGATTTCATGCAATATTTCATGACATTATGTAAAATTTCTTAAAGAATGGGATATATCTCATGGAATGTGCAATAACTTATGAAATGGACGATACATATTTTTAGCGTAAGTCTCCTTTTTGATGATTTTTTTTTTACTTCACCAATTTAAAGCATTTTAACAATTTAAATAATTTAAAAATCGTTAATTCGTAAATTTTCGTAAAAAAGCCGCGAGCGCGACCTTAAGATTTTATTTTAAAAATCCACAAAAAAAAACGAAATTTTTTTTCATTAAAAGGAACAAATTTAGGGGGTAAGACCTAAAAAAGAAAAAAAAAATTTCTGGGCACTCTAGTCTAGGGCTATGTAATTACTTTAACTAACATTTTCTTTCCTTCTCACAGCATTGTTCCTCCCCTTGCTGCTTTGATATTATTCTGCACCTATATTTTACCTATGTGGGGTTCCGGACCACAATGGAATCTAGTTGTGGGTCATCATGCTGATATTTGTAAAAAGAACTGGTGGCGCAACTTATTATTCATACACAATTATTTTGGATTTAGTGAAATGTGTTTGACACATACGCACCATTTAGGCATTGATACTGAACTGTTTGCTGTAGCACCCATAATGATTTTAGCCATGTGGAAATGGCCACGTAAAGGTATGACCACATTAGTGGTATTGTGTTTTATTGGTACAGCCGCACGTTACTATACAACAGTTGTAAATGAATTATCCAATTACATTTACTTTGGTACAACGTAAGTATTATTAAGAAAAAAAAAATAGTAAAAAAAGATCAGTGTTTTGAAAGGAATAAGAATGGATTTTTAATATATTCTTGCATTGTTACATTTCCAGTATACAACGTCTTTTCCGCACTGCTGATTATATGTATTCATTTCCTCCTATGCGTTCTACGGTTTATATAATGGGTCTATTTTTGGGTTATGGTTTACGTAAGTTCCGTGGTATACGACTGACCAGATCCCAACTAAATTTAGGTTGGTTTGTAGCTGTCGTTTGTGTTTTGGCATCACTGTTGGGTCCGGCACCCATGGGTGATATTAATTATAAATATAATTCTACACATGCTGCCATTTATGCTGCCTTTGCTCCCATCGCCTGGTGTATATTCTTTGCGTGGGTTGTATTTGTTTCACACAATGGTTATAAAAGTAAGTTATTAAATATAAAAATTAATTTAACTAAATATTTAATTGATTCAATTAATTTTGTTATTGAATCAATTTAATTAATTCTACAAATATCTTCATGGGCGAAAATTTAATAAGTTGTTTTAATCAATCATTTTTTAATTGAAATTTGACTTTTTCTTTGTGGGTTATTCCAAAATTTGCATTAAAATAAAAAAATAAAAAGTAGATTATGTGCTCGATTCGGGACTACTCTCTTAATTTTCGGGACTACTCACCTAATTTTTGAAAATTTGATATTCTTTTGAATATTAAGATTTTAAATTATTTTTACAATTAAATATCTAGTTGACATGGGAATTATGACCGAATATATTAGTGGTGGGGACTATGACCATTTCCAAAACGGTCATAACCCCAACGGGGACTAATAATATATAATAGTTTTGATAACATGATCAATTATTTTTTATTTATTCTTTCAATTTATTTACAACTCATTTTTAATAACGGGGACTATGACCATTTCCAAAATGGTCATAATCCCAATGGGGACTGTGTCCGTTTCCTGTTGGGATTACGACTGAAATTTTTTCGGTCATAACCCCCATTCATATTGGGGACTAAGTCCAAGGCAGTTTTGGTCATAATCCCCATAATGGAAATGGGGATTATGTTCGTGGGGATTATGTCATGTCACCGGTGAAAGAGTACTCCCGAATCGAGCACAATATTTTTTTATGGCAAAAAAAAATTCTTCAATTTTTTATTCTACTAGGCCGAAAACTTTTGTGGTACAAATTCAAGGTCAACCGGATTAAATTAACCCGTAGTGCCGGCGGTCAAAGATTTGAATTTTTGAAATTTTAAAAAAATAAGTCTTGCGATACATCAGTGGAGATTATAAAAATTTATAAAAAACAAATAGAAATACCCTTCACAATGCCCTTTTTAAAGCATAGTAAATTTTTCTAACGTGAAAAAAAATTAACAATTTCGATTAGAAATATTTTATTTTGAGTAAAAAACTTTTTTATTTGTCATTTTTGCAAAAAAAAGAAAAATTATTAATTTTTTTTGAGTGTAATTTTTTTTTCATTGTAAAAATATTTTTGAATGACAAAAAAACTTTCTAAAGTAGTTTTGAGGTTTACCAATGTTTTTAAAGCTTATTTTTTTAAAGCTCGGGTTTTTCAACACGTGAATTTAAGGTGAAACCAATCTGAAATTCACAGTTTTGCTAATAACTTTTGAACCACTGGACCGATTTGGCTGAAATTCGATATGAACTAGAGCAGGAGGAAAAAAAATGTATATGCCAAGCTTCAGAACCCTCAGATTGTCTTTCGAAAGTTTATGTGTTTTTTATCTCTTAAATTCGCGAAAAACCCTTTCCAAACGAAATTCACTCTTTTGTTTTTACTTTCGAACCACTAGACCGATTTCGCTGAATTGTAATACCAACCTGACCAGGTAAATGTCCCATATATATGCCAAACTTAAGCAGCCTCTGTAAAGTCTTTCAAAAGTTAGTGTGTTTCAACAGACAGACGGACGGGCATCGCTAGATCGTCTTAAAATCGATCGAGGATCATGAATATATACACTTAGAAAATTATTGCAGTTACTACATGAAGGTCATTTGTGTAGTAGTAGTTGTTGTTTTCAACTACAATTTCAGTTGTTTTTTAAAAATCTCAAACAACTATTTAAAATTACTACATTGTAGTAACAGTAAACAGCTGTACTTTGAAGTAGTGTTGTAAATTGTGGTTACTTTTGACTACTCAATACTACTCGATACTTTTTCAAGTGAGTACTCAATACTACTCAATACTTTTTTTGAAATTCAAAAATTTAATAATAAAGCCTTCTAAAATATAATTTAATTAGTTTTTCTTCATAATTCTATTTATATTTGCATGAAAAGGCATTTACTATCAAATTTAGATTATTTTTAATTAATTTAAAAATTATTTTTCAAAAAAAAATATAATTTCTTTTCAAACACACAGTTGCATTTCTTAGTTGTATTTTATTGGTTAAATTATGCATTTTCAGTGAAAAATACAACCCTGAAAGTTTTGAGCAGTTACTCGAAAAATAGGCAGTATTGAGTACTCGGTACTCAAATACTCAATACTTTTACAACACTACTTTGAAGGTGTTTTTACCGTTTTTTTAAGTTCTTAATCAATAGTTAAAAACAACAACAATTTTTGGTTGATTTTACCGTAAAATGTAGTGGACGCCTAAACAACAACAAATGTAGTTGTTTTAACTGTCTTTTGTAGTGGTATCTACCGTCATAATTTTTTGACTATTCACTTTATGGGTCCCTAGACCAATATTTCGACGTGTTACAAACGGAATGACAAACTTATATGTACCCTCTATCACAAAAGTGTAGGGTATACAAGAAAAATAAAAAAATAAGTGCGATGAAAATCAGAATATCAATTCTTAATTCGATCAAATGGTGTTCAAGTTACGGCCTTTAAAAAATTCCGAAAATTGTTAAACTTTCAAAGTCAAAATTTGAATCAAATCCTATCATTTTATTCCGTGGCGCCCTTCGATTTAATTTGGATTTTGGAAAGTTTTCACCATAAATTTGGATTTTTGGAAAGTTTTCACCATAAACTCAAAACTTTGATGGAAGTGGGCTACGGGTTGAAATTATTTGATTTGATTAAATGGTGCGTCCTAGAGGGGTCCATTGTGAGACTGACCTCCATTTTTTATTTAATTTGTTTAACGTAAGAAAACCCGTAATTTTTTGAAATTTTCAAATACCGATATCTCGACAACAGTTTGAGCGATTTAAATTCGCCTGTGCCGAATTTAATTCCGCTCCAAAATGTTAAAAATTTAATAAAATAAAAACAAAAATTGTCAAGGACGTTTGTTTTTTGAGGGGGCGGAGTTCGGTATGGGACTTTGGGGGACACCTTTCACGATTTACGTTTGTTACGATTTTAGGCGTTTAAAAATTTTGTATATATTTAAAATCATTTTAAACAATTTCCCCACAATATAGCCGCATTGCCAAAAATATTTTTTTATACCCTCCAACCACAGTATGGGGGTATACTCACTTTGTCATTCCGTTTGTAACGCATCGAAATATCGGTCGGGGACCCCATAAAGTATATATATTATTGATCTATGATAGATTCTAAGACATTCTGTGAATGTCCGTCTGTCCGTCCGTCTGTCTGTAGATAACACAATGCAGTCCAAAATAAAACAGCTAGACTCCTGAAGTTTGGCACAAATATGTCTCATGTTCATAGGCAGGTTAAGTTCGTGAATGGGAAAAATCGGGCCAGGGGGAAAAAGTTCCCCCTTAATGAACTGAACTAACATTTTAAAAAATACAATTTTTGTACATGTTTTTTTTGTATTTTTCAAGGTTGGCAATCGAAACGAATAACGGTATCGATATCGGTATTGGTATCGATTTTTTATTTATTTCGGTATCGGTATCGGTTACGGTATTTCAGTTGAATCGGTTACGGTATTACCGATACCGAAACGTCAATACCGGTACGTACCGGTATTATCGAAAAAATGCTAAAAAAAAAAAAACGTATAAAAACTTTAAAAAAATTTGTAAAAACAAGTTGTTAAGTTAAATTAGACTTGGACGAATCCATCAACACCCTCCACAATGGCCTTCTAAATTGAAAGTTAATTTTCTAACGTGAATCAAATTAACAATTTTGATTAGAAATATTTTATTTTGAGTAAAAAACTTTTTTTAGTCATTTTTGAAAAAAAAAAAAAAATTGGCAACATTTTTTTTTGAGTGTAAATTTTTTTTCGAGTGTAAGTTTTTTTTTGTTTTAGTACAAATTTTTTTTTAGTGACAAGAATACTTTGTAAAATATTTTTCTGACTCATAAATTGTTTTAAAGCTGGTTTAACGATTGTTGAAAACAACAAGTGAATTTAAGGTGAAACCAATCTGAAATCACGGTTTTCTTAATAACTTTTGAACCACTGTACCGATTTGGCTAAAATTCAATACGAACCAGGCCAGGGGAACGGAAAATATATATGGCAAGCTTCAGCATCCTCAGGAATGCCTTTCGAAAGTTAGCGTGTTTTTTATCTCGAAAATTCACTAAAAACCGTTGCCGAAATTCAGCCTTTTGCTCATTTAGTACATAAATATAAGGCCGTATAGATTTTTACCTTTCTTTTTTGTTTGAGCTGAAAAGGGACCAATAAGTTTCTATTGGGTGTAGGGTTTCTATTCGGGAAAAAATTCCCGGGAATTCCCGGGAAATATTTTTCTAAAAATCCCGGGATTTTTTCCTCGGGAAATTTTGGGAATTTGTCTATAACTTTTTTTAAAAAATGTTTATCAAATTAATATAATTTTATATGATTTATTGAAATAAAATTATAACTTGGATAATATTTAAATTATTGCAGAAAAATAGTTGGGATATGCTTCAGGTTGCATAAAAGTATTTTAAACAAACCACCTTTCTAGCCCAAAATTCCACAAAAGTTCAATTTTTTTAATGATGCATATTTAAATTTAATTGATATTTTGGCATGGATGTCTTGAAACAGTTATTTAAGTAATATGAAGGTAAGGTAATATGAACGTTTTTCGAAATGTATCTTTAAAAAACAATCTTTATTATGATTGCTTTTACAAACACAAAAATTCTAAAAATCATAAATTCATAAACAAAACACATTCTTTATGGAGTGAAAATAAGCCAAGGCGGGTGTTTTAAATTGAAAATTGCGGCCATATTTTGAAAAATAATATTTTATGTATGATAAGATTTTGAATTTGTTTTAATCAAAAAATTCCCGGGAATACAATTTTTTTAAAACGCTTTCCGGGGAATTGAAAAAGTCCGGGAATTTAGAAACCCTAATGTCAAAATGTTTCCATAAAATATATTTTCCTCCCGCATCGCGGTTAAAGTAAGAACCCCAACAAATTACATATTTTATCTTATTTCTAGGCAACCAAGTTTTTTTGTTGGTGTTATCTATTTGGAAAAATAGGTGGGGGGGTGAAATAAAGCCATAGGCAATAAGGCCATATGGCCTTATTTCCCAAAGAGTTGAGAAATAAGGCCATATGGCGTTATTACCAACCACTGTTGGAAATAAAGCCATATATGGCTTTGTTACTCATTTAAATATTTTTTTAAAAATGTTCATCATTATTTTGCGGAGAGTGTAGAAATATATTTCCACGTAAATCCTGCTACCCAAAAAAAAATTATTTAGCGAAGCCTGTAAATTAATTTATGGAGTTTGAAATGGCGTACGGACATAGCGCCCAAGGTCTTATCGCCCAAAACCGTAAATGTCATATCGCCCAAGCTGCGACATATAGCCCAAAATGATAGGTCTAAAAATGTTACTTCTCGCAAAACAAAATTGTCAAAAAATCCGAAATATTATATTTGGGCGAAATGTCGAACTTACGACTTCTATGATTTGTGTTTTTGTAATAAAGATTTTTTGCGTAGCCGGCCTTCGGCCGGGCTTAGGGATTACATACTCCATGCATTAAACCCACCCTCTCTGCAAACCAAAGCTATTTTGGTTATCAGGCCTTTTTGAGGCATAACAAATTTGATAGCACAAAGGCCTGCTACCCTAGAAAACTTTACTTTGCGGAGAGGGTGGGTTTAATGCATGGATTTTCTAATCCCTAAGCCCGGCCGAAGGCCGGCTACACAGAAAAACTTTTTTGTTAAACAATCTTTAAATTAAAAACCCTGCCAATAAAAAATTGGTGCCTCTAGACCCCTCTAAGTTCCGAGGTTCCTGGTATATGTGGTTTTTTAATTTAAAGATAGTCAAAAAAAAATTTTTTTCTGCGTAGCCGGCCTTCGGCCGGGCTTAGGGATTATAAACTCCATAAATTAATTTAGCGGCTTCGCTAAATAATTTTTTTTTTGGTTAGCAGGATTTACGGGGAAATATATTTCCATATTTTTAACTGATATGGCTTTATTTCCACTTTGGTTGCAAAATCAATATGACTTTATTGCTCAATCGTGTTGGTAATAAAGCCATATGGCCTTATTTCCCATTGAATTGAGAAATAAGGCCATATGGCCTTATTGCCTATGGCTTTATTTCACCCCCCCAAAATAGGTATTCCCTGTCTAGACAAGATCACATTCAAAAATATTGCAAACATTTTTTTTCGCGAATTATGGGACCTTTATGGACGATTTCTACGAGTTAATCCACTTCAAAAAATTATGCTATGGTGGAAAACCTCTTGCTAGTATTCAAAATGCCTTCCCCGAAGTCCTGTAAATATCAAAAAAATCCTTGGACACCCACATCACGGTTTAAATAAAAATCCCCAAAAAACTATACTATACAAAAGGGGTCCAGAAAGTTTCTATTGGGAGTCAAAATGAATCCATAAAAATTTCGTGAAAATCATTAATTTTCTTTTGCTCTCGCATCGCGGTTGAAGTATGGATTTTTTTAATTTTTTTTTAATTCAGGATGTGGGTGCCAAAAGATTTTTTTGATTTTTATGAGACTTCGGTGAGGCATTTGGAGTACGATTTTTTATTTACAAAAACCAAAAAATTTACAAACTTTCTATTAATTTTTTTTTTTTAAACATGGTTTTTAAGAAAAACCGTTTCAATACCGGTACGTACCGATACCGAAGGAAAAGGTTTTTGGATACCCGTATCCGATACCAAAACTGAGTTTCGGTATTGGTATTGGTACCGGTATTCAATTTAAAGGGTTTTGAAACGGATAACGGTATTAAAAAGGTATCGATTGCCAACATTGGTATTTTTGTTAAATAAATGAAACATACTGACCCCTCACCCCCCTCCCCCCCCCAAAACAAACCCCCCTGACAATTTTTTTTTTTTAATTTGTTTACCATTTTGGAGGGTATAAAAGATTCGGCACAGCCGAATTTCACGCTCTCACTTGTTTTATATGGAGTTTAACAGATTTTTTCACGTGAACATGAACAGCTTATGCACCTTTAAGCAATACAATTTTTTCATTATTTAAGCTATTTTTGAATATCCATGCCCACAAAATAGGGTGAAAAAACAAAATGTCCCAGTCCTTTCGGTCCAAGTGCAGGACTTTAAATGTTTTCTATTTTTATTTAAAAATAAAAATTGTTTTATTCAATCTTTAAAATATTATATATTGAGTAGGTTCATTCTACTAGTTCGAGGTAATTTTTTCTTTACGAATTAAAACTATAATATTCTCATAGAATAATTTTCCAGAAAATTATTTTTCTATTTTAAATTTATTTATGTTGGTCATTTTTGCAAGTCTTGGCCGACACGTGTTTCGGAATTTGTCAGATTCCATTGTCAAAACTATTTAGAAAATATAAAAACCCTATACTACAAGTAGCATAGGGAAATTTGTTTGTATTTGTTTTTTCTTTAATTTATTTAATTATAATTCTTCTATTTACAGATCGTATGACAAATTTCTTTTCGTGGAAAGGTTTTCAAGTGTCTACAAAACTATCATATGCCATATATTTAACACAATTTCCCATATTCTTTTATAATGTCGGACGTCGTCGTCACATACATCATTATTATAATTTTGTTACAACAATTGTAAGTTTACATTTTTAATTTTTTATATATTTTTTTTAAATTTTTAATTTCTTTTTTTCGGTTACAGCTTGATACCAATGAATATATTTGCATATTCTTAGCATCCGTTGCATTAACCGTTCTTTTTGATGCTCCTTTCCAAAATATCAAAAAGATTCTTATTAAACGCCCAGCCATTACCAAAGTTTCCCCAAGCCTAAGTAAAGGCAACAATACTGATTCCTGTGATGCTAGCCCTGAAAAAGCGCTAAATACTTCAACGAAACATTTACACTCTGATTAGTTTTTTGTATGTGTTTTATTAGTTTAAGTTTGTTTGTATTGTATTTAGTTGAAATTAGTTTTTAACATTATTTAATTATTATTTTAATTAATTTTATTTATAAATTAAGTTATACCTGATTTATTTTTTTCCTGTACATATGTATAAAACAACAAAACAATATTGTTAAGATATTGTTAATTATTTTGGAAGCAAAACTTCTTAGTCACTTTTTTTTATTATTATTAATATTGTATTTAATTATTAAGCCATAAATGTTCAAAGGAATTTATAAACAAAACAAAAAACTATTAAATATTTAATTAAGCAAATTATTAAGTGGAATTAAGATTCAAATCTAAAATTAAAACGCTTGTATTAAATAAAAAAAAACGAAATTATACAATTTTAGTATTATTATTTAAATTTGAAAGTACAAAGTAATAAATCAGGTAGGAATACTGAACCGAATTTTTAAATATCTTTCACAATGTTAAACAGAGTAAGATTTTTATTAAAACTTAGATAGTATTTTTGATATTTTTTAATTTTTTAAAAAAAAATTTATAAAAAAAAAAATTAAAAATAAAAACTAAAAAATTTATAAACAGATTTATAAAATTAATTTCCCAGAGACAAAATTTAAATCTGTCATATTCAATAAACCTGTTCTTAAAATCAATGTTCGTTTTTACCACTTGGATAGGCCCAATTTTACTTATTAGCAGATACAGGACCTTAATGCATTAAAAAAATTTTAAAATATGCACTAAAAACTATACAAATATGCACTCAAAATTATAAACATTGTACATTTTCACTTTTATGAACAAAAATCTCCACATTATACAAAAATTTCATTTCGATTTTTATTTTTTTTGTTTTTTTAATAATTTTTTACGTTTTTAGCTCGAAAAAGTTCATAAAAAATCGAAAAAAATCTTAAACTAAAATTTTATACAAAATATGGCCCAAAAATATGCATTTATAGCAAGGATGGGTACCAATTCGATAAAAGTATTGGTATTGGTTTTTAAAATTATATTAGTATTGGTATAGGTATTGGTTTTCATTTTTTGTTGAATTGGTATAGGTTTCGGTATTGGTTTTGAATTATTTAGGTATTGGGTATTGGTATTGGTTTTAGCCTCGAATCGGTATCGGTTTTTAATAAGTATTGGTATTTATCTTATATCGGTTTTGGTATTTGCATGCAAAAGGTTTTGTCGTTAATATTAATTAATTTTTTTTTGTCCGCCCCACAGTGCACACTGGGGCAAGATGGTAGGTTTTTTGGCCAAAAGGCTCTACAGGTCGTAAATGTTAACCGATTTTTTTGAAATTCAGAATATAAGCCTATATTAAGGTAATAAATAAGTGCCTTGAAAGTTTTTAAAATCGGACCTACAAGGAAACTATTTCAGGGTGGACACTTCATTTTTAATAAAATTTACAGATGTTATAGATCAGCGGTTACCAACCTATGGTACGCGTACCACTTGGGGGTACGCGAAACTGTCTCGGGGGTACGCAAAATTTTAGAAGTTTTGACATTCGTTTTAGAATAACCTTTCAATGCTGGTTCCGCATCTGGCTTCCAAAGTTTTCCATAACGTCAGGTTTTTAAGAAAGTTGAGGTCAAATTTAAAAAAAAAAAATATTTTTGTGCAATTTAGAGAGGATTTTTTGCGATATTTTTGGATGATATTTTTGAGACGGGTTGTGATAGAGTGGAAATTTTGGTACCATTTTTTTAAGTTCAAAGTGCCCTTTCATTGTATATGCGAGGGTGTTTCATTTGAAAAGTTACGGAATTATTGATCTGCCCTTGTATTAAAAAAACATTAAAAAAAAATTAAAAACATTATATGGTTTTTGGAACTTTTTGTAAGACATCTGTTGTTTTAAGTTTTGGTGTAGAATCAACTGTGAAATCAGATTTGCAATAATTTTAGCCGTTTTTGTTTTGCAGAAAAATCTGCTCAAAATCAGCGTTTTCAGATGCATTGAACAACTCCAAGGAGCGAAGATTTTTCCATTTGCCACTTTTGTTTTGATCTCCCTAAATCCTTCAAAAAAATTATAATACCCGCTGATCAAAAATTTCAAAACTAACTCTAATATTTATGTGTAAAGTTTTTTTAACGAAAAAAACTCGTTTGGGGGTACGTGGGTGATAAAATTTAAAATAAGGGGTACGCGAGCCAAAAAGGTTGGTAACCGCTGTTATAGATGAAACAAATGAAGAGAAACTTGTCTTTTGTATATGTATTTGAATTAGAGATGGTCTGTGATAGAGTTTGCAAAACGATTAAAATCGTAATCGTAATCGCGATTAATCGCATCAATTAATCGTAATCGTAATCGACAAAAAAATCATGCGATTACGATTAATCATTTTCTATGAAATACACTGTTTTTAAAACGAATTTCAATCATCCAGAAAAATTTTCCGTTCCAAATAATCGGTTCCGGAACTCATCATATTACCCTGTAACCGATTATACTTAACATTGCAGAAATTGTCCCGAATGCAATCGTGTTTAAGAGCAAGTAGTTTTTTTGAAAAATAATTTTACATAAACAGTTTTGTTGTGTTTACCGTAGAATATATTCAGAAATCTATTTAATAGGAATCGGTTCCAAACAATTTTCGTGATACAATAGATTCTTCAATATATATTCTACGGTAATGAATACAAAATTTTCTATGTAAAATTATTTTTCAAAAAAACTACTTACTGTAAAAAACGATTGCAGTTGGGGCAATTTCAAACAAAAATCATTGATTCTGGAATGTAAAGTAGAATTTCAGGATAATATGATGCGTTCTGGAACCGATTATTTGGAATTCCACTGCGTTATTAGGGGCACCCCCGAGTGTTGGTTCAACGTAAAAAAATTAAAATATGAATCTTAGTAACTCCTCAGATTTGTTTTTAAATATATTCAAAAGGCTTTGGCCGGATTTGGTCAAAAGATTCGGACATGAAATTTTGTTAGAAAACGTTATTTTTTAAACTTTGACCGCTGGTTGCTGATGATGCCTTTGTAAAATTGTTTAATAAATTTAGCCACAATCAGATCTTCACTGGCCTTTGGCAAGTATTCCGGCACGACACCGCGGAATTTTTGCTGAACTGGAAGCAGCTTTTGGAAAGAAATCACGAGTCAAAAAGCACATCCAAACCATCTGAATGCATGCATGATTTCTGTGGGCGAGGTTAACTTTTGGAGCACTCTTTGGTAGCACATATAAAGGGCTGTGTGAAATTTTATCAACAAAAAATTTTATAAGTTTAAAAAAGAAATCTTAACAAAAAATTCACAAGAGCACTATTTCGAGGCTATAGTAAAAATACCATTAATATACAAAAAATTTCGATTTATTTTTGTCTGGAAAGTTCGAAAGTTTATAATTTTATTTCTTAAAAATAATAATTATTGTATTTTTGTGCGTTATGAAATGTAAATTTTAAAAGAATTTTTTAATAAAGCTATTGCAACTCAAATTATTTTAAGAATTCGATTAATCGTTAATCGCGATTAACGGCAATTTTTTTAATCGTAATCGCGATTACGAAATATCTCGATTATTTGCAAACTCTAGTCTGTGATCCCGTAAATTGCGTGACTCAAAAAACCACGTGATTCATGCGTGAGCGATTTTTATTTAAATCACGTGATTATAGAGTGATTTTCATTTAAAATAAGTACTATATTAGGGTAATAAATAAGTGACTTGAAACTTTTTGAAATCGGACCTACAAGGAAACTATTTCAGGGTGGACACTTCATTTTTAACAAAATTTACAGATGTTATAGATGAATCAAATGAAGAGACACTTGCCTTTTGTTTAAGTATTTGAGTTGGAGATGGTCTCTGGTCCCGTGATTCACGCGTGAGCGTAAATAATTTTCATTTAAATCATTTGGTTATAGAGTGATTTTCATTTAAGTCAAGTGACTATATTAAGGTAATAAATAAGTGCCTTGAAACTTTTTGGATTCAGACCTACAAGGAAACTTTTTCAAGGGTGGACACTTCATTTTAAATAAAATTTACAGATGTTATAGATTAAACAAATGAAAATACATTTGTCTCTTGTTTATGTATTTGAATTGGAGATGGTCGCTGGTCCCGTGATTTGCGTGACTCAAAAAAGTGATTTTCATTTAAATCACGTGATTGTGAGTTGAAAAATTCTGAGTGAGTGTCCACACGCAAAAAAATATTTTGCCAAGCGCTTGGGAGGAATAACGTTAAACAATATTTTTTCGTATATTATGCAAAAACTTATAACATTTTACCATGCGTTTGCTTGTTTTATCTTAAAGTTAGTAAAATTATGCAAGCTCATGGGAAATTTCTTGAAACGTTTGCACAGTTAGGTATAATTATGCAAGTGCTTGGTAAAATATTATTAGTTCTCGCATAATATACGCAAAAATCTTGTTTAATGTGATTCCTCCCAAGCGCTTGGTAAAATATTTTTTTGCGTGTAGAGAGTGAGTCGAATTTTTGCGTGAGGGATGTGTTTTTTTTTTTTTTGAAAAACCCCTTTTAAAAAAAAATATTTTTTAGCAGTATTTGCATTTAAAATTAAGACAAACTTTAAACTAAATAGTACATGCTTCACCCATTTTGGACAAAGATTAATTTTTTTTTTTTTTTTGGAAAAAGGTACCTTTTTAGTAAAATTAGCACCGGCTGATCTCAAAACTCTTGTAAAAAAAATTTAATGTTCCGTTATTCCAGAAAAGCCTGTATTTCAACTTTTTATGCAATTTTAATATTTGAATTTATTTGCTATTTTATTAATTTATTTCGTTATTTTCAAAATAAATAGTTTCAAAATGTTTCAATTAGTGGAATTTGATAATAAATTAAATCTAAAAAAAATTAATATTAATTAATAAAAAAAATAAGAGCCTAAACTAAAAAAATGCAAATTTTTCGTTTTTGCTTGAAACAATTTCTGTGCTGATGCACATTGCATTTAATGCACATACATATAAATTCCGGTGGTCAAGGGGAGATATTTTTTAATTGCAGAAAGATGAGACTTAACATTTGTAACAAAATATACCTGAACTTCATCCTTTTCATACATAAATATTTTTTTTTTTACGATTTTAGATCTTTTGCCAATTGCGATTACACGGGTCAATTTTTTTCTTATATGGGGTTCACACTTACGACCTTAAACAAGTTGTTTAACAAAACACCAGTAACAGAATAAAAACGTAATGGATACAGAAAAAATAATTTTTTAAACACGTAGCCCTTAAAGTTTCAAAAATAGCAAGTGTGAACTGCACATTATGCGTTCTTAAATTCTTATATAATATGACTGTGCCTCTAATATAACAATAAATTTTTTTTTTTTGGATTGTGACATAAAATTTTGTAACGTCTGCTTGATTAAAATTTTGGAATTTCCAAAAAAGGACATTAGTATTTTTTTTTTACAACGCAAAGAAGAGTGCAGTGACATTCAATGTTCATATATCAAATATTAACAATGTTTGCAAAAGAAAAAATTTCATTACAGAAAAGGTCTAAATTTTTTAAGATCTACTTTTATTAGGGGTCATAAAAACCGTGACAAAAAATATTTGTTTTATGTTTTTATGGCTTTTAAAATTCAAGTAGCTAACTCCTTTTTGTTATGTGACATTGCATGCAAACGATTACTGATCGATGTAACATCTTTTGCAATTCGTTAGTCAGGTAAAACCTAATAATGTGATGGAAAGAAAATGTTTGACGTCACAATTAAAACAAACGAAAATAAGAATACAAAAAACCGAAACAAAACCGATACGAAAGTAGAAAAAAATTAATTGGTATTGGTTTTTTATTGGTATTGGTTTTGAAGAATAAAAGTATTGGTTTTTAATTGGTATTGGTAGTGGGAATCGGTATTGGTTTTTTATCGGTATTGGTATCGCACAAATAAAGGTATTGGTTTTTAATTGGTATTGGTTTTCAATTTGAATTGGTATTAACGGGTATTGGTATCGAAAAGGTATTGGTACCCATCATTGATTTATAGTGAAATAATAGCGTAATATGCATTTTCAACATTATGCCATTTTAAAGCAAATTCTTTGATTTGCAAAGATATTTGGTTTATGCTAACTAATGTAAAAAACTTGCATTTGCATGAAAATCCTTACCTTGATTCATTGGCGTAGATAGCCCAATTTTAGCCCCCCCCCCCCCCAAAAATTTTAATCATTCACAATTTTTTTTTTAATAATTTAATGATTTCATTAATTTTTGCAACAATAAATAATACTAATGAGTTTTAGAACTCGTTATGATTATTCTACGAGTCTCAAGGACTCGTAATCATTATTATATTAGAATCTAACAGTTTTTCCCATTGAAAAATAGTCTGAATTATTGCAAAAAGTTTTATGTGAATCTGATGTTTTTGTCAGTAATAAAAACTTCCGCGAATCTTAGGGTTTTAACTTCAGGAAAACATTTTTACATTCTAAGTGACTTCTTTGATTTTAAAAAGTTTCTAAATTTTAAGGGGTTTTTTAATAAAAAAGTTTTTCCTATAGTAAAATATAGGAAAAACATTCAAAATCTTAAAAACTTCAAAATCTTTAAAAAAAAAATTTAACTAAATATTACCTTTTAACCAATGCATAAGAATTTTGTATCTAAAGTTGGGTTTTCAAATATCCGAAATTTTATAATTGAAAATTAATTACCAAATTTTGCAAAAAATGTAATCTGTACAACGAACAATTTTTCAGTTCTAAAATTTTATGGAAAAAGGTATTCATTCTCCAAATATATCTGGGAGTTCTAAATTTCCGAAAAATCTTCAGAATCAAAATTTGTTAAAAAAAAGAATATGAATTTTGAACCGCTTTTGGAGGGCATTCGTTTCTAGGACACCTAGACGCATGTTAAAGGGAACGTTTCAAAAATAGGTCTGGGTTTTTTTATTAAAAAAAAAATACCAAAAAATTCAAAAAAATCTGGGGGGGGGCCAAGAGCCAAAAATGTTGTTTTCCTACGCCAATGCCTTGCTTATTAGCAGGGACAGAAACTTCATGCACTCAAAAGCTATGTTTTATGCGCCTAAAATATGCACTCAAATCTTTGAAATATGCACTAAAAACTACAAAAATATGCACTAAAAATTATAAAAATAGTGCATTTAAAAAAAAAGAAATTTTTAATAATTTTTTACTTTGTTAGCTTATTGTTGAAAACAAATCATAACAAATGCAACATTTTTATGCTACAAGAAGTTCAAAGTCCTGCATTTGGACCCAGAGAATTAATGGGCGGGGAACATTTTTTTTTTTTAAATAATGATACAACTTGTTTTTCTTTTGTGCAAAAATCATAAGAATGAATTTTTGAACACATATTCGAGAAGAAATTTCCCCCCCGAATTATCACTACCGACCCCCCCCCCCCCCCCCTAAAAAAAGAAACGCCCCTGCAATTTTTTTTTTTATTTTTTTGCATGTTGGAGGGTATAAAAGATTCGGCACAGCCGAATTTAACACTATTACTTCTTTTAAATTATTTTTTTAACCAGCCCAAAAACACTGAAATCGGAGGAAAATTTGCTAACAAGGAAAGTCTTTCACAGGACACCCACCGATTGTCCTGAAACTTAAATATAGGAAAGAGGGGAGCAAAATAAGAGTTACCTGTTTTTTTGTAGCTGCCCAGTCTCACATTTAGCGGGTCAAAGGGGAGGGGGAAAAACTAGATTTTTTTCGTTTTTTGAGAATTTTTTTTCATTTCTTCAAAAGAAACTATATGAACATTTTATACAGGTCGAAAGGGGTAGTTTATGTGGAGATGGGGTAGTTTATATGGAGATGTATATACGCACGACCGCCAAAATCATATCGTCACCTAAATGCAAAAGGACCTAACTAACATTTTATTAATTTTACAGGAGAAGCAAAAAACAGTATTGAATGATATTTTAAATTTGTTAATAACTTTGTTGTTTTTTAATGAATTTTGCTAAAATTTTGTGAGGACGTTTTTTTAATGAATCAAAATCAATCAAAAAATATTAAAAAAGTTTTTTTTAGTTACGTCCATTGGCGTTTGCCCAAAATAACATGTTCTTAAATGTTGGGTATAAAATCGCTAATTTTTATTATGCAGCCCTAATTTTTTGTGGAGATAAAATAATCCAGAACCAATCAAAAAACTGATTTTGATTTTTTTTTTGTTATGTAATAATCTCTATCAAAATTAAGCTTACCCGTATTTTTTCGTTTGGCGAAATTAATACTAGTTCGGCTTTTATACGGATTTTACCGAAAGCCCTTATTTTTTTCCATAAGGTGCAACCCTTTTATAAATTTGAGATTGGGCAGCTATTTTATTTATTTTTTCCCCCTCATTCCCATATTCAAGTTTCAGGGCAATCGGTGGGTGCCCTGTGAAAGACCTTCCTTATAAGTTGTACGTACTTTCCCTGACCATTATATCGAAATTTTTTAAATTGGGCCGCTGTTCCAAAAAAAGTAATTCACAAAAAAAATGTGAAAATGAAAATTTCCGAATTTTTTTGGTGTTCTAGATTTCACATCTGAATTTCTTTTTCGTTTTGTTTCACATAAATAAAATTTGGTGAAATTAAAACGAATGCACTTTTTTCCTTAGAATTTTTTAAATTTAAATTATTCGATTTCAACTTCAAATGAAAACGTGATCAACAAAACACTAAACTTGATTTCATGTGATTAGGAAATTTTCATGTGAATTAAAAAGTTGTGAAAGACAGAACAGAGGCCTTGGAAAATTTTTTTTATTTTCAAAAATTTTTTTATGCCGCTGTTCCAAAAAAATTAATTCACATAAAAAATGTGAAAATGAAAATTTCCGAAATTTTTTGGTGTTTTAGATTTTACATCCGAATTTCTTTTTCGTTTTGTTTCACATAAATAAAATTCGGTGAAAATAAAACGAATGCACAATTTTATACCCTCCAACCACAGTATGGGGGTATACTCACTTTGTCATTCCGTGTGTAAGGCATCGAAATATCGGTCTAGGACCCCATAAAGCATATATTTTATTGATCAGTGATCGATTCTAAGACATTCTAGCGATGTCCGTCCGTCCGTCCTTCCGTCCGTCTGTCCGTCTGTAGAGGACACGATACAGTCCAAAATAAAAGAGCTAGACTTCCGAAGTTTGGCACGAATATGTCTTATATTTCTAGGCAGGTTAAATTCGGAAATGGGCAAAATCGGACTAAGGGGAAAAAAGTTCCCCATTGGAGAACTAAACCAACCTAAGAAAAACCGCCTTTTTTGAAGGGTTTTTTGTACTTTTGCTAAGTAAATGCAACATTCTTATCTCCGAAGAAGTTCAAAATCGCAAGGGGAAGGTGCCCCTTAACGTCTCCCACCAAACCCCCCTCCCCCCCCACCAAAAAAAATACGCCCCTGGATTTTTTTATATTGTTTTTTTACATATTGGAGGGTATAAAAGATTCGGCACAGCCGAATGTAACACTCTCACTTGTTTACATTGTTTTGTTACATTTTGGAGGGTATAAAAGATTCGGCACAGCCGAATGTAAACTCTCACTTGTTTCTTATAATTTTTTAAATTTTAATTATTCGATTTCAACCTCGTATAAAAACGTGATCAACAAAACACTAAACTTGATTTCATGTGATAAAAATAAAATAAACAATATACAGTCGAACCCGCTTATAACGAACACCGAGGGACCAGTAAAAATAGTTCGTTGTAAGAGAAGTTCGCTATAAGCGGGGTATAGTTTTTATCAACCTATAGTTTTATTTCCAAAAAATAGATCCAATTTTGTTTTATTTGATGTTTTTTTTTGAAAATAATCTGCTTATTGAGAAGAAATCAATAAAAATATAAACAAATTCTATGAAAATTTTTATATAACCAAAAAAATTCCAACCTTATGTAAGTTTGATAAACATGATTGCCAACCATTAAAAAATATTTACGGGAGTTCGTTATAAAAAGGGCAATATACACGAAATTGTGTTCGTGGAACCATAATAAACAGTTCGTTTTAACCGAGAATTCGTTATAACCGAGTTCGTTATAAAAGAAGTAGTTTGTGTGAAAATTGATGCTAAAACGTCGGGACTTTAGAATTATTTCGTAATAACCGAGAATTCGTTATAACCGAGTTCGTTATAACCGAGTTTGACTGTATATTTTTTTTTTCAAAAAATTTTTCAGAAAAAAAAATTGAAGACCAAATTTTTTCCAATTTTAAAAAAAAAAAAAGTTGTGAAAAATAAAATAACGAATTTTTTTTTTTTTTTTTAAACTGAAAATTTTTCAGAGATCAAAAAAATAAAATTAACTACTTTAAATAACTGTTACTACATTACAGTACCTTTTTGTTAGTTATTCAAAAAAAAACGACTTAAAATAACTAACAGCAATAGTTGTTTGATATTTTTTATACAAAAATAACTGACTTTGTAGTTGAAAACAACTAACTACTGTAAAATATACAAACATCTAACATGTAGTAACTTACATAATTTTTTAAGTGTATTTTTTATTTTTATGAAATTTGAGGGAATTATGTGAATATCGAAAAGGTAGTATGTATGGGGAATACAAAAAGGACTGACCCGATTTCTTTGAAATGAATGATGATTCATGCATACAAGATTTGATTACCAAAACGATATCTATCATATTACGTTTATTAGAGCCATTTAAGCTAAATTCAAAGGGGCGTTTGTACAGGGGCTAGGTCTTAACATGGACCGATTTTTTTCCAATTTCAAAAGGCTTCGTCCTTGGGCCAAAAGATGATCAACTTTGAAATTTTATGTCAATTGATTGAAAATTGCGAACTGTATCGTGCTTAAACTGTTACATGGACCGAATAGACGGACGGATACCTGTTAATCGACTCAAAAAGTAATTCTGAGTCGATCGGTATACTTAAAGGTAGGTTTAGGACCAATATGTCGGGTAGTTACAAACATTATGACCAGTGTGGTGTAGGGTATTAAAATGTGAAAATAAAAATTTATGAATTTGTTTGGTATTCCCAATTTCATTTTCAAAAGTTTTTCTAGTTTTGTTTCACTTAAAGCAGGGTTGGCAACCGAAACGAATAACGGTATCGGTAACGGTATTGGTATTACATATTTTTTATATCGGTAACGGTAAAGGTAACGGTATTTTCGATTATTTCGGTAACGGTGAACCGTTACCGAAACATCAATACCGGTACGTACCGGTATTATGAATAAAATGTTAACAAGCCACAAATTTGTTTAAAATGCGTAAAAAAAATGTTTAAAAAAATTTAAAAACTGTTAAATTCTGTACCTTAACTATACATAATTATATTTGTACTAGTTTAAATACTATGAATTAACTCAGAATTATATTAAAACATTCACGCAATATTGAAATTCAACAAATACGAACACATGTTCGTAGTGCAGTGGCCGGCAGAAAGAGGGAACATTTTTACATTTTTCTAAGACATAGCCTCATCTACCCGCTTTTTTAAATGCTACCATGACACTTAATAAAATATTTGTATTTTTAATGCTCTCAGTTGCGAGTTTCGTTGAGGTTCGGGTTGTCTACGTGCAAATAGCCAATTTCATTATGCACCTGGGTGCAATGGGTGCCGACCACTGTCGTATAGTCCAATAAGCAAAAAAATCTGCATTTTGCGCCATATGAGAAATCTGCATTTTAAGCCATATGAGAAATCTGCTGATTATAGCTGACGCTGTTTGCTAAATTTCTGTCTGGATAATCTAGGTAGAATCTGCTGAAGAAACCGTCAAGACAGCAGACAAATCTGCTGATTTTAATAGAGAAATCTGCTGATTTCAAACAAAAAGCCTGAACTGTTTATTTGAAATCAGCAGATTTCTCTGTTAAAATGATCAAAATTGTTTGTCCTGTTGTTAAAAAAAATCGGCAGGGATAAAAAACTTGGCAAGGATGTTACAGGGGAGGTTTTTTTAAGGGGGAGGGTGGGCGGTATCGGAGGGACACCTTTAATGTTGCCATAGATGTCAAGAAATTAATTTTATTTACGCATAAATAATACAATTTTATCAATATTTAATTTAATTTGCTATAGTCAAGCCCCCAAACGGTTCGGACCGAAAAAAATCGCATTTTCTAATCTTGGTGAATGAACTTTACACGGCATAAAAATTTTTCATTTTCTAAATAAATAGACAAAAAATTAAATAAATATGTTTTTCTAGGGCTTTGTAAGTTTTTCCGGGGGGAACTTTTTTTCATCTGTTCCGATTTTCCCATTTCGGAACTTAACCCGCCTATGACCATAAGACGTATTCGTACCAGAAGAGTAGCACGTTTACTGTGGATCGTATCGTGTCTTTTACAGACGGAAAGACGAACATCACATACAATCGATCACTGATCAATAATATAAAATCTATATGAGGTCCAAGACCGATATTCGAATTTAGTTAATTGCGAATGTAATTATTGGTTGGATTAGCAATGAACAAAATTTGTTTTTTTATTTTAAGTATATTAAAAATATTTTAATATGTTTTTAATCCACGAAAAAATTAAAATAAGTAATATTAATGCAACCGAAACAAAACCGTTATAATACCGGTAAAAATCAAAATAAAGGTAACGGTTTTTTATCGGTAACGGTATTTAAAATTTTTTATTTCGGTATTGGTAACGGTAACGGTAGTCAATATTAAAGGGTTTTTAATCGGTAACGGTATTGAAAGGGTAACGGTAGCCAACACTGACTTAAAGTATGGTGAAAATAAAATGAATGCACTTTTTCCGTTTAAATTTGTTAACTTTTAATTATTCGATTTAAACTTCGAATAAAAATCTAAACAATAGAACACGGAATTCAATTTCATTTCTCCCACAAAAACATTAGAACCTGATAATTTTTTTAGATTCAGAGATATTTCCTTTAGAAAAATGTTTAGATTCCAAGACATTGTTCCGATAGATTCGAACACATTTTAATCTAGAAAATTCTAAGCTTAAGAAATTTTCAGTTAGAAGAAATTTAGAATATTTGGGCTCTAAAACAAACTTGGTATGCTCCCATTTAATTACCCCTCCAGAAAATGAGTGTAGAAAATTCAATTTGTATACCTTCATTTTTCCATTATAAACTGCTTGTTTATTATACTTTCAACAAGTTCACATTATAAAATACAAATTAAGTGGTCATAAAAACAAAAGACAAAGGCTGTTACACTTTACTCCAAGTCACCTTCACTAATTATAGATACATAGCATCTATTTAGATTGGGTGGCCTTTTTGGGCTTAGCTTGGGTGCCTTCACGGAAACCATTACGGAAACGACGTCTGACAACCTTCAAGTGAGCCATGCGGCCGGTACCAGTGGTCTTCCTCCTCTTGGCCTTAACGGACCAGTTGTCTATATAAAGAAAAACAAAGAAATTATTAGATTGAGGGGAAAAAATAAATAAAATAAATCTGAAATGTACTAAAACAAACAAAATGGTATTGAAGCATAAATGGCTAAATAACCAATGCGTTGTAAGCTTTAAATTTTTATATCTGCGTGCTTGGGACACATAGCTATGGCAAAAAGGCTAAGGACCTCAAAAACACAGACATTCCCGTCATCATATAAAAATAAATGAGGTTATGTTTTGTTTATTAAATGAGTGCATTATTTCTACTTACAGGAACGCAATTTAGCAGCTGGGTAGCCACATTGAGCACAAGTGGACTTTTGGATGTGATAAGAAGAACGACCGCAACGACGGCACAAAGTGTGCGTCTTATTATGGCGTTTACCAAAGCTGGATGTACCTTTCGTCTGTAAAAAAACAAAATCGATTAATATTACGCCATTAAATTGATGAATTTCTATTGTTTGCCGTCTTTAAATCTTTATTTATATTAGTTATTTTTCTTAAACCATCACTTCATTATTTTACATGTAAACACTAATTCATTTTTGCACAACTTCTGGAGTTTATTCACAACATACACTCAAAACACTTTGATTTTCATTTAGAGGAACTTGTAATTAAATTATTTTCATAGTTTTTGGATATTTTTAATATGGGATGGTTTAGAAATTTAAAGATTTAAAAAATTTAATAAAAGTACAAAAAAATCCTACCATCTTGGATCGAAAGACCGCAAAAGAAAGAGAGAAGAAAAAGAGACAAAACGAATTGCCACCAACTTCACATTTATTTGACAACTGTCAAAAATTTAAAGACAACCGCAGCCAACTTCGGGTGTATATGGATACTTAGTTGGCAACATGGAAATTAGTTTAAAACTTGACATATAGATGGAGCTACTGGAAAACACTGAAAAATAAAGTTGCATATTCTGTTTGAGTTCACGTGAAAAAATCATTTAGAGAATAAACACAATTGGAGCGGGAAGCGTTTTTCCGCAACTGTTCACACACGTTTTATATGACAACAAAATTCCGCCGCGTTTTTCCGCCAAACTAGATTGAATTCTATTTTTATGAGGACAATTGCGTTTTTCCGCTTCCCGCTCCAATTGTGATTATTCTCTTAAACTTCATATAAAAAAATTATTTTTTTCAACGCGGCTATATTGTAGGGAAATTGTATAAACAAATTTTAAGTATATATATAACCGCATAAATTTTGCAATTAGAGCATAGTACTCTGTTCAATTTCACGGGAAAAAATCTGTCAAACTCCATATAAAAAATTAAATTTTGGCAACGCGAGAAATTATAAGGAAATTATTAAAAAAAAGTTTCCACGCATTTAGATTATACAAAACAATTTAAATTGCCGTGAAAAGTGACATTTCAGTTTTTTTATGATCGTTTCTTTCTCATAATTTTCATAATTTTCAAAATTTTTTAATTTTTAAGTGTTTATTGCGATTTGAGCCGTTTAAAGGTACCTACAGACGACGCAATATTATGTACAACATTCAATTATATTGATGGTGTGTGGGTAAGATTGACCATTGTACAATCGTCAATATTACCCACACACTATCAATATAATTGAATATTTTCTACAATATTCAATTGTATTGGTCGTGTGTGGGTAAGATTGACCATTGTACAATCGTCAATATTACCCACACACCATCAATATAATTGAATATTGTACATAATATTGCGTCGTCTGTAGGTACCTTTAAAGTTTAAGTGAAATTTTCACCGTAAAAAACAGAGTACTTAGCTTTAAGCTAAGTACTCGGTTTTTTATGGTGAAAATTTCACTTAAACTTTAAATGCCTCAAATCGCAATAAAACTTTTAAAATTCAACAACTTTTGACAATTATAAGAAAGAAGCAATCATAACAAATTTGATATGTCACTTTTTCACGGCAATTTAAAAATGGGCTTTTAAGATTTGTTATGATTGTTTCTTTCTTTAAATATTTAAAAGTTTTTGTTTTTAATAGTTTTTATTATAATTTTATGTGTTTCAAAAATGTTTACGTGAAAAACAACTTACTTAGCTTAAATCATAGTAGTCTGTTCGATTTGACAGGAAAAAATCTGTCAAACTCCTTATAAAAAAAAAATTGGCAACGCGAGGAATTATAGGGAAGTTGTTAAAAAAAAAGTTTTCACGCATTTTTATTATACAAGACAATTTAAATTTCCGTGAAAAAGAGACATTTCAGTTTTTTTATGATCGTTTCTTTCTTTTAATTGTCAAAAGTTGGTGATTTTTGAATGTTTTATTAAGATTTGCGGCGTTTAAAGTTTAAGTGAAATTTTCACCGCAAAAAACAGAGTACTTATAGCTTTAATATTTAAAAGTTTTCGTTTTTATTAGTTTTTTTACGATTTTAGGCGTTCCAAAAATGTTCACTTCAAAAAAACTTAGTTTAAAGCATAGTACTCTCTTTTTCACGGCGAAAATTTCACTTGACTTTAAACGCATCAAATCTTAATAAAAAATTTATAAATCAAATATTTTTGACAATTCTAAGAAAAAAAATTGTCAAAAATTGTTGACTTATACATGTTTTATTACGATTTTAGGAGTTTAGAATTGTCGAAAGTTATTGATGTATAATTTTTTTATTACGATAATTGTCAAAAGTTGGTGATTTTTAAATGTTTTATTGCGATTTAAGGCGTTTAAAGTTTAAGTGAAATTTTCATCGCAAAAAACAGAGTACTTAAATTTAAGTCAGAACAGGGTATTAAACAAAATGCACACAAAAAAATATTTTACCAATAACTTGGTAGGATATGCGTTTTTAAAGTTTTTTACATTATTTATGAAAAATTTTGTAACATTTTACCAAGTTTTTGCAAAATTTTGGTTAAAGTTTGTAAAATTACACAAGGTTAAATACTCTTATGAATATTTTCTAAACTTTTATCAGAAACAAGCAAAAACTTGGTAAAATTATGCTATTTTTTGCAAAATATATGCAAACAACTTTAAAAACGCATATCCTCCCAAGTACTTGGTAAAAATTTTTTTGTGTGTGTTTTATTAAAAAAATTACAAGAATTCATTTGCAACGAATTCACTTTGTTAAGGTTCTGTTTTTATTTAAATATTGGTTGGCAATTCTAATTATTTTTTTTAACAGTTTGAAAAGCGCTGCTAAATATTTACCGTTGGTTTTTGTGAAAAAAATTCTTCTGCCTTCTGCTCCAATTGCTTGCTCAAAAAAATAAATTTGTTTAACAAAAATTTGGTAAAACGGACATAAACTTCGTGCATCATGAAACCAGTTAGTGCAATAGGTTCCGAAACTGATCTGTTGATGTGTCCATACAATGTATCGCATTTAATATTGCGCCATCGTTTTCAAGTACATCTTGTACGCTGCCGTAAATCTTATCCAAATGCAGAGGTGATAACTTGTCCATTTAACATTACACATCGAGTTAATAAATTGGAATTAGAGGTAAGTTTTGAAAATGCATACTTTCAATAATAGTTTATTAAGAAAAACAACCTTACTTTTTATAGTGGCATATTTCTATATGTACTGAACGTCAGTATTTTGAAAATTTTCGCCATCGCGAGGCCCCCATAATGGGTTTAACCTCTTCCATTGATCGCACCTTCTGTGGCACTGATTCTTTGCTACGCAATACTACTTTTAACATAGAAAATGGTGTTTCACTTTCCGGTGGAGAATTTGCAGAACCTTCAGAAACTTGGGACAATGAACCGGACACGCCCAGCTATAATCCCAATGACCACATTCACAAAGCAGAAGTTTTACGCATGCCTGTAGGATTGCAGCCAGCTCAGCGTAATGCTTTTCGTTTGGCTGAACGTAAACGTTTGCAGGCCTTAGCAAAATTTGAATAATAGGTTTAAAAAATTATCTTTGAAAGATATAATAGTCGTGTTTTTTTTAAATATTGGATTTAATTGTTAATTTGAATTCACGTCTTTAAATAAAAAAGATTGGAATGTTTTCAATTTCCATCACAATTCAGATAATTTTAAATTTAAATTTTAAAATATCTCATTAAAAGTACATGAGATATTTGCCTCAATAATAAATAATCTAAAATCTCGTTCAAACGAGATTTAAATAATTTTTATACAATACCTCCTTTGAAAGCGATTTTATCCAATCCAATCTCTATCATTTGTGCTTAATAAATCTCATTCAAACGAGATTTGGATCATTTTATACCCTTATAATTTCAATACGTTAGATTGAGATGATTTATATATATAAAAAGAAATGATAAAAAATTTAAATTTCGTTTGAACGAAATTTCAGCTATTAGATGTGATTAGGCAAAAAAAGTAAAAATAAATTCAAAGAAAAAAATCAACCATTTTTAAATATAAAAACATAAAATTAGTATTTTCCAATTTTTATTTTGAATGCATAAATTACACATTCAATATATTTTAATTAATTAGATATTCTTTTTGTTTGATAGCTATGTTTTAACTAAAACACGGATTCTGATGATTCTTGCTGACCATAAAGTAAAGTAAATCGAATTATAAAACGGTATTTTAACTAAAAACGTGTTTTAGAATAGCAATGCGTATGCATCGTATAAATAAAATTGGACAACGCTTCCAATTTTGTTTAAGATAATAAGCTTGTAAATCAGATTTTTAATCCAATGTTTAAAAAAGCACACATATACTTTGTAGAAAATAGTAGAATGTATATAAAAAAACTGAAGTATATTGATATTATTTTTTAATATGTATTCAATTTTAAGTTTCTTTTTGCTATTTATTCTTAATGAATTGATTTATGTTTCTAAAATAAAATTAATTTAATTACAAAAATACTTATTTTATTGGAAATCGCTGATATGAATAACAAATAAACTGCCCTCCCAAGAAAGAAAGTTATATTTCCATTTTTGTTTGTTAAAAAATTAAACTTTAACATTTTTATTTTGGCGCCTTTAAATATAAAATGAAAAATATATGGCCGTATTCATTTAAACTTGTGTACACCTCGTATACTGTGTAAACTTACCAAATTCATTTTTTATAAGTGGAGTTTGACATAAATTGTATAAATTTATCAGGTTTACACAGTATATGAGGTGTTTATACGGTTAGATAAGTACCATCAGTATAAAAATTTGTAAATGTAGGGCCTATATTCAAAATCCTCTATCTAAAAAAAACACAACTTTTCAGGAGAGCCAAAAAACTGTTTATTTCGCGTACGGGGGCCCCCGTAGGCTAGTTGGTAGCGTTCTAGCCTTTGAACGTGGGGGTCGTCGGTTTAATTCCCACCAGAACCCTTGGTTTTTTCGCTACAATGAGACGACGGTCATTGTTACCAGTTCTCGGTTAGGTTGAATTTATTAAAAATGAGTTGTAAATAAATATAAAAGAATAAATAAAAATAAGTGATCATGTGATCAAAAACTATTATTGAGTAATAAAAATTCGATATTCTACAATATTTTTTTAAATCAACTACTGGAGCCGCTGTTCCAAAAAAAAGTAATTCACATAAAAAATTTGAAAATGAAAATTTCCGAAATTTTTTGGTGTTCTAGATTTCACATCCGAATTTCTTTTTTTCGTTTTGTTTCACATAAATAAAATTTGGTGAAAGTAAAACGAATGCACTTTTTTCCTTATAATTTTTTAAATTTTAATTATTCAATTTTAACTTCGAATGAAAACGTGATCAACAAAACACTAAACTTGATTTCATGTGATTCGGTAATTTTAATGTGAATTGAAAAGTTGTGAAAGACAGAACAGAGGCCTGAGTCTCAAATATAATTCGTTTTTAAAATTTTGCACTATTTGGGGATTTTATGATAGATAGAGGGTTTTGTTTCTCAAAAATATTTAAAGTACATGAATGAAAATGATCAGATAGAGGGTTTTGTATTTTAATAAAAATGAATTATGATTTCACTTACTACATCGGAAAATTTTTAACGTGATTTATTATATAAAATACCGAAATCGCGATTTTGGTCCACAGGTGCTGATTTTTAAGACAAAAATTATTTTTTTTTTACCAAATTCATCTCAAAAGTTGACAAACCGTTGAGCATGTTATGTAAAACAAGTAAATAAGTTAAATTCGGCCTTGCCGAATGTAGTGATACCCACCACAATTTCAAAAAGATTATTGCCAAAAACTTTATTTTAAAGGAAATTACTTTTGAAAAAAAATTTTTTAAAAAAAAAAATTTCCGCAAAAAAAAATTTGTTAAAAAAAATCCAGATGCTGACCAGCATCGCGATTTTTTAAATTAAAATTTTTGTTTCATAATCTATAAAAAAACTGAGTTCTTCCCAGCAAAACTTGCATGACTTCCAGAACTAGTGCTGGAGTACTTCTTTTTTGCTCGACTAGTTCTCTATCTCGTTCTCAGAGTCATGATTTTTGTTTGAAATTGTCACCCTCAGAACTAGTTCTAGGGAAGTAGTTTAGAAACAATCACCCCTCCTGTGGAACGGTTCCATCACTACTTCTAGAACCAGTTCTTTATCCCATTCTTTAACCCATGATATTTCTTTGAAATTGTCACGACAGGAACTACTTCCAAGAAGCTATTGTGGCACTAGTTCTCTATCTCGTTCTCAGAGTCATGATTTTTGTTTGAAATTGTCACCATCAGAACTAGTTCTAGGAAAGTAGTCTAGGAACCCATGTATGGGACGGTTCTTTAAGTCATTCTAGAACCAATTCTTTATCCCATTCTTTAACCCATGATTTTTGTTTGAAATTATCACCATCAGAACTAGTTCTAGGGAAGCAGTCTAGGAACATTTTGTACTTTTTTTTTGCAAAAAAAAAAAAACATTTTTGAATTATTTTTTGTTGAAAATATAACGCAATATCAGCACTTTACTGAACAAAAATTAGTAGTATTGTTTGTTTTTTTAGTCCTTTATGCAATTAGAAATTATCTAGAAGGAGAATAAGGGATTTTTGAAAAAAAAAATATTGTAGGGACCAAAAAATATACAATTATATGCTTAGTTGGATTACTCAAATTGCTTACTATTTTTGCTACAATTGGAAAGTTTTGTTTACTTTTTGTAATAAAAAATTCCAGCTGTAGTAAATAAAGTAGTTTATTGCAGATTGTAGAAAGGTAATTGAATGGATCTATAAAAACCTATTTGCACTAATGCCCCAATACTAAATAATACCAAACAAATTACCCAATACTTATAATATTTTTAGCCCCTCTGTACATATTTCAAAAGGTTTGACTTTTTCCAAATAGAAGATGAAACAGAGAAATGCGTAATCAAATATATATTTTTTTCTTTTTTGAAAAAAATTATAAGTTTTTGAAACAGCTTCTAAGATGTTATTTGAGAACCAGTATTTGTTTCATGGAAGTAGTGCAGAAGTCATGTACGACTAGTTCCAAATCACTAGTTCCCAAACTACTCCAAAAAAGCTCTTTGGAATCAAAATATTACCCTTTTGGATCACTTCTAGAACTAGTTGTGACATCACTAGTTCCAGGATGCTCTTTGAGAACCTATCGTGACAAGCTTTGAAGTACTTCTAGAACTAGTTATTTTTGAATGACTCCGAAAAGTTTTGCTGGGCTTAAAACTAAAAACTAAAATTAAAAATATTAAAATAAAAATCACAAATTCGTGTTGGCTCCCCCGACATTATGTGTAAAAAAAAGGAAATCAAATAAAGTTCTAAAAAGTATTGGGGAAAAAATGGGGACCATAGGCATTCGATATATTCTACTATTTTTTTCTCTACTATTTTTTTCTCATTTTACTACAGCTGGAAATTTTCAATACAAAAAGTAAACAAGAAATTCCAGTTGTATTAAAAAAATAGTAAGAAATTTGGGTAATCGAATAGACCTATTATTACTCGATTAATCAGCATAAACTCTTCATCCAAACCTTTAATCGAAATTAGCAATTTTTAATAATCAAACAATTATTCATCTTAAATTGTTCGATTAATCGAATTAATAGACTGGACACTAGAGTGCCCAGAAAAAATTTTTCTTTTCTTTTAGGTCTTACCCCCTAAATTTGTTCCTTTTAATGAAAAAAAAATCGATTTTTTTTTTTGGGGATTTTTAAAGTAATATCTTAAGGTCGCTTTTTTACGTAAATGTTCGAATTTAAGATTTTTAAATTATTTAAATGCTTTAAATTGGTGAAATAAAAAAAAATCATCAAAAAGGATATTTACGCTAAAAATATGTATCGTCGATTTCATAAGATATGGCCAATTCCATGAGATATATCCCATTCTTTGAGAAATTTCACATAATGCCTTGAAATATTGCATGAATTCCCCTTAGGAAGTGAAGATGTTGTTGGTATATTCAGAAAAAATGTTGGGGGGTAAAAGTTAAGGGGTCGGTTTTACTTTTTACCCCTTTAGGAGGCCCCATTGAAGCGGTAGGAGCGGATTTAATAAAAAAAGTTGAAAAAATAAATAGGATTGTATGGGGGACCACCTTAATGGATGAATATAAATGGAGAGTGTGTTCAGAACAAATGTTGGGGTTGAAAAACTATTGGGGGTCGGTCATACATTTGACTCTTCCAGAGCCACCCTTAAGATAGAGGTAGGAGCAATTTTATCGTTGTAATCCTTGTATGGAAGCCCCCGCAAGAATTGGAGATTGGATATGTTTGGAAAAAATGTTTGGGATGGAAAATTAATGGGGATCGGTCTCACATATTTCATCTTTTTAGGTGACTCCTGGAAAGTTATGGGGCTTTTTGTGTTGGGAATGCAGGTGTAAGAATTCACAAAAAAGCCCAACAACTGCCCAGAGTCGCCAAACACTATGTAAAATGTAAGATTTTTTCACCCTAACACTTTTTTCAAACATACGTTATACCAAATTCGCATTCATATTTTTAAACATGTTTAACCACTTAAACATGTTTAAATTTAAACTTCCTAAGGTACATAAACATGTTTAAGTAATTAAACATGTTTAAAAATATGAATGCGAATAGGGCATAAGCCCTATCTCCACTCCCTATAGGGGCTTTCACACGAAAACAAAATTTTTATTAAAAATTGTTTCTTCCGCTATAACTTTCCCAAGAGTGCCTCTAGAGGAGTCAAATGTATGAACGACCCCCAGTATTTTTTCAACCCGAATATTTTTTAGAACATACTTACCCTTTATCTTTAACCCTTAAGGTGGTCCCCATACAATTCTTGTTTTTTTATAACTTTATTTTACTAAATCCGCTACTACCGCCGTCACGGGGCCTATTGTTTATTTTCGTGAATGGGCAAAATTGGTTCAAGATTAAAAAGTTACCCTTTAGGAACTAAACCAGCAATTTTTTACATTTTTTTTTTTGATTTTGCTAAACAAATGAAACGTTTTTATGTCAGAATAATTTGAGAGTCCCGCACTTTGATCAAGGGGAGATGAAAATTACAGTTCTCTCGGACCACCCCCTTTTGTGATTGTGGTCCGAAAAAGTCCCTTGCCAAACAAAAAATTATACCAATATCGATACCGTTATTCGTTTCGATTGCCAACGTTGTAAAAAAATGACACTTACCTGACGGCTGCTTTAAAGAACTCCTAAAAGAATACCATACATTGACGACCACAACTGGTTTTACGAAGGATTTACATAATTTACCAGCACTTATATTATTTCACTACATTTATTTAAAAATGATTTTTAAATAACTTCCTTTTTTATTATTTCACAACTTATTTTCTATTACTTCACTAAATTGGACCTTGTAGGACCTTCTTTTTATACCCTCCACTTAGTGATAGAGGGTATATATAAGTTTGTCATTCCGTTTGTAACTCATCGAAATATCGGTCTGGGACCCCATAAAGTATATATGTTCATGATGCCCGATCGATTTTAAAACATTCTAGCGATGTCCGTCTGTCCGTCTGTCTGTCTGTTGAAAATGCTCTCGCGGACAAAATATTGCACAGAGATGATAGAGGGTATATATAGTGATAGAGGGTATATATAAGTTTGTCATTCCGTTTGTAACTCATCGAAATATCGGTCTGGGACCCCATAAAGTATATATGTTCATGATGCCCGATCGATTTTAAAACATTCTAGCGATGTCCGTCTGTCCGTCTGTCTGTCTGTTGAAAATGCTCTCGCGGACAAAATATTGCACAGAGATGACTGAAACTTAACATATATATTGGAAGTTCTCCCGAGAAGTTTGGTATTGCATTTGAGCGATATCGGTTCAGCGGTTCAAAAGTTATGAACGAAAATGTAAGCTCACCTCAAAAATTTCAGTACATTCAACATAACCTAAAAATACAAAATGCTTTAATTCGGCTTCTGGTTGACATATGTGAACATAATTGGACACCAAATGGTATTTAAACAAGTACGAACATATTTTTTGACAAAAAAAAAAAAAAATCGCGGATTTTTTTTTTTACCAAAATTTTTTTTCGCGGAAATTTTTTTTCAATTTTTTTTTTTTTTCAAAAGTAATTTCCATTTAAATAAAGTTGTTTGCAATAATCTTTTTGAAATTGTGGAGGGTATCACTACATTCGGTAAGGCCGAATTTAACTTTTTTACTTGTTTACATTGAATTTAGATTTGATAAACAAGAAAAGATTTGCCGGCAGACCCTTTATTATAAACGAAATTACCGACGAATAAGTTAACCCGAGGCTGCAACTAGTAGACATGGCGACATTTGCATTTTTTTACAACAACGACGACATTAGCAATCAATTATGTGCGGCATATTAAAATTCTGCCTGAAATATATTTTTTTATGATTTTTCTTAATAAAAACTTTCCATTTTAATTTATAAGAACATTTTTTGGCTAAAGTGCACTTTACGGGGCACAAATATTTTGGCAAAAAAAAATATGTGACCCCCTTTAGAATTAAAAAAGAAAAAAACCGAAATTAAAATTTAAGGGGGCTGGGCCCCGGTGGACCCCCTGGAGCCAAAAAACCGCCCCACCCACAAACCTGTACGTATGGGTACTCAAATGAAAGGTAATTTGCTCACGATTGCAAATATGTATTTTTTGTATGCATTTTAACAATATTGTAACCCCTAAATCCATTTTAGTAACTTTCAGTTCAATAATTAAGCCATTCAGTAATTAACAACGTAAAAGGCTTGATTCATAGAGTAAGGAAAGTAAGAGATTTTGAAATGACCCAAAATAAGTCTGCAAGTTTATGAAAATTGGTAAACTTAATGTATTGCAGACATTTAAAAATTTTGTAAAAAGATCAAAGAGAATTAGAAAATGAGTAAATTTTACCACTATTATTGAGAGGATTTCCTATCTCTATTGAGAGGATTACCACTATTTCCGTTATTTAAATTCTCTTTTAACTAATTTCCCTACTTTTTCCCCTGATTTTGGAGCATTTTGCTTACTCTTTCTACTTTTTCCCCTGTTTTTGCAGCATTTTTTTAAAATTTTGCAGATATTTTTATGCATTAAGAGAACCATTTTTTCCTTTGTAAAAAAAGAGTGCATTTTTTTCAGCCCCATGTAGTCTGATACCCACTGGCTTGATTCACAAAAAAGTTTTATTTTGCGGGGAGGGTGGGTTTAATGCATGGAGTTTGTAATCCCTAAGCCCGGCCGAAGGCCGGCTACGCAGAAAAAAATTTTAAGCAAAAAAAAATTTTTTTTTGGTGGACTTTTTTTTGAAAAAAAAAAACGGATCAGGTCGGTTTTTTGGACCTAGAGGGGCCCAGGGACCTAGCTCCCCTTTATTTTCTTTTTCTTTTTTAATTACCTTTAACTTAAGTACCCACACAAACCTGTAGGTGGGAGGGTCAGTTTTTTTGATCAGGGGGGGTCCCCGGGGCCCAGCCCCCTTAAATTTTAATTTCGTTTTTTTTCTTTTTTAATTCCAGAGGGGGTCCAATTTTTTTCCCCCTTAAAATATGTGTGCCCCGTAAAGTGCACTTTTGCACATTTTTTTTATAATTTTATTGAAATTTAACACTTTTTACCACTTTGATGTGATTTTCTCATTTCCAAAAATGGGGGCTTATTGGATTTTTTTTCACGACAACAAATTAGAATGCACTTTTTTCTAATAAGATTTTACACATATTTTGCGGTTGGTTTCACACCAAAAAACACTTGCACTTTAAAATTTAAATATTATATTAATAATTTTATTGTTTTATTAACATTTCTTTATAATTTGTTTTATGTAATTAACTTTGCTAACACATATCGCCGCATTAGAAAAGAACTAAATCATCCGATGCAGTAATTTGCAAAAAAAAAAAAAAACAGATCACAGTACTGCCAGTTAAGACAATATAGTATTGCCAGTTGGGACAACAATTCCGCCCGGCATAAAATTAAGCTAATTAACAAACCCTTTGAAATTGGTGTTACCATTGTTGCCAACTTCAAGTTAAATGTACAGTGGGAGAAATAGATAATTTTGTTGAAATAATTCAGTCATTCAGTAAGTACTGCTCCGAAATTTGAAATGGTCATACACAAAAAAAAAATATAAAAAAATTGTGTCCGTTTTGGGGATAATACAACCTATAAAGTGGTTTTGGATAATTTACCTAAGTTTTTTAGAGCAAAAACTTTGGTAAGTTATCCAAAACCACTTTATAGGTTGTAATTAAACCAAAAACTGACACAATTTTTTTTTGTGTGTAGCTTAAGCTTGGAAGTTTTGTGCCCAGCGGGTGAACGGCGGAGGTAGCAGAACCCCCCGAAATAGGGTACCTTTTACATATGAACACTTTAAACGCATGCCATTGTTTTGTTTGTTATCAGATTTCTTAAAAAATAACTGAAAAATTCGGAAATTTTGCGTACTCTATTGGAAAAATATTTAAAAATTCCAAAAACCGCGATTTTGGTGCACAGATGCGGATTTTTAAACATATAAATAATTTTTTAACCAAATTGGTCTTAGGTTGTAAGTGGCTGCTGACGTTTTACGTCAACAAACGTAGACTCTGAGGTCCATTGTGATGATTGGTCTTAAAAGTGTGAGAGTTTTAAATATGTTATGTAGAAAATATTTAAAAAATAAATTTTTAAGATAACATAATTAACATTTTCCAACTTTTGCATAAAAAATATTTTTTTTGTTTAAAAATCAGCATCTGTGGACCAAAATCGCGGTTTTTGAATTTTTTAAATATTTTTCTAATAAAGTACGGAAAATTTCCGAATTTTTGAGCCAGATTTGTTCAAAAAATTCGGACATGAATTTTGCTCGTAATACGTAATTTTTTTCCAACTTTGACCGCTGGTTGCCGACTAAAGATGCCTTGCAAAAAATTTTCATAAATTTATCCATCATTTGGCAGGTATTACGACACGAAATTCGAAAGTTATGACGGGACGCTCCAATGAATACTCTCCACAATGCCCTTTTAAAGTCATAGAAAAATATTTCCAACGTGAAAAAAATTAACAATTTTGATAAGAAATATTTTATTTTGAGTAAAAAAATTTTTCGTAATTTTTGTAAAAACAATTTTTTCGAGTGTATTTTTTTTAATGTAAAAATATTTTTGAGTGACAAAAATACGTTGTAAAATAAAACAGTTTTTTGAACACGTGAATTTAAGGTGAAACCAATCTGAAATTCACGGTTTCGCTAATAACTTTTGAATTACTAGACCGATTTTGCTGAAATTTAATATATGCCAGCTTCTGCAGCCTCAGGATTCTGTTTTGAAAGTAAGCGTGTTTTTATGTCGTAAATTCGCGAAAAACCCTTGCCGAAATTCTCTCTTTTGCTTATAGCTTTTGAACCACTCATTGGCGTAGAAACGGGGGGGGGGTGGGCACAGCCCACCCTAGACTCGATTTCGCCCACCCCAGACATTTTTGCATTTAGCCCACCCCAGACAATTTTCCTTTTTTTTTTCATTATTTAAACTTTGATATGCTTAAATTAAAAATTGTCAGGAATATTTATTCAAACTTTTACAAGCAGCAATAAGCCTTCCTATTAGTTCTGCTAGTTGTGAAAGAGGTTTCTAAGCTAGGCGTTGAATAAAAACTGATTTTAATATACTAATCAAAATCAACTTTTTTGCACAGAGTTCTAGGGTACATTTTCTAAATTATTTTGGCCTCCTAAACACTCCTTCTCGAGATATAGGCATTTTAATTTTTTATGGAACAAGCCCTCAAAACCGACAAATTTTTTAATATTTGAAAAATTTATGTATAAGATATTCATATTTTTTTTATTCGATTTCCCAATAAAATTACCTAACTTTTGCAAGAAATCCGGACTCGGTGCGATCAAGGATATAATCAGGACATTATAAGGAAGTTCAAGAGGTATACTCACTTTGTCATTCCGTTTGTAACGCATAGAAATATCGGTCGAGGACCCCATAAAGTATATATATTATTGATCCATGATCGATTCTAAGACATTCTGTGAATGTCCGTCCGTCCGTCTGTCTGTAGATAACACAATGCAGTCCAAAATAAAATAGCTAGACTCCTGAAGTTTGGCACAAATATGTCTCATGTTCATAGGCAGGTTAAGTTCGTGAATAGGCAAAATCGGGCAAGGGGGAAAAAAGTTCCCCCTTGAAGAACTGAACCAACCTTTGAAAAAATACACTTTTTACATGTTTTTTTGTATATTTGTTAAATAAATGATGTCAAAGTCCCCCACTGACCTCCTATCACCCTCTCCCACCCCCCCCCCCCCCCCCCCCCAAAAACAACGGCCCTAAATTTTTTTTTTTAATTTTTTTTTACATTTTGGAGGGTATAAAAGATTCGGCACAGCCGAATTTAACACTCACTTGTTATATGTTTTTTTGTTTTAATATTTTTTTTTTTTAAGTTTTTTTTTTGGGAAGGGGGGGCTTTTGCCCACCCCAGAATAATGGCTAGCTACGCTTATGGAACCACTCCACCGATATCGCTGAATTGCAATTCCAATTTGTTCTGGTAACCCGAGTAAAAATAAACATATATTACAATATATAACTTGATACAAACATAATAAATTATATATTATTATACATCCCTGAAATATTTTCTAAATTTTTTTAATGCAGTCATATGTAGTAATATATAATTTAATCATGATTCGGATTAAAAGGTGTACGGTTTATATAATTATATAAAATTATATGATAGTACGTTCAGATTGGACTCGAAACCTCGTTAAACGGGGTTTCGTGCCAAACCTCGTTTGAAAATACGTATTTTCCCTCACAAATTGAAACCTTTTTGTAGTAAGGTTTCAACGAAAGTACGATTGAAACCTTTTAAATTTCATAATTATACGTATTTTTACCACTGTGCCACAACAAGAAATAGAGAAAATGAGAAAATGCCAAATATAAAAAAATAAATAAATCAATATTTATATAAAATTTCAACAAAATATTAACTAATTTGGATTAAAAAAAAATAAAAACGTATAAAAAAACTAATTTCCGCGAAATTAAATTAGATTTTAAGAAAATTTTTTGTGTGAAAGTTCCCGAAACCTAAATAAGTGTCAATATTGTTGTGTGTGAACGGGTAAGTTTTGAAATTTAAAATACAAGGTTTCAACGGGGTTTCGAGGCCAATCTGAACATAGTATGAGGGTCAATATAAAATTTGTTTTTCTGTATAATTTAACATAACATTATATATAGCTTATTCTGTTCGATATAAAACTATATATGTTTCCAATTAACAAAAAATTCTCTAAGTTTTTTAGGCAAACTATAAAATTTTTTTTTAAATGTTCCTAAACATTTCCTTGTTAGGGTTATGTATATCACTAGGGCAAGTACTTTCATGCATCTAAAAAACTAAAATATGTGCCTATAATATGCGTCTAAAAATTCAAAATATGCACTAAAAACTTCAAAAATATGCATCTAAAAATTATTGTTTTTACATAAATTTGGCTTTGTCAAATACTTTAAGGCTGAAGTAAAAAATTTTATTAAAAGAAAAATATTAAAATACAATATTTTTCTAGAAAAAGTTATTTTTCAATACTTTTTGTTCTCTATTCTAAAAAAAATATTTATTTTAAAATATTTTTTAGCCTTTTTGCGGAATTTTCCGATTTTCAAGCCAAAGAATTAACTCAAAAGACCCCACCCTAACTCTAATCAAAATAAAATCGCAATTTTCCTGTAAAAAATCTTAAATTCGAAAATATTTTTTTTACGATAGTAAACTGTCTCAGAATATGAAACATTTCTTAGAATTTAAAAATTATACTTCGAGAATCCATTTTCTTTAAAAAAATGTATCAGAATATGATTTCCATAAATAAATACAATTTTCTATAGGAAATATGGAATATGTTTTTGAATTTTTCTAAGAAAGTTTGGAAAAAATATTGAAAATATTTAAAAAAAGCCCAATTTATATGAAAATATGCAAAAATATGCATTTATACCAAAATATGCAACTACAAATCAATGCCATTTTATTGCAAATTCATTGATTCGGATAGATATTTAATTTATGTTATATTTACAATGCTGAGTAAAAATATGCATTTTCATGAAAGTACTTGCCCTATATATCACCTATCTGGTTCGAATGTATCGTTGACCTGTGGTGTATCTCAACCCAAACCAAAAAACAAGAGGATTTTATATGTTTTTGTGCAATTAGATCTAATTAGATCCACCAATATAAGGCAATATCTGGTCAAAACTCGGATGAAATCAAATCATATTTTATACAAGTAGATTTTTTTTAATGCAAAACATCCACCATTATTCGGATCAAATTGCGTATTAATATATGGGGCAAAACGCGTCAACGGTCCACACCCAAAAACAAATGTTGTCCGATTCAAGTATAATTTTGGCAAAATATTAGGTTAATGATAGGTAGTATAAATTACAAATATAAAATTTTTTGATGAAATATTGGCAGAGTTACAGGGTTGGGAAGTTTTGATGTTTTTGAAAAGAATATATTTTGGTGAATTTTAATTAACACTTTGATGAAACAAAAATTATAATTTAAAAAACTGGTTTTAAAGTATTTTTGATGGCCTTTAAAATGGCATTTGTGGTTTTTTTGAAAAAAATAAATTTGACCTTAAAATTCAAGGTCAATTTATTAAGTTGTAATTATCTTATAAGGGTCGCACTTTTAAATTTTTTTCACTAAGCCCATTAGAAAGCTTGACGTCTTTTTTAATTTCGGTTTTTTTAAAAAAAATGGTATGTATGAAACTTTATGAGAAATCAATTTTTTAGGAGTATATGACACTCAAATTGTACTGAAATCGCTTTAATCTGCATATAATAACAACAACAAAAATCAATGCTTAGATAAAGTGTGCGTTGTAAACACACACAACAAACGTTGCACGCATAAAAAATAAAGAAATCAGTACAGTTTGGGTGTTATGTACTCGTAAAAAAATTGATTTCTCATAAAGTATCATACATACCATTTTTTTCAAAAAAACCGAAATTAAAAAAAATTTCAACCTTTCTAGTGGGCTTAGTGAAAAAAATCTAAAAGTGCGACCCTTATAAGATAATTACAATTTAATATTTTGACCTTGAATTTTAAGGTCAAATTTATTTTTTTCAAAAAAAAACACAAATGCCATTTTAAAGGCTGTCAAAAATACTTTAAAAGTCGTTTTTAAAATTATAATTTTTGTTTCATCAAAATGTTAATTAAAATTCACCAAAATATGTTCTTTTCAAAAACATCAAAACTTTCCAACCCTGTAACTCTGCCAATATTTCATCAAAAAATTTTATATTTGTAATTTAGAATACCTATCATTAACCTACTATTTTACCAAAATTATACTTAAATTGGACAACATTTGTTTTTTGGTGTGGACCTTTGACGCGTTTTGCCCCATATATTGTGTCATATATCATTATATATTGCATCATATAAAAATTTTTACTCGGGAAATTACCAACATATATGTAAGACAAACTTCGGCAGCCTCGCTAGATCGATTTAAAATCGATCAAGGACCATATTTCGAGGTGTTACAAACGGAATGACAAACTTGAATACAACCTCTATTATCCAGACACAAATTAAAACGGTACATTTAATTCCAAATTGGCAATAGTGGTAACACCAAGTAATTTCAAAGGGTTTCTGAAAAAAATTTTAAGCAAAAAAAAATTTTAAGCAAAAAAAAAAATTTTGTCTGTCTGTCTGTGGAAAATGTTATCACGGACAAATATTGCACAGAGATGACTGAAACTTAACATATTTATTGAAAGTTCTCCCGAGAAGTTTGGTATTGCATTTGAGCGATATCGGTTTAGCGGTTCAAAAGTTATGAACGAAAATGTAACCTCAAAAATGTCAGTACATTCAACATAACCTAAAAATACAAAATGCTTTAATTCGGCTTCTGGTTGACATATGTGAACATAATTGAGCACCAAATGGTATTTAAACAAGAACGAACATATTTTTTGACAGAAACAAAAATCGCGGATTTTTTTTTTAAAGTTGAACAATTTTGTTTTTTGACATTTAAATTTTTTTTAAATGTCAAAATATAATAAAGTTGGGCAATTTTATTTTAAGTAGAAACAATGTTAAAATATTGTTTCATTAAGAAAAGACGCCCATTTTTCACTTCTCTAGTTGTGAAATTAATTTAAGTGAAATTAATTAAAATAACTAATATAAAATTAAAAAAAAAATAAAAAACTAAAGTGAAAAAGAAAATTATTAACAAGAAAAAACAAAAATAAAACTGAAAAGTTAAAAACAAAGTGAAAAAAATATAAAGACGGAAAAATATTAAAAAGGAAGTGCTAGAGAATGAGGAGGGGATGATCTACGTAATTGGCAGAAAATGAAGACTTCTAACTTTAGTTTTTCATTTATGGAATTTAAGTATTAATCTAAATGTGTTTATTTTTTATTTTTGGCATTTAATTACATTTGTTGTAATTAGATGTAGTGCTATAATAAGGGAAGAACTACATCCAAGGCTTTGGCTTTGATTTTTTTATGTATAGCGAAAACCAAAGCCAACAAGCAATATTTAAAGCCAAAGCCTTGAATGTAAGTCTACCCTTAGATGATCAATTAGAGTAGTGTTAATTTTTTTTGGTGTGTTATTAAAAAATATTGTAAAAATAATTTGAAAATAAAAAAAAAAACCTTTAACAAAAATATGTATTGTTTTATTTTAAATTTCATGGTTTATAGGTAAGTAAAAAGCTGCAAAAGAAAAGCAGTTTCCCATATTAAAATTAATATTGGTCGACTTTAAATTAAAATTTGTTGCATATTTAAATTTAGCATGGCCAATTTTAAAACAATATTGTTACATCTTAATTTTAAAATGTTGTCTACAAATCGTGGCATGTTAAAAACAAATAGAAACATATTTAAATTAAATAAAAACAAACTTTGTTCTATTTCGTCACTGTTTTATATTTAATTTAAAGTTGTTTCTGTTTGATTTTAACATTTTTTTTTCTTAGTGTAAGAAAATGATAGTCGGTCAAGATCCCAAATTCAAACACGGACAGATTGGATATATGTATCTTTTGTCAAATCTTCAATAAGTGAAAAAAACTAACAAACCAAATTTGAGTGAAATAGGCTTCTGCTTATTGCCAATAAACCGCTTTAACTGAATATCATGCGAAAATTTTCCATGGGGCCTAAGTCCACAAATGGTCCGATTATAATCAGATTCGATAAGATGTGTTAAAGTACGCGTTAAACATATACAAACAAAATTTTAATTAAATATTTTCTATTTTCATGAAATTTTAGAGATCTATGTGAATTTGTATGGGGGATACAAGAAGAACTGGCTCGATTATTTTAAATTCGGATCTTAGCAATATATTGCAAGTTAAAATTATTCCAAAAAAATATTTATTAATTAATTATTTGAAAAGATAGAGGGTTTTGCATTCAGAAAAATTAATTGTGTAAGATGGAGAAAACCAAAAATGCAAATAAAATAGCAAAAATAAATATTTTGTTCGAAATTTTACACCATAGATGAGGGCCGTTTTACTGAATATTTTGCCGGTGACATGAAATAATCCCCACGGACATAACCCCCATTTCCGTTATGGGGATTATGACCAAAACGAATTCGGTCATAATCCCCACTCTGGTGGAGACCAGAGTCATAGAGTAGTCCAACAAATAGCGTTTGAAAAAGTAGTAAACAAAAACCATATCGTCGAACTATATTCAATAAATGCCAACTCGAAAAAGCCTACTTTTCAGGAGAGCTAAAAAACCAGTTATTTTGCATATTATTGTAAAAATAAACAATGTACCTTCCATAAGATGGTTTAAATATTCTAAATAATTTTTACCTATGCCAAAAATTTCTTATTTTGCACTGGTTTGCGTATTTTTTTGAGATGGCATTTATTACTATATCAAAAAACAAATATTTTTTTAGAGTTGGCATATTTTGTCGGAAACTAAAAATAATTTTTTTTTTGAAAAATTTTTATAAATTTTTTTTTTTTGGATTTTGTTTTCCTTAGTGCGGTAATTGCAAAAGCTAAAAGAAATAAAAAATCTTTGCATATTTTTAAAAGTTACTAGCTCCGAAAGCCTTTTAATCTCAGGGTGGTCAACTTTGGCACTCTGTAACTCACGCTTTATTGTAGAAGGCTCACTCCAAACTAGCTATTTTGAAAGCTTATATCATTGACTTTATTTGCCCCACTCATAATGTTTCAATCTGATAAAAAGTTTGAAAGTTACATATATATAAGCAATTTTTTTTTTGCAAACACTATTTACCGATATTTTCAAAATGGCAATATCTCGAAAACTAGGCATTAGATATCAAAATCTTTACCAGATTCGTGTTCAGAAAGGCAAATGCAATAAGATATGTGGTCTAATTTTTTTTAAAAAAATTTTTGAAAAATTTTTAGAAATTTACAATGGGAGTTGGCATTTATTTTCACCAAAAAAATATGTACTTTGAGTTAGCAGAATAACAAAAATGGATGTAAAACGACAAAAAATTATTTTTTTGCTCTGAAATTTTTACCACAGATGGGTATTGCATAGGGGAGCTATTTTCCATCGGAAACTCATTTCGGTCAAATTTGAGTTGGCATATTTTGAATATAGGTTCACGATATGGTATTGTTTACGAAATTTTATCACAAACCGAAATTCGAGCGAGATGAAAGATACCAGTTTTACAGTGAGAATGCAGATTTTTTTTGTCTCTCTTTGCCAGGGTTGCCAGTTTTTTTTTGGGTGCCATCCCCAATTTAAAAATTTTCATCCCCAAAAATCCCCAATTTTTTTTTCTTCAAAAAAAAAAAAAATACTATACGAAAAAACACTTACACTTATTAGCAAAGTTTTTGTGTAAAATACAACCCATCAAGTGCTCTTGCATAATTTAGCCAATTTTTAAGAACAAAAACTTGCTTAACTTACGCAAAAACACTGGCTAAAAAATGTAAGTGTATTTTACATGTATAAAAAGCCTTTAAGTTTAAAATTTTATAAAAAAGTTTTAGTTCAAAAACCAACGAAAATTGTTTATCAGAAATGGATAACTCAGGAAAATTTTAATTTACAGACTAATAGAGTACTTTTTTGGTCCAAATTTGATTTACTTTTGTGTTTATATGTTGAATTCTCCTAAAGGTTCTCGCAGCAAACAGAAGTCATCAGCCCTAAGAAATTTTTTATACCCTTAAAAAACAACAACGAAAATTCTTTTAACATAAGGTTTGATAAACGTGTTTCTGTAAAAACCTTTAATTTTTTATAAACATTTCGGAATAGGTTTCCAAAACAACATACTATTCAAAATGTATGAAAATCTACAATTTAGTTCATAAGAAAAGAAAATCATGATAACATGATACGACTACGCTACCAAGTTTTGATAGACACAAAAAAATTGAGTTTTTTCTTTATAAATCTCACAATATTCCTACGTTTGAGGTTTTTTTATGCTTGAATGTTTACGATTGATCAAAAATAAAGTAGAGTTCAATTAACCGACTTTTTATGATTTATGTATTTAAAAAACACTTATTTATCTAAAATATTTCATCCCCTAAAATCCCCGAAAAAATCTGTCTCATCCCCATGAAATCCCCGGATCCCCAAATCAAATTTTTCATCCCCATTTTCAAAAAAAAATCCCCTATTTGGGGACAAACCCCCTAAACTGGCAACTCTGCTCTTTGCTTTGCGTTTGAACCACAGACTAATACCACAGACTATAAACAGACTCGACAGTAGAGTTTTATAAGAAAAAATGGGGAAAAACTAAGCGATTTTAGGAGAAAACAGAGCGGTTTTTATTCCGTTTTACGCTAACATGGCAACACTTTCTACGACGTAGGAGTGAGTGAAACAACAAAAACCGATCTGGCATCTATTTTTCTTATGGCGCGGTATATCAGTTTTCTCTTTCTAACCTAATTCGTAAAATAATTTGAAAATATTAACCATATGGTTCAGAACTACTTTTTTGACACCTGTCACTTATGTCGAGTCTGTATTAGTCTGTGCTAAAACCGCTGTGCTTTCTCCTAAAATCGCTTAGTTTTTCCCCATTTTTTCTTATAAAACTCTACTGTCGAGTCTGTATTTAGTCTGTGTTTGAACTTTAGTTTGGCATGCCAGAATTTTCCAATTATCTTTGGTGATGCCAGATCTACAAAACGGTCGATGGATTACTATGTCACTATGGTGGAGACTATGACCGAATTTGGACATAATCCCAATAAAAAATGGACATAATCCCCATTACAGGGATTATGTCTACTATACTAATAGGTCATAATCCCAATAATTATGTGAACTTTTTTTGTCTTAAAAGTTTTTCTGCTTAGGTATTACAAACTCCATGCAATAAACCCACCCTCTCCGCAAAATAATGGGATTATGACCGAAATTGTTGTGGACTTAGTCACCATAATATGAATGGGGGTTATGGCCGAAAAACTTTCGGTCGTAATCCCAACAGGGAAGGGACATAATCCCCACAACTAATATGGGGATTATGTCCGTAATGCATTGGGACATTATCCCCATTTCTGTTATGGGGATTATGTCCTGTCACCTAGTTTGCCATCTGAAAGTCATTTTCACAAAAATGGAAGAAAGTGTGTTTTGAATATAGGCCCTCGACACAGACTAAATACAGACTCGACAGTAGAGTTTTATAAGAAAAAATGGGGAAAAACTAAGCGATTTTAGGAGAAAACACAGCGGTTTTTAGTCCGTTTTACGCTAACATGGCAACACTTTCTACGACTTAGGAGTGAGTGAAACAACAAAAACCAATCTGGCATCCATTTTTCTAATGGCGCGTTATATTAGCTTTCTCTTTCTAACCTAATTCGTAGAATAATTTGAAAACATTAACCATATGGTTCAAGACTACTTTTTTGACATCTGTCACTTATGTCGAGTCTGTATTAGTCTGTGCCCTCGATATGTTGAGTTCTGCTAAAACCGCTTGATTTCCCGTATCTCGCTAAATAACTTTTTCCCCACCAAACGCAAAAACGCTAGTTCCACAGTGAAACCACCGAATTGGCAACAGTGATATCAATTTGCAGTGAATTACTGAAAAATAACCCATTTCATCATTTAGAAAGGATTTTATTTTAATTATAACTAATTGCTTACAAAAAATAATAAAAAGAAAAAAGTTTTTAAATATAATTATTGTTGTGCTCAATAAATTTTTCATTACACATAATACAAAATGTTTCTCAGTGATGATGATATGGTTGAATGTCCTTACAATAAGTCGCATCGCATGTTGAGAAAACGCTTGCAATCACATTTATTGAAATGTCGACTCAGCTATCCAGATGTGGAATTGAGAAAATGCCCATTTAATATTACCCACTTAATACCGGAACCAGAATTTACGGTATTTAAAGATATTTAATGAAATGTATGAATTTTTATTTCAGTTTACAAATTACATATTTTAGCATCATGCCACAAACTGTTCAGATCGTAAGTTGATAACCCAATATAAGTATGATGCCCCGAATGAAACCGAAAAAGAAGAGGAGGGGCCAAAGCATGCACCCATAGAGTGTGATGAAGACTGGGATGATACCGATGTAAACGACTATAATCCTCAGTTATATGTTGAACATGCTAATGTTATACGAAAACCTGAGGGTGCTAATCCTACGTTTCGTAAAAATTTTATTAAACAGGAACGTAAACGTTTAGGTGATGGTGATGTAGATGATGAGGATGACACTGAATCGAAAGGTAGCGTTATAAGAACTCCTTCACCACCCTATATGTCGGGTGAAATTAACTTTAGTGATGATGCAAAAACTGTGGATAAATCTCCCAAAAATCACTATAAATATGCCGATGTAGGTTCCTCAAAATCTAATAGGCGTAATGGATCTAGCTCTAGCACTAATAAAAGTCGCCGTAAACGTTCAGATTCACCGTCAACATCATCATACTCTAAACGACGTTCTCGTTCACCACGTTCTAAAAGAGATCGTTCTCCTGGTTATCGCTCTTATCGTGAACGTTCTCCTTTACGTAGTTCCCCCGACTATACACGTCGTTATTCTCCACCATCTACAGCAGTATATCGTACATTAGAGGATTATAATCCTGACGAAGATCCTTATTATAATGGAGGTGGTGTTGATCAAAGCAGTCGTAATGCATATTATCGAGAAAATATGCCTGGTCCAGGAGCATATTATGATCGTCATTCAGCAACAAGCTCAACAATGAGTCATGAACACCCAGCACCTCTGATTTCTTATCCAGCTCCGAAATCATATTTAACTTCTAAACATCCACCTGCAGATTATTAAAATTAAACTATAATTTGTAATTCTGTAATAGTTGTCCAATATTCGACCTATTTTTACAAAAAAAAATCAGTTTTGTAACTAAAAACCGATTTTTAAATAATCAATTTTTTCGCTGCAAAAAAATTTTACTAATTTTTAAAAATCTTTTTGTTCGTAAAAAAAAATTGCTTCAAAAGAAAAAATTATACAAATTTTAACCTTGTTCAATTTTTTTTCTTAAAATAACATGTAATTAACTTAACTCTGCAGATATTCAGAGGTTTTTGCTGTAAAATTTTGGTTAGCCGATGTTTTACTAGAAACTATAAATTTTATTTTTTTTGGTCAAAATCATTTTACAGAGTTTTTATAACTAAGTTTTATTGACTTTAAAATAATACCCATATATTCGAAAAGTCGAATTCTCGAGGCAAAAGAACCAGGTTCTCGAATACTTTAAAATTGACCATAAAAAACACTTTCAAAAACCACAACGTAAATCTTAAATAAACTAATAAAGAAAAACTTTCAAATTTCCCTTCAAAACGATATGTATTTTGATGTCGTTTATCCATCGTCAATCGTTTTCGTTTTACGTGATTAGCGCCCTGACAAGTTAAAAATCGGTTATTCAAACGCTTCGAAAAAACGGTTTTTACAAATTTATTATTTTATAATATAATGTACATTAGAGGGTCCCTTATTTTGGAAATGTTAAGACGGTACCCCCTCATTTTTTTTCCTTTTGACTAAAAAATACTCAGGAAAAATTTTACGCCCCTACGACCACGCCTTCCCTACGCGACGGGGCCTTAAAGAACGGGGCCTTAAAAATAATTTTTCCATACAAACCAAAATTTTTTTTTTTGATTTTTAATTTTTTTGTTATTAATTATAATCAAGGAGAGGACTTTCATGCAAATGCATGTTTTTTCCCTTTGGTCATAGAACAGCATAAACAAAATATCTTTGCGAATCAAAGAATTTGCTTTAAAATGGCATCGATTCGTTAGTGCATATTTTTTCATATTTTGCTTAAAATGCATATTTTTGCATATTTTGCTATTATTTCGCTATAAACGCATATTTTTAGGTCATATTTTGTATAAATTTTAGTTTTTTAGCTATTTTTTAGTATGTTTAGCCATTTTAAAATTTTTTTTATGATTTTTTTTATTTTTTGTATTAAAGCAATTGTTAAATTTTCTATAGATCATTTTTATTTTTTAATAAAATTGTATACACCTGTATATATTTATCTATATCTGAGCTTACAATGACATACTGAACTCTAACGTTATGTTTTTTTTAATTAAAGTAAAAAAACAAGTGGATAGTTATGATTTTAAGTGCTTATATTAAGATTTTTAGTGCATATTTCAAGAGTTTTTATATATTTTAGGCGCCTAAAACATAGTTTTTTAATGCATGAAAGTCCTGTCCCTGATTATAATATTACTTGATTAGCTTATTCACGACAAAAAATTTGATTTTGGTGGGATGAGGCTTTCAGTTCTAAAAAATTTTTCGAAAAAAAAAAATTTAGAGCTTTTGGGGTCCTACAGTAAAAATTTTTTAAAAAATTTTTTTTTTTAGTTTTGACAAGCAACGGTTTTAGTTGTTATGTTGCTTTTAATGGTATATATTCGTAAAAAAATATTATTCATATCTGTGACATCTTGATCGTGTATCGAAAAACATCAAAAGTGCATTTTTTACCCTTTTTTAGATCACGATAAAGATGTCACAGATAAGAATAATATTTTTTTATCAAAATATATCATTAAAAGCAACAATTCAACTAAAACGGTTGCTTGTCAAAACTAAAAAAAAATATTTTTTAAAAAATTTTTACTGTAGGACCCCAAAAGCTCTAAATTTTTTTTTTTTTGAAAGAACTGAAAGCCTCATCCCATCAAAATCAAATTTTTGTCGTGAATAAGCTAATCAAGTAATATTATAATTAATAACAAAAAAATTTAAAATCAAAAAAAAAATTTTTGCTTTGTATGGAAAAATGTTTTTTAAGGCCCCGCTCTTTACGGCCCCGTCGCGTAGGGAAGGCGTGGTCGTAGGGGCGTAAAATTTTTCCTGAGTTATTTTTTAGTCAAAAGGAAAAAAATGAGGGGGTACCGTCTCAACATTTCCAAAATAAGGGACACTCTAATGTACATATTATGTACATCTGTTTTAAAATTTTATCCATACCCGATAGCACAAAAAATGTTGATTTAAAGCCGTTTAGACGATTAGTTTTTGAGTAAGATTTTTATTTTCTGAGTATGTTTAATATCACTTATTTACAACAAAAAAGCGCACTAACCGCGACTATTTTTTTTTTATATGTAATATGAACCGCAAAACTCAAAATACTGTTTTTGACGGTATTTTCATTTTTTTTTTCTTATAACTTGAAATACGTACCTCCGATCTATTCGCGATGAAAACCAAATTAAATTTCATCATATTTTAAACTAATCAGTTCAAAAGCTTACGTGCGATATACAAGCATATTATAAAAATACTTTTTTTATTGAAAACTTATTTTTTTAAACATTTTTAAAAACAGAAATCGTTGCAAATTAAAATTTTTTCTTTGTCTTAAAAGCCTGAATCTTTACAAAGATAAAAAGTGGGTCTCATAAAAATCTATGGGCTAACACTAAAGTTAAAAAGAATTTTATAAAACTGCGCATAAAATGTCTCTTCACTTACAAGGAAGGTCTTTCACAGGGCAGCCACCGATTGTCCTGAAACATATAGGAAAGAGGGAAGCAAAATAAAAGTTACCTGTTTTTTATAGCTGTCCAATCTCATATTTAGCGGGTCAAAGGGGAGGAGGAAAAACGGGATTTTTTCGTTTTTTGAGGATTTTTCCCATTTCTTCAAAAGAAACTATATGAACATTTTATACAGTTCGAAAGGTTTTTTGAAGGCCTATCAAATGGTGTATCGGTCGTGTCCAAATTCGGCTTCGTTAAGTTCGTTATTGTCGAAAATGTATAATCGTTAGGGTAGTTTATATGGAGATTTATATACGTACGACCGCCAAAATCATATAAAATAATCTTTATCAAAATTAAGCTGACCCGTATTTTTTCGTTTGACGAAATTCCTACTAGTTTGGCTTTTATACGGATTTTCCCGAAACCCATTAATTTTTCATAAGGCAGCTAAAAAAACAGGTAACTCTTATTTACCCCCACCCCCCCTCTCATTTCCATATTAAAGTTTCAGGACAATCGGTGGGTGCCCTGTGAAAGACCTTCCTTGTTAGTGGTAAAGAGTTTATCGTCACCTAAAATGCAAAACAACACTTTTAATAAAATCGAGATATTGATTGTGATGCCTATTTCAGACCTATCCGATATAATATGACGGACTCCTGAACAAAATTTCAAAAATATTTAACATCGTTTTTTACTTCTACTGTTAAACAGCAAAAAGTGTTGTTACGTTGTTTTGCATTATAGGTGACGATACATAAGTATGTCATTCCGTTTGTAACTCATCTAAATATCGGTCTAGGACCCCATAAAGTATATATATTGTGGATCAGTGATAGATTCTAAGACATTCTAGTGATGTCCGTCTGTTGAAATACTGATCACGGCCAAAGTATTAAACAGATATGACTGAGACTTAGCAGACATACTTGTTGTAGTCCTGAGAAGTTTGACATTGCATTTGAGCAATATCGGTTCAGCTATTCAAAAGTTATGAACGAAAATGTAAAAAAGCTCGAAATTTTTGGTATATTCCGCATAACCTAAAAATACGAAATGCTTTAATTCTGCTTCTGGTTGACGTGTACAGAATTGGAAACCGAATGGCATTTAAACAAGTACAAAGAATTTTTTTGTTTCAAAATTTTTGTGCACCAATAATTTTTTTTCCGCGGAAATTATTTTTTTTTGAGAAACGGGATTACCAGTACTTTGTTACTGACCGTAGTCTATAGTTCAGACTCTTAAAGTAAATTAAACTTTGTAATTTGCAAATATTTCTATTTTTGATTTTCTTTTAAAATAATGAATCTGTGAAATAAATTTTAATAAGATTTTAGCACAAAAAAATAGTCACGTTTCGTGCGCATAGATTTTTACCATGAGAAACCCAATTCTAAGGCGACTATTAGTTAAATGACATTATTTTTTGGTTTATCGGGTAGTTTATATTTTTTTAATTATTTTTTTTCTCCCTCAAATTAAAATTCTAAGTTTAAAATTATTATGCCTCTCTCAATGATAAAAACAAAAATCAATAAAACTGTTTTAATCTATAAACCAAGATTTATTTTTATTAATATTTTAAGAAAAAAATCAGATACATATATTTATAAAAGTTTGAAGTTAATGTAACAATATTTTATTCAACTGAAGTTATCTCTTAAAGTTTGCAAACATTTCAACACTAAAATTAAGAACTTTTTTAAAACCCCAAAAAAAAATTATAAATATAAAAAATCAACAGTTTTTTTATTTTTGAACAATTAAAAAATAGGATTAAAAAAAATCAGAGTCCTACTTGCCAGCCTGGTAGCAAAAGAGGACTTTTTAAAAACACATTTTAAAATACATACATGTATTTTTTAAAGTAACCTACAATGTTTATAGACAAATATTTTGTAGTAAAAAAATAAAAAAAAAATTGGTTTGACTGAATACATGAATCAAGGCATATCCTTAAATAAATTTACCTTGACATGAATGTTCTCAACAATGCAGAAAATATTTAAAATACTTTTTAGTGATAGTATTTTATTAACTTTAAAAAAATTGTAAAAACTTCGACAAAAATTTGCCATTTTTGTAAAAAAAAATATTTTTTTGAGTTTTAACATTTTTTAGAGACAAAAACACTGGCCCTTACCACAAGAAAACAAAAAGTCTATTTTAACAAAAGTTTTATTTTAAATTTCAAATTTTCAATACATTTTTTGAAAGTCGATTTTAAAAACAGTTTTACAGTGAGAATGCAGATTTTTTTTGTCTCTCTTTGCCAGGGTTGCCAGTTTTTTTTTGGGTGCCATCCCCAATTTAAAAATTTTCATCCCCAAAAATCCCCAATTTTTTTTTCTTCAAAAAAAAAAAAAATACTATACGAAAAAACACTTACACTTATTAGCAAAGTTTTTGTGTAAAATACAACCCATCAAGTGCTCTTGCATAATTTAGCCAATTTTTAAGAACAAAAACTTGCTTAACTTACGCAAAAACACTGGCTAAAAAATGTAAGTGTATTTTACATGTATAAAAAGCCTTTAAGTTTAAAATTTTATAAAAAAGTTTTAGTTCAAAAACCAACGAAAATTGTTTATCAGAAATGGATAACTCAGGAAAATTTTAATTTACAGACTAATAGAGTACTTTTTTGGTCCAAATTTGATTTACTTTTGTGTTTATATGTTGAATTCTCCTAAAGGTTCTCGCAGCAAACAGAAGTCATCAGCCCTAAGAAATTTTTTATACCCTTAAAAAACAACAACGAAAATTCTTTTAACATAAGGTTTGATAAACGTGTTTCTGTAAAAACCTTTAATTTTTTATAAACATTTCGGAATAGGTTTCCAAAACAACATACTATTCAAAATGTATGAAAATCTACAATTTAGTTCATAAGAAAAGAAAATCATGATAACATGATACGACTACGCTACCAAGTTTTGATAGACACAAAAAAATTGAGTTTTTTCTTTATAAATCTCACAATATTCCTACGTTTGAGGTTTTTTTATGCTTGAATGTTTACGATTGATCAAAAATAAAGTAGAGTTCAATTAACCGACTTTTTATGATTTATGTATTTAAAAAACACTTATTTATCTAAAATATTTCATCCCCTAAAATCCCCGAAAAAATCTGTCTCATCCCCATGAAATCCCCGGATCCCCAAATCAAATTTTTCATCCCCATTTTCAAAAAAAAATCCCCTATTTGGGGACAAACCCCCTAAACTGGCAACTCTGCTCTTTGCTTTGCGTTTGAACCACAGACTAATACCACAGACTATAAACAGACTCGACAGTAGAGTTTTATAAGAAAAAATGGGGAAAAACTAAGCGATTTTAGGAGAAAACAGAGCGGTTTTTATTCCGTTTTACGCTAACATGGCAACACTTTCTACGACGTAGGAGTGAGTGAAACAACAAAAACCGATCTGGCATCTATTTTTCTTATGGCGCGGTATATCAGTTTTCTCTTTCTAACCTAATTCGTAAAATAATTTGAAAATATTAACCATATGGTTCAGAACTACTTTTTTGACACCTGTCACTTATGTCGAGTCTGTATTAGTCTGTGCTAAAACCGCTGTGCTTTCTCCTAAAATCGCTTAGTTTTTCCCCATTTTTTCTTATAAAACTCTACTGTCGAGTCTGTATTTAGTCTGTGTTTGAACTTTAGTTTGGCATGCCAGAATTTTCCAATTATCTTTGGTGATGCCAGATCTACAAAACGGTCGATGGATTACTATGTCACTATGGTGGAGACTATGACCGAATTTGGACATAATCCCAATAAAAAATGGACATAATCCCCATTACAGGGATTATGTCTACTATACTAATAGGTCATAATCCCAATAATTATGTGAACTTTTTTTGTCTTAAAAGTTTTTCTGCTTAGGTATTACAAACTCCATGCAATAAACCCACCCTCTCCGCAAAATAATGGGATTATGACCGAAATTGTTGTGGACTTAGTCACCATAATATGAATGGGGGTTATGGCCGAAAAACTTTCGGTCGTAATCCCAACAGGGAAGGGACATAATCCCCACAACTAATATGGGGATTATGTCCGTAATGCATTGGGACATTATCCCCATTTCTGTTATGGGGATTATGTCCTGTCACCTAGTTTGCCATCTGAAAGTCATTTTCACAAAAATGGAAGAAAGTGTGTTTTGAATATAGGCCCTCGACACAGACTAAATACAGACTCGACAGTAGAGTTTTATAAGAAAAAATGGGGAAAAACTAAGCGATTTTAGGAGAAAACACAGCGGTTTTTAGTCCGTTTTACGCTAACATGGCAACACTTTCTACGACTTAGGAGTGAGTGAAACAACAAAAACCAATCTGGCATCCATTTTTCTAATGGCGCGTTATATTAGCTTTCTCTTTCTAACCTAATTCGTAGAATAATTTGAAAACATTAACCATATGGTTCAAGACTACTTTTTTGACATCTGTCACTTATGTCGAGTCTGTATTAGTCTGTGCCCTCGATATGTTGAGTTCTGCTAAAACCGCTTGATTTCCCGTATCTCGCTAAATAACTTTTTCCCCACCAAACGCAAAAACGCTAGTTCCACAGTGAAACCACCGAATTGGCAACAGTGATATCAATTTGCAGTGAATTACTGAAAAATAACCCATTTCATCATTTAGAAAGGATTTTATTTTAATTATAACTAATTGCTTACAAAAAATAATAAAAAGAAAAAAGTTTTTAAATATAATTATTGTTGTGCTCAATAAATTTTTCATTACACATAATACAAAATGTTTCTCAGTGATGATGATATGGTTGAATGTCCTTACAATAAGTCGCATCGCATGTTGAGAAAACGCTTGCAATCACATTTATTGAAATGTCGACTCAGCTATCCAGTTGTGGAATTGAGAAAATGCCCATTTAATATTACCCACTTAATACCGGAACCAGAATTTACGGTATTTAAAGATATTTAATGAAATGTATGAATTTTTATTTCAGTTTACAAATTACATATTTTAGCATCATGCCACAAACTGTTCAGATCGTAAGTTGATAACCCAATATAAGTATGATGCCCCGAATGAAACCGAAAAAGAAGAGGAGGGGCCAAAGCATGCACCCATAGAGTGTGATGAAGACTGGGATGATACCGATGTAAACGACTATAATCCTCAGTTATATGTTGAACATGCTAATGTTATACGAAAACCTGAGGGTGCTAATCCTACGTTTCGTAAAAATTTTATTAAACAGGAACGTAAACGTTTAGGTGATGGTGATGTAGATGATGAGGATGACACTGAATCGAAAGGTAGCGTTATAAGAACTCCTTCACCACCCTATATGTCGGGTGAAATTAACTTTAGTGATGATGCAAAAACTGTGGATAAATCTCCCAAAAATCACTATAAATATGCCGATGTAGGTTCCTCAAAATCTAATAGGCGTAATGGATCTAGCTCTAGCACTAATAAAAGTCGCCGTAAACGTTCAGATTCACCGTCAACATCATCATACTCTAAACGACGTTCTCGTTCACCACGTTCTAAAAGAGATCGTTCTCCTGGTTATCGCTCTTATCGTGAACGTTCTCCTTTACGTAGTTCCCCCGACTATACACGTCGTTATTCTCCACCATCTACAGCAGTATATCGTACATTAGAGGATTATAATCCTGACGAAGATCCTTATTATAATGGAGGTGGTGTTGATCAAAGCAGTCGTAATGCATATTATCGAGAAAATATGCCTGGTCCAGGAGCATATTATGATCGTCATTCAGCAACAAGCTCAACAATGAGTCATGAACACCCAGCACCTCTGATTTCTTATCCAGCTCCGAAATCATATTTAACTTCTAAACATCCACCTGCAGATTATTAAAATTAAACTATAATTTGTAATTCTGTAATAGTTGTCCAATATTCGACCTATTTTTACAAAAAAAAATCAGTTTTGTAACTAAAAACCGATTTTTAAATAATCAATTTTTTCGCTGCAAAAAAATTTTACTAATTTTTAAAAATCTTTTTGTTCGTAAAAAAAAATTGCTTCAAAAGAAAAAATTATACAAATTTTAACCTTGTTCAATTTTTTTTCTTAAAATAACATGTAATTAACTTAACTCTGCAGATATTCAGAGGTTTTTGCTGTAAAATTTTGGTTAGCCGATGTTTTACTAGAAACTATAAATTTTATTTTTTTTGGTCAAAATCATTTTACAGAGTTTTTATAACTAAGTTTTATTGACTTTAAAATAATACCCATATATTCGAAAAGTCGAATTCTCGAGGCAAAAGAACCAGGTTCTCGAATACTTTAAAATTGACCATAAAAAACACTTTCAAAAACCACAACGTAAATCTTAAATAAACTAATAAAGAAAAACTTTCAAATTTCCCTTCAAAACGATATGTATTTTGATGTCGTTTATCCATCGTCAATCGTTTTCGTTTTACGTGATTAGCGCCCTGACAAGTTAAAAATCGGTTATTCAAACGCTTCGAAAAAACGGTTTTTACAAATTTATTATTTTATAATATAATGTACATTAGAGGGTCCCTTATTTTGGAAATGTTAAGACGGTACCCCCTCATTTTTTTTCCTTTTGACTAAAAAATACTCAGGAAAAATTTTACGCCCCTACGACCACGCCTTCCCTACGCGACGGGGCCTTAAAGAACGGGGCCTTAAAAATAATTTTTCCATACAAACCAAAATTTTTTTTTTTGATTTTTAATTTTTTTGTTATTAATTATAATCAAGGAGAGGACTTTCATGCAAATGCATGTTTTTTCCCTTTGGTCATAGAACAGCATAAACAAAATATCTTTGCGAATCAAAGAATTTGCTTTAAAATGGCATCGATTCGTTAGTGCATATTTTTTCATATTTTGCTTAAAATGCATATTTTTGCATATTTTGCTATTATTTCGCTATAAACGCATATTTTTAGGTCATATTTTGTATAAATTTTAGTTTTTTAGCTATTTTTTAGTATGTTTAGCCATTTTAAAATTTTTTTTATGATTTTTTTTATTTTTTGTATTAAAGCAATTGTTAAATTTTCTATAGATCATTTTTATTTTTTAATAAAATTGTATACACCTGTATATATTTATCTATATCTGAGCTTACAATGACATACTGAACTCTAACGTTATGTTTTTTTTAATTAAAGTAAAAAAACAAGTGGATAGTTATGATTTTAAGTGCTTATATTAAGATTTTTAGTGCATATTTCAAGAGTTTTTATATATTTTAGGCGCCTAAAACATAGTTTTTTAATGCATGAAAGTCCTGTCCCTGATTATAATATTACTTGATTAGCTTATTCACGACAAAAAATTTGATTTTGGTGGGATGAGGCTTTCAGTTCTAAAAAATTTTTCGAAAAAAAAAAATTTAGAGCTTTTGGGGTCCTACAGTAAAAATTTTTTAAAAAATTTTTTTTTTTAGTTTTGACAAGCAACGGTTTTAGTTGTTATGTTGCTTTTAATGGTATATATTCGTAAAAAAATATTATTCATATCTGTGACATCTTGATCGTGTATCGAAAAACATCAAAAGTGCATTTTTTACCCTTTTTTAGATCACGATAAAGATGTCACAGATAAGAATAATATTTTTTTATCAAAATATATCATTAAAAGCAACAATTCAACTAAAACGGTTGCTTGTCAAAACTAAAAAAAAATATTTTTTAAAAAATTTTTACTGTAGGACCCCAAAAGCTCTAAATTTTTTTTTTTTTGAAAGAACTGAAAGCCTCATCCCATCAAAATCAAATTTTTTGTCGTGAATAAGCTAATCAAGTAATATTATAATTAATAACAAAAAAATTTAAAATCAAAAAAAAAATTTTTGCTTTGTATGGAAAAATGTTTTTTAAGGCCCCGCTCTTTACGGCCCCGTCGCGTAGGGAAGGCGTGGTCGTAGGGGCGTAAAATTTTTCCTGAGTTATTTTTTAGTCAAAAGGAAAAAAATGAGGGGGTACCGTCTCAACATTTCCAAAATAAGGGACACTCTAATGTACATATTATGTACATCTGTTTTAAAATTTTATCCATACCCGATAGCACAAAAAATGTTGATTTAAAGCCGTTTAGACGATTAGTTTTTGAGTAAGATTTTTATTTTCTGAGTATGTTTAATATCACTTATTTACAACAAAAAAGCGCACTAACCGCGACTATTTTTTTTTTATATGTAATATGAACCGCAAAACTCAAAATACTGTTTTTGACGGTATTTTCATTTTTTTTTTCTTATAACTTGAAATACGTACCTCCGATCTATTCGCGATGAAAACCAAATTAAATTTCATCATATTTTAAACTAATCAGTTCAAAAGCTTACGTGCGATATACAAGCATATTATAAAAATACTTTTTTTATTGAAAACTTATTTTTTTAAACATTTTTAAAAACAGAAATCGTTGCAAATTAAAATTTTTTCTTTGTCTTAAAAGCCTGAATCTTTACAAAGATAAAAAGTGGGTCTCATAAAAATCTATGGGCTAACACTAAAGTTAAAAAGAATTTTATAAAACTGCGCATAAAATGTCTCTTCACTTACAAGGAAGGTCTTTCACAGGGCAGCCACCGATTGTCCTGAAACATATAGGAAAGAGGGAAGCAAAATAAAAGTTACCTGTTTTTTATAGCTGTCCAATCTCATATTTAGCGGGTCAAAGGGGAGGAGGAAAAACGGGATTTTTTCGTTTTTTGAGGATTTTTCCCATTTCTTCAAAAGAAACTATATGAACATTTTATACAGTTCGAAAGGTTTTTTGAAGGCCTATCAAATGGTGTATCGGTCGTGTCCAAATTCGGCTTCGTTAAGTTCGTTATTGTCGAAAATGTATAATCGTTAGGGTAGTTTATATGGAGATTTATATACGTACGACCGCCAAAATCATATAAAATAATCTTTATCAAAATTAAGCTGACCCGTATTTTTTCGTTTGACGAAATTCCTACTAGTTTGGCTTTTATACGGATTTTCCCGAAACCCATTAATTTTTCATAAGGCAGCTAAAAAAACAGGTAACTCTTATTTACCCCCACCCCCCCTCTCATTTCCATATTAAAGTTTCAGGACAATCGGTGGGTGCCCTGTGAAAGACCTTCCTTGTTAGTGGTAAAGAGTTTATCGTCACCTAAAATGCAAAACAACACTTTTAATAAAATCGAGATATTGATTGTGATGCCTATTTCAGACCTATCCGATATAATATGACGGACTCCTGAACAAAATTTCAAAAATATTTAACATCGTTTTTTACTTCTACTGTTAAACAGCAAAAAGTGTTGTTACGTTGTTTTGCATTATAGGTGACGATACATAAGTATGTCATTCCGTTTGTAACTCATCTAAATATCGGTCTAGGACCCCATAAAGTATATATATTGTGGATCAGTGATAGATTCTAAGACATTCTAGTGATGTCCGTCTGTTGAAATACTGATCACGGCCAAAGTATTAAACAGATATGACTGAGACTTAGCAGACATACTTGTTGTAGTCCTGAGAAGTTTGACATTGCATTTGAGCAATATCGGTTCAGCTATTCAAAAGTTATGAACGAAAATGTAAAAAAGCTCGAAATTTTTGGTATATTCCGCATAACCTAAAAATACGAAATGCTTTAATTCTGCTTCTGGTTGACGTGTACAGAATTGGAAACCGAATGGCATTTAAACAAGTACAAAGAATTTTTTTGTTTCAAAATTTTTGTGCACCAATAATTTTTTTTCCGCGGAAATTATTTTTTTTTGAGAAACGGGATTACCAGTACTTTGTTACTGACCGTAGTCTATAGTTCAGACTCTTAAAGTAAATTAAACTTTGTAATTTGCAAATATTTCTATTTTTGATTTTCTTTTAAAATAATGAATCTGTGAAATAAATTTTAATAAGATTTTAGCACAAAAAAATAGTCACGTTTCGTGCGCATAGATTTTTACCATGAGAAACCCAATTCTAAGGCGACTATTAGTTAAATGACATTATTTTTTGGTTTATCGGGTAGTTTATATTTTTTTAATTATTTTTTTTCTCCCTCAAATTAAAATTCTAAGTTTAAAATTATTATGCCTCTCTCAATGATAAAAACAAAAATCAATAAAACTGTTTTAATCTATAAACCAAGATTTATTTTTATTAATATTTTAAGAAAAAAATCAGATACATATATTTATAAAAGTTTGAAGTTAATGTAACAATATTTTATTCAACTGAAGTTATCTCTTAAAGTTTGCAAACATTTCAACACTAAAATTAAGAACTTTTTTAAAACCCCAAAAAAAAATTATAAATATAAAAAATCAACAGTTTTTTTATTTTTGAACAATTAAAAAATAGGATTAAAAAAAATCAGAGTCCTACTTGCCAGCCTGGTAGCAAAAGAGGACTTTTTAAAAACACATTTTAAAATACATACATGTATTTTTTAAAGTAACCTACAATGTTTATAGACAAATATTTTGTAGTAAAAAAATAAAAAAAAAATTGGTTTGACTGAATACATGAATCAAGGCATATCCTTAAATAAATTTACCTTGACATGAATGTTCTCAACAATGCAGAAAATATTTAAAATACTTTTTAGTGATAGTATTTTATTAACTTTAAAAAAATTGTAAAAACTTCGACAAAAATTTGCCATTTTTGTAAAAAAAAATATTTTTTTGAGTTTTAACATTTTTTAGAGACAAAAACACTGGCCCTTACCACAAGAAAACAAAAAGTCTATTTTAACAAAAGTTTTATTTTAAATTTCAAATTTTCAATACATTTTTTGAAAGTCGATTTTAAAAACAAAAACAATTTGTATGGAAATAAAATTAAAAGCTCATTTTAAATTTATTTTATTTTCTTGTGGTAAAGCTGAATTTGTATGGAAATAAAACTAAAAGCTCATTTTAAATTTATTTTATTTTCTTGTGGTAAAGCTGACTGTTTTTGTGATAAAAAACACTGTTTTTGTGATAAAAAACATTATCATTTTTGAAAAATTATTATTTCAGTATTCCAATCTTTAAATTGCAGTTTTCCAATCTATAAAATTTATTTAATATATAATTTTTTATTTTATTAAGAATTACCATATAATTACAAATCATATACTAATTTTACCTATTCCAGAACTGGTAACAATGACCTTCGTTTCGTTGTAGCGAAACAGACCAAGGCCTATGTTGGGAATCGAACCCACGACCCCCAGACTAGCCTACTGGGGTGCCTATATAATTTTTACCCGTAAACATTTTTTCCAAACAAACTAATAGCCTATTTCCGATTCCTTAGGGGCTCACATACAAAATGCAATTTTTTTAACTAACCGCTCTTAACTGACGTAAGAGTGCTCGTAGAGCAGTCAAATGTATCACTGGCCCACAATATTTTTTTAATCCAAACATTTTTCAGAATATATCCACAGGGTGGGGCGATTTGAACATCTTAATGGGCCCTTCGTGTTTCTGATTCTTGGGATTGTACTGAGGAAAAAAGTCCACTAGGACCATACGTCTACGGTGAAAATCGAGCTTCCAGATTTTGACTTGCAGTTTTTTGCACTTTCACAAGGCCAAAACTGCCTGAAGGAGCGTTCCAATGCTTTTGCGATGTACTAGAGAGTTCTTAACTATAGTCTTGGCTACAATTTTTGTCTAAGTATTAGATCGAAAATCTCAATGATTTGGCTGTTATAGGCCAAAATATCAAAAAAAAACGTGACAAAAAGTGGTGAATTTTCACATTTTCGACTTTTTGACCATCATTTTTTTTCTAAGTAATATGTTCAGAGAAATTGTAGCTCGAGACAATAGCTACAACTTTACTTTTGAAATTTCAAATAGTTTACGAAATATGAGCCCAAGAAAATTTGCAAATTTTCCAAAAAAATAAAGTCTGAGAAAAAACTGCAAGTCAAAATTTGGAAGCTCGATTTTCACCATAGACGTATGGTCTAGTGGACGTTTTGCTCAGTACATTCCCAAGAATAAGAAACGCGAAGCGCCCATTAAGATTTTTTTTCCTTCCATACTAATCGCCCCACCCTCCCTTATTTCCAGTCCCTAAGAGGGCTCCCATACAAATTAAATATGTAGCAAATAAAAAAAAAATCATTTTGAGTGGGGATAGCGGGTAGGTATGTTTAAAAAATGTGTAAAAACTAATGGGAGTCGGTCTTACTAATGACACCTCTAGGATGCACTATTGGACAGGTAGGAGCTGATTTAATAAAACAAATTTACAAAAAAAAATGTATGGAGGCCGTCTTAGGTGCGTTCTGAGAAAATGTTTAAATTAAAGAAATATTGTGGGTCTATCATACATTTGACTGCTCTAGGGGAATTCTTATGGCAGTTGAGCGGTTAGAGCAAATTTTTTAAAATGTCATTTTGTATGGGAGTCCCTTAGGAATTGGAGGTAGAATATTAGTTTGGTAAAAATGTTAAGGGGTAAAATTAATGGGGGTCTGTCATGATATTGACCCCTTTAGGATGCACTATTGATCAAAAGTCCTGATCAGCATTGATTTTGTCGGTTATTTTTAATGATTAAATTTCATAGCATTCAAAAAAAAATCCCAAAAAAATATATTGATACTTACCCAGGAACAATTTTTGAAACAGACTCCTGAATATAATCTACGGTTATCACTATAAAATTTTCAAAAAATATTGCTTTCGGAATAATTTCAAAACCAAAATCATTGATTTTGTAATGTTCGGGGCGTTTATGAAACCAATGCGGATTGGTTTGACAACACTTTTTCACGGAAATCAGCTGTGTGTGTTTATGAATCCAATCCAATTCCAATCAAAGAGAAAATGAGAAAATTTCCGTTCGAAAACTTAAACAACACCAAATTGGATTTCATGTGATTCGGAAAATGTGAATTGAAAAGTTATGAAAGACTTTTTTAGGAACTTTTTCAAAGGCAAAAAGCCCTTAATAAAATTCTTGAAAAAAGTATCATACACACTTTAGCTTATTAACGAAAAAAAATCTTTAGTCGGACAAGTATTTCGATTCCGAAATTGGGCGCAAAAATAATAAGAGTCCAAATGGGCAAAAAGTTACCGATGTTTTAAAAAAAAAAATCATAAAAAGGAACAAACTGAAGCAACTGGTATTTTTCCATACAAAATACCAGATCCTAAGTATATATTAGACTTAAGGAAAACAAAAAATGGATTTGTCCCTTCCTTAGTGGATCAATAATCAAAAAAATTTAATTCAAAACAAATGCTTGACAGTTTATTTGTTAACAAATTATTTTTCTTTTTACAAACTGCATTATTATAACAACTCTGACTTTGACTTTCTAACAGAGTTGCTATAAAATACGACACTGTATTTTCAAAAACAGAGTCGTATTTTGTAAATACTTGTGTCTCCGCTAAGTTCGAACGCAATAGATATTTTTTTTCGAACAAAGCAATTCGTCACGGTTTCATGAACGCTTCGAAAATTGGAAACGGATTTGAATTTCGTTTCCAATCCAATTTCGTTGTGGATTCATGAACGGCCTGGTTAAGTAGAATCGGAAGCTAGTGGAACCCCTTTGCACCTTTACGCAAGGTAATATTAACAGGCCTATTCACAGTTATGACTAATTTTATTATTTTCAAACTTCATATTCCCTGTGTTTGTTGTAAACACAATCATAAAAAGTCTTAAAATTTAAAATTATTTGTAAATTTTGAGACGATGTGGGTAGCAGGTCTTTATTTTTTTGAAATTTGAATTTTTTTTATGATTGTTTGCAACAGGGTTTAAAAAAAAACTAACGTACGGTACGTTAGTGTTCTGTACGGAACTATGGAGCGACCGTACGTTATCGAAACGTACCGTTCCAAGAACACATTCACTAAAAAGTTTTTTAGTGGTTGTGAAGGTGTTCGCAAACAGAATTCCGAACGTTATGCCTGCGAGTTGAAGAACAGAAACTTTATGATAACGTACCGAACTAGGTTAGAAACAAAATAAAGTTCTTTTAGTGTTTTGTTTGCGAACTTTTGAGACATTTTTTAAATTTAAAATGGCGATATCTTGTGCTCCGTTTTGCTCTATCTTGCTTAGTTTTCGAGATATCGCCATTTTAAATTAAAAAAAAAAATTCTCAAAAGTTCGCAAACAGAACACTAAAAGAACTTTATTTTGTTTCTAACCTAGTTCGGTACGTTATCGTAAAGTTTCTGTTCTTCAACTCGCAGGCATAACGTTCGGAATTCTGTTTGCAAACACCTTCACAACCACTAAAAAACTTTAGTGAATGTGTTCTTGGAACGGAACGTTAAATAACGTACTGTTTTTTTCGAACACTGGTTTGCAACAACCACATGGAAAAAATTGAGTTATAATTGAGTTATGACTTTATTTGTGAATAGGCCCCTAAATTGATTTTAATCTTTGCTTGAAACATGTATGTGTTAATTCTTTATTTAGGTATGTATAAATTGTATGTATAAATTTTTAAAAAATATATTAGTTATGCATAATGAAAATATGTTTTAAAAGTTAAAATTGCAAATAATAAATGAGTTTGTTACAATAATAATTAAAAAAATCAAACTATTTAACAAGTCTAGTTTACGCCTACACAAGTTGGTAACTTTAAACTTATTGTTAGTTAATATCGTAGCCGGCTTAACCGGACTGAGAGATAAACTACATGCGTTCGTACCCAACACCTTGTGGGCCTTTTTCCGAAGACAAAACTTTTACCACACCATTTGATCCTTAGTCGATGCACCAAGATACATTAAATTTGGAGAGGACGACGTAAACTAGTCATGAGATAAAACTATCATTAAAATTTAATTATCTAAGCCTAATAAACGTAAACGTTCTTGTTGTCTAAATTTTTTACGTTCCGCCGGTGGAGCACCTTGGATGTTACGTAACACTGCAGCATTAGACACGTATGATTGAGGATTATAAGTGGGTGCATCGCCATCATCATCCCAATTTTCTTCACTTTGATAAAATGGCATTGCTGGTGCTACCGACGGTTTTGTTGTAGGTTCATCTGTATGACGAAAAGCCTCGAAGGTTTTACGCTCAGTACAGACCATAACATGGAACTAGAATTTTTAAATAACTTTATATTTTTATAGTCCATTAAATATTATATTACTTTTATCGTACCTTTAATTCGGGTTCATTTAATACGTGCGTAACATTAAAGGGACACGTCACCTTTGGTGCATTGGTATGATTTCGTCGACATCTTCCCAAGTGCACTTGCATTCGATGTTTTAATATTTGATGATTTGCTTCATATGGACATTCTATTAACTCTTGGGTATCAAAATTTTCCATGTTTTGGATGATAATGCTATAATGAAATTAATTGAAATGAGAAAATTTAATACCAAACAAAAATACTAAAAATAAAATGTTTACTTTGCAAATGATTATTGCGTTTTGTAAATTAAAGGTATCAATTACACTGCGTGACAAAACTAACCACTATTTTAGAAAACAAGAGGTACGACCATCATTTCAATATATTTCGGGCATGCTGAATCGAATGGCGTACTCCGTTTTTCGATGTATGGTACAGTTTTCTTGTAAAATGTCATTAAAGATTGGCTGATTTTCAGTTGCTTTTTTAACAAAAAAAATTCCAAAGCTAATGATTTTTAAATTTTATGGCATGGAAAACAAAGATATAACTTGTAGCAATATTTCTAAAATAAATTTGGTTTAAAACTTTTCATCTTAAGCCCTTAAATTCGCAGATTTCTTCATTTTTTTAAGTTTTCGCGAAATTAACCGCTAAATTGGTCTCTGATAAAAAACTTGCATTTTGTGGATCATAAAGGCGTCCATGACACTACGAATAGAGGACAAAAAACATCTATGTTATATGGACCATCATGATGAAAATCGCGAAAAACCGTTTTTTTTTATATGGCAGCATCACTTTAGGAGATGATTTGAAGCTTCATCTTTTAGTATATAATGTGGGAACCTTAAACAATGAACTGACCCAAAATTTGTCTAAAAAAGTTTTCATTTGCAAAAGTTATCTTAACAAAAACTATAATTATTGTATCGTAAACACTGAAATAATAGTTTTTGTTAAGATAACTTTTGCAAATGAAAACTTTTTTGGCCGAATTTTTGGTCAGTTAGTTGTTTAAGGTTCCCACATTATATACTAAAAGATGGAACCTTAAATCATCTCGTAAAGTGATGCTGGCATATACAAAAAAACGGTTTTTCGCGATTTTCATCATGATGGTCCAAATAACATAGCTGTTTTTTGTCCACTATTCGTATTGTTAGGGAAGCATTTTTGATTCATTAAAAGCAAGTTTATTATCAAAGACCAATTTGGCTGTTAATTTCACAAAAACCTTAAAAAATGAAGAAATTCGCGAATTTAAGTGCTTAAATTGAAAAGCTTTAAACCAAATTTGCATAAGAAATGTTGCTACAAGTCATATCTTTGTTTTCCATGTCATAAAATTTATAAACCATTTACTTTGCAAATTTTTTTGTTAAAAAACTGGCTCGAAATCAGCAAATCTTTAACGACATTTTGCAAGAAAACTGTACCATACATCGAAAAACGGAGTACGCCATTCGAATCAGCATGTCCGAAATATATAGAAATGATGGTCGTAACTCTTGTTTATTTTTTAGTGTTCCGCAGTGTTATTTGTGAATGACGTGCAATGATTATAACTGAGTGCTGCCATATCTTTTAGTGTTTCTTCACAATACAGCAGCAGACAGCAAAATTTTTTCATGTATTTTAGGCCTTTTTTGTTGGCAATCTTTGATTGTTAACATGCGTCAAAACGAAAAAAACGAAACGTTAATAGGCCATTTACATATGCCTCGAAATCCAAAAAAAATGGGATTTCAATGAAAATCCAAGTAAATCCAATTACTTTTTTGGATTTCAAATGTCAAATCCCATACAAAAAAAAACTTGGATTTTGGAAAAATCGTAAAATCGCATTTTAAAATCCAAAAAATTTCTACTACTTAATTGTACAACTATGGGTTTTCCCAAAATAACCATCCCTAATGATTTTTTTACAACGCTGCACACGATTTTTTTATCAGCTGTTGTTGTTTTTTATAAAGTAAAAAAACAATTAAAATTTATTTTTTTAAAACTATTAAAAGATTAATAAAAACAATGTTTAACAATAGCGGTTCTCACCCTTGATAGAAAACAAGAAAAGAATCGGAGAATCGAAGAAAACAAGAAAATGTTTGACAGATCCAACAACAAAATACATGGCGGCTCGTTTTTCTCATTTTCTTGGTTTCTTCTTTTCTACATAGAAAATTTCTTCGACTTGATGCTTGAGTAAGTTGAAGTAAAGTAAAAAATAAAAGTTCCTAGACCAAAAAACAGCTGATTGGAGTGTCATTTAATTATTTTGTGATATTTTCAGACATTTTATACGAAATTTAAAGTGCAAATTAAATGATTAATTATATTTTTACTAAAAACCGCGTTGTTTAATATTATTTCGTGGTTTTAAATATGTATAATTATTTGAGGTTATAGAAAATTTTTGTGTGAGAAAACTTGTTTAAAAAGTTGTTCACTCTTTAAAGGATAAAATCGGTAGAAAATTTTCTTGTAGAAAATTTCCTCAAAAGTTTTCTATCAAGGGTGAGAACCGCTAATGTTTCATTTAAAATTTACCATTGCAAATGGTAAACGCACAATTTAGTGGACCAATTTGGTCTTCCTAACAAAGAAAAACACTCAATGGTGGCGGCCCCAAACTTGGCAAAAATGTTAATTTTCTTGCATTTAAAGAAGCAGCTCTACTTAAAAACACATTTTTTGGCGTATAAGAAGTTAACAATATCGTAAACAATATTTTTTTCAACAATAAATCACGATTCCATTACGTTCCTACAAAAACATCTGCTTTTTATTTACAAACATTTACTAAACAATAACAGCTGACAATAACAGCTGATTTTTATTTACACATTTTTCAATAAATGTAAACAAAAACATCTGTTTTTTATTTACAAAGATTAAGTAAACAATGTCAGCTGATTTTTATTTACATATTTTTCAGTAAATGTAAACAATAACAGCTGATTTTTCTTTTTATCATTTTGCAAAAATTTAAATTACTTTAATTTTGAAAATAAAATGAGATAGATTTAAAAAAAATGTTACAAAAAATGTTTTTCCTGTAATGATCCAAATTTTAAAAGACCATACTCAGAACTAGATTCGAATTTATCCAAAAGATCCAAAATAATCGGAGGGTAAACACAAAACCCATCAATATTATCAGTGTTTTAGATTTTTTGGTAAAAAAGTTAAATTTTTAAAAAATTTTCACAAAAAAGGTTTTCCTTGAAATGCTCCAACATTTTATGGAGATCAAAGACCATACTGAGAACTAATTTCGAATTTATCCAAAAAGTCCAAAATAATCGGAGGGTCAATAATTGACCCATCAATATTTTCCATGTTTTTGATTTTTTGGTAAAAAAGTTCAATTTTTAAAAATTTTTCCCAAAAAAGGTTTTCCTTGAAATGCTCCAAACTTTTATGGAGATCAAAGACCATACTGAGAACTAATTTCGAATTTATCCAAAATGTCCAAAATAATCGGAGGGTCAAAAATTGACCCATCAATATTTTCCATGTTTTTGATTTTTTGGTAAAAAAGTTCAATTTTTAAAAATTTTTCCCAAAAAAGGTTGTCCTTGAAATGCTCCAAACTTTTATGGAGATCAAAGACCATACTGAGAACTAATTTCGAATTTATCCAAAATGTCAAAAATAATCGGAGGGTCAAAAATTGACCCATCAATATTTTCCATGTTTTTGATTTTTTGGTAAAAAAGTTCAATTTTTAAAAATTTTTCCCAAAAAAGGTTTTCCTTGAAATGCTCCAAACTTTTATGGAGATCAAAGACCATACTGAGAACTAATTTCGAATTTATCCAAAATGTCCAAAATAATCGGAGGGTCAAAAATTGACCCATCAATATTTGCCATGTTTTTGATTTTATGGTAAAAAAGTTCAATTTTTAAAAATTTTTCCAAAAAAAGGTTTTCTTTGAAATGCTCCAAACTTTTATGGAGATCAAAGACCATACTGAGAACTAATTTCGAATTTATCCAAAATGTCCAAAATAATCGGAGGGTCAAAAATTGACCCATCAATATTTTCCATGTTTTTGATTTTTTGGTAAAAAAGTTCAATTTTTAAAAATTTTTCCCAAAAAAGGTTTTCCTTGAAATGCTCCAAACTTTTAAGGAGATCAAAGACCATACTGAGAACTAATTTCGAATTTATCCAAAATGTCCAAAATAATCGGAGGGTCAAAAATTGACCCATCAATATTTTCCATGTTTTTGATTTTTTGGTAAAAAAGTTCAATTTTTAAAAATTTTTCCCAAAAAAGGGTTTCCTTGAAATGCTCCAAAATTTTATGGAGATTAAAGACCATACTGAGAACTAATTTCGAATTTATCCAAAATGTCCAAAATAATCGGAGGGTCAAAAATTGGCCCATCAATATTTTCCATGTTTTTGATTTTTTGGTAAAAAAGTTCAATTTTTAAAAATTTTTCCCAAAAAAGGTTTTCCTTGAAATGCTCCAAACTTTTATGGAGATCAAAGACCATACTGAGAACTAATTTCGAATTTATCCAAAATGTCCAAAATAATCGGAGGGTCAAAAATTGACCCATCAATATTTTCCAAGTTTTTGATTTTTTGGTAAAAAAGTTCAATTTTTAAAAATTTTTCCCAAAAAAGGTTTTCCTTGAAATGCTCCAAACTTTTATGGAGATCAAAGACCATACTGAGAACTAATTTCGAATTTATCCAAAATGTCCAAAATAATCGGAGGGTCAAAAATTGACCCATCAATATTTTCCATGTTTTTGATTTTTTGGTAAAAAAGTTCAATTTTTAAAAATTTTTCCCAAAAAAGGTTTTCCTTGAAATGCTCCAAACTTTTATGGAGATCAAAGACCATACTGAGAACTAATTTCGAATTTATCCAAAATGTCCAAAATAATCGGAGGGTCAAAAATTGACCCATCAATATTTTCCATGTTTTTGATTTTTTGGTAAAAAAGTTCAATTTTTAAAAATTTTTCCCAAAAAAGGTTTTCCTTGAAATGCTCCAAACTTTTATGGAGATCAAAGACCATACTGAGAACTAATTTCGGATTTATCCAAAATGTCCAAAATAATCGGAGGGTCAAAAATTGGCCCATCAATATTTTCCATGTTTTTGATTTTTTGGTAAAAAAGTTCAATTTTTAAAAATTTTTCCCAAAATAGGTTTTCCTTGAAATGCTCCAAACTTTTATGGAGATCAAAGACCATACTGAGAACTAATTTCGAATTTATCCAAAATGTCCAAAATAATCGGAGGGTCAAAAATTGACCCATCAATATTTTCCATGTTTTTGATTTTATGGTAAAAAAGTTCAATTTTTAAAAATTTTTCCCAAAAAAGGTTTTCCTTGAAATGCTCCAAACTTTTATGGAGATCAAAGACCATACTGAGAACTAATTTCGAATTTATCCAAAATGTCCAAAATAATCGGAGGGTCAAAAATTGACCCATCAATATTTTCCATGTTTTTGATTTTTAGGTAAAAAAGTTCAATTTTTAAAAATTCTTCCCAAAAAAGGGTTTCGAAATTAGTTCTCAGTATGGTCTTTGATCTCCATAAAAGTTTGGAGCATTTCAAGGAAAACCTTTTTTGGGAAAAAATTTTAAAAATTGAACTTTTTTACCAAAAAATCAAAAACATGGAAAATGTTGATGGGCCAATTTTTGACCCTCCGATTATTTTGGACATTTTGGATAAATTCGAAATTAGTTCTCAGTATGGTCTTTGATCTCCATAAAAGTTTGGAGCATTTCAAGGAAAACCTTTTTTGGGAAAAATTTTTAAAAATTGAACTTTTTTACCAAAAAATCAAAAACATGGAAAATATTGATGGGTCAATTTTTGACCCTCCGATTATTTTGGACATTTTGGATAAATTCGAAATTAGTTCTCAGTATGGTCTTTGATCTCCTTAAAAGTTTGGAGCATTTCAAGGAAAACCTTTTTTGGGAAAAATTTTTAAAAATTGAACTTTTTTACCAAAAAATCAAAAACATGGAAAATATTGATGGGTCAATTTTTGACCCTCCGATTATTTTGGACATTTTGGATAAATTCGAAATTAGTTCTCAGTATGGTCTTTGATCTCCATAAAAGTTTGGAGCATTTCAAGGAAAACCTTTTTTGGGAAAAATTTTTAAAAATTGAACTTTTTTACCAAAAAATCAAAAACATGGAAAATATTGATGGGTCAATTTTTGACCCTCCGATTATTTTGGACATTTTGGATAAATTCGAAATTAGTTCTCAGTATGGTCTTTGATCTCCATAAAAGTTTGGAGCATTTCAAGGAAACCCTTTTTTGGGAAAAATTTTTAAAAATTGAACTTTTTTACCAAAAAATCAAAAACATGGAAAATATTGATGGGTCAATTTTTGACCCTCCGATTATTTTGGACATTTTGGATAAATTCGAAATTAGTTCTCAGTATGGTCTTTGATCTCCATAAAAGTTTGGAGCATTTCAAGGAAAACCTTTTTTGGGAAAAATTTTTAAAAATTGAACTTTTTTACCAAAAAATCAAAAACATGGAAAATATTGATGGGTCAATTTTTGACCCTCCGATTATTTTGGACATTTTGGATAAATTCGAAATTAGTTCTCAGTATGGTCTTTGATCTCCATAAAAGTTTGGAGCATTTCAAGGAAAACCTTTTTTGGGAAAAATTTTTAAAAATTGAACTTTTTTACCATAACATCAAAAACATGGAAAATATTGATGGGTCAATTTTTGACCCTCCGATTATTTTGGACATTTTGGATAAATTCGAAATTAGTTCTCAGTATGGTCTTTGATCTCCATAAAAGTTTGGAGCATTTCAAAGAAAACCTTTTTTTGGAAAAATTTTTAAAAATTGAACTTTTTTACCATAAAATCAAAAACATGGCAAATATTGATGGGTCAATTTTTGACCCTCCGATTATTTTGGACATTTTGGATAAATTCGAAATTAGTTCTCAGTATGGTCTTTGATCTCCATAAAAGTTTGGAGCATTTCAAGGAAAACCTTTTTTGGGAAAAATTTTTAAAAATTGAACTTTTTTACCAAAAAATCAAAAACATGGAAAATATTGATGGGTCAATTTTTGACCCTCCGATTATTTTGGACATTTTGGATAAATTCGAAATTAGTTCTCAGTATGGTCTTTGATCTCCATAAAAGTTTGGAGCATTTCAAGGAAAACCTTTTTTGGGAAAAATTTTTAAAAATTGAACTTTTTTACCATAAAATCAAAAACATGGAAAATATTGATGGGTCAATTTTTGACCCTCCGATTATTTTGGACATTTTGGATAAATTCGAAATTAGTTCTCAGTATGGTCTTTGATCTCCATAAAAGTTTGGAGCATTTCAAGGAAAACCTTTTTTGGGAAAAATTTTTAAAAATTGAACTTTTTTACCAAAAAATCAAAAACATGGAAAATATTGATGGGCCAATTTTTGACCCTCCGATTATTTTGGACATTTTGGATAAATTCGAAATTAGTTCTCAGTATGGTCTTTGATCTCCATAAAAGTTTGGAGCATTTCAAGGAAAACCTTTTTTGGGAAAAATTTTTAAAAATTGAACTTTTTTACAAAAAATCAAAAACATGGAAAATATTGATGGGTCAATTTTTGACCCTCCGATTATTTTGGACATTTTGGATAAATTCGAAATTAGTTCTCAGTATGGTCTTTGATCTCCATAAAAGTTTGGAGCATTTCAAGGAAAACCTTTTTTGGGAAAAATTTTTAAAAATTGAACTTTTTTACCAAAAAATCAAAAACATGGAAAATATTGATGGGTCAATTATTGACCCTCCGATTATTTTGGACATTTTGGATAAATTCGAAATTAGTTCTCAGTATGGTCTTTGATCTCCATAAAAGTTTGGAGCATTTCAAGGAAAACCTTTTTTTTGAAAAATTTTTAAAAATTCATTTTTTTTCCAAAAAATCTAAAACATGGAAAATATTGATGGGTCAATTATTGACCCTCCGATTATTTTGGACATTTTGGATAAATTCGAAATTAGTTCTCAGTATTGTCTTTGATCTCCATAAAAGTTTGGAGCATTTCAAGGAAAACCTTTTTTGTGAAAAATTTTTAAAAATTGAACTTTTTTACCAAAAAATCAAAAACATGGAAAATATTGATGGGTCAATTATTGACCCTCCGATTATTTTGGACATTTTGGATAAATTCGAAATTAGTTCTCAGTATGGTCTTTGATCTCCATAAAAGTTTGGAGCATTTCAAGGAAAACCTTTTTTTTGAAAAATTTTTAAAAATTCATTTTTTTTCCAAAAAATCTAAAACATGGAAAATATTGATGGGTCAATTATTGACCCTCCGATTATTTTGGACATTTTGGATAAATTCGAAATTAGTTCTCAGTATGGTCTTTGATCTCCATAAAAGTTTGGAGCATTTCAAGGAAAACATTTTTTGTGAAAATTTTTTAAAAATTGAACTTTTTTACCAAAAAATCAAAAACATGGAAAATATTGATGGGTCAATTATTGACCCTCCGATTATTTTGGACATTTTGGATAAATTCGAAATTAGTTCTCAGTATGGTCTTTGATCTCCATAAAAGTTTGGAGCATTTCAAGGAAAACCTTTTTTGTGAAAAATTTTTAAAAATTGAACTTTTTTACAAAAAAATCAAAAACATGGAAAATATTGATGGGTCAATTATTGACCCTCCGATTATTTTGAACCTTTTGGATAAATTCGAAATTAGTTCTTAGCATGGTCTTTGATCTCCATAAAATTTTGGAGCATTTCAAGGAAAACCTTTTTTGTGAAAAATTTTTAAAAATTGAACTTTTTACAAAAAAATCAAAAACATGGAAAATATTGATGGGTCAATTATTGACCCTCCGATTATTTTGGACATTTTTGATAAATTCGAAATTAGTTCTCAGTATGGTCTTTGATCTCCATAAAATTTTGGAGCATTTCAAGAAAAACCTTTTTTGGAAAAAAATTTTAAAAATAGATTTTTTTTTCCAAAAAATCTAAGACATGGAAAATATTGATGGGTCAATTATTGACCCTCCGATTATTTTGGACATTTTGGATAAATTCGAAATTAGTTCTCAGTATGGTCTTTGATCCCCATAAAAGTTTGGAGCATTTCAAGGAAAACCTTTTTTGTGAAAAATTTTTAAAAATTGAACTTTTTTACCAAAAAATCAAAAACATGGAAAATATTGATGGGTCAATTATTGACCCTCCGATTATTTTGGACATTTTGGATAAATTCGAAATTAGTTCTCAGTATGGTCTTTGATCTCCATAAAAGTTTGGAGCATTTCAAGGAAAACCTTTTTTTTTAAAAATTTTTAAAAATTCATTTTTTTTCCAAAAAATCTAAAACATGGAAAATATTGATGGGTCAATTATTGACCCTCCGATTATTTTGGACATTTTGGATAAATTCGAAATTAGTTCTCAGTATGGTCTTTGATCTCCATAAAAGTTTGGAGCATTTCAAGGAAAACCTTTTTTGTGAAAATTTTTTAAAAATTGAACTTTTTTACCAAAAAATCAAAAACATGGAAAATATTGATGGGTCAATTATTGACCCTCCGATTATTTTGGACATTTTGGATAAATTCGAAATTAGTTCTCAGTATGGTCTTTGATCCCCATAAAAGTTTGGAGCATTTCAAGGAAAACCTTTTTTGTGAAAAATTTTTAAAAATTGAACTTTTTTACCAAAAAATCAAAAACATGGAAAATATTGATGGGTCAATTATTGACCCTCCGATTATTTTGGACATTTTGGATAAATTCGAAATTAGTTCTCAGTATTGTCTTTGATCTCCATAAAAGTTTGGAGCATTTCAAGGAAAACCTTTTTTGTGAAAAATTTTTAAAAATTGAACTTTTTTACCAAAAAATCAAAAACATGGAAAATATTGATGGGTCAATTATTGACCCTCCGATTATTTTGGACATTTTGGATAAATTCGAAATTAGTTCTCAGTATGGTCTTTGATCTCCATAAAAGTTTGGAGCATTTCAAGGAAAACCTTTTTTTTGAAAAATTTTTAAAAATTAATTTTTTTTCCAAAAAATCTAAAACATGGAAAATATTGATGGGTCAATTATTGACCCTCCGATTATTTTAAACATTTTGGATAAATTCGAAATTAGTTCTCAGTATTGTCTTTGATCTCCATAAAAGTTTGGAGCATTTCAAGGAAAACCTTTTTTGTGAAAATTTTTTAAAAATTGAACTTTTTTACCAAAAAATCAAAAACATGGAAAATATTGATGGGTCAATTATTGACCCTCCGATTATTTTGGACATTTTGGATAAATTCGAAATTAGTTCTCAGTATGGTCTTTGATCTCCATAAAAGTTTGGAGCATTTCAAGGAAAACCTTTTTTGTGAAAAATTTTTAAAAATTGAACTTTTTTACAAAAAAATCAAAAACATGGAAAATATTGATGGGTCAATTATTGACCCTCCGATTATTTTGAACCTTTTGGATAAATTCGAAATTAGTTCTTAGCATGGTCTTTGATCTCCATAAAATTTTGGAGCATTTCAAGGAAAACCTTTTTTGTGAAAAATTTTTAAAAATTGAACTTTTTACAAAAAAATCAAAAACATGGAAAATATTGATGGGTCAATTATTGACCCTCCGATTATTTTGGACATTTTGGATAAATTCGAAATTAGTTCTCAGTATGGTCTTTGATCTCCATAAAATTTTGGAGCATTTCAAGAAAAACCTTTTTTGGAAAAAAATTTTAAAAATAGATTTTTTTTTCCAAAAAATCTAAGACATGGAAAATATTGATGGGTCAATTATTGACCCTCCGATTATTTTGGACCTTTTGGATAAATTCGAAATTAGTTCTTAGCATGGTCTTTCATCTCCATTAAATTTTGGAGCATTACAAGAAAAACCTTTTTTGTGAAAAATTTTTAAAAATTGAACTTTTTTTAATTGGATAGATGGTCTTGTTAAGAAAATGTATGTATACAAAAAAAAAAATAAATAACACAAGCACAAATAAAAAATGTAAACAAAACCAGCTGATATGGTTGTTGTTGTGTTTGTGGAATGGCCGGAATGAAATAACGTCAAAAAAATATTGTTCACGATATTGTTAAGTTAATGGACATCATTTTTTGATATTGTGGTCCCAACATATACTAGTGGGATTGAAAATATTGGCTCCGGCAAAGAAAAATCATTGTTTTTAGAAATATTTATAAAATTGGGTAATTTTCCAACTAACAACCCTGTACACAAATCAAAAGAAAATACAGAGTTAGTACAAACAAAATCCCGCTAAATGTCAAAAAAGCATATGTAAACGGTATAGATTTTAATTGGATTTGAAATCCAAATTTATGTGGATTTCGGGGTATATGTAAATAGCATATAACTTCCATAAATTTCTTAATTTAATGTAGCGTCGTTTGGAATAGTTTTGTAAAATATTACACATTTTCGATGAAATATTGATAAAATTAGTTTATTAAATGCAATTTAGCTTGAAAGCAACACAAAAACATTTATCTTTTTTATTAATACCAAGAAGAGTCATTAACAATAAGAGAATCATTCACAATGTATGCAAGTTAATTTTTAACTTCTAGAATTGTGAGCGTTAACACTGACGTGAACTTTGTATGGTAGAACACTGATAATTATGCCAACAAAAAAGGCCTTTTGTTGGTGCCGCAACCATACACGCAAAAAAAAATCTATGTCGGAGTGAGCAAAAATCTGGCATAATTTTACCAAAAATATGCTAAAACTACAACCGACGAAGTAGTTTTCGTAATTTAGCCAAAACACTTATGTAAAAAATTTTGAAGAAAATGCTAATGCTATTTAAGCAAAAACTTGGTAAAATATACCAAAAGAAATGTGGTGAAATATACCAAAATTATTAGAAAATGTGACTAAAAATAATGCTAAAAATTACCCCATTTATGCTAAAATAAATTTTCTATAAATTTTTTGTAAAAATTTGTATATTTGTTGAATTTAAATATTTCACATAATAAATCCATATTAATATAACAAATGTTGTGTAGGATTTTATTTACCACCGACCAACTGATCCTTTATGTACAATTTTCTCCAGTGACTGCTGCCTACGCTTTTTCTTGAAGTGAAGGATCCGCTATAGCGTCACGAATTTATTTAATAGCATCCTGTTAAAATAGAAAATTATTACAAAACATAAATTTTTAATTTAAAAAACTAGTAACCACCATTGGTCTTTTGATTAGGAGGAACACTTACTTTGTGATTCCATTTGTAACTCATCAAAACAGGTCTGGACTCCATTGGCTTTGCTATATAAATGAGTGTTTAGGTTTTAATTTTATAACTAAAGGGAGGACTGGTGCCCATGCTCTTTATTGAAGTGAAGGAATCGCCATAGCTTCAAATATTTATTTAGCAGTACCCTGTAAAAATAGAAAATTATTACCAAACACTAATTTTTAACAAAAAATCTATTAAACCTTTATCATTCCATTTGTAATTCATTGAAACAAACGTCTGGGACTCCATTGGCACAGACTAATACAGACTCGACATAAGTGACAGGTGTCAAAAAAGTAGTTCTGAACCATATGGTTAATGTTTTCAAATTATTCTACGAATTAGGTTAGAAAGAGAAAACTAATATAACGCGCCATAAGAAAAATAGATGCCAGATCGGTTTTTGTTGTTTCACTCACTCCCAAGTCGTAGAAAGTGTTGCCATGTTAGCGTAAAACGGACTAAAAACCGCTCTGTTTTCTCCTAAAATCGCTAAGTTTTTCCCCATTTTTTCTCATAAAACTCTACTGTCGAGTCTGTTTATAGTCTGTGCCATTGGTTTTGCTAAATGAATGATGTTTTAAGTTATGACAGCAAAATTAACTTTAGCATTTTTTTATTTTACATTTATTTATCTTTTAAAAAACTAATTATTTATTTTTATTTATTAATTTATTTTAATTTTATTTATCAATTTCCTTTTTACGTTTTTATAACACAAAAAAAACGAAGCACGCACACAAAAATACAAAATGAAAATGGAGGTCTGTATTTGTTATTTTTTTTTTTGTTGTTTTCTTTCGATAAATTTTTGTGCAAGTAATTTGCGTTATTGTGCAAGCTACTTGGTTATTTAACATAAAAAATGAATTATGTTACTTTAACATTGACAAGCATAATTTTAGCAAAAATTTGGTAAAAAAATTTTTTTGGTATGAAAAAAGTTTTACCAAGTAGGATTGCTCAATCTTACACAGATTTTTTTTTTGCGTGTAGTGACAGTAATCCATCGACCGTTTTGTAGATCTGGCATCACCAAAGATAATTGGATAATTCTGGCAATGCCAAACTAAAGTTCAAACGCAAAGCAAAGAGAGACAAAAAATAATCTGCATTCTCACTGTAAAACTGGTATCTTCCATCTCGCTCACATTTCGATTTGTGATAAAATTTCGTAAACAATAACATATGGTTTTTGTTTACTACTTTTTCAAACGCCATTTGTTGGACTACTTTATGACTCTGGCCGCAACAACAAAATACATGTAAAAATGTTGCTGCTTGCTGCTGTATTGTCTTCTTCTTCAGTGGTGTAGCAATGCTACACCTTGTCCACGAATGGACGAATAAAAAGGTGACCGAGACACGAAGTCTATATGCCACCTTTGTGGGAATAAAGTTTTTGTGGGGTTTTAACACGTGGGAAACTCCGGACACAATACGACCATTGCCCTCACAATGGAAGAGTGAAACGACGCTTCCTTAACACGTGCGTGTGTTTGAGTATGGTTAGACACCGTTGTCTAACGGTACTCGCGGAGAAATGACCAATACTAGCGACCGACAAACACAAACACGTTTCTAAATTTATAAAATAATTTCAGCGACGAATAGATGCTTCTCCGATGCGATCTCGATTAAGGTCCAGTTTCTCTATTACGAATTTTCATTTTCGTTCGTCCAAATGACATAAGAAAATCAATTTGAGGTTCTGTATTGCGGATGTCATTATAGTCGAACGAAAACGTATAAGTTGTCATTTTTCTTCATATTTTTCCGTTTCTACAACACGAATTGAAATGTCAATAACGCCAAAACCACACGAATGAAAAATACCATTCGTTAAGGAGTTTTTTGTGTAATATTTAACAAAATAAGTGAAAAATGTGAATTTATAACAAAAATTAGTAATGTTAATTTATAAAATTAAAAAATGTGAATGTTTTATAACTAAATGCTTTGAAAAAAATGTATATTAAAACAAATCAGTGTAAAAAAGACGGATTTGACCAATTTATATTAACAATTTAAAAGCCACGGGTCATCATACAAATTATTGTTTTCATTTGTTTTTTATTAAAATTGTATTAACTTTTTAGCTATAAATAAAAAAACTCTGATTTGATAATAATTGTGTTTTTTTTATAAACATGAAATTTGATCAGCTGTTTTCTTTAGCTGATGTGTTGATGTTGCCACTTCGTTGAGTTTAGATAATTTTTGTATGAAAAAAATAAATAAAACTAAAAAAAACTTTGTGGCAATACTGTTATTTGACAAATGGTCAAGACAAACGTAACTAACGAAAAAAAAATAACGTAATCAAACGAAAATGTTATGGAAACTGATATCATTACGAATTCGTACGGGTAGCTTTCGTTCGTGTATTGTTTCGTCCGTTTAACAGAAACACCATATAAGTGTTTCTTCACGCAGCAAGCAGCTGCACTGAAAAAAATAGCTTCGTGAGATTAATGAAAATTGACTTAACCTTAATGAAAAATGACTCACGTTTTCAACCGAAGACAGGTTTCATTTGATTAATGAAACTGGTGTCATTAAAGTTCCTTTCAATGAAAACTTGCATATAAATAATGAAAATATTCGTAGAACTTGTTTGAAACGTTTTATGAAGTTTTTCATAAAATGTATGAAAATATCCATTGATTAAACGTGGAATAGTAGTTGGTAATGAGCGTATGATAATTGATTTTTACAAGTAACTAGTTGCTAACTTTATTAAGGTTTTGATATGGGAATTACGATAAATTCATGTTGGTTAAAGTTATCAAAATTTCCATAGAAAGCCTTTAATCAAGTTAGGAACAAGTTACCTAAAAACAGCACGTATCATACACCCATAAGTGAAAATTTGCATTAATAACAATTTTGGTAAGTCACATGCATAGAAAAAATAGAAATGAAACATAGTCGTATTTCGCTTGAATAAGTATTAGTGACAGCACATTATGTAACTTTTGACGTTTAATAAAAAACAATGCAACATAAAGGAGAACAACAACAAAGCAAACAACAAAAGAGAAAAAAGTTTTTAAACTATCAATAGTGCGTATTATCTTTAAAAAAAATGTTGAATAAAGCAAAATAAACAATTAATTTAATTAAATAAGAGATAAATACCTTTTTTTTTTAAATAAAGAATCTAATTTAATATTAAATACGTGTGAAATGAGGAAGAACAAACGTTTTGCCACCATATTGGAAAATACATCAAATACAACACTGCGTACCTTCTAATCTTTTCTATGGTCACATGTAACCATCACTGTAACCGTCACTGAAATTTTATTTAGGGGTTGTTACTCGTAAAACGCAAAACAATTTTTTTTTTGGAATGAAATCACTTTCAAAAATTAAAGTGGAATTGAATTGCTAAAAGTGGTTTCATTCCGAAAAAAAAGTATTTGCTTTGCGTTTTACGAGTGAACCACATATTCCACTTCCGAACGGAATTGAGTCTGTGACATGACCCTTAATTGCACATTTTTTATGGTTTTCACCTAGTTTTTACACACAACAAAATTTTACTCCAAACTTAAATTAGGCTGCCAAAACGTAGCAACAACGTACACGCAAAAAAAAACTTGTGTCGGAGTGAGCAAAAATCTGGCATAATTTTACCAAAAATATGCTAAAACTACAACCGACGAAGTAGTTTTCGTAATTTAGCCAAAACACTTATGTAAAAAATTTTGAAGAAAATGCTAATGCTATTTAAGTAAAAACTTGGTAAAATATACCAAAAGAGATATGGTGAAATATTCCAAAATTATTAGAAAAGATGACTAAAAATAATGCTAAAAATTACCACATTTATGCTAAAATAAATTTTCAATAAATTTTTTGTAAAAATTTGTATATTTGTTGAATTTAAAATTTTCACAGAATAAATCCATATTAATGTAATAAATGTTGTGTAGGATTTAATTTACCACCGACCAACTGACCCTTTTTGTACAATTTTCTCGAGTGACTGCTGCCTACGCTTCTTCTTGAAGTAAAGGATCCGCTATAGCTTCACGAATTTATTTAAAAGCATCCTGTAAAAATAGAAAATTATTACAAAACATAAATTTTTAATTTAAAAAATTGGTTAACCCCATTGGTCTCTTGGTAAGGAGGAACACTTACTTTGTCATTCCATTTGTAACTCATCAAAACAGGTATGGACTCCCTTGGCTTTGGGTTTTTAGGTTTTAATTTTATAACTAAAGGCAGGATTGGTGTCCACGCTCTTTATTGTAGTGAAGGATTCTCCATAGCATCAAAAATTTATTTAGCAGTACCCTGTAAAAATATAAAATTATTACCAAACACTAATTTTTATAAGGGTTCAAGTTGAAAAAATGCAGAAGAAAAATTGAATTTCTAAAAATTATAGACATTTCTGGTATTTCCCATACCGGTTTCAAACACTAAAAATCTATTAAACCTTATTGGTGTCTTCGGAATGCGGGTATACTCACTTTATCATTCCATTTGTTATTCATCGAAACATACGTCTGGGACTCCATTGGTTTTTCTTAATGAATGGTGTTTTAAGTGATGAAAGCAAAATTAACTTCAACATTCTTTTATCTTGCATTTATTTATCTTTTAGAAAACTAATTATTTATTTTTATTTATTAATTTATTTTTATTTTATTTATCAATTTCCTTTTTACGTTTTTATAACACAAAAAATAAACAAACAACGCACACAAAAAAAATGAAAATGGCGGTCTGTATTTGTTTTTTTGTTGTTTTCTTTCGATAAATTTTTGTGCAGGTAATTTGCGTTATTGTGCAAGCTACTTGGTTATTTTACATAAAAAATGAATTATGTTACTTTAACATCGACAAGCATAACATTAGCAAAAATTTGGTAAAAATTTTTTTTTGGTATGAAAAAAGTTTTACCAAGTAGGATTGCTCAATCTTACACAGATTTTTTTTTTGCGTGTAGCAATGGAACAACACAAATTACCCTACATTTCATCACAAAATTTTTATGACTTAAAAAACTATTTTTCTGTTGCAAATTATATTTGGGGTTTTCACAATAACGATTAAATTTGCCTTTTTTAGTTGGGTATTTGGCAAATTTGCCATTTTACTAAACGTCAAGTATTTGCCACCATTTTTTCTTTACATATCGTGAGCGCGCTTTTCGTTAATAATTTGCACAAAATAACTTTAATTAACTTTTTACATTCACAATTTTAAAATAAACACCAAAAATGTGTATGTTTCTTTTTGTATAAATGTTTTTGTTGCCGAGTTCGAAATTTCAGCATAAACAATCACAGCTGTTGTCATTTTTACGTTTTTTTTATTTGCACAATGGCATTTTGTTTTTAGACAAGGTTTGAGTTGTGCATTTTAAGAAAAATATGCCAAATTCAAATTGGCATTTTTTTTGACGTTTGGCACATTTGCCAAATACCAAACTAAAAATGGCAAATTTAATCGTTACTGTGAAAACCCTAATTATATTTTATAAGAAACAGTCAAAAGAAACACTTATACACTCAGAAAATTATGTAAGTTACTACATGTTAGTTATTTGTATATTTTACAGTAGTTAGTTGTTTTCAACTACAAAGTCAGTTGTTTTTGTATGAAAAATATCAAACAACTATTTCTGTTAGTTATTTTAAGTAGTTTTTTTGAATAACTAACAAAAAAGTACTGTGATGTAGTAACAGTTATTTAAAGTAGTTAATTTTATTTTTTTTATCTTTGAAAAATTTTCAAAGTTTTTTTCCAAAAAATAAAAATAAAATTCCGCTTTTTTTATTCTTCAGAAGTTTAAAAAAAAAAAAAAAAATTTGGTCTTCAAATTTTTTTCTGAAAAATTAAAAAAAAAAAATATAAATATTTATTGATTATTTCATTTTTACTACATTTTAGTTGTTTTGACTACAAATGTAAGTAGTTTTTACTACATAAGTCAGTTGTTTTTTGTCAGTTAAAATAACTAACATTGTTAGTTGATTTAACTGAAAAAGTAGTTGACCCCAAAACAACTTACAAAGTAGTTATTTTAACTGACATTTTCAGTTGATTTTACTAACATAATTTTTTGAGTGTACGGAACTTTCCACTTGTAATTTCAATTAGATATAATCAGCATAACACACACACAAGTTTCAATAACAAAGCAAAAAAATATAAAATTATTTTATTTTATTAGAAAAAAGTTAACACACATGTAAAAATTAGAATTAGACTAAACACGCGTGCGTGGTCTAATAAAACGTCGTATGTTTTTGTTCTGTTTTCTTTCTCTTATTCGCAACACAGAGTTGTATTTAGTTCTAAAAAATCTTATGATATTTTTTAATGAAATTATGAAATCTAATGAAACAAGTTTCATAAAATTTGTTCATAACATGCATGAAATTTCAATCTGCTTATGAATTCCTTCATTTAAGTAATGAAATCAAAATAATGAATCCGTTTCATTAATATCAGGAAGGTTATTTTTTTGCTGCTCAGCTGCTTGCTGCTGTATTGTGAAGAAACACTAAAGGGCCATTTAGATTGGCAGACTTGTAAAACGACCTGTCAAAAATTCATGCGGAGAGAATTTTTTTCATCGTCTAAACACTCAACATACAAATTTTTTTTTTTTTTTTTTATTATTATTCAGTTTATTTTCAAAAAAAGGAAATATTTTACAAAAGATAAAAAGTGCCTCAGCGCCACTTGGACATTATTGAGGCGAGTTGGCAAAAAATATTACATAAGTTTTTATATACAATAAGATTTATAAATAAAAAAAAAAAAAAGAAAAAATTAAATTATGTTTTTTATATTATATAACATATTGAAATTAAATTTTTACAATAGAAGCATTTCTAAATTTTGGAGGAGAAACTCTTTTAAACTATTTTTAAAAATTGAAATCCTTTCAATGTTTTTCAAATTCGGAGGAAGATTATTGAACTCAAAACTACCCATATGTTCAACTCTTTGTTTCGTTGTTTCCAAACGACATTTTGCAATTCGTAGATTCGTATTATTTCGTGTGTCAAAGACAGTTTGATTCCTAACAAACGAAATTGTATGATGGCCTATGTTATGTATCGACTTAAAAACGTGCAGAAGCAACTGCATTTTATACAATCCGTAAATAGGTAGAATTGTTTTCGATATATTCTTATACAACGTTATTGTGGAATATGTTAAGGGCTTATTAAATACGACTTTCAAAGATTTGTTCTGAACTCTTTGTAACGATTTTAGCTCATTGCTTTTTTTATAAGCATATATAATGGGCAGATAATTTAACTGACTATGAATTAATGACTGGTATATAATTAGCTTCGTTTTCTCATTAAACTTGTTCTTAAATTTGTAAAGCATACCAATAACCGATAAAATTTTTGTTTTTAAGATCTCAATATGTTTATCCCACGAAAGATTGTTTTGTACATAAATTCCTAGATATTTTGTTGAACAAACTTCAAATACTTCTTTTCCATCAACATATATACTAAAATTTTGGTTTTCTGTTCTATATGGCCGAAATCTCAACAATTTTGTTTTATCTGGATTTAAAACAAGTTTATTTAGCCTAACATACTCTGTAATTATTGCAGCATCATACTCCATATACGTCTTTAAAGCTAATTCGTGTTTATATGGGTATAACAGACAGATATCATCAGCATACATGTACAGTTTTCCAAACAATTCTAAATTTTGTATATCATTTAAATATATATTAAACAACAGAGGACCCAACACACTCCCTTGTGGTACCCCATACTCTACTATACCAGTATAACTTTGACAATTTTCAATATCTACATATTGTTTCCGATTTGATAAGTAGTTCTTCAACAAATCCAGTGCTTTTCCGTTAACCCCAAAATAGTTAAGTTTCTCAATTAATATTTTATGGTCTACTAAATCAAACGCTTTAGAAAAATCGTAAAAAATACCAGCCACACCACTGAACCCAATATCCAAACCATGACAAATATTGTTAACTACATTTACAACAGCTTCTTCTGTTCCACACCCTTTCTTAAATCCGTACTGACAATTATATAATAAACTATTATTATCCAGATATAACGACAGCTGGTTATAAAGAATTTTTTCAAAAATTTTATCAATTATCGGCAGCAAAGCAATAGGACGAAATTTTTCTACCATTGAAGCATTATTTTCTTTCGGTATTGGAACGATTTTGGCAAGTTTTAGATCGTCTGGATATATCGAAGTATCAATTATCCTGTTAAATATTCTTGAGAGAAATGGAGAGATAAGATCTTTACATTCAAATAACATCCTGGGTGATATTCCATCCCAACCAGAGCTCTTTGTTAAATCTAGGTTTGAAATCATATGTCTAATTTCTAAGGACGTAGTATATGAAAAGCTAAATGTAGTTTGACAACGTGTTAAGGTTCTTAAAGCATTACATGAATCAGCAGGCGAATAACTGATTTGTTGCTTTAGTGTAATTGGAATTTCAAGAAAATATTGGTTAAAGAGATTACTTTTGAGTTGATTGTTAGCTACTAATAAACCATTTGAATCTTTAACATTTATTTGACTCTTTGTTTTCCTACCAAGATTTTGATTCAAAAACTTCCAGCATTTTTTAGGTTCCTGCTGAATTTTTTCCAAATGGTTGTAGTAATAATTGTTCATTAACTCTCTACAGGATTTCTTTATTACATAACTTATTCTCTTTAATCTACTCTCTATATTAACACTTTTTCGTTTCCTTCTCATTTTTAGCAATTTATCTTTATAAATTATCAGGGCTTGTAAATTTTTATTTATCCATGGTACTAATTCATTTTTAAAGAACCTTTTATCATTTTTATTCAATGTAGCATTTTGAACTGAATTTCCCATATAGGCTATAATTTTAGACAAATCTGTACATATACTATCAGATTCCTGATACACTTGCAAGTAGTTGTTAAGATTTTCTCTTGCTTTGTCATAATTACAAATTTGACGCACTGTTTCCACATATTCAGAACTATTGCTTTGGGTCTCAACCTTACATGAAATTAAATTGTGATCTGTCAATACGCACTCAATTGTATCTGTTAAAATATTTTTCGTGATATTACTAAAAACATTGTCAATTGATGTTCCGGATTTTGGCCTAGTTATCAAGTTATGACAATTTCGGTAATTAAAACTTGATAATATTTCTAATAAATTTGCTGATAAGGGGCTTTTTAAAAAATCAACATTTGAGTCACCAATAATAATACTAGGGCATCGTCCATAGCTGGTTACTAGTTCTTCAATAAAACCTGAAAATTTTGCAAAAACACATTTCTGAGACCTATAAAATGACGTTACTTTTAAAGGTTTTCCCTTGATCTTAATATTTTCCAGAGTAACTGTAATTGCTTCAATGAAATTCTCACTTTTGCTCAATTCAATACTATATTGAAAGCAATTTCGAATATAAACCGAAGTTCCGCCGTAACTATCCGCTCTACAGCAATGCACAACATTATATCCCGGGATATTATAGATTTGAACCAAATTTGAACGAAACCATGTCTCCTGGACAGCAATGATACTGGGTAGTTTTGTAAAATTTGAAATCATAAGTTTAAATTTATTAAATTTATCAATAGCCGAAATGCTTCGTATGTTTACAGACACAATGTTTAATAAAGGAAATTTTATTTGATTAAAATAGTTATTAAATGAATCAAAATTAGAAAAATTATGATTAATAGACATGAAAAAAAAAAAATATATAAAAAAGAAATTTTTATGCAAATTATTTAAATTATACTTAAGTTTCTAAGCAGGTGACAAAAAAGATGCACGGTTATCCTCATCATCCGTATCCTGCTCAGGTATAGCAGGCTGTTGAATATTAAGACCTGATCTACGCCTTTGCAATCTATTTGTTGTAGCTTCCATAAGCAAATCATCGACATCATCCTCACTCTTTATTAGTCTTGGCTTCGACAATTCACTTTTTCTTACATAAACTCTTCCGTTGAAAGTATAAACAGACTGGTATCCGACTGTTTTTAAAGCTTTGGCGTGATTAAAAACGTGAAAAGTTTCCTTTCCCAGGCAATCATTAACATAAATAGACTTAGTTTTCTCATTCTCCTTAAGTTTTGATTTCGCTTGCATAAGCTTATCCTTAGATTTTTTGGATTCAAATTTAACAATCATGGTTCTCTTTTCACTTCCCTTTTTATTATCTTTCTTTTTTAAAAAGTATGCACACTCAACGTCACCTTCATTTAAATTTAAGCCAACACCTTCCGAAATTTCCAAAAGAGTATCAATTGCGTTTGAATTCTCTTTAATTTCAACACCACTAATCAGGCAATCTTTACTAACTCTTTGATCATTAAGTAGTTTCACAGAATCTTTTAATGTTTTAACTTCATTTTTTAATAAACGGTTTTCTTTTTGCACAACATCAATTTGTCGTTTATTCTCAGCCACCCCACGTATAATTTCATCAAACTTTTGTGACATAAAATTCATTGCCTCATGCAACTCAGACAGCTGATCGAGCTTAATAAGTTGTTTTTTTATTTGACTTAATTCTTCTTTTACTGTACCTCCACTTTCGTTGCATACATTACAAAAAAACTGCTCACTCTCATCATCTAACAAGTGTTGAAATTGACGTTTATCAAGACCTGAACATTGAGCATGTAATTTTTTGGCGCATTTATCGCACTGTATATACTCTTCGTTTTCTTTTATCTCCATTCTACACTGACCACAAATGAATTCTGGATTTTTAACACTTCTACGTCCCTTTGGAGGCATACTTTAATTTTATAAGATACCTCAGCAAAAAATACACAGAATATTTAATGTTTGAAAAATAAAAAACTTGAGTAAAACGTTTTTTTTTTAATAAATAATAAACTGATTTGCGGACGTGATAAATTTTGACGTTTACACGACAGAGTTGCCAACTCTTTTTCATACGGACTTTTTTTTAAATACGGACAGACTTTTTGTCAATACGGAGAGGAAAATGTTGACATACGGATGTAATTTTTGTGTTTTGAAAAATTTCAAAAAATTACTATTTTCATTAGATCAGGGATGTTTTTTATGTAAACAAAAATACAAATAATAACAACAGCTGTTGTGAAGTGGTGGTAAAAATAAATAAAATTTTATATGGGCTAAATTTTCGGAACAAGTCTAATTGGCAGACATTGGTCCGATTTATTTTTTTCTGTTTTTTGAAATAGGGATGATTTAGGTGAGTTCAACAAAGAAACAAAATTGTCGGCGGCCCGTGGTTCCAGAGTTATGGGTCTCCAAAGTTCGGATATCGAATTTAATATATCTTCATCAATAATGGTCCAATCAGACCAAGATTGGTTTCATTCGAAAGCTTATTCAAATACCTTTAATTTGACATTTTAAAAAATTTGGATTCATTAACCCATTGTGAAACAACCCTAAATTTTAGATTTTTCACCCCAAGTTATTGAAGAAATGGGGTAAAAATTTAAAATTATGCCCTATTAAGGTATTTATTTTTATAACTAGGCTTATAGCTTAGAACTTAAGCTTTGATTTGAGCTTACATTTGACCTTTTAACCCTTATAGAACCGGAGTTATTTACGTTTAAACATTAGAAAACATATTTGAATATATATACCAGACCTCTGTGTAGTTTATTTTTTTTTTGCCTTAAAAGGTTTTCTGGGTTGCCGGCCTTCGGACGGGCTTAGGGATTTCAATTTTCATATATTAATTAAGCGGCTTCGCTAAATAAAGTTTTTTTTTTATTAATATATAAGCGGGGTCAATGGTTATGAGTCAATAACTCCGGTTCTATAAGGGTTAAAAGGTCCATTAAAAGCTCAAATGAAAGCTTAATATCTAAGCTTTAAGTCTCGTCGTATAAATACATGCCTTAATAACACACAATTTTGAAATATAACGCATTTTCTCTAAAAACTTTGGTTTAAAAATCTAAAATTTGGTTTTGTGCCACAATGGGTTAATGGAACCAATTTTTTTTTTAAATTTCAAAATAAAGGTATTTGATTAAGCTTTCGAATGAAACCAATCTTGGTCTGATCGGACCAATTTTGATGAAGATATATTTAATTCGACATCCGAACTTTGGAGGCCCATAACTCGGAAACCATGGGCCGCCGACAATTTTTTTTTTCTTTTTTGGACACAGCACTAAAAGTTCTACCTGTGATATTTTTTTTTTTTGGATCAGAGAAATGTCTGCCAACTAGACTTTAACCAAACTTCCTGCCAAACAAGGAATATGGAGTCGGCGGAGATGTTGGAATCAGAGATGTCGGAATCAGTGGAGATTTAGATTTATGCATCTTTTGGTTAAGGAACGCAAATTGAAGAAAATATTTTACCACAATTCTATGGTTGATTTGTAAATTTTACAATTGCAAAATGTTGTTTGGGTTTGTGTTTGTAATGAACAGCTGTTTTTTTTTCTACAATTTAATTTACGCGTATACGTCTAAACACACAAAAGACATTCAAGAGAGTTTTTTTATACTTTTTGACAAGCGGTTTAAAATGAAAAGACTTGGCTAAAGTGCACTTTACGGGGCACAAATATTTTGGCAAAAAAAAATCTGTGACCCCCTTTAGAATTAAAAAAGAAAAAAACCGAAATTAAAATTTAAGGGGGCTGGGCCCCGGTGGACCCCCTGGAGCCAAAAAACCGCCCCACCCACAAACCTGTACGTATGGGTACTCAAATGAAAGGTAATTTGCTCACGATTGCAAATATGTATTTTTTGTATGTATTTTAACAATATTGTAACCCCTAAATCCATTATAGTAACTTTCAGTTCAATAATTAAGCCATTCAGTAATTAACAACGTAAAAGGCTTGATTCACAAAAAAGTTTTATTTTGCGGGGAGGGTGGGTTTAATGCATGGAGTTTGTAATCCCTAAGCCCGGCCGAAGGCCGGCTACGCAGAAAAAAATTTTAAGCAAAAAAAATTTTTTTTTGGTGGACTTTTTTTTTAAAAAAAACGGATCAGGTCGGTTTTTTGGACCTAGTGGGGCCCAGGGACCTAGCTCCCCTTTATTTTCTTTTTCTTTTTTAATTACCTTTAACTTAAGTACCCACACAAACCTGTAGGTGGGAGGGTCAGTTTTTTTGATCAAGGGGGGTCCCCGGGGCCCAGCCCCCTTAAATTTTAATTTCGGTTTTTTTCTTTTTTAATTCCAGAGGGGGTCCAATTTTTTTCCCCCCTAAAATATGTGTGCCCCGTAAAGTGCACTTTTGCCAAAGACTTTTTCATCTTGATAATCTTTTCAAAAAGTGTGCTAATCTAAATGGGCCTTAACTGAATAAAAAATACTTTTCTGAGACATTCTGTGATGGCTTCAAACTAACGGCGCTAAAAATCTCAGTGACATCGTTTTCTTAATTGCAAAGCGCACAAAGAAAAATAAAGCTTAAAATAAAATCTGAAAAAGTAAACGGCAAATAACAAGTATAATCTTTAAATCACAATTGATCTTTTTCAAATTACGTCTTAGTGAAAATGAAATTATATCTCAGATACAATTGTATACAATAATGATATCTTATGTTTTTAGACCATAGAAAAAAAATAGAAGTGTAACAGAGTCGTATTTTGCTTGAATAAGTATTAGTGACAGCACATTATGTAACTTTTGACGTTTAATAAAAACAATGCTACATAAAAGAGAACAACAACAAAGAAAAGAACAAAAGAAAAAACAAAAGGTTTTAAACTATCAATAGTGCGTGTTATTTAAAAAAAAAACGTTGAATAAAGCAAAATAAATAATAAATTAAATTAAATGAAAGACAATTCCATTTTTTATAAACAAATAATCTAATTTGATATTAAATACGTGTGAGATGAGGAAGAACAAGCATTTTGCCACCATATTGGAAAATACATCAAATACAACACTGCGTACCTTCTAATCTTTTCTATGTTTTAGACCAAAGACGATATACAGGCAGTGTTGCCATATATCAAGATTTCCCTTTTTTTGCAAGTTTTTTGAGGTGCTAAAAAGATTTCAAGATTTTTTCTAAAAAAATAAGTTTTTTGGAAAATAATAAAGTTTTTTAAAGTTTTTCTTAATTAGTTAAAAAATACAAAAAGCATAATTTTTTTTTGTAAATACCCGAAATATTGGTCATAGACCAAGCTTTTATTATACCGACCTATTCAGAATCGCTATCTGATTTGACTTAGCGTGTCCGTCCTTCAATCTTTGTAAACGGTTACAATTAAATACGTCTTTATTCTATGAAAATATGAGATATTCGATTACAATTTTGTTTTTAGCTTGGTAACCTTATTAAATCCATTTAAAATCAGACCATTCTTTGACTTGGTCGCCATATGAAAATTCCACACGATATTCACTTAAATCTGTAAGTTGCCAACATAGAATAATTTTTCTCTTAAATTGTTGCACCAAGGAGGGTACAAATAGAGGAGAGGTAGGTTAGAGAATACTCAACCTAGCACTAAACTTAGCACAATACCACAGACTAATACAGACTCGACATAAGTGACAGGTGTCAAAAAAGTATTCTTTAACCATATGGTTAATATTTTCAAATTAATCTACGAATTAGGTTAGAAAGAGAAAACTGATATAACGCGCCATAAGAAAAATGGATGCCAGATCGGTTTTTGTTGTTTCACTCACTCCTAAGTCGTAGAAAGTGTTGCCATGTTAGCGTAAAACAGACAAAAAACCGCTGTGTTTTCTCCTAAAATCGCTTAGTTTTTCCCCATTTTTTCTTAAGGTACCTACAGACGACGCAATATTATGTACAATATGCAATTATATTGATCGTGTGTGGGTTAGATTGACCATTGTACAATCGTCAATCTAACCCACACACGATCAATATAATTGCATATTGTACATAAAATTGCGTCGTCTGTACGTACCTTTACAAAACTCTACTGTCGAGTCTGTGTTTAGTCTGTGACAATACCACGGCGTCAAAAAAACAAAATTGTTCATAACAAATGGAAAAAAGAGTTGTCATGTTATTTTTATTTATTTAAAATTGTGGCATGGTTGCATTTTTTTGTTAAGGCACTGTTTTTTGGAGTTTAAATTACGAAAAAAACATGTATACAACTAGTTAAAAAACAAAAAAGTACGACACGAGCAAAGTACAATTAAAATATATAAAAAACATAAACAAAATAGAGAAAAAAGTGGTAATAAATAATTTAATTCTCGAAAAATGCAACCATGCCACAATTTTAAATAAATAAAAATAACATGACAACTCTTTTTTCCATTTGTTATGAACAATTTTGTTTTTTTGACGCCGTGGTATTGTGCTAAGTTTAGTGCTAGGTTGAGTATTCTCTAACCTACCTCTCCTCTATTTGTACCCTCCTTGGTTGCACTACTAAAAGATTTTACCACATATAGATCCAATCCGTCATATATTGTCGAGCATGCTTACTGTGTACAATTTTCTGAGCCTTCATAAGTTATGACTCTTTCAACACGCAAAAAAAAACTTGTGTCGGAGTGAGCAAAAATCTGGCATAATTTTACCAAAAATATGCTAAAACTACAACCGACGAAGTAGTTTTCGTAATTTAGCCAAAACACTTATGTAAAAAATTTTGAAGAAAATGCTAATGCTATTTAAGTAAAAACTTGGTAAAATATACCAAAAGAGATATGGTGAAATATTCCAAAATTATTAGAAAAGATGACTAAAAATAATGCTAAAAATTACCACATTTATGCTAAAATAAATTTTCAATAAATTTTTTGTAAAAATTTGTATATTTGTTGAATTTAAAATTTTCACAGAATAAATCCATATTAATGTAATAAATGTTGTGTAGGATTTAATTTACCACCGACCAACTGACCCTTTTTGTACAATTTTCTCGAGTGACTGCTGCCTACGCTTCTTCTTGAAGTAAAGGATCCGCTATAGCTTCACGAATTTATTTAAAAGCATCCTGTAAAAATAGAAAATTATTACAAAACATAAATTTTTAATTTAAAAAATTGGTTAACCCCATTGGTCTCTTGGTAAGGAGGAACACTTACTTTGTCATTCCATTTGTAACTCATCAAAACAGGTATGGACTCCCTTGGCTTTGGGTTTTTAGGTTTTAATTTTATAACTAAAGGCAGGATTGGTGTCCACGCTCTTTATTGTAGTGAAGGATTCTCCATAGCATCAAAAATTTATTTAGCAGTACCCTGTAAAAATAGAAAATTAATACCAAACACTAATTTTTAACTAAAAATCTATTAAACCTTATTGGTGTCTTCGGAATAGGGGTATACTCACTTTATCATTCCATTTGTAATTCATTGAAACAAACGTCTGGGACTAAATTGGTTTTTCTTAATGAATGGTGTTTTAAGTGATGAAAGCAAAATTAACTTTAGCATTCTTTTATCTTACATTTATTTATCTTTTAAAAAACCAATTATTTATTTTTATTTATTAATTTATTTTAATTTAATTTGTCAATTTCCTTTTTAAGTTTTTATAACACAAAAAATAAACGAACAACGCACACAAAAATGCAAAATGAAAATGGCAGTCTGTATTTGTTTTTTTTTTTTGTTGTTGTTTTCTTTCGATAAATTTTTGTGCAAGTAATTTGCGTTATTGTGCAAGCTACTTGGTTATTTTACATAAAAAATGAATTATGTTACTTTAACATCGACAAGCATAATTTTAGCAAAAATTTGGTAAACATTTTTTTTTGGTATGAAAAAAGTTTTACCAAGTAGGATTGCTCAATCTTGCACAGATTTTTTTTTTGCGTGAAGGCTCCAAAAAAATAATAGAACGCTCGACATTTGGATTCCTGCAAGATTCATGTTTTACTCTTAATTCTGGATATGTAAAAAATTCAAAATATGTTTTTTTGAACATTCATAAAAGAGTCAGGAAAGAATACGAACATATATTTTTCAGAATCTCTTATGAGTCATATAAGGCCCCTGTAGGTTAGTTGTTAGCATGCTAGCCTATGAAACAGGGGGTCGTGGGTTCGATTCCCACTAAACCCTTGGTCGATTTCGATACAACGAGACGACGGTCATTGTAACCAGTTCTCGGTTAGGTTTAATTAATTATTAAAAATGATTTGTAATTTAATTGCGAAAACTAAATAAAAACTGAGCGCTAAGAAAAAGGGATTGTGGAACGTCTAAGAACTCTTTTATGGTTTTCGAGCTCCAAATGAACGCTTGGTTGTTTTTTTTATTATTTTTTTTACACTTGATATAAAAAATGAATTGAAAATACATAATGAAAATACATAATGTATTAATTTTTAATTTTTTCAATACTTTTGTAAAAAAAAGTTTTTTTCACAAAAGAGAATAATCACAATTGGAGCGGGAAGCGTTTTTCCGCAACTGTTTACACACGTTTTGTATTAAAACAAAAAACCGCCGCGTTTTTTCGCCAAACTACACGCAAAAAAAAACTTGTGTCGGAGTGAGCAAAAATCTGGCATAATTTTACCAAAAATATGCTAAAACTACAACCGACGAAGTAGTTTTCGTAATTTAGCCAAAACGCTTATGTAAAAAATTTTGAAGAAAATGCTAATGCTATTTAAGCAAAAACTTGGTAAAATATACCAAAAGAAATATGGTGAAATATACCAAAACGATTAGAAAAGGTGACTAAAAATAATGCTAAAAATTACCACATTTATGCTAAAATAAATTTTCTAGTAAATTTTTGTAAAAATTGGTATATTTATTGAATTAAAAATTTTCACAGAATAAATCCATATTAATATAATAAATGTTGTGTAGGATTTAATTTACCACCGACCAACTGACCCTTTTTGTACAATTTTCTCCAGTGACTGCTGCCTACACTTCTTCTTGAAGTAAAGGATCCGCTATACACTCAACCAAAAATCATTGTATTCCTAAAGAAAATCGTTGTAAATTCAACAGAAATCATTGTTGATTTTGACCCTACAAATATTTATGTTGATTTCAATAAAAATTGTTGTCAGTTTTTGTAAAAGTTGATCAACTCGTTTTTTTGTTAATCAACTCGTATTTTATGTAAATTCAACTCATATTTTTGTTAATATAAGAAATTTTATTATTAAAAAAAAAACTTGTTGTTATTTGTAAATATTCTTTTATTAAGTATAAATCACAATATTTTTTTTATTTCCGGCTTTTTAAGCTGCAATATTTAAAGATTTTCACAAAGATTTTCACACACACTTCGTTTATTCATGTTATGCACCCATTAGCCATTCTCTAATTATCTGATGATACCAAAACAAAATCCTAAAAAAAAAACAAAAAACGTTTTAATATAGTATGAATACATAAAGTTATCAATGTAATTTATTACTTACAAAATATTTACAGATCAGATCCTATTTTTATTTATTTTTCTAATATTAAATAATTTTATAAGAAACAAACACATTAAATAATTTTATAAGAGACATTTCACATTACTACCAACTCACTCGTTCACTCGTTATAATAAAAAAAAACGAACGAACAGGGTTGTTTTTTCTTTTTTGTTTTATCTATTGAATTCTGTAGACGCCATTGTAATAGTTGAAACAAGTATACTGATTATTCAACGATATCAACATTAATTTTTGTTGAATACGGCATTATTCTGTAAAACTTGATCTACAATGGGTTTACTAATTTTTCTACTAAGATATTTCTATGAGTGTAGTTTCACGAATTTATTTAAAAGCATCCTGTAAAAATAGAAAATTATTACAAACATAAATTTTTAATTTATAAAATTGGTAAACTCCATTGGTCTCTTGGTAAGGAGGAACACTTACTTTGTCATTCCATTTGTAACTCATCAAAACAGGACTGGACTCCCTTGGCTTTGCGTTTTTAGGTTTTAATTTTATAACTATAGGAAGGACTGGTGTCCACGCTCTTTATTGTAGTGAAGGATTCGCCATAGCTTCAAAAATGTATTTAGCAGTACCCTGTAAAAATTGAAAATTATTACCAAACACTAATTTTTAACTAAAAATCTATTAAACCTTATTGGTGTCTTCGGAATTCGGGTATACTCACTTTATCATTCCATTTGTTATTCATCGAAACATACGTCTGGGACTCCATAGATTTTGCTAAATGAATGGTGTTTTAAGTTATGACAGCAAGATTAACTTTAACAATTTTGTATCTTATATTTTTACATCTTTTAAAAAACTAATTATTTATTTTTATTTATTAATTTATTTTAATTTTATTTATCAATTTCCTATTTACGTTTTTATAACACAAAAAATTAGCAAACAACGCACACAAAAATACAAAATGAAAATGGCGGTCTGCATTTGTTTTCGTTGTTGTTGTTGTTTTCATCGATAAATTTTTGTGCAAGTAATTTGCGTTATTGTGCAAGCTACTTGGTAATTTTATATAAAAAACTAATTATGTTACTTTAACATCGACAAGCATAATTTTAGCAAAAATTTGGTAAAAATTTTTTTTTGGTATGAAAAAAGTTTTACCAAGTAGGATTGCTCAATCTTACACAGATTTTTTTTTTGCGTGTAGATTCAATTCTATTTATATGAGGACAATTGCGGAAAACCGCTTGCCGCTCCAATTGTGATTATCAAAAAAAATATATGGCAACACTGATTACTACACAACAAAAAAGCGCACAAAGAATTAAAATAAAATCGAAAAAGTCAAGAAATTTTTTTATACAATCTTTTATTTCAACAGAAAAAAAATAAATTGTTTATAAACTAAAAATAAACAAAAAAAAAGTGAAAAATAATTGATATATTAACCAAAAAAGTTAAAGAAAACAAAAATAATGTATGTCGTTTTCTTTTGTGTCAATTTGTAAAAAAACACAAATTGTGAATGTGAAAACTTAATTTGTTGGTGTTAAAAAAAATCTAAAATTGCCACAAGAGCCTGGGAATTTTTTGCTGTTTTTTTATGTCAAACAACACGTTTTTATCCATTAAAACAATAACTCACTAAAAAAAAACCTCTGAAAATGCCTTATTATGGTCTTTACATACCCGTCAAGGGTGGAGGAGCATCTACTGGTTCCACAACAAATTCCAGTTGTGTAGCTGCATCTACCAATGGAGGCAATAATGATCAGACCGGTAAGTTGGAACTAATTTGTTTGCATAACTATTTGGAATTTATTGATATTTTATTTGGTCCAAAAATGTATCCATATTTAGTCTGGGTTTTTAAAGGTTAGAATTCTTGTTTTTCTTGTTCTTGTTTTTTCTGTGTTTCTTGTCTCTTCATTTATATCGTACGACTTCATGATGATGAAAAAAATATATAAGTACACTGACACTCAAAAGTACATAGTGCAGTTTTTACTATTATATGTACAGGGTGCTATATCAAAGTTGTACGTATTAAAAAATTAACTACGTTTTATTATTTATAATGATGAAATTCATTGCGTACACGCAAAAAACACTTACAATTATTAGCTAAGTTTTGGCATAAGACTAGAATACCGAAATGACTCCCAGCATATTAAAACATTGTGTATCGACTAAGGGTGTTTTCCTGATTCGTGATCTTTTTTTTGGAGGGGTCACGCCCTCTTTCGACTGGGCGGGGCTTAAAAGTTAAAAAGCTTTTCTTTAATATCTTAAAAAGTACTTATCCGATTTGAATGAAACTGGTATCATTCGAAAGCTTGAAGAAATTCCTTCCCAAGTATTCTGACCCTTATTAAACAATTTTAATGTTGGGGTGTTTCGTGTTATCGGCCATATTAGTGTTTAAAAATGTCGTTGCCCCCTTATTAAACTATGTTGACCTTCGGGAAAATTGCCATAACTCCCGAACTAACAGTAATATTGTGTAGAGCAAAACTACGTGTCGACTTAAATTTAGTAAAGATTATTTCGTACTCATATGGATATCGTAGGTCTATTTCTTAACATAAATACCACCCAACCCACCTTGGAAAAATGGGTTAGATCTTATCTGATCTGTTTATATCTATTCATGTATGATCATCATATATCTGAAATGACCAAAATCGAGATCTTATTATATCTCGGATTTAGTCAACATTTGCACAAACAAAAAAGTAAAAAGTTCTGACTTTGAAGTTCAAAGTGTTAAAGGTCGTTGAAATCGCGGAAACAAAAGAGTTGAAAAAAACTGCTGTATGCAATTATCTAAATAACATTCAGAACTATGGAGAAAACATGAATGAGCGAACTCAAATGGCAACAACTGAACAAGATCGACAAAAATTTTAGAAATTCCCCCAAATTCTACGCCGACATCTTTCAAAATTCTCAAATAAAGTGGCGTTAATGCGAGTATTTGTACAGTCCGTCGCGTTTAAAAGTCAAGTGAGTTCATAGCTTGTCGAAAATTATGCAAAAACTAATCGCTGAATGTCAAACGTAGTAAGCAGCGCCTTAATCTCTGCAGGAATTCAATGACACGGTCTGAGAAAATTTTCAAAGTAATTTATTCCGACGAAAAAAAAAAAAAATAATACCGTTGCATTGGACGGAAACAATGGTTTTCGGTGATTTGAGACAATTAAAACCGTTTTTGCATAGCAGACAGATCATAGAAGGTGTTGTTATAGTTTGGGGTGCGCTATTCTACTGTGGCATCATTACTGTTCCTTACGTTACCATCGATGCTTCTTAAGTTTGGAACTAAGTGGTGGCTTTTTTTGCAATTTGCAACAGACTATGAACTCATTTAATTTTTAATCGTGATGGACTGTCAAAATACCCATTAAATTACGTCTTTCTTTGATAACGTGGAATTCGAGGGAATTCTTAAAATTTTTGTCGATTTCGTTCTGTTCTTGCCATTTTAGTTCGCCCATTCGTGTTTTTCCATAGTTCTTAATGTTATTTAAATAATTGCCTTCAATAGGTTTGCCCCTCTCTATTATTTTCGCGATTTCAACGGCCTTTAACACTTTGGACTTTAAATACAGTACTTTTTTCTTTTCGGAAGATCTAAGAGCTGTTGTGAGTCTCATTTTTATTGAAATTCGAAACAAAACTGTTTGGTTTTTATAGTTTAAGGAATTGCTATCCATAACAAATTGGATTCAGGTCCTACTTGGTCTGTATTAAAAAATTCCTTATTCAAGTGATTCATAAAAAACTAGTAATTTTTTAACAAGTTGCCGAAAAATATTTTTTTAAAGGACTTCTTTCAGTCTTTTGATTATTGTTATTATTTGACGTTATTAGCTAGATAATGGTCTCTATTAGTGCATTTTTTTATATTTTTCCGCTTATTCGTTACAAAGATATATTCGATTAAAAAGTGAAAAACTCGATTCCTTATTGATGTGATTCGCAGTGTATATTAAGTATTGGAGGTTTTTAATGCCAAGCATCTACTCTTTGTGTCTTTTAAAGGTCAATTTATCAAAAAAATTTTTTTTTTGGAATAAAATTTTATGATGCCAAACAGTTTTTCACATAATTTTTTTTTGAACTCAAAAATTTTAACGAACTTGCTTAAAATTAAAAAGTTGTAACGTTGGACCTTCTGTGTAGGACACTTATTACCTAAACTGGGATTTCGAGTTAAACTTGAACAATTTTTGGACTTAGTCTCTACATAAAAATTTTGCCTGATATTTTGTTAAATCGGTCTATTAGCAATAGAGTTGTCAACTATTCGGCATATTTCAAAAACCGGTTTTCGAATAGTTAAAAAAACCGTCATTTTTGAAAAACCGGTTTTCGGTTTTTTTATTCGAAAACCGGTTCGAACAACCGGTTTTTTCTTTTTTTTATAAAAATAGTTAATAAAAAAAGCTTTTATTTGTTTTTAACAAAAAAAAAATTAAATAAATCAAATTCAAAGCTTAAAACAGTAAAATACAATCGCAAAAGCTTTGAGAAAGCGTTGTGGACGGTTGTACGAGTGTTTTGTATACCAACTTTAAAGCGCCTTCAGAAGATCCGAATGATAACATCGATCTACGCTAGGTTTAAAGCGTTTAAAAAGCGATGTAAAAAGTGCTTTTAGAACGTTTTTTCAGTCATCAAAGCGCTTTAAAAAGCCAAAGTAAAGAATTTCTGTTTTAGCGTCCAACCTGAATCAAATTACGTCGCGTAAGGCGTAACGCCCAATCATTTTTCGTTTCTAATATTTAAATGTGAGCTACCGAAATCAAACGGACGTAAAAATTTCAAATTTGATGTGTTTGTTTTTGTTTTTTTTTACGTCTTGCGCGACGCAATTTGATTCTGGTTCGACCCTTATTTCGGTTATAATAATTTGTTTGATACAAAGTGAAATATAAAAAAAAATGTTTTGTACTGCAAAAAAATTTTCAAAAAAATATTCGAAACTTGGAAAATTTAAAAAAAAAAACAAAAAAATTCTAAAAACATTTTTTATGATTTTTTTTACCTAAAAAAATTGCCAAAAAACTGCTATTCAAAAATAGTTTCGGAACTTTGAACATTTTTCAAAAAAAAAAAATCTAAAGAACTCGTAAAACGCTTTTCGAATACGCTCGCAAAGCATTGTATTTTACAAAATTTGTAGTGTCCGACCGAACAGTTCGGCCAAAAAACGGTATTGGTCAATAAACAATATTTGCAAGCATTTTTAACAGCTTTTTCTGATGGCCGCTTGTTTGTTTAGGCGATAGAAGACTATTCTGACTTTCAAATTTAATGGCGAGGACGAACTTAAGCACCAATTTAGATGTTCGGTAACCGAACGTTCGGCCAAATTGAAAAAAGTTCGGTTACCGAACTTCGAAATTGCGGCTTAACTTCGTGCTCGTTCTTAAATTTTACACTCAGAATCGTCTTTCATCGCGTCAACAATCCTACCCCATATAAAAAAGTTGTTGAAAGTACTTCCTTAATTTTTCAAATTTTTGATTAAATGACGTTTTTTGGCCGAACTGTTCGGTCGGACACTAAAAATTTGTAACAAATGATGACAAAAAAATGAAGTATTATAAATTCGAAAATGTCGAATAATTCAACACAAAAAACCGGTTTTTCGAATAACCAGAAAAAACCCGGTTTTAAAAAACCGGTTTGGAAAAACCGGAAAAAAAACGAAAAAACCGGTTTTTCGAATAATTCGGAAACCGGTTTTGACAACTCTAATTAGCAGCAAAAAGAAGTATGTAGACTTCACACAAATTTGGTCTGTGTGTGTTTTCTATACTAATTTAAGATCTAACCAAAGATATATCAAATTCGTCAATTTTTGGACTTGGGACCCGGAAAACACTGATTAAAATAACCAAAAGAAGTCGTAAAGCAAAAGTTAGTGAGAATCCCTGTTCTAGGGGTATGCCCAAAAATAGTTTTGACAACGTTTGTTTAATGATTTTTTTTTGTAAACAAAACACATATAACAGTTATATTGGGTCGCTGATTGTAATACATAAAATATATCCAGAGCCTTGAACCATAAATTTTTTGTTTTTTAAATTCAAGTTTGTTTCATTTTGTATACGGGCGTAGCTTGCTAGGTTTGCTTATCTGCGTTGTTATGAAAAAAGTCAGAATTGAAAATAATGAAGACATATCTTAAAAGTTCTGAGTTCAGCACACCTTGATTTTTAGATTGTCGTTTAATGTAAACGCGTCAATATATAATTATACCTTTGCATTTCCTCTTTAAATAGCTTTGATGGGTCATAAAAATATACTTACATAAATAAATGCCAATCTAGTGGATTCAACATATTGTATTTTATTTAAATAAAATATAGACGTTAGAAGATGAACTACTACACCTAAACCATAAAAGGAAGGTCATTCATTTTATCTTCTGTGTATATTATACAATTAATAAATTATTGTACAAAACAATATTAATTGCTTTAAAAAAATATATACTTAACAAGCAACTTAATAGGGAACTAATTTGATTATTTTTATAATATGTGTCAAAAGTTAAGAAAGAACCACTGAAGTAGTATATAATCACCAAAAATTTTAAAAATGTATTTTAAAACACACGAATATGAATATACGGGCAACAAGCATTTTCAGATAAAAAACCGCACACGAGTTTTTTTTAGGAAACTGACTATGATGACGTATTCATTCAGATGTTTGGAATAGGTTTGCAAAAAAAAAATGCTTATGATTTTAAATTTTGTTTGTACGTTACTACACCATTTTTAATTCTATTTCAGAAATAATCAATTGCTTAAAAAAATATATCGAGGGCCTATATTCAAAACCCTCTATCTTCCATTTTCACGAAAATGACTTTTTGATGGCAAAATATTCAGTAAAACCGCCCTCATCTATGGTGTAAAATTCAGAACAAAAATATCTTTTTTTGCTATTTTATTTGCATTTTTGGTTTTCTCTATCTCTTACACAATTAATTTTTCTGAATGCAAAACCCTCTATCTTTTTAAATATGTAATTTATAAATATTTTTTTTGAATAATTTCATCATGCATTACATGCTTTCATACTAATTTTTGCATGCTGAACATGAATTTGTCAACAAAATTCTAGAAACACGATTTTGGTCCACTGATGCTATTTTTTTCTCAAAATTCTTGTTTGACTTTTTTGAAAAATATGACTCAAAATTTAGATGTTTTGTGTACAATATGAAACAAAAAGTTTAATCTTAAAAATCGCGATGCTGATCAGCATCTGTGGACCAAAATCGCGTTTTTAATTTTTTACTATTTTTTACATAACATACTCAACAGTTTGTCATCTTTTAAGATGAATTCGGTAAAAAAATATTTTTTTTCTCAAAAATCAGCACCTGTGGACCAAAACCGCGATTTCGGAACTCTTTATAAGCCGTTATCTTAATAAATCACGTTAAAAATTTACCGATGTCGTAAATGAAATCATAATAATTCATTTTTATTAAAATGCAAAACCCTCTATCTGATCATTTTCATTCATGTACATAATATTTTTGAGAAACAAAACCCTCTATCTTTCATAATATCCCCAATAGTGCAAAATTTTAAAAACGAATTATATGTAAGATTCTGTAGTTGATTTATAAAAATATTGTAGAATATCGAATTTTGATTACTCTAACAATACGCGAAATAAACAGTTTTTTGGCTCTCCTGAAAAGTTGTGTTTTTTAAGATAGAGGGTTTTGAATATAGTCCCTCGATATATAATTTATTTCAAAAATAGTCGAGTGTTTAGAAATGGTTTCCAAAGTTTTCCATAACGTCAGGTTTTTAAGAAAATGGAGGTCAAATTTCAAAAAATGTATTTTGTGCATAATTAAGAGTATTCTCTGTGGTATTTTTGGATGACATTCTGGGATCTTATCACTTGTTTTCGATTAACATTTCGATGCTGTTCCTGAATCTGGTTTTCAAATTTTTCTATCATATAGACGTTTTTGAACGACTATAATTTTTTTACTTGTTTTTTTTTATTTCTTCGGCTACATAAAATACGGTTATAACGATGGACTAATGATAGACTAAAAATGGAATACGGTTTAAACGAGTTTTGCCTAAAAAGAAAATGTGTTAATATAAATTTTTCGATATCATTTCAGCGATTCAAAGTTATTAACGAAAATGTCATCTAAAAAAAAAATGAAGTTTGCAATTTTATTCAAAAAATGTATGTAAATCCTGTGTAAAAAAATACACTGGATTTAACAATATTTTTCAAAAATGCTCGTTCCTGCCAAGTTCATTATAAACATACGCAATTGTATATTAAATGGATTTTTGATATTATCTCATGTGTATTAGGGTGGAGCAAATTTCCCTTTTTCGAATTTCGAAAAAGTCCAGGTCGGGAAAGTTGCCTTTTAGGGTCGATATCAACACATAAAAATATTGGACCTGTAGGACAATGGCTTTGAATTCCTTTTTTGACTTGAAAATCAGAAAGTTCCGAACAAAGCGAAAAAAAATTTTTTGTTTTTTTTGCTTGAAATATTTGCTTATATTTGAACATTACTGAAACAGTGTTTTTATGGTAAAAAAAAATTTTTCGTCTGTAAAATTTTTCAAAAACAAAATAACTTTTAATTAATATTGCATTAAAGGCCATATTAATTAAATAAACAAATTAAAAACATACATCTTATGAACACTGAGCTAATATTAAGTTATATTTTCAGCGAAAAACTAATTAAAGATATTTTTTTTTTTTCAAAACAAGAAACAAAAAAATAAAAATAAAATTACAAAATAATTTTTTTTTGCTTTGTTCAGAACTTTTCGATTTACAAGTCAAAAAAGGAACCCAAAGCCATTGTCCTACAGGTCCAATATTTTAGGCAAAGGCAACTTTCCCGACTCCAACGTTTTCAAAATTCGAAAAAAAATTCTTAATTCGCTCCACCTTAATGTGTATTCCTTGTTTGTATGTTTTATGGTGTCTTTGCTTTTGTTTTTACAAAAAGTTATCGTACATTTTTTTAGCAAGTTTATTGTTAAAAGATAAGTGCATTAAACTTATTGAACTTTTGTTTATTTTACGCATTGTATGGAATATAACTCAAGAATGTCTCATATTTTACAACAATTTAGGTTATTGTATTAAAATGTATGAATTTATTAATTTGGAGTACACTATATATTTTATAAAACCAGAAATATGGGTTAACCCTGTCGTTTCAATCTCTGCATCCTTTTCGTATTTTGAACTTCGTGGCGCTTCGAATACAGCAACGAAACGCTCAGTATTTATTTACGAAAAGGATCGTTGATCTGATCTCAATGAGATTTACAGGCAATTTAATTGGATACTATGTTTCCTGGACGATAATGTTGATGCCGCTGCAAAAATGATTGAAAATGTGATAATGCTTGGAATGAAATCTTTTATTCCATCGAACATAAGTGTTGGTTTAATCAGACGTGCAAAAATGCAGTCATATCCAGAGAGGAATCGTTCAATAATTGGCGTTTGAACAAAAACTCCGTTACTGATCTGCAACGCAAGAAGGCGAGATCTGAATGTGCCAAAGTACTTAGACGTGAACGGACTCTTCACGAGCAGCGTCTCCGTGCTAAAGTTCTTTCTGCTCCACGGGGCAGTAAAACTTTTTGGTCATTCGTTAAAAGAGTAAAGGATAATGCTAGTTCTTCTATTCAAACTCTTTTAATGAGTCTCACATTGAAACCCACTCAGAACTTTTTTTGCGTTCTCTGGTGGAAAAATTGATTTATTTTATTTAATAAAAAATTCTAATAAATAATATTTCAAGCGTGCGAATAAATACTCATGAAACAATTTACTGACCATTCGTACTGATTTGATCAGTACATGTACTGATTTTTGGTCACTTTTACTAATCAAATAACGTTGTGCTGATTTTTTTTTTTTGAATGTGTACTGATTTTTGAACATTTCAACATATAAAAAAATTTTACGAAAATTCTATACAAAAACTTGAATTTCCATAAAAGAGGTCGTCAGATAGTTTTTTTTCTTACTTAAGTCTGACAATGATACAATTTATAATGAATTAATTCTAAGGAGCTTAGAGTTCGTGAATAAGGTTCCTTAACGCAAAACTGTATCTGAGCATGAGGTTATTTTGATCTTCACAAATTTATGTGAAAAGGCAAACAAAATCTTTGAAGTTTTCAATAAAGAAAAGTTTACGGGATGATGTATTTTCTATATTTTTAGATAGAAAATGTGATGGCATGATAATCCAAAATGAAAAAGTTCTCAGAGGGATTTTCTTATTCTCAAAACACAGGTGGTTGTTTGTTATATTTTCAAATGAAGTTGTTTGCTATAGCAAACAGCTATCAGCTAAATTTTCTGCAAATATCGACAACAGTTTATGACAGTTGTTTTTAACAGTTGTTTTCACTAAAATACTAATTGGCCCCAAGTTTGTTAGTTTAACCGAAAGTTTATATTCTAGGAAAAAAATATAAACTTTGGTGTACGGAATTGGTCACCCTACCCTTATATCGCATTCATGCAATCTTGACGGTATCAATTTTAAATTAAATCTTAATAAATTAATTATATACACATTTTTTCTTATTTAAATACCCGTTTGCATTTTAAAGATATCCCAGCAAAAAAAGAACATACTAAAATGTTAATAAAAAGTAGTTCAACTGCTGCTAAAGTAGTTCTAACTTTGCTGAAACTCTAGTGAATTTAACAAGGCGGTGTCGCTCAAAATAAGTATTTTTTTTTACATTTTTTAAGTACATGTAAAGTAGTACTCATACTGTTGTCATAGTTTAAGTTTTTGTATGTAAAGTTTAATTACATCTTTAAGTTCACTATTTAAGAGCATTTTTGCACTACTTAAAAAGTGTATTTTTAGAATTCATTAGGAAGTAGATTTAGTAAGCGATTCTGACGATGCCAATGTTCTAACAACGTTACTAAACATCGAAAATGCGACTGGGACGCGACCTTATACACTTGATTACATTAGTTATGCTGGTCAAAAATCCAGTCTCCGCACTTTTCCATCACATCTGGTTTTTGAGAAAATTGTGGTCAAAGTTAAAAAAATCGCCGTTTTGGGTTAAGCTAAACTTTCCTCTTTAAGATGCAGAACTCATTTGGTCAGTCGCCCTAAATTTTTGGGCACCAATTGTATTTCAATGCTGTCATATCAAAAAAAAAGTTTTTTGGGGAAAACACTTTATTAAAAGATTGGTGCTCCAAAGGTTGAAGCGACTGATGAATTGAGTTATACGTCTTTAAGAGCAATGTTTGAGCTTTACCCTTAAAAAGCATGGAGACCGGATTTTTGACCAGGAGAATAATTGTAATCATGTTTATAAGCCTTATACTTTAAGGTGGCGTTCCATTCGAATAAGGTTTTTTTTCATATGATTTGTAGCGGCAAAAATCGTTTTTTCGGGAACGAGACATCATTGAGAGATATTTGGTGCCCTAGGGGTTAAGGCGACTGACCAAAAGAGTTCAGAATCCTTAAGAGCAATGTTTAAGCTTTAGCCTCGACATATTTTTAAGTCGCTATTATATCGGGTTCATCCGCTATGATTTGGCAAAAATTAACAAAACGGCGATTTTTTTTAACTTTGACATCAATTTTCCCAAAAACTTGATGTGATGGAAAAGTTTGGAGACCAGATTTGTGATGAGTAGAACAATTGCAATTAACCGTGTAAGGTCGTGGACCAGTCGCATCAATAAAAGTGTTCGTACCTAAAAAAATTGATCCAAGCTCAGGACTTTATTTATACTTCATCCGACATAAAATTGTTTCATTTGCTTGACAAAAAAACAATGATCGCTAAAAAATTGCGTTTTAGAGGTTGGTTCGCTTTTCCAAGGTGAAACTTTTCCCCTCCGTTCCGATTTTAACCAACCTAGGACTATAAAAAATATTTGTACCAAACGTCAGGTGGATAGCTGTTTTATTTTGGACTACATCGTGTTACATACAGACAGACGGAGGGATGTTCATAGAACTTCTCAGAATCGATCACTGATCAATATAATAGGTGTGTTCCAGAACTTTCCGGGTAAAGTTGGGTAAAATGAGAGCAAATCAAAAAACCTCTCACGATACCACAAAAATAAACAAAAGTACGGGAACGCAAAAAACCACATTTCAAGCCCAAAATAATAGAAAATGTAAACAAACCAATAACACTGAAATATTTTTGTAAGAAAACTTACTTTAAACAAGAAAACAAATTGTAAAAGTTTATTTTAATAACAAAATATCTTTTTTTGTATTGAAATAACATATTTCCTTGGTTAAGTTCTTTATTTTATTTAAATTTCCAACTAAGCTTCACAAAAAAAAACAGCTGTTTTTAAACATCTGACTGTTACCAATTTACCCGAAAAAAAAGTGCGGGTAAGTTCGGTAAAATGAGAAACTAATTTATTCTCTCAAAAACTCTCTCATTTACCCAATTTTTGCGTACGGGAACGCTTTTCGGGCTGGTTTGGGTACCCGCGGGCACCCGCGGTAACGTTCTGGAACAGACCTAATATATCGTCACCAACAATCCAACACGTTTTGCTTTTTTAAAGTAGCAGCTGTGAAACATTTTTTTTAATTTTGTTCATAAGTCCGTTATTTTTCATCGGATAGGTCTGATTTTTTGGAAATGGTTTCAGTTAATGAATTGTATCACAACTAGCAAATCACATTTTGATAATTTTATAGGGGGACAATGCATTACAATCAATAACTTGATTTTTTTTTGTCACTTTGTTTTGCATTTTAGGCGACGATTCTCTTTATGGGGAATGACAAAGTGAGTGTACCCCTATACTGTAGTTAAAAGGTAAAAAAACAAAATCAGTTTACACCAAATTTAAGATTAAACAAATTAAAAATAAAAAAATGTTTTAATTCTAGACTTGCCAACCGTCCAGTTTTCGTCGGGACAGACCAGTTTTAGAGTGGAGTGTCCCGTGTCCCGGCGATACCCTGAACGGGACGCCATTTGTCCCGTTTTGTTAAAATTTTGATTTTTTTATTTCATTTGTCAGCTTTCAAATGAATTTTAACAGAGCGTTATTTTTTGTAGAGGTATTTTTTATTATTTTAGTTAATATTCTTTCCAATAAAATTGCACAAATGTTAAAACTATTAAATTTTTCATAGGAAAATAAACAGAAAAAGAGCAGCGGAAAAATAGAACAAAAATGTATTGCAAATTTTATTGCAGATTATGTTAGTTGGCACCCGTACAAACATTTTAAGCCCAATTTGAAAAAATCATTAGTGGGGTTTTTGAGATAATAAGATTTTCATGTTATTGGATGCTACAGAAAAACGGTGTAACTTGTGTTAAAGTGTAACATATGATAAATAAAGGTTGATGTCCTGAATCTAATTCCTTTACCAAAAGTTTCTGAATTTTAAGACGTCATAGAAATTTTGAGACGTCGATTTTTTTGAAATTTTTTTTAAGTTTTTTAGTGGTGTCCCGTTTTGGAAATTTCAAAAGGTGGCAGGTCTATTTAATTCCTGGAATTGGAACCTATCAAATATTAACTTTTTGCCTTTCAATTATATATAAAACTATAGTTAAAACTAAAACTCTATTAAATAAATATGTTCTTTTCATTACGTTAGAAAAATATTTAAAAAAAAAACTCATTCCGACTATAGTGTTCTAAAGTAGTGGAATCCATATTACACAGTACAACATTTTTCAGTTATTTGATTGCCAACTCAATTCTGTGAACTGTATGTGAAATTAGACCCAAAAAGAAGAATTTCTGCATCATTCGTTTTGTCTTCTTACCTGCGAAAATATTTTTAATATCGATTTGAAGTTAGTACTATCGTATAGGGGAATTTATCACGTTTTAGGCCCTGTTGTATGACATAGCTCGACAACCACTAGCCCAATTTAGTTGAAATAAATTTTAAAAAATTAAGAATTACAATTCCCTTAATCTGTTCATATATTGTTTTCCTATACAAGCAACAGTTTCCAAGTTAAAAATAAGCGCATGAAGAAAAATAATTTTTTTTTTATTAAACTCATAAAAAATACAAAACGGAAATAAGTTTCAAGTCTAGTTATTTTTTCGCAAAGTCACATAACCTATGAGCAAAATGAGACAAAGATCATAAAAATCGATGCACGCGTTTCGCTTTTATTCGCAATTGAGTAAAGGTATGAATTTCAAAAATCAGTTATAGCCACCACCCTTAAAATAAAAATAAAAATAAAAATAAAAATTAAAAAATTATCATGCAAAAAAAAACTTTATTTATAAAAACTTAATGAAAATAAAATAATATGCAATTAATACGCAATTATAATATGCATAAAAACAAAATTTAGAACATTTTTTCAATTATTGGCAATATCCATCCTTGTAGAAGTTGACGCTTGTGGTTCTGATGATCTTGTTTTCTTCGTAGGTTGTTCATATTCATGGTCTGAGTCTGTATCGTCATCCGAGATACACATACTGTTCAAGGGCGTGTTTCTTTCACTGTGTCCACCAATTTCAATGTCTTCATCTTCGGTGCTTTCTTCAATCTGCATAATTGTGGAACTCCACCAACAAACCTCCGCAAGCAATGCATCCAATTTTTTGCTTTTGAACCGCTTTTCAAATGGCATGGTCACCTGGTGGAACCTCTCTCCTTGTTCGTCTGATTCCTGAGGTGATTGTGCCAAAAAAGTATCGAGGTGGTGGTGCAAGAAATGCAATTTCAGCGTCATGGATGCACCGATTTTTTCGAAATAAAACAGCAACCTGTCCACTCGTTGCTGTATCTCTTCTCGCTGGACACGGTTCTTTCCTAGAACGCCTTCTATTACTTCTTTCAATGCGTTCCATGCATGTTGGTGGTCGTGATGCTCTGAAAGCAAATGTGTGAAAGAATCACTTTTGATCAATTTCCGAATATCAGGTCCATTGAGAATACCTGTTTTAAATACATAAGAAAAACGAAAAAATTATTGGTAATGCGAATGTATAGAAATTAACAAATTTAGATATGACAATATTGAAATACAGAGTACGATACGTACCGTTTTTAATTTTCTCATCACTGAGTTTCGGAAAGATGGATTTCAAACAGTCAAAGGCGCCGTTAACTTTTTTGACCACCACTTCAACGAATTTCCCAGCTATTCCCAGTTTCATGTGGAGCGGTGGCAACAAAATATCATCCAGGTCCTTTATCATAGGTTCATTGCGTAATTTTAATTGTTTGTTGAGCTCGGGAGTTCTTCCTTTCCAATCTTTACATTGATAATGATTTCCTTTGTATCGTGAATCCCAATTACAAAGGAAGCAGAAGTATTTTGGATATCCGCCCTTTTCTATAATCCCTTGTAGTATGTTGACCACCTTCAGATCGCAACAAATGTTCCATTTGTGTTCATCGTATTTGATTTTCTTCAAAATTTCGCCCAATGCTTCATACGTTTCCTTCATAGTTGTGCTGAATCCCAATGGAATGCATGGTTTTTTATTTTTTTTGTGCAGCAGCACAGCCTTCAAACTAGTAACTGAACCATCGATGAATAAACGCCAGTCGCCAGCGATATAATCCATTCCCAATTTTTTCACTAAACCTGGGATATCATGGCAGTACGTGAACGTATTTGCTTCGTCAACGGAATAAAATTTCTGAAAATCAGCTTGGCGTTGTCGGTATGATGTTGCGCTGACATTTTGCTGTGTGAGTTTTCTTCTCTTCAAAAATGATGTCAGCCATTCGGAGTCGTGTTGTGATAGTCCCAGCTTAGCCACAATGTAATCCATTTCGATTTGTGGTAGCGGTTGTGGTGCACTATTTTCAATATCGGGTATCCAATCAGCATCATCCAAATCGGTCGGATTGGTGAAAACGGTTTCGGCTAGCAGGGACACAGTATCCGCACTTGGAGGTTTAGGTGCATCGGTATCAGCAGGGCGTTGCACTGGAAGTGTGGCAGTAAATGCAGCAGTGTATACTTTTGTTTTCAATTGTTGTCTGTTTAATCCAGGACGAAAATTTATGCATGCATAGCACCTGGATTCGTCATGTCCAGTTGTGTCTTCCACCCAAATTACTGGCTTCATAAAAGAGAACTTTCTACTTTTTCCGTGAATCGATTTTAGAAGGGTAGTATAACAACTGTTGCACACTGTGTTCGGCGTAAAATTTGCACCACTTAAATCTGCTTCATCGAAATAATTACAATACGCGGTTTTGAATTGCTCAGTAAACAAATTTTTTCGATCTTTTTTCTGTATTTTTCGGACGATATGACCACAAACGTAACAATATTCATCCAAATTTGGGCACTTGTTGTTTTCCATATTGATATATTTTATGTTTTGTTGTTATTCACTTTTAAAAAACTGGAGAAAAATCACTTTTACTGTTCGCGTTCGTCGGCACTGGCTGAATGCCAAAAATGGATCAATGCACACCTATAAATACTACGTATTTTTGAATATTTTACTGCCAGGTACTTATAAATGGGCGCATATTTTAAGGGCGGCTGGCTATATACCTGATTCAGCACTTGTACGTTTCAAACTGTGCAAAACTTTCCAAATAATGACCACCCTTAAATGTGGGTGCAATTTCTGTAAAAAAAATTATATAGGTAGCCACCGGAAAAAACCCAAATAATAAAAAGGTACACTTTCCGTTTAATTGTCCACGTACATTTATTAGCGTTTCAGCACGTGTGCGTTTTAACTTTTTCGAAACATTGCAAAACATGAGCACTCATAAATGTGGGTGCAATTTCTGTTAAAAATTAATCCAGCAGGTAGCCAGGTAGTAGTCCACATTCATTTTTTCCTTTTAATTGTCCACGTACATTTATTAGCGTTTATTACTTTGCTACCGCAATCATAAAAATCAAATAACCTTTTGTTTATTCCTTTTTTTTTATTCTCAGAATCATGAAAAAGGTGTCAATGTTTTCTCCAAATAATGTTGTGCATATCTCGAGCAAATTTTTGAAATTCATACATTTACTTAATTGTGAATAAATGACAAACGCGTGCATCGATTTTCATGATCTATGCCTTATTTTGCTCATAGGTCATGTGACTTTACGCGAAAGTTATAAGATTAGACACTTTTTTCCATTTTGGATTTTTTATGTATTTAAAAAAAAAAAAATTTAAATTTTTAGGCAAAAAATACTTTTTTCCCTTCATACATTCATTTTTAACTTCGAAAGTGTTACTTGTATAGGAAAACAATATATTAACAGATTAAGGGAATTGTAATTCTTAATTTTTTAAAATTTACTTCAACTAAATCGGGCTAGTGGTTGTCGAGCTATGTCAAACAACAGGGCCTAAAACGTGATAAATTCCCCTATACGATAGTACTAACTTCAAATCGATATTAAAAATATTTTCGCAGGTAAGCAGACAAAACGAATGATGCAGAAATTCTTCTTTTTGGGTCTAATTTCACATACAGTTCACAGAATTGAGTTGGCAAATCATGTGTTGTACTGTGTTATTGTCCTTCTAATTGACATATTTGGATGTTATTTTAAACTACTTTTTTTGCAACAAAAAATATTCACTAATTGCTACTTTTTATGTAGTTTAAGTCTACTTCGTTTTGAACTACTTCGAATTTTTTTTGCTGGGATATACTTCAATATTTCTTAGGGCGGATTTTACAGTCAGCACTAAGTGGTGACTTAAGCTAAGAAATTTCTTAAATCCAAAAAACTATTTTATAAAATCTACTTAAGTAAAACTTAAGTCATCTATTATCATAACTTAAGTTTTACTTAAGTAATTTATTTTGATTTGACAATTTAAAAAAAAAATACAAAACAAAATTCAATTAATAATAAAAACATACAAAAAAAAAAACAAAAATTCCAATAATTGCTCTTCTTTTCCTTTAAAATCTCCATCCGCCACTCTCAAATTCAAGGTATGTATTTCCATCAAATTTCGCGAAATTTCCATCATATCGAAAAAAATAATTAAATAAATAAAAATCTGTAAGGAATTTGAGATTGGCCAAGATGACCCATCAAATGGGTCATCCAAGACCCAAGGCAGATGATTGTATTGGAAAAGAAGAGCAATTGAGTGATTAATGAGTATTTGATGAAGATTGTAATTACCCAAATTATTTGTCCCAGACCCACATTTTAGAATACTGATCTATTGTTCGTCCGTCTGATTGTCCATGTATCGTTGAAAACGTCTCCGTAAAAAGGTTGCTGTTATAATTGGCCATATCCAAAGCTTTAACATTTCTTAAACATTATTTTTTTATGGTAATATCACTCAATTTTATGGAAATACCTTTTATTTAAGAGTGGCGGAGATTTTCTATCAAATAGGTAACATAATCGTAATCAAAAAAAGTTTTGGTGGAAATAACAGCAGCATTTTCATGGAGGCGTTTGTTGGTGTGCAAATCCAAAGTAAAGCGGGTGGAGTATTTTTTAATGATGCCCTTAGCCGCGTTCTAAAATGTTATGGTTCTAACAATAACCACGGTGAAAAATTTTAACGGAAAATAACAGCATTTGTGCGATTTTTCGTTAATTTACATCATTTTTGTTTTGTATATTTTTATTATTTTACTTTTTTTGTATTCTTTTTGAATTGTCAAATCAAAATAAATACCTTGTGTTACCATATTTTTAGCATATTTTCTTTTTAACTTAAGTACAAACCGAAAAATCGAATTTAACTTAAGTAATAAAAAATACTTAAATAAATCTTAACTAAGATTTTACTTAAGTTAGAACTTAGTTTAGACTGTAAAATCCGCCCTTACATTAAGTGAAAAAAGTAATGGTTAATGAATTTTGCATTTAATTTTGCCTGAGAGTGTATATTTAAAATTCATAGCCCCATTTTAATGGATACGAAATATCTTAATAAAATTCTTAACACCCTCCGCCTTTAACATGCCATATAACCCCCGTCCTACTCACTTTCTAAGTTGTTAAAAAAAAAACAAAAACAAATTTTTGGTGATTTTTTTTTTGTTTTGCTACGTAGTTTTAATTTTGTTTGTTTATAAAAAAAATTTTGCATTTATTTTTATATTTCATTTTCTTTAATTCATTCATTTGTTTTAATTTAATTTTATTCGTTGTGGCTAGACTAGAAAAAAAAAATAACACTACACTGTTTTCGACTTTTTTTTTTTTTAATTACACAAATCGTAGGTAAACTACAATGTGCAAGAATTTGAGGTTCAAATCTTAGGGCCTTCGCCAAAATAAGTGTGATTGAAAGTACTACACCATATCCAATTTTATAACAGAAAATACAAATTATATTTCCAAAATTTTTCATTTATATCTCAGTCATTTCTAAATATATTTCAAAAATTTCCAATTATATTTCAAAAATGTCCAATTATATTTCAAAAATTTTTAAATATATTTTAGAAATTTCTATATCGATTTTTAATTAAATCACTTATGTTTCAGAAATTTCCATTTATTTTTCAAAAATTTCTATTAATATTTCAGAAATTTCCATCTTGAACTCAGAAATTTACGTCTATTTTTTAGAAATTTCCTTTTTTGTTTTAAAAATTTCAATTTGATTTCAAAAATTTTCAATTAGTATTTCAAGATTTTCTAAATGTTTTTCAGAAAATTAAATAAAAAATCCATTTGTATTTCAAACTTTTTTAAATGCTCTTCAGAAAATCCATTTGTATTTAAAAATTTTCCATTGGTTTTACAAAATTTTCAAAATGTTTTTCAGAAAATTTTATTTGTATTTAAAAAATTTACATTTGTATTCAAAATTGTCTACATATTTTTCAGAAATTTCCATTTGTATTTTAAACTTTTATAACATTTTTTTTAAAAAATTTCATGTGTATTTAAAAATTTTCCATTTGTATTTCAAAATTTTTCACACAAATTTCATTTGTATTGAAAAAATATTCATTTGTATTTTAAAATTTTACATTTGTATTTCAAAGCTTTCCATTTGGAAATTTTCGAAATACAAATGGGATTTTCTGGAAAGCATTATAATATTTCGGAATTCCAATGGAAATTTATGAAATACTATTGGAAATTTCTGAAACTAAATGTAAATTTCAGCAATATAAATGAAAATTCCTGAAGTATAAATCAAAATTTCTGAAATACATATAAATTGAAACCGAAATTTCTGAAATGTCAATAAAAATTTCCGAAATTTTTGAAATATAAATCGAAATTTTTGAAATATAAATCGAAATTTTTGAAATATAAATCGAAACTTTGATATAAAATTAGAAATTTCTAAAAAAAAGAAATTTCTGAAATATAAATGAAAATTTCGGAAATATAATAGGACATATTCTAAATAGATTTGAAATTTTCTTAAATATAGTAGTTGTACATTTTTAAAGAACAATTTGTATTTTTTGAAATAAAATTGGGAAGGAAGGGGCGTAGTATGTAAAAAAACCCCAATTTTGTTTTTAAAATTCAAAAAATCTAAAAACTCTGAAATATATTTCAAAAATTCTAAAATACACATGAAAATGGTGTAGCGTGAAAGAACACTGAACTTTGAAATGTGTTTTGTTATAAACCGCCAAACAAAATAATTAACAAAAATTTTGTAATTACAAATGATTGAATAGTTAAAAAATATATGTATGAATAAGATTTTAATATATATAATTTTAAAATTTATTATAATTGTATTACAACATAATAAATTTTTGTACATTTGCCAAATTATTTAATATTTTAAATACTAGACGGTTTAAAATGTTAATGACCAATATTGTTTTTGTTAGACACATTGTCTTTTATTGTTTTAGATTGAGGGTTTTTTTTGTTTGAAATTTATAAATAAATATTATCTTTTGACCTACATTATTTTTACAGTTTAAAGATTATATGAATGTTTTGTTTATTATTATTATTATTTTTAATTCTAGAAGAGTCTCCCTATGTCTTCAGTAAAAAATCTGAAGCTTTAAATGTTTTAAAACTTCACAAAGATGCACGTTTTAAGGAATTTCTCAACGAAGAGGACGCCATTAAATATGCCCAAACTGGTTTTGAAATTGTACAAAACAAATATAATGATGTCAAAAGTAAGTATGATTTTAAATTATTTTTTTGGTAATTGAAACCACATATTTAATGTTTCTTTAAGACAACTGTAGGCTAAGACAACTGTAGGTACGTCCGTTTGCATTTTAGATGTAAAATATATTTTTGTGATTTTCGATTGACTTTATAGTCAAAATAAACGAAGAAGAAATAATTATAAGAAATAATTCGTGGTTTTGCTGGAACGAAATATTTTGTAATATTTACTTCACTTCGTATTTATTGAACTTCGTAAATAGTACGAAATTTATTTTGTAATACGAAACTATTTCGTAAAGTTACGAAATATTTTGTATGGCTACGAAATATTTCGTTTAAATACAAATTATTTTTGTACATATCGCTCATTTACTTGTATAACGTCATAACTCAAAAAACGTGGTTTTTAAGATAATGATGCAGAATTATTTGTTATATCATACTTTATATTGTGTCAAAAATTCGTATTAATATCTTTTAAACTCTAGGAAATATTTCGTAATTCTACGAAAAATTTTTAGAATTAAAAAATATTTTTTGTTTGGTTTAATACTTTAAGGCAGAACATTTTTGCTCCTGTTTCGATTTTGCACATTTACGAACTTAACGGAACCGTCTGTCTGGATTATTTGAAAACAAGTCCAATCCTACTACTCAAATGCAAAGAAAATTATACTTTTAGTCCGATAATTCTCCAAATAATATTTCATATGGTTGTATGGTTAGTAGAAGAAATTGGTTTTCAGAGGCCAGCCAATTTTTCCTCTGTTTCGATTTTGCACATTCACGAACTTAACGGAATTGTCTGCCTGGATTATTAAAAATCTTTTTTAACACTCCCACCAATCCTATTCCTCAAATGCAAAGATATTTGTACTTACAGTCCGATAATTCTCCATATAATATTCCATCCCAATAAACCAAACGATACCGTTATGATATAAAGGCAATATCACCTAATTATCACATATTATACCAAAACGATAGTGTTTTCGTTCTTAATGTACCTTTCCTTATGATATCGTTTTTCCATAAAAATATGATATCGTTTTCGCTATCAGTAATTCCAGTCATAACGATAGTAAAATCGTACTTTTCCAGAAATTATCAAAAAACTATCGTTATTCCACGCGATAACGATATCGTTTCGATATGCAAATGTGTTTCGATATGCAAAAGTGTTTTAAATCATTTTTTTTTGGCATAAATTCCAAAAATGAAGCAAAGTCGCTAGTTATGAATCTGGAATGCGTTTTATCTCTTAACGCAATCAAAGAATGATTTTCAAAAAAAAAAAAAAAAAATTGAAAAAAAAAATTTTTTTTGGAAATTTTTTTTTGAAAAAATTGTAATATGGTTTTGATCCCGATTTAATAATACGCCTAAAAACTATCAACTTTGAAACCCTAGCAGACTGACAGTATTGCCATCAATTTTTTTTCATTATACTTTCTTAATGGCTTGGAGTGTTGCCATTGAGAAACTGTATAAGCTTTTGGAAATTTGTTAATTTTTTTTTTTTAATTTCTGCCAAAAATATGCATTTGGAACCATAGTGCAGTGGACAGATTATTTTTGTTTTTACATAAAAATTTGGCTAAACTGCAGTTTACGGGGCACACAAAAATTACAAAAAAAAAATATGCCACCCCCTTTAGAATAAAAAAAGAAAAAAACCAAAATTAAAATTTAAGGGGGCTGAGCACATGAAATTTTACCCATTTTAACACTTTTAAAAATTAAACGCGGAAGTCCTGCTACCCAAAAAAAGCTTTATTTAGCGAAGCCGCTAAACTAATTTATGGAGTTTGTAATCCCTAAGCCCGGCCGAAGGCCGGCTACGCAGAAAAACTTTTTATTTGGGTAATTATCTTTAAATTAAATGCCCACACATACCAGGAACACCTGGACTCAGTGGGGCCTAGGAGCACCAGCCCCCTTAAATTTTAATTTCGGTTTTTTTCTTTTTTTATTCTAAAGGGGGTGGCATATTTTTTTTTTTAATTTTTGTGTGCCCCGTAAACTGCAGTTTTGCCAAAAATTTCAGAAATAATTGCCAAAACTATCTCCCAAGATCTAATTTAAAATTGTTTCCATCATATGTGTTGCGCATCTATGTGTTGCGCATGGAATTATAAAATTGTATTTAAGATCTGCTACTGTGTAGAGATTATAATAGGTCTATTCGATTACCTTACTACAATCTTTCTTTTTTTTACTCATTTTACTACAGCTGGAAATTTTCAATACAAAAAGTAAACAAGACTTTCCAGTTGTAGTAAAAAATAGTAAGAAAATTGGGTAATCGAATAGACCTAATATATACATATTTTTTTTAATTTTAGCTTCTACCGCTGCAATAGAAAAGGCTGCATTTAGAGGTCCCACTAAACAGGAACTTATAGAATTTCGTAAAATCATTGAGGCTGGTGATTGTGAAAAAGTTAAAAAGATCATATGGGACAATCCAAGATATCTTGTTAGTTCCGGTGATACACCGACAACACTAAAAGAGGGATATCGCTATAATGCTATGCATGTATGTGCGATATCTAAACGTCCAAAGGTTGCAGAAATTATATTAAAGACTGTATCCGATCCAAAATTTGTTGATCTTTTGACGGGAAAGAAAAACGATTTGAAAATGTGTCAAGAATTGTGTGTTAATTTGCTTGATTACTATTTAAATATACCCGAAAAAGGAAGAAGTGAAACGCCATTACATTTTGCAACAAAATTTGGTTGTCCGGAAATGGTTGAAGTTTTAATATCATATCCGGAGTGTAAAATGACACCAAATTGTGATGGTTATCTACCAAAAGAGGTGAGTTTTTGGTTTTTGATAAAACTAATTAATAACACTAAATTTATTATTTTTTTTATTTGCTTTTTTATATAGATAATATGTTCTCGAGTTCCATTACCAAATCCAGAAATTGTTAAAAAAATTGAAAATCTCTTGGATGAACGTTATTATGTGCCGGTAATACGCTGTAATGATAGTGCTATACCCGGAACAATTGGTCAACCATTTTCAGCTGATAATCCACCTGTAAGTTTGTTTTATTAAAAGAATTTCAATTTCACAAATTTAATTTAAAATGTTTTTCAAAATTTTCTCCAAATGTATTTGAAAATTCTGAAAAAAAGCCTGATCTAAAACCACTTATCCCGAGATTGATAAAAATGGGGCATAAAAATAAAATGTCTTAAAATTAGAGTCCGACCGAGTTTTCGGTTTCGGTATCGGTTTCGGCCGAATATTAGGGTTTCGGCCTTTATTCGGTATTCGGCAAAATTTTGTCCGAATTTTTGCCGAAACCGAAACTTCTTGGTATTTAAAAAAAAAAATATAAAAAGTCGCTGATTTTTTAAATTTCGTGTTTCAGTTTACTTGAACAAAACGGAACAAGTTTGTCCAATAAATGTGACACTGGTTTAGTTCAAATATTTTTTCCCTTAATTTTTAAAAGAACTGCATATATAAGTTTGTGATTCCGTTTGCAACTCATCGAAATATCGGTCTGGGACCCCATAAGGTATATATATCATTGATCAGTGATCGATTCTAAGATATTTTAGCGATTTCCGTCTGTTGAAGTGGCGATCACGGACAAGATATTACAACGATATGACTGAAACTTAGCATATTTACTTGTTTTTCCCCCGAGATGCTTGGTATTGCATTTAAGCAATATCGTTTCAACGAAAATGTAATCACACCTCGAAAATGTTGGTACATTCAACATAACCTAAAAATACGAAAGGCTTTAATTCGGCTGCAGGTTTTCATATATGAACTCAATTGAACACCGAACGGTATTTAAACAAGTAAGACCATATTTTTTTTACAAAAAAATGCGGATTTTTTTTCACCAACATTTCCTTTCGCGGAAATTTTTTTCTCAAAAGTAATTTCTTTTAAATAAAGTTCTTTGCAATAATCTTTTTTACATTGTGGAGAGTATCAATACATTCGGCAAGACCTAATTTAACTTATTTACTTGTTTTTATTCATTTCCTTACAGAATCTCAACTCCGATCCTTTAACTCCAGAAGTTGAAATTAAAGCTTTGGCTGGTCCTATGAGTAAAGAACAAGCTAAAGTAAGTATCTTAAGCATTACAAACCTTAAAATATCTTAGTATTTATGTCTTTTATTATTTGTTTTAGCAATTTTTCCGTCGTTGGAAGACCCCGCCTAGACTTGGCAGCAATGTTTCATCACCCATTGCCAACAATCCATTTATATCACCCATGAAACCGCGTAATAGTACCCCCTCGAAAACACCACGTGGTTCAAATACAACATTTAATTCACCTACTGCCACTTTACATAAACGATCCCTATTTAATTCCACTCCACAGCGTAATAATAGCATCGTCGATTCAAATGGTTTTGATAAATCTTTGTTGCTCGATGAATCTTTTGATGATAAACAAAATGGTAATCATGAAAAGAATTTAAATGATGAAACGTTTGAGGTCCCTTCAAAAGAAGAAAGTAATAACAATAATTTATTTAAAGCGACCAAACCGCAAATGAATATGTTAAAATCAGCATTATGTCCACGTACGCCATTGTTTAAACTTAAAAAAGATGCTTTTTCTACGTATCGTGAACAGAATGTTGCATCACCTATGGGTGGTTGTATAGAAATGGTTAACGAAGTAAATGATTCTCTTTTAAATGTATCCGAATTTTATGATAGTCCTGGCTATAAGGAACGTCATATCAAAAATACGGATACGGAAAAAGGTATAGAATGCATTGGACGCGAATTGGCTAAAGAACAAAATGTTGAATGGCGTGAATATTGGGATTTCTTGGAAGAATTTATTGATATTGCCTCAGCTCAAGGTATTCAAAAATTGGAAAGTTATCTTTCTCAAAGGCAACAACAACAAGATCAACGTAATAATACTAAGAAAACCGTACATAAACCGGATATATTTGATGATGTTTGTAATGCTTTAGAAAATGCTTTTAGAAACACACCGGCTGTAACAAATATGAATGCCTCTACCACACATCAATCGGCCACACCATACACATATGTGGAAAAATCATTACAGGTACATGCTAAACGCATGACAAAAACTATTATACACAATATCAATAATGTGGTGTCCATAAATGATGCTTTGCTATTGGAATTGAGACGTGTAAAATCATTGATATATTCCTTTAAAGAAGATGCAAGTTTTATTAATGTTAATTTTGAAAAAGTTCATTCCCGCATTGGCAATTTGGTTTCAATGTTCTTACAAAATTCACAAGATGTATCTAAAGAAATGAAAGAAAATATTTTAAAGATATTACAAAATCTTTTACTTACTCCGGGCGAAAGGCGTGAACATATTGAATGTGTGTGTTCACGTATATTTTATATGATGGAACATCCGAGTAAGTATTTAAATTCTGATAAACAATGTTTCCAATACATAATTTATAAAAAACTTATTTTTGCAGTTGAACAAATTCAACCAGAAAATTTAAAAACCGAAGAAATGTGTTCAAAAATTTGGTCCCAAGAAAAAGACTGCGATTGCCAATGGGAAAGTAATCTTAGTCGTAAGACAAGCCGCCGTAACCGCATGGAGGCACGTTATAAAAGTCATCAACGTATGAAACATCAGGAAAAAGTTTTAAAACAAACTGAATCTCAAAAACCTCTTAATAAGAAAGAATGGCGAAATTGTAATATGACAAATGATTCTTCAGATGATATGGAAGATGATATATTTTGGGTAACTATTTGTTTGTTTTTTTGGGTTCTTATATACTATTTGTTAAAACCGTTATTTGTTTTGTGCATTGCAGTCAGATTTTGGTGGCTCTGATACCGAAGAAGAAGATGTATGGCTTACACCACCCGAAAGTCCATCACGTTTAAGTTTAATCGATGAAACAGAAGATGACAGTAATAAGATTTTTATTTATGGGTAAGTTGAAAAAGTTTTGTTTTTATTGGTAGAATGACATTCGAATACCCTCCACTTACAATTAGTGGTAAAGGGCATACAAAAGTTTGTCATTCCGTTTGTAATTAAAATGATCACATATGATCCTCAATGTTGATTAAGCAAAATAATTTTTTGCATGTCCTTGCAATGTTACCGAGTAATATGCAGTTATAATTCTTAGAAACGTATTTTGTGTCATATAGTATTACTACTGCACCAAATGGCAGGAATAAAAAAGAAAAACATGTCCTTGCAATCCTTAAAAGTGTATCCTTGAAGCCCTTAAAGTGTTACAAACAAATACCAACACTAGTTTTTTTAAGTTTTGCAAGTCTTCTTAAATATGTGGTTAAAATCTTCTGCAAAATAACACATTTTCAGTAGAATTTCAATACATATTTTTGGATATTCGTTCATTTTCCATTTAAGCTAAAATTAAAGTCCAATTTTTGGCGAGTTCTCTTTTGAATACCTTACTAAAATTTTGTATATGGATAGAAGTTAATTCTTAAAGCCAGTGCAAAAAAGATGACAGTTTTTTTTTAAAGTAAAAAAATGCTGTATGTCAAAAAAGTATTACATATGGGTGTTAAAGGATCGCTGATTACGATTCTGGAAAAAAAATTTGAAAATTCAAAATGGCGGATCCAAAATGGCGGACATGATTTTTTAATTCTTTGCTTATTATATTTACATTAATCATTGTCGATGTATTTGGGGTCGTTAATAACGAATATGAGCTCAGACTTTTAAAATTCAAAATGGCGGATCCAATATGGCGACAAATTTAAATTTAAGATTTTTTATATGCTGTCTCTTTTTGCCAAAAACTTAGATTTTAATGGTTTTTCGGATGTTAAAACTGATTTTGGAATTAAGATTCCAAATACAAAATGGCGGATCCAATATGGCGGATATATTTTTTTAACTCTTTGCTTATTGTATTTACTATAATCATTTTCGATGTATTTAGGGTCGGTAATTACGAATATGAGCCCCAATTTTTTAAATTCAAAATGACGGATCCAATATGGCGACAAATAAAATAACATAAAAATTTTTTTTCTATGTTGTCTGATTTTAACGGTTTTTCGGATGCTAAATCTGATTTCAGAATCAAATATTTAAAATAGCGGATCCAATATCAATAATTTTTGAAATCAAAATGGCGGATCTAAAATGTAGGACATAGTATTTTAAAAAATGTACAATGTGTACATTCCTAAGTTTTTTATAAAACCCTCTTTTTGCTTTTATCAGAAAATTTTAATAAAATATTTCTCTTTTAAATGCGTCAAAATGTTAATATATCCAGTGGGACATTTAAGAAAGAACTCTTTTATATCCAGTAGTGTCCGACCGTACCCGAACCCGAACTTCGGTAAATTTTGCAAAGTTCGGCCGAACCCGAACTTCGGTAAATTTTGCAAAGTTCGGCCGAACCCGAACCCGTACCCGAACTTTTTTTTATTAAAAAAAGTTGTTTTTGCAAATAGTTATAAAAAAAACAACTAAAAAAAGTGTTTTTTTTATTAGTTGTATACTTAAAAGAGTGGACAAATATAGCTCAAGTTGATTTTTTTTTTGAAAAAAAAATATATTTCTTTTAAAATATAGCCCGATTCTAGGTGTAAAGTAGTTGCACTGGTAATATGGCTTAATTTTAAGACGATAAAATGCAATACATACAAAAGTTCGGTGTTCGGTAAAGTTCGGCTAAAAGTTGACCGAATACCGAACAGTGGCCGAACGTCACTTTTTGCCGAACTCCGTAACCGAACCCGAACGTTCGGTCGGACACTAATATCCAGTTAGCATTTGCCATCCTAAATGTACAAATAATGCTACTAGTTTACAATTTCATAAAAAATATTTAAAATGCTATCGCTAAAATATGCCCGCTTAAATGCGTTCCCATTTAAAATGTTTAGCACTAGAGATGGCCACTGGTAAAGTGGCTCAAATTTGTTGTTCATGAGTGATAAGTGAGTGAGACATTTTTTGTGTGAGTGATTCGAAGTGAGTGCCATTTTTTTGCGTGAGTCAAAATTATTTAATTGTATTGATATATACCCGCTTAAATGCGTTCCTAGTTTTAATTTTAGCACTGGAGATGGACGCTGGTCAGGCGAATCACGCGTGATCGAAAGTAAGAGTGTCTCAAATTTTTTGTGCGTGAGAAATTTTTTGCGTGAGTGATTCGTATTGTTTTACAATTTTTTCGTGTTTAAAATATTTAGCGTGAGTTACGCGTGAGTCACACGTGAGTGTTGTTTTGCTTACTCACGTAAATAAAAAGTAAGTGTGAGAAAAAAAAAACGATTGAGAAATTATGTTTTTTTTTTGCGTGAGCGTGAGTGAACGTGACGCAAAACTCACTCACGCGCTCATCTCCAGTTATCACGCCAATGTTGTCAAAGTGGGAAATTTTTTATTAGGAATCAATAGAAACAAAAATATCAAAAAAATTTTGAAGTTCCATTCTAAACGCCATATTTTGGTTTATTGCCTCTATGTCAAAAGATTATGAACGGTCGCACAGGGTCGCAAAAATGTGAATAGTATACACTGTTAGAGACAGATTGTAATTCAAGGTTTGTCAATATCGTTTGGACTTTTTTGGACTTTGGTGTTAAAAAAAGGCGGATTTCAACAAAAGTATGAATTTCCATAACTTATTAAAAAAAATATACTTTTTTCTTACATTTTGGCAGTTTATCTCATGTGTTGGACTAACGGGTATGTCTTTAGGAGAACTTCGTGGAAAATTTGAGAAAATATTGTGTTGAAGTACAAAAAAAAATATTTGTTTCATGAATAAAAAATATAAAAAAAAATCTCAAACTTTAACTTTAACCACATGCAAAAAAAAAACTTTAAGCTACAGTAAAAATATATTTAAGATGCACAAAATTCAAGATGTTGACATTCTGAAAAAATATTTTTAAATATGTGTTGCCTTACAGACCTTATTGGCCAAAATATGGAAATCCTGGCCCACAGTGCAGTCGTTCAAAAGTTAGCAAAAGAGTGAATTTCGGCAAGGGTTTTTCGCGAATTTACGAGATAAAAAACACGATTACTTTCTAAAGGCAATTCTAAGGATGCTGTATACATATTTTTCGTTCCCCTGGCCTAGTTCATATTGAATTTTAGCCAAATCGGTCTGGTGGTTCAAAAGTTATTAGCAAAACCGTAAATTTCAGATTTGCTTCACCTTAAATTCAAGTGCTGAAAAACCGAGCTTTAAAAACATTGGAAAGCCACAAAATTACTTTAAAAAGTATTTTTGTAACTCAAAAATATTTTTACACTAAAAAAAATTTATACTCGAAAAAAATTTTACACTCAAAAAAAAAATAGTAATTTTTCTTTTTTTTTTTTACAAAAATTACAAAAAAAAAAATTTTTTACTCAAAATTAAATATTTCTAATCAAAATTGTTAATTTTACACTCAAAAAAAAAAATAGTAATTTTTCTTTTTTTTTACAAAAATGACAAAAAAATTTTTTTTTTACTCAAAATTAAATATTTCTAATCAAAATTGTTAATTTTTTAGACGTTATAAAATTTACCATTCTTTAAAAAGGGCATTGTGGATGGTGTTCATAGATTCTGCCAAGTCGAATTTTCTACTTGTTTTTGAGTTTTGTAGTAAAAAAATATTATAAAATTAGTCTTAACTTCGCAGAAAGTCATAACATGAATGAAAAACCCATGCGTCTGAGTGGAATTGGAATAACTGGAAATATTATAAAAATTGTTTAACATTGTTCATGAAATCTCTTCCAGAAAACCACTTAACTCGATGCTAGTATGGTCGATCAGTCTAAGAAGCTGATCAATCATAGTTGTTACGAGTGTAACGTGGTGTTTAGTAACTACAGGTTCAAATCCCACAGCAGGCCAATACATATAATATAGAGACAATTTAACAATTTTCAAATGTTAAACATATACATATAATTAAGAATCACTGATGAAGCTAAAAAGCAGAAACCATGCATAGTCTAAATGTATTTTCTTTTGTTTTATAAGAAAAATTCATCTTGGCTTTTTCTGAATAGTAACGAAAATAAAAATCTGAAAACCCTTTAAAATTAATTTAAATATTTTTCTTTTAGCAATGAACCGACTAAACGAGATTTGGATGTATTAAATGCTATTTTTCATATTGATGTTGATAAGACTAAATATCCTTATATTCATTCCTGGAAATCGTCCCTTATGCGTTACCCAAATGAGGAAATGGACTAGTAAGCACTTAATTTTGATTAATTTTATAAATAATATCAATTTATAATACGAAATTTATTTCTTGCAGTTTCCCATCACCACGAGTAATAAAGAAATCTCATTCATTGCCAAGGTTCTCATACTCAATTGCACGAACTAGCTCATTGACTCTAAATACATCTAGACAAGAGTTATTGTCATTAACAACAGCAACACCATCAACAAGCGGTATTATTAAAGAACCAATACTACAACTGCCAGCGGCAAAACGTTTATTTATGTCACCAGGACGACCAAAATCAATGACTGCCATTAATTTACAAAATAATATAAATTCAACGACACCAACATCAATTACAGCAGCTACAATCACAACAACAGCAAATGCTTCTGAAACACAAGTTCCAACATTAAATGTGGCAACACATAAATTGCAAACACAAGAGCAACATCAACGTCCTTTAACACCATTAAATAAGTTACGTGGCCTCTTTAGTGCCTATCGTGAACGTTTAGATAGTAGTCCACTTTCAGCATCTTCTGCATCACCATCAAATTTCCTTAATGATCGCAACGGTTCAGAAGGATCAAATAATAATATATCCTTATTGAATATCTCAGCATCAGAATGAAAAATTCTTAAAATACATGCTAAACTCAAACTCATTTAATATTAAAAATGTATTACATTTTAAGCGTTTTTGTTTTTTATTATTCTTTGTTCCTTTTATTTTTTTAAAATTCTTTTATAGTTTTGGAGATTTATATATTTTTTTAATATTCATTGTTTCATTGTTTTTTTTTTGTTTTTTAACAATAATAATTCTTTTGCTCCATGTGCTTAAATAAAATGAATTATATATCTTCCTTAAAAAAAAAAATATTTATAACTTAAGTAATTATTTAACACAAAATGTGTGGTTTCAGCACCTGATTGTTAGGAAGCATATAAATACATAAAAGTGCGCAATTTATTAATTTAATACAAAATGATAGACCCTTTTAGTTCTGATTATTGTTGAGTTAAAATCGTTGGTAAACCTTTAAAGTTGAGATCACAATTTCTCGCACTTTTTCATTTCCCGGGATTTCGGCGGCGAAATTTCAACTTTGGATTGAAAAAAAATCAAAAAAAAAAAAAATGTTTGCTTCCATGGATTTTTTTAACTTTGACCTCAAAGGGGTCCGGGTTTAAGTTATCCGATTTGGCTAAAATTAGTTCTACGTCAGTTTTAGACCATGTGACACAATATTCTGCCCGGACGATATTCAATTAAAAAAAAAAAAATCTCCGATGCACTTCGCTTGGCACCCTAATGTACATATCGAGGGCCTATATTCAAAACCCTCTATCTTCCATTTTCACGAAAATTAATTTTTGATGGCAAACTTTTAGTAAAACGGCCCTCATCTATGGTGTGAAATTCAGAACAAAAATATTTTTTTTGCTATTTTATTTCCATTTTTGGTTTTCTCTATTTCTTACACAATTAATTTTTCTGAATGCAAAACCCTCTATAATTGCTCTAACAATACGCGAAATTAACAGTTTTTTGGTTCTCCTGAAAAGTTGTGTTTTTGTAGATAGAGGGTTTTGAATATAGGCCCTCGATATTGAATGTACATAATGAAATATATACTACCCCAAAATGATAAAAAAAAGTGAGAGTGTTAAGTTCGGATCTTGTATACCCTGCAAAATGTTAAAAAAATAAAAATTACGGGGGCTTTTTTTTTGAGAGGGCCTTTGGCGGGTACTGCGGAGGACAGCTTTCCCTCGGAAAAAATGTTTACTATTTAATTTTTAATGCTTTTTGCTCGAAAGTTACACCCTAAAAGGCGGGCCGAAAAAACGGCATTTTCCAATCCCCTGGGGCCAAATGTAGGACTTTGAACTTCTACTAGCAAAAAAACACGTACAAAAAAATGGTTATTTTCAGAGGTTGGTTTAGTTCTTCAACGGGGAAATTTTTTCGCTCTGGTCCGGACAATAAGATATGCTCGTGCCAAACTTCAGTAGGCTAGCTGTTTTATTTTAGACTGCATCGTGTTATATGCTGACAGGCGGACGGACAGACGGACATTCATAGAATGTCTCAGAATCAATCATGGATCAATAATATAAAATTATTGATCCAAATCGGACGCTTTGAAATTTTTTTTATACCTCCAACCACAGTATGGGGTATACTCACTTTGTCATTCCGTGTGTAACGCGTCGAAATATCGGTCTAGGACCCCATAAAGCATATATTTTATTGATCAGTGATCGATTCTAAGACATTCTAGCGATGTCCGTCCGTCCGTCTGTCCGTCTGTAGAGGACACGATGCAGTCCAAAATAAAAGAGCTAGACTTCCGAAATTTGGCACGAATATGTTTTATATTCCTAGGTAGGTTAAGTTCGGAAATGGGCAAAATCGTACCAAGGAGAAAAAAGTCCCCCCTTGGAGAACTAAACCAACCTAAGAAAAACCGAATTTTTTGCAGGGTTTTTTGTACTTTTGCTAAGCAAATGCAACATTTTTATCTCAGAAAATTTTCAAAATCGCAAGAGGAATGTGCCCCCTAAGGTATACCACCCCCCCCCAAAAAAAAGACGCCCCTGGATTTTTTGTATACCCTCCAACTCATGCGCGGGTACAAGGGGGGGGAAAAAGGGGAAATTTCCCCCCCCAGACCAAATTTTAAAAAGAAAAAAAAGAAAAGAAGGAAAAAAAAGAAAAGAAAAGAAAAGAAAGAAAAGAAAGAAAGAAAAAAAGAAAAAAGAAAGAAAAAAGAAAAGAAGAAAAAAGAAAAGAAGAAAGATCGAAATTTTCTAAAAAATTTTCCAAATGAAAAAAATTTTGAAATCCGAAAATTTTTCGTAGAGAAAAATTTGAAAATTTTTAAAGCAAAAAATCTAAAAATTTTTATAGGGAAAATCTGAAAATTTTTAAAGGAAAAATTTGACTAAATCTGAAAATTGTTTGGAAAAAATTTCTGTCAATCTAGAAGTTCTTGTTATGAAGAGAAATTTTCTTTGGGAAAAATTAGACTTTTCCTATAGGAAAAATGTACCAGAATCTGAGTCTTTCTATAGAAAAAAATCTGCGACTTTTTCTGTAGGAAAAATCTCTCTGACTCTGAGACTTTTTTTTAAAATGTCTCAGAATCTAAGAATTTTTTCTAAAATGTCTCAGATCCTCTGAATTTCAGACTTATTTTATAGGAAAAAGTCTTAGAATCTGAGACTTTATATTGGAAAGGGTCTCAGAATCTCAGACTTTTTCTATAGAAAAAAAGCCTCAGAGTCTGAGAATTTTTCTATAGGAGAAATGTTTCAGAGTCTGAGACTTTTTCTATTAAAAAAAGTTCTCAGAATCTAAAAATTTTTCTATACGAAACAAATCTAACAATTTTAAAGCTTTTTTTATGTGAAAAATATTCCAAAAATGATTAAGAGTATTTTTTTTCTATAGTAAAAAATTTAAGAATCTGAGCCTTTTTCTTCACAGAAAGAATTTGAAACGGATTTCAATCAACCAAAACGCGGGTTCAATAAATTTTTTTATTGAAATTCCTTCAGTAAAGAAAATTGTTATACAAATCATCAAATTGTAGGTGATTAATTAAATATTTTTTCAATCGAAAATTTTATGAAATTTGATCAATATTTTTATTTGTAGTCAATCAATTGATGAACGAATGAATTGTAAGCATATGAAAAAATTATGAAAAAATTCATCTTTTTGCTTTCCAATATGTTGCCAGCAACAAAAAAGTAAAACCCGATTATTTTGTATATTTTTGAATGTATTCAAATAAATTAAAGCAAAAAAAATCTTATATGTTAAAAATTTGTAATTCGACAGTTAAAAAAAATAATTTAATCATAACATTGATTGACTAATTTAAATTTTGTTAATCAATATATTTAATTGAAAACGTTTAGCAAATAATTTTTTGTGTGTGGAAAAAAGTTCTTAGAATCCGAAAATTTCTCTATGGAAAAAAGTCCTATGCTCTGAGACATTTTTCGTTACAAAAAAGTCTCCAATTCTGAGACAGTTTTCCTATAGAAAAAGCATTTCTTTAAGAAAAATGTCAGGACAGTTTTTTCGGGGCCCAACAACAACAACAAAAAATTTTTTGTTGTTTTTTTCGTGAGATTTGTGTTTTCCAATACATATAAAAAAATATTTTTTTGTTGTTGGGCCCCCCTCTGTGTACGCCGATGTCTTAGAGTCTGATATTTTCTATGTATAAAAATGATATTCTGATATTTTCTATGTAAAAAACTCTCAGACTGTGTTAGAATCTGAGACATAGAAAATGTAAAATTTTAGAGCTTTCCCTTCACTTTTGTTTCAAAAAAACGTATCCCTGTTTTTGCTCGTCTGACAAAGGTGAATTTTTGATTTTTTACATTTGAAGTAAAAAAAAATTTCCCCCCCCAAACCCAAAAGCTGTACCCGCCACTGCTCCAACTACATAATGGGGGTATACTCACTTTGTCATTCCGTTTGTAACGCATCGAAATATCTGTCGGGGGACCTCATAAAGTATATATATTATTGATCTATGATCGATTCTAAGACTTTTCTACAACACATTTTCTGTAACACATCGAAATATTGATCTAGGACCCCATAAAGTATATATTTTATTTATCAGTGATCGATTCTAAGACATTCTAGCGATGTCCGTCCGTCCGTTTGTCCGTCTGTATAAGACACGATGCAGACCAAAATAAAAAAGATAGACTCGTTAAGTTTGGCAGGAATATGTCTTTTGGTCCTAGGCAGTTTAAGTTCGTAAATGGGCAAAATCGGATCAGGGGGAAAAAAGTTCCCCCTTGAAGAATTTAACTAACCTCTGAAAAACGCCATATTTTCACAGTTTTTTTTTTGTATTTTTGTAAAGCAAATGAAACAATTTGATGTCAGAAAAAGTTCAAGGTTCTGCACTTGGACTTAGAAAATAAAAACAAATCTTTTTTTTTGCCCGCCCCCTTTTGTGGGCGTGGATATTTAAAATTTTTTAAATAATGATAAAATTGTATTACTTAAGCTCAAAAAGCATAATAAATGAATTTTTAAACATTTACCGCATGGGTTTATGTGTCCCCCAATGACCACCCCCCACCCAAAAAAACGCCCCTACATTTTTTTTATATGTTATCGGCACAGCCGAATTTAACACTCACTTATTTTTTTAAGATTTTTCCAATTTTTTTACAGTTTTTAGTATCCTTGGAAAACTCTTTTGTGGTAAATTTTCATTTTTTTTGATGACCCGTTTAAAAGATATCGAATTTTCAAAAATTGGTAGTTTTTGAATCCAATCTTAAAATCATTTCTACTGCTGCAATAGTGCGTCGTAGAGGGGTCAATAGCAAGACCGACCCCCATTAATTTTACGCCTAAACATTTTTTCAAAACAAACTAATTTCTAAGGGCGATCCCATACAAAATGACATTTTTAAAATTTGATTCAACCGCTCTAACTACATGACCGACCCACAATATTTTTTTAATCCAAACACTCTCTGAACACCTACCCACTTTTTTTTAACTCTTAAGGCAGACCCCATACAATTTTTCTTATTTTTTATAAATTTGTTTTACTTAATCAGCTTCTACCGGTCCAATGGTGTTTCCTGGAGGGGTCGTTAGTGAGACCGACCCCAGTTTATTTTTACCCTCTAACATTTTTTCAAAACATACCTACGTCCTTTCTCCACTCCCTGGGCTTTCATTCAAAATTACCTTTTTATATATTGGCCGAAAAGTGATTTTTGGCCGAAGCCGAATATTCGGTCTGACACTATTTTAGTAAAAATTGCTAAAATTAGAAAATAAATATCTTCTCCTACTCTACACAAGAGGTATTATGATAACATATATTTCGTTAAATCCGTTGCTGGAATCACGCGTTTGCCTTTTTAATAAACAATATTAATTTTGTTATATATTAAATCAATAAATCTTATATACTTACATATATTCATATATAAATAATGGTATTATACATAGTAGCAACAAAAACAAAATCATTGCAAGATTCATTAAAACTCGTATACACCTCGTATACTGTGTAAACATACCAAACTTATTTTTTGTAAATGGAGTTTGACATAAATTAGTGGTATTCAGAGTCTTACTCGCCAGCCCTGGCACTGGTGGTTAAAGAGCACTTTTTAAAATTACTTTTTGAAAGAAGTACTCTTTTGCTACATCTCCATTGTATAAATTTATCAAGTTAACACAGTATACGAGGGGTTTATACGGTTACCATTATCAATATCACAATAGTATTAATAGGCCCGTACCAAAATAAAATAAAAAGTCTATTTTAACAAAAGTTTTATTTTAAATTTAAAATTTCCCATACATTTTTTGAAGTTGATTTTAAAAAACAAAAACAATGGCCTTTACCACAAGAAAACAAAAGTTTTATTTTAAATTTAAAATTTTCAATACATTTTTTGAAAGTCGATTTTAAAAACAATTTGCATGGAAATAAAATTAAAAGCTGATTTTAAGGGGCATGTCACAGACTCAATTCCGTTCGGATTTGGAAAAAGTGGTTTGCTCGTAAAACGCAAAACGAACATTATTTTTTCTGAATGAAATCATTTTGAAAAATCAAAGTGGAATTGAATTGCATACACGGTGAGCCTCAGCGATGTTTAGGTTGAACTTTAGTGTCGACGAAAAGTGTAAACGCAGTTCGATTTCTACAAGATTAAATGTCACAAAACTGTTAACAGCGAAATCGTAGCTGCTCGCATTCGCGAGATAATGCGAAATTCGTGGTTTTGTATTTTTTAAAATTTTGACCATGAAGTTTTTTAAATATTTTTAAAAGCTGAGTATACAATTGTACTAATTTAAAGGTCACAAAACAGTAAACCTCAAAATCATATCTTCTTTAGTTCGCGAGAAATCGCGAAATTAATTTTTTGCTGTTTTGGTTTTTATTTTTTATCTTAAGATTGGTTTCTTTAAAATTTCGCAAAAACATGGTATGCAGTTTTACTTGTGCTTGATCAAGGGTCACACAGCTGTTGACATTGAAATTGTAGGTGGTAAATTTCGCGAAATATCTCGTAATTATATATTTTATTTTTATTACTTATTTATATTTTAAAACCGGTTCTTTAGAAATGATAAAAAATGTGGTATGCAGTTTGATTTGAGCATGTTGGAAGAAATTAAAAATGCCCACAAAAAAATTATATATATTATAGCTGCTCAATTTCGCGAGAAACAGCTTTTTGGGGTATTGCTTGTTTTGATTAATAAAAGAAGTTTCTTTAAAATTGTTGAAAAACACGAAATGCAGTTTGATTTGCTATTAATTAAAGGTGATAAGGCTGTTAACATTTAAATTCTAGCTGCTTAATTCTTCGAGATATCGTTAAAAAACTCGCTAAACTACTATTTATTCATTAAATTGTGTTATTTTTGGTCTGCAAAAATATTTACCTCAAATAACGACAAAAATGTGGTATGCAGTTTGAATTCGAGGTTATTAACGGTGACAAAACTGCAAGCATAAAAATTGTAGATGATCAATTTCCCGAGAAATTGCAAAATTACTGTTCAAGCTTTTATATTAATTGAAGGGCTTACTGCAAGAACTTGATAAGCAACATTTTATTTTTTCGTGTTTTTCGCCTTCTGCTGATGTTCCATTGACAGATTTTTTGCAGAATTTTTTCTTAAACCCTTCGTACAAGTATCTTGAGTATGAAAGTTCTTCAAAAAATCTATTTTCTGCATAATTTCAAAAGTTTTAAGGCAAAAACTACCATAAAATGAAATGTTGCTTATCGAGTTTTTACAATAAGCCCTTCAATTAATTTATTTTTTCTTAAGTGTCTAAAATAAAGGAAAAACAAATCAATTAGCGACAAATATATTGCATGCAGTTTAAATTTTACGTGGTTAAATGTGGTAAAACTGCTCAAAACAATATCTTGACTGCTAATTTACGAGAAAAATAAATTTTTTTCCAATATTATTTTTTTTTTTTAATTTTGCGATTTCTCGCGAAATTGAGAAGATATGATTTCGATGTTAACTGTTTTGTGACGTGTAAATAAAAACATTAAAAACTGCATACTCAGTTTTTTAAGATATGTAAAAAACTTCATTGTCAAAATTTAGAAAATATAAAAACACTCATTTCGTGATATTTCGCGAATGCGAGCAGCTACGATTTCGCTGTTAACAGTTTTGTGACATTTAATCAAGTAGAAACCGAACTGCGTTTACACTTTTCGTCGACACTAAAGTTCAACCTAAACATCGCTGAGGCTCACCGTGCATAAAATGGTTTCATTCCGAAAAAAAATATTCGCTTTGCGTTTTACGACTAAACCACTTTTTCCAAATCCGAACGGAATTGAGTCTGTGACATGCCCCTTAATATATTTTATTTTTCTATAGTAAGGCTGAATTTATATGGAAATAAAGGTTAAAAGTGATTTTAAATTTATTTTATTTTTCTTTGGTAAGGCTGATAATGTTTTAAAAACAACTTTTTTTTGATTGAAATAATTTTTTTAAGTAAACATTTTTATACAGTTTTTTTTAGAGTTGATATTATAAAAATTATCTATTTCAATATTTCAAACATTTTAATTAATCTTTTCGATTTTTAAATGATCAATTCAATTTTTTTGATTTCATATAAATTTGACGTTTGCAAACATTGATTAGTCTTAATCATTGATTATATTGTGATGAGTTACCAGCCCATATAATTTTACTTTAAAAGTGATTTTATTCCGAAAATAACATCAACGTTTTCAGAGGAAACGTAAACAAATTAAATTGGATTCGGTAATTCTAAACGATTAGTAATTGCAGTTTATGTCAAGTTTGGGGGTAACCTTGGGGGGTTACCGCGTGTAACTAAATTCGAAAGAAAACATTCGAATTCTGAAATTTTTAACCTGTCGTAACAATAAATTGTTCTGAGCAAAATTATTTTTTTTTGTATAATTTTACATAATTTGACAAAGATCTGACAGACTCTTTAAAATATCGTTACTAAAACTCATTGCTACAATTTTTTTTCTTTTTAATTATTTGCGAAATGAAAATTCTATTCGAAAGAGTTTCCGTTTCGAACCGAAATACGCGGTAGCCCCCCTGTTTATTCCATGTTTGTTAAAATTATTCAAAAACATTAGCAGCAAGTGATTTTTTTTTCATTATTTATTATTTTTTTTTTTTGGTTTTCGCAAGCAATTCGATTTTATTTTGTTTTTTTTATATATTTTATTATTTTTTTTTAATTCATTTTTTATACGTATATTCAAAACTATTTGATAAAACAATAATAATAAGAATATAATCGATTTTTATCCATACTTATATTAAGTGCTCTAAGCATTGTGTGTGTACTGTACGCCTTTTCTTATGTACGTTAAATTAAAAAAAAAGGAAAAACTATTGTTTTCTTCTTTTTCTAAAATTCTTTCTAAAAATCTCTGTAATTTTTTCTAAATAAAAAAAACTATTTATCGAAATAAAAATATTTAAATTAAATTGTTTAAATTTTATGTAAAATATAAATGGTAAATATAAAGATTATAGGAGAAATTAGGGCACACTCCGGCTACCAAAGATTCTCAGATTCTGAGATCTCTTGAGATTTTTTTTTCGAAATTAATTTCATAGAATGTCTTAGAATCGATCATGGATCAATAATATATGGGGCATTCCATGTGAAATCGGACACTTTGAAGAATTTTTTTTTTAGATTTTCCCAATTTGTTTACAGTTTTTAGTACCCTTCGAAAACTCTTTCGTGTTAAATTTTCAGATTTTTTTGATGACCCGTTCAAAAGTTATCGAATTTTAAAAAATTGGTAGTTTGTTCCTTTACTCAAACTTCTTTTACTCATAACTTCTTCAATAATGGTCCAAATTTCAAATTTTTTTTTCAAAAGTTTTGTTTTTTTACGTACTTTAAAAAAAAAAAATCCCAAAAAATTCTTAAAGCGCTCTAGTATGCGATTTTTAAGTTTTAAAATTTAAATCTAATTTTTGAAAATGTTTGTACTCTTCGATTTTTTTTTTAATTTTTTTGGGTAAAACTTCTATCGATTCTACAAATTTTTTGACCAGGAGGATTGTGGGATAACGATTATTACTATTTTTTAAAATTTTTTGAAAAAAAATTATTGTAGTTTTCCAATCTTAAAATCATTTCTACTGCTCCAATGGTGCGTCTTAGAGGGGTCATTTATAAGACTGACCCCCATTAATTTTTACGTATTAACATTTCTTTGGAACAAACTAATACTCTATCTCCAATTTCTAAGGGGGCTCCCACACAAAACGACATTTTTTAAAATTTGTCCAACCGCTCTAACTGCCCTAATAGTGCCCTTAGAGCAACAAAATGTATGACCGACCCACAATATTTTTTTAGTCCAAACATTTTCTCTGAACACACCTAAATTTGTTTTATTTAATCAGCTTCTACCGGTCCAATGGTGCGTCCGAGAGGGGTCATTAGTGAGACCGACCTCCATTTATTTTTACCCTACTACATTTTTTTAGAACATACTTACGCCCTATCTCCACTCCCTAAGTAGGCTCCCATACAAATAACAGTTGAGCAAATTTTATAAAAATGTAATTTTCAATGGTAGCCTACTTAGGGAGTGGAGATAGAGCATAGGTATGTTTTAAAAAATGTTGTTGGGTAAAAATAAATGGGGGTCGGTCTCACTAATGACCCCTCTCGGACGCACCATTGGACCGGTAGAAGCTGATTAAATAAAAGAAATTTACAAAAAATAAAAAAATTGTATGGGGACTGCCTTAATAGTTCAAGATAGGGGGTAGGTGTGTTCAGAGAAAATGTTTGGACTAAAAAAATATTGTGGGTCGGTCATATATTTTGTTGCTCTAAGTGCACTATTATGGCAGTTAGAGCGGTTGGAGCAAATTTTAAAAAATGTCGTTTTGTTTAAGATTGGAAAATTACAATAAATTTTTTTCAAAAAATTAAAAAAAAAAATAGTAATAATCGTTATCCCACGATCCTCCTGGGCAAAAAATTTGTAGAATCGATAGAAGTTTTACACAAAAAAATTAAAAAAAATCGAAGATTACAAACATTTTCAAAAATAAGATTTAAATTTTAAAACTTAAAAATCGCATACTAGAGCGCTTTTAAGAATTTTTTGGGATTTTTTTTAAAGTACATAAAAAAAACAAAAATTTTGAAAAAAAAATTGAAATTTGGACCATTATTGAAGAAGTAATGAGTAAAGGAACAAACTACCAATTTTTAAAAATTCGATATCTTTTGAACGGGTCATCAAAAAAATCTGAAAATTTACCACGAAGGAGTTTTCGAAAGGTACTAAAAACTGTAAACAAATTGGGAAAATCTAAAAAAAATTCTTCAAAGTGTCCGATTTGACATGGAATGCCCCATATACACTTTATGGGGTCGCCGACCGATATTTGACAAAATGAGTATACCCCATAGTGTGCTTAGAGGGTATACAAATAAAATGTCGAACCAAAAGGATTTGTGAAAATTGTCAACTTAATTTTTATACCCTCCACTTAGTGATAGAGGGTATATATAAGTGTGTCACTCCGTTTGTAACTCATCGAAATATAGGTCTGGGACGCCATAAAGTATATTATTGATCAGTGATCGATTCTAAGACATTTTAGCGATGTCCGTCTGTCTGTCTGTGGAAATTGTGATCGCGGCCAAAATATTACACGGAGATGACTGAAACTTTACATATTTATTGGAAGTTCTCTCGATCAGTTTGGTATTGCATTTGAGTGATATCGGCTTAGCGGTTCAAAAGTTATGAACGAAAATGTAAGGACACCTAAAAAATTTTAATACATTCAACATAACCTAAAAATACAAAATGCTTTAATTCGGATGCTGGTTGACATATGTGAACATAATTGAGCACCGAATGGTATTGAAACAAGTACGAACATATTGTTTGACAAAAAAACAAGCAGAGTTTTTTTTACCAACATTTTTTCGCGGAATTTTTTTTTTCAAAATTTTTTTTTTTTAAAAGTAATTGCCTTTTAAATAAAGTTTTTTGCAATAATCTTTTTGAAACTGTGGAGGGTATCAATACATTCGGCAAGGCCGAATTTAACTTTTTTACTTGTTTTTTTTTCCAATTTGGCTTTAAGCGCCTAAAATTTGCACTTGTTTAGGGCAATTGGGGGTGAGAAGCTACGAAGGAGGAAACCCGAATTCGTGAATTTTTTTCTACCCCGTTTGCCTACAAAAAAAAGGCTGCATGTAAGTTGGCTAATTCCAATTTATCAAAAAATTACATCAAATAAAATTTGTCAGTCAATAGATTTTTTTTTAAATAAAACTTTTTTAGTGCATGTTTTGAAATTTTTTTATGTAAAAATTTTAATTTTCATACAAAAGTAAAAAAAATTGTAATATCACAATGAGTAGTCTTACAGCACCAGCATTACAGCCATGGGAACGTATTGCCTGGAGTCCGGAACATGAACAAATTATATACCGTGATTGGGGTAATTTTTATACCCACAAACAGCAATTGGATATTGCCGTGCATTATTATAATAAATCATTGGATTTAAAACCCAATGATCCCAAATCATTGTACTTTAGAAGTAAATGTAAACGTAATATAGCCCAGACTCAAGGAGCTCTAGATGATAGCACAGCTGCCTCGGGTATGTTGAATAAAATTAGTGTTAAGTTAGTCTGTTTAATTTAAATTGCACACTACAACACTAAAAAAAAATACATGTTGCCAACGATTAATTCTGGTAGAGGAGACAAAAAAAAGATATACGTGTGTCGGCGTTTTGAAAGATCACATCGAAATTTTATTTTAGAGAATTTTCCCAGCTTTGGCCTGTTCTTGCATCATATCGGTTTTCTTTACATCTAGGAGTATAGTGTGTTTAGCAACTTTGTAAAAAATATCATGGAAAATATTTTTGTGGAATATATTAACCTTCTAACTCCCCCTCATAACGGTTTTTTTTGGCTCTATTATAACAAATCGTAAAAAACACCCCTAAAGAGGGGGATGGCAGGGATGAAGTGTTCTACAAAAACGTTTTTTGGTCTCCTCTACCAGAATCAATCGTCGGAGCCCCGTAATTTTGAAAAAGTTAGAAATTGATGTGTAGTTTACTTTCTATTTACAGCCATTGATGACAATAATGCACCCATTAATTTAGAAATTTGTGACGCTTTATTTGATTTAAATCGATTTGAAGATTGTAAAGTTCAATTACATGATAATACACGGAAATTTTTTGGCAAAAAAGTTACAGCTTTTCTTAATCGTTTAATAGTGGTATGATGACATTTTAATATGATTTTGGAAAACCTGGAAATGATATTTTTTTTTATTTTCATAAGGTTGATGAAAATTTTAAAGATTCTATAGATGATACTTTGGGCCCATTTATATTGAAAAATGAAAAACATTTTGCTGCCGTGGTAGAAAAAAATGAACGTGAAAATCATATCGATACAAGACCGTTATGGAAAATTCTTAAAGATCAGGAAAAATGTGATGTTTTAAGCGTATTGGAAAAAGAGGTAAGAAAATTACTACATAATTTTTGAATTCTCCACTAATTGGTAGAGGGTATTTAAAATATTGCCATCCGCATGTATTTCATAGAAATATTGGTCTTGTACCGTTCCGTTTGTATTTCATATAGGGATGTGCGATTAATCGATTAATTAATCAGTCCGATTAATCGAAATCCTAATTAATCAATTAATCGATTAATCGCACTTTCTAACTAATCAGAACTATGATTAATCAATAAATTTGAATTTTGATTAATCAAAGATGAATTATTTTATTCAAATCTGTTGGCAAAACAAAATAAAAGAACCCTGCAAACAAAACGATACGACATCGATTCGCCAGTTGTATTGCCGATACGATAAATGTTATTGCGGCAATTATCGAATTCTTATCGCCGGCGATACACCTTTCGGGAGAAACTGTTACCCGACAGCAATATATCCCGGCGATACAAAAACGATTCGTCTTGGCGATAAAAGGGCAATATCGCCAGATAATCGTATAAACGAAAAATAATATGTATCCCGGAATATCACCAAAATGATAAACCGGCGATACAGCTATATCGATTCCCTGAAGCTGAAAATAGACATTATATTTTTCATTCATATTTTGGTCATGTTAACAGTACTAAAAACATTTGCATTCACCCGAAAAATATATCCGCAATATTCGCGATATAATAAAAAAAAGATTTTTTATTGAAATGATAAATTTTCGTATCGCCGCAATATCTTTTTCGGCGATATATCGCCCTATTGTTTGCAGAGACCTTAACTGTTATGAGATTTATTGAAAAAAACTCAAATTTAACTGTTCAAAAATATTATTTTGAAATAGAAATTTGAAATAACAGTTTCAAATAATTTATATAAATATCTGTTCAAAATAACAGAAATAAAAAATTTTTATTTTTTTTAACTGTTATCAAACACTCTTTGAGCCTTAAAAAATTTGATTTATTTAAAAAAAATAAACTAAAATCATAATACTTCAATTATTGATTTGAACATTAAAACTTTGATTGATTTGATTAAAAATAACTGTTATAACAGTTATTTAAAATAAATAAATGTTATTTTAAACTTTTTGAACAAAAAGTTTTTAATAACTGTTATTTTATACTTTTATTGATAAAAATCAAAAATAAGAGTTATTGAAAATTTTAACACGGGACATCTCTAGAAGTATTTTCATATATATAATGCATAGTTTGGACAACATTTGTTTAATGATTTTTTTAAAACAAAATAACATATATAACTGTTATATTTGGTCTCTGGTTCAAACAAAAATATTAATACATATGAGGCATTCCACACCAAATGTCCAGCGAAAAAAAACATGTGTACCGTACATTTCTGAATAGGTTCTATGGATAGCCCTATATGAACTAAGAAAATTGCGTTTTTGGTTTTTCAATTTTTCAAAAACTGGGCTTAGGAGGCGAGGTCAAATATTGGAAAAATGGTCAAATTTGTCCCGAGTTGCCTTGTTTAAATATTTATCAAATTAAAACGGAATGCACCACAATCTTATAAATTTACATTCTTGTATAGTTTTTTATGGGCCATCGACTAAAAAAATTCAGAACCTGTTCTGAAATTTTCCATTTTTTAAAAAAGGTAATTTATTAAAAATCCGGCCACTTTTTAAAATTTTTTTTTTTTTTTGAAAGTTTAGATGTTTCGCCGCTGCACATTGGGTTCAAATGATACCAAAGTGGCGATTAATTGAAATTTATAAATGAAGTTTTTGTTATAAAATTTGGTATGAGGTAAAAGTAGATAAAATTCTTTAACACTAGTTATCAAAATCAATCAACTAAGTTGTTTACTTTTTTTTCGGTGAGCTGTCAAAGTTAGCAAATTATTGCAGTCTTTGAAAAATGTAAAAAAATTGAAATTATTTACAATTCAAACGATTATTAGTAGTATTAAGTCTTTTAAAAGAAAATCTTTTATAATGGAACCTTAAACACCAGGTATTTAACTAAATTGTAAAATTTTTCTTGTTTATAAAAATTTTGTCTTAACATTTTTAATAATTTTTTTAAAAAGGGTCCGAAATTGGGTTATTTTCCACATTTAATGGGCCACACATATTAAGTTAGTAATAGTTGGATTTAGTTTTGTGGATTTTAAAAAAGTATAGGATATCAGCTTTTATTTAAAAGAAAAAAAAGTACAGACAATGCCCGGCCCTTTTTTTTATTCCCATTTTTGTGTAAAAAGTCTGGGTATCATTTATTTAACAAGACCATTATATATGTGTTTATACCCTTCAATTACAGTATGGGCTTACACTCACTTTGTCATTCCGTAAGTAACGCATCGAAATATGAGTCTAGCACCCCTTAAAGTGTATATTATTGATCACTGATCGATTCTAAGACATTCTGTGACTAACCGTGTGTCCGTCCGTCCGTCTGTTGTTGAGCACACAATAAAGTACATAAAACAAGAGCTAGAATCCTGAAGTTTGTCACAAATATGTATAATGATCATAGGCTGGTTAAGTTCTTGAACGAGCAAAATCGGACCAGGGGGGAAAAAGTTCCCCCTTGAAGAACTAAAACTACCCCAGAAAAATAGTTTTTTTACAAGTTTTATTTGTATATTTGTTCAATAAATGAAACATTTTAATGCCATATGAAGTTCATCGACCTGAATTTGAACCAAGGGGGATCAGGAAAGCCAATTTTTTCGGTCGGCCCCTTTTTGGGGGCCTGTATAGAAAAAATAATTTATATAATGGTAAATTTTTATTAATTAGGTTCAAAAACTGACATCTATTTTTTTAGCAACGTTTATCGCGAGGAGAAGGTGTCCCCCATAGTCTCCCGGTAAACCCTCCCCCCTTAGCCAATAAGACGTCCCCTCCAGTTGTTTTTTTGTAGCTTTATTACATGTTTAAGGGTTTCGTGTTTTTTTCCAAAAACATAAAAAACAACTAAAAGATTAATAAAAAAAAATGTTGATACATTTTTTTTTCTAAAATGCTGTGTTTTTATGTATTTATGATAATTCGTTTATAAAAAACTATAATATTCCCTTACATCACTTTTTTAAGATAAATTTGTACATTAATGAGATTTTGTGAAAAACAAAAATTGGATTTAAAAAAAAAATATAATAAAATAAATACATATTATGCGTTCTTTCTTTAATTACTTTGATAGCACATTATGTACACTTTAATTTCCATTTTTTTTTTATTAATTTATCGCTTTTCATTCCAAAGTTACAGCAAAAATTGTGAGTTTTAACCCTTTTTCTGGAAAAACAAAAAAACGCCTATCAGGTTAAAAAATTTTTTTTTTTCCAAGTTTTTTTTCCAAAATGTGTATTTTTACGTGTTTATATTAGATCATCAATAAAAAAATATAATATTCTAAAACTACTGCTTATCTGAATTAATCGCCATTTTGGGTACACTCAGAAAATTATGTAAGTTACTACATGTTAGTTGTTTGTATATTTTACAGTAGTTAGTTATTTTCAACTACAAAGTCAGTTGTTTTTGTATGAAAAATATCAAACAACTATTTCTGTTAGTTATTTTAAGTACTTTTTTTGAATAACTAACAAAAAAGTACTGTGATGTAGTAACAGTTATTTAAAGTAGTTAATTTTATTTTTTTTTATCTCTGAAAAATTTTCAAAGTTTTTTCTAAAAAATAAAAATAAATTTTCGTTTTTTTTTATTTTTCACAATTTAAAAAAAAAAAAAAAATGTGAACAAATTTGGTCTTCAATTTTTTTACTGAAAATTTTTTTGAAAAAAATAAATTATTTATTTTTACTACATTTTAGTTGTTTTGACCACAAATGTAAGTAGTTTTTACTACATAAGTCAGTTGTTTTTTGTCAGTTAAAATAACTAACATTGTTAGTTGATTTAACTGAAAAAGTAGTTGACACCAAAACAACTTACAAAGTAGTTATTTTAACTGACATTTTCAGTTGATTTTACTAACATAATTTTTTGAGTGTACCATCGAACCCACTGTGCGCTGTTCCAAAAAAAGCAATTCACATAAAAAATGTGAAAAAGATTTCCGAATTTTTCTGGTGTTCTAGATTTTACATACGCATTTTTTTTTTGTTTTGTTTCACATAAATAAAATTTGGTGAAAGTAAAACGAATGCCTTTTTGTGATCAACAAAACACTTAACTCGTGATCAACAAAACACTTAACTTGATTTCATGTGATTCGGAAATTTTCCTGTGAATTGAAAAGTTGTGAAAGACAGAACAGAGGCCTTTGTCTATCCGCACAAAAAATAAATCAGAGATGTGTTTTTCGTTTTTTTTTTTCGAGAAAATCGCATTTAAATTTTGAATTTCATAACAATTTAGTAATTTGCTTGTATTTTCTTGTTTCAACGTAGCGTATGAGTAACATTTAAGCAAATATTTAATACTCATTCGCCATGAATCTTTTAACTAAAAAATTTCGTTTTATCAAAATTTGCTTAGGATTTTTTTTAATTAAAAGATATGTTAAGTAGCATGACTTTTAATTCATTATTTTTCTTTATTCTCAAATTTCTAGGAAATTCTCTTATCACCCCGAGAGTTGGCTCGTCGTCGACGTGCTTTTAAGGTGTTTAATCAAATTTATTTTAACAAAAGTTGGATCGATGTTATATTCCTTAAACATCTAAGAGAAAATAAAAACTTACTGCTGCCTCAGTCTTTGATTTCTACACCGTTTTTACGTCAATTGACTCATACAAAATACGATGTAGTCATAAAGTTCTTGGTAAGTCCATCTTGACTATTTTTTAAATTATGGTCCTGGTTTGCCCGTTTACGTTGATATTTTTTAGAAAATGTTACAAGCTCGTAGTCCTTTGTATACTGAACAATTGCGTAGATGTCCCAACAAGCGCATGTTTAATAAACATCGAGAGGCACATTTAAACCGTATACAATATCAGACTAGACGTACTATGTTATCGCAAATGCGAGTCGTACGTCGTCTAAGAGAAGACGGTGATATCGAGGTAAGATCTTTTTTTAAGAAAAAAATATGTTATCTTAAAATTTTTCTATATGGAAAAACGTCTCTGAATCCGAATTTTTCTATATGGAATGTGATAATTTTTCTGTACAAAAAATCCCTCAGAATCTTAAAATTTTTCTATACAGAAAAATGTTAGAGATTTTTTTTCATACGGAAAAATGTCTCAGAATCTAAAAACTCTTCTATACGGAAAAATGTTTTAGAGTTTGAGAATTTTTTTTCCTGAAAAATTTCATAAAATTTGAGAATATAAAATATATACGGAAAAATTGAGAATTTTTCTATCCGAAAAAATGTCTCAGAATCTGAGAATTTTTTTATACAAAAAATGTCTCAGAACCTGCGAGATTTTCTATACGGAAAAATGTCTCAGAATCTGAGAATTTTTCTATATGGAAAAATGTCTCAGAATCTGCGAGATTTTCTATACGGAAAAATGTATCAGAATCTGAGAATTTTCTATATGGAAAAATGTCTCAGAATCTGAAAATTTTCTATCCGAGAAAATGTCTCAGAATCTGAGAATTTTTCTTTACGAAAAATGTCTCAGAATCTGTGAGAATTATTTTGTATGGAAAAATGTCTCAAAATCTGCGAATTTTTTAAACCGCAAAATCTCTAAGAATCTGATTTTTTTTTATATGAAAAATGTCTCAAAATCTGAGAATTTTTCTATACGGAAAAATGTCTTAGAATTTTTCTATGCGGAAAAATATCTCAAAATCTCAGATAATTTTTCTATACAGAAAAATGTCTTAGAATCTGAGAATTTTTGTATACGGAAAATGTCTCAGACTTTGAGGGTTTTCTATACGGAAAAATATCTCAGAATCTAGAATTTTTCTTTACGGCATTATTCTATATGAAAAATGTTTTAAAAATCGAAGAATTTTTCTGTACGGAAAAATGTCTCTTTATCCTAGAATTTTTCTTATAAAAATATATTTTTGAAACTGAAATTTTTGAGTCTGTGAATTTTTCTATTCCACTATATTTATAGAAACTTTCAAAATATGTTGAAGAAGTTATGGGCGATTATGTCGTCCTAAAAACGCATCGTGTTATGCCATGGAAATTTGAATACATAAATGAGGTCTACAATACTTTAGCTTTGGCGCATGCCGATCGTTATACTATTATCGATAATCTAATCCAGAAAAAAGAAAAAGAACGTTTATTGGTATTATTGCGTATGCCCACCGACAAATACAAAGATATAGTGCAATTTGTATTTGGCAATAAGTCCACCTATCAAGAACCAGATGCTCCTGATTATGAATTAATTACTTACAAGTATAAAATTTAAATTAAATGAAACAATAATCTTAAGAAAAATAACTATTTTTAAGGAAATTTCTGGCCCGTCTGGAAAAACGTATGATTTTTGCTAAATATTCCATTGAGAAATGCTATCTGCTGCATGAAATTGCACGAGCTCATTTGAACCAAAGTCGGTTGGATGAATGTTGTTCGGTGGCCCGTAAAGCCATAGAAGGTAGTTGAGAGAAAAATATTTCGGAACTATTTTTATAAACGGTATTCACTCTTGGTAGCAAACTATTCTATCAAGCATTTTAAAACTAGCAAATCTAGAAAAAAATTTAGAATATTCAAATTTACAACACTTAACGTCTTTTAGAATCATAGCATTAATGCTACCCTTGCAAATATGCTATCAAGAGTGAATGCCATTACTATATATATATATTTTTTTCAAAATATTCCCCTTAATTCCTAGAAACCAAAAATTGTAATAGCGTTTTATGGCAGTTTTTAAGTACCATGCTAATTGTAAAAGCTCATGCAGTTTTACATAAAATTGAACGCGTTAAAGAGGTTTTGGATGAGGCATACAATATCGCTGAACGTTTAAAAAGTACCAAATTGTGTGCTTTTATTGAAATTTGCCGTGCCCTAAATGAAGAGGCCATAGCCTTAAAGAAACGTTCCCAATCTATGGATTCTATACGTAAACGTCGTAGCCGCATGTCTCTTAGCAGTCAATATTCTCAAATGTCTAAAATCAGTGTGAATGAAAATGTTGTTGGCAAAAAATCTGATTTAAATGTGCTAGAAACTGATGTTGGTGAATGATTTGGAGCCATCATCTCTTCAGTAATATGTTAATGAATATTTTTATATTTTTTTTAGATATTTTAATAAAACATTTGATTTTTGGGGAAAAGTTGAAGTTGTTCTTATTTAAAATGCTTATAATTTAACTAACTGAAGTAGAGATGGGCGCGTGAGTGGATTTTGACTCACACTCACTCACGCTCACGCAAAAAATAATCGAATCACTCACTAATCACTCACGCATTTTTTACTCACGCTCACTCACATTCACGTGAGTGAATGAATCTGACTCACGCCAGATTCAATCTGACTCACGCCAGATTCAATCACACACGCAATAAAATTTTCTTACCAAAAAGAAAAAAAAAAATCCAAATAAAAAAAAATTTCCAAAAAACTAAAAAAAATATGGGCAAATCAAAAAATCTAATCACGCAAACTCACGCAAAAAATAAATGACTCACTCACTAATCACTCACTCAGATTTTTTTTCAACTCACACTCACTCACAATCACGTGATTAAAATGAAAATCACTCACACTCACGCGTGATTCACGCGTGATTCACGTGAATCACGCAAATCACGTGACCAGCGCCCATCTCTAAACTGAAGCGCCTGGCGTTGCCCGGGTCGACTTAGTTATGAATATCTAAAAATCTCCTCCCCAGCGCCACCTATTGGATCCATTCATACATACACAATTTTATCATGACTAAACATACACACATTTTGAAGTGCGTTTAAATTTCATTAAAATAAAGAACCAGTGTCAAATTTTATTAGGAAAATAATTTTTGTTTAATATTTTGTGAATTTGAACCAAATCGTACCCATATATCGGTCATTCCACCAGACATTTGGTGATTTAAGTCATTTTTTGACCGAGGGTATTCCGATTTTTGTCATATTTTGCACACACATTTACTATTTAACCATTTACAGATTTCATTTATCAAACCGAAAATATTCGAAAAACTCGGGGATTTATTAACGATTTTCATTTTTTGAAAAACCAAAAAAATTGAAAATCTGAGTAACTTTGAGCAGCTGTAATTTATAAAGTACTTATCGCATTTTAACGATCTAAAGCGCACGTAAGTCTATTTTGATATTTCATAACAAGCCAAATTATTCGTGTTTTTAAAGTGCATTTTATATGTAAATGCAGTTTTGAAGTGCATTTTGCGAAATAATGGACCTGCAGTGTGTGTTATTTGAAAGAAGATTTTTGCATTAATGTTGGCAAATGGCTTCTCATCGTAGCAAAGGCAGCGGTAAAAAACACGAAAATTCCCCTCGGAGTCGCTGTTAGAGGAGTGCAATGTAAGGACGATCCCCATTAATTGTTACACCCCACACACAAAAAATTTTTTACCAAGTACTTAGAAGGATATGCGTTTTAAAAGTTTTTTGCATATATTATGCAAAAAATAGCATCTTAACAAGTTTTTGCTTGTTTCTGATAAAAGTTTAGAAAATATTCATAAGGGTATTTAACCTTGTGTAATTTTACAAACCTTAACCAAAATTATTCAAAAACTTGGTAAAATGTTACAAAATTTTTCATAATTAATGTAAAAAACTTTAAAAACGCTCCCACCACTCTAACTCTCCCAGGGTTGCCCCTAGACGAGTTAAATGTGTGACCGACCTCCAATATTTTTTTAATACCAACATTTTCTCTGAACATGCCTACCTTCAATCTTCAACCCTTAAGGTGGTCCCCATAAATTTTTTATTTTTAAAATTTTTTATAGGACACCAGCTCATAGCGCTCACATGGTTCACCCTAGAGGGGCAAAATGTATGACTGACCTCCATTATTTTTTCCTTCCCAAAATTTTTTGAGAACATACCTACCCCCTTACTCCACTTTCTAAGGGTGCTCCCATACAAATTTACATTTTTTTTTTCTTCAAAATATTGGGCGAAATTTTAACAAGTAAATTTTCAATATGCAATAGTATTTTTTTTTTTGGCATATTTTAATGAAAATTTAAATTTTTATTTGTCTTATTATAGCAAATGTAAACACAAAACAAAATATAAAGATTTGAGAATGAAATTTGTGTCAAAAATGGGTCAACTTTCGATGAGGCTGGGGAGCTCAAAATAAGAAATTTTAAAACGCTATTTTTTTTTAATCATCTACGTTATATTGCCTTTCAGATCAATAGAAAATAGAAAATTGACATGTTCTGAATAAAACTTTTAAGGTGGAAGCAAAAGAGTGTTGGTACTTTTTGGGAAAAAAATCCCATTTTTTTTTTGATTTTTTTAAGTTTAAAATAGTGTAACTTTTTAACAAAAAATAATATTTTATTCATTGTAGTTTTAAAATATCACAAATTTAACTAGCTAACAAAAAATTTATGTTTGAAAAATTTCGGACGTTAGGTGACTAACCTATTCCCGAAAAACTGGACCAGGATCGAAAAAAAAATTAATTTTCCACATTCAAATGGCTATAAATCGGAAAGTAAACGAGATAACGAATACTTCAAGCATGTATTTTTTAAGGTATTTACTGGCGGTTTAACTTTAGGGGCCCCCGGAGGCGCCCCTATTAGACATGTGGGGTTCTCCGTCCAAACTTAAGCTCAAACTTACGTTACCTATAACCGGTATAAATTTCACTGCAATCGGCCCAGTACTTTCTGAATGGCCGAATTATTTCCAACAAAAAAAACGATAATAAACCACTGTTCATTCTACATAACCTAAAAATACAAAATTCGTCTGCTGTTGTATATATGTGAACTGGATTCGATACGTGTTAATACAGTACGGGTTTTTCGAAAGAACACATTCACGAAAAATATTTTTAGTGTTTGTGTTCGTGTACGCAAACAGAATACCAAACTATATACTTGAGAATCTCAAACTCTACGATAATGTACTGCACTATGTACAGAAATGCTACATTGTAGTGGTTGTGTTTTTTTTTTGAAAGATCACAAACAAAATACTGTTAGTGTACCTTTTCCGTACTTAGCAGATTTTTTAAACTTAAAATGGCGATATCTCAAAAAATAAGCACGATAGAGCAAAACGGAGCATATTTTTGGTTCTTAAAATGTCCGTAGTATTGCCGGCCCTCTTTACATGTGTAGATCCCTATGGGTCCTAATTTTGAACCTTAAAATGTAAGCATTCCGGAAAATTAATAAATGCACATATCTCGCTAAATACTGCCGATAATACAAAACGTCTAAAGCATTTTTATTCTACGAGCCTAAAGCTATACACTTTTTTTTTTTAATTTTGGGAGAAGGTTAATTTTGACAGAAGATTGCAATTTTAAAATCCTCATTTTCGAAGTCTGAAATTTTTTTATAGGAAATATGTCACAGAATCTGTGATATTTTTTTTTGCTGTGACTTGCTCAAAAAATGTACACATACTTTAGGGCGATTTTGTATGTGAGTTACCCTGTAATAGAAACTAGTAACAAGGCGACTCAAATATTGCTGTGCCTGAAAGTATGTAAAGGTTTTTTTTTTTAGAAAAATTACAGGCCTATTCACAGTTATGAATGGCTATGACTAGCATAAGCTTTTTTTGAAATCATTTTAACCCTTAATATCCTACTGGTTCCGCAAGGAACCAACAATAAAAATCGTTAACTTTGTTAAACAAATTTTGTTGAAACTTCCTTCTGTGACTTAAACAATGTTTAATAATACAATATCTAACATTTTCGTCTTTCACCACTTAGGCTGGGTTTTTGAGTTGTAAAATTTATTGGTTTTAGGTTTAAACTGAGTTAAAACCACAAATTCTGTTTTTGAGATGTGGTTTATTTAAGTTTAACTCACCAATGATGGAGAGTAAAACTAAGGTACAAAAATGTCAAAAAAACACCTCTGATTTTCAAATATACTGGTTAGTGTTGCCATGTTAATGGAAAAAATGTGCGATGATGGCAACTATTTTAATTGGAAATGCGATATTTGGTATGGCAATACCGCGTTAATCGACATTTGCTAAACTTGAACTGAAAAACAGAATGCTTGGTTAAACTTGGTTTTAATTTAATAAAGTTTAATAAGACTCCCGTTTAAACTAAGTTAAAGCGATATGTCAAAAACGCAGCATTAGGCTGAGTTTTTGAGTTGTAAAATTTATTGGTTTTAGGTTTAAACTGAACAAAAACCACAAATTCTGTTTTTGAGATGTGGTTTATTTTAAGTTTAACTCACCAATGATGGAGAGTTAAACTAAGGTACAAAAATGTCAAAAAAACACCTCTGATTTTCAAATATACTGGTTAGTATTGCCATGTTGTGGTATTTTATTCGAAAAAATGTGCGATGATGGCAACTATTCTAATTGGAAATGTGGCATTTGGTATGGCAATACCGCGTTAATCGACATTTGCTAAACTTGAACTGAAAAACCGAATGCTTGGTTAAACTTGGTTTTATTTTTATTAAGTTTAATAAAACTCCCGGTTAAACTAAGTTAAAGCGATATGTCAAAAACGCAGCCTAAGTGTGTGGCAATCGAAGGAGTGCTGATGATGAAGGGTGCCATCTTCCGAAAGCTGTCGACATCTCCACTTAGCCTGTGTTGCCACTTGATTTTTTCAGATTTTCTCATTGTACAACAATTATTATTTCTAAGAAATAATTAATATGGACTCAAACCGAACTAAATAAAAATTCAGTTATAAAATGTACAGTCCAACAATATATAAACACAATTACTATACAACTCATAAGTTACATTGCAATTTAGTAATATTTCTAAGAATTAGAAATGTGAAACAAAAATTCAAACCTAACGGACATTTTTCAAGACTTGAAAAGTCCAACTAACAATGGTAAAAATACAACTCTGTTAAAAGCTAAGATTGATTAAGTTGCTGCCAAATGAATACAACACGAATGAGGGTGAATACGGGTTATTCAACACAAATAGAAGTAATTCCGATATTTAATTTGTTCAAAAGTTTCATTTAAATGGCTAATTTTAATCTGACACGCATTAAGTGTGTGGCAATCGAAGGAGTGCTGATGATGGAAGGGTGGCTGTCGACATCACCACTTAGCATGTGTTGTCACTTGATTTTTTCCGATATTTAATTTGTTCAAAAGTTTCATTTAAATGGCTAATTTTAATCTGACATACATTAAGTGTGTGGCAATCGAAGGAGTGCTGATGATGGAAGGGTGGCATCTTCCGAAAGCTGTCGACATCTCCACTTAGCCTGTGTTGTCACTTGATTTTTCAGATTTTCTCGTTGTACAACAAGTATTATTTCTCAGAAATAATTAATATCCCTGCAAACAAAACGATACGACATCGATTCGCCGGTTGTATTGCCGATACGATAAATGTTATTGCGGCAATTATCGAATTCGTATCGCCGGCGATACACCTTTCGGGAGAAACTGTTACCTGACGGCAATACATCTCGGCGATACGACAACGATTCGCCTTGGCGATAAAAGGGCAATATCGCCAGATAATCGTATAAACGAAAAATAATAGATTTGTATGTATCGCCGGAATATCACCAAAATGATAAACCGGCGATACAGCTATATCGATTCCCTGAAGCTGAAAATAGACATTATTTTTTTCATTCATATTTTGGTCATGTTAACAGGACTAAAAACATTTGCATTCACCAGAAAAATATATCCGCAACATTCGCTGATTTTTTTTTTTTTATCTTTGAACGCACATTTGTGTATTTCGGCCAAATTTATATTCTTTCAAAGATTTCTTGTTGTGCTTGATAAATTATTTTATTTTAAATTGACAAAGCAATAAAAATTTTCAATATTTTCTTTTTTGTTTATCGCCAAAATATCGTTCGTATGAGAAAACGGCGATATAATAAAAATACTACTTTGATTTTTTATTGAAATGATAAATTTTCGTATCGCCGCAATATCTTTTCGGCGATATATCGCCCTATTGTTTGCAGGGATGGAATCAAACCGAACTAAATAAAAATTCAGTTATAAAATTCAAAAAATTTTTGTTTTATTTTTGTTATTAAGAATTTTTATTTTTGAGAAAAATGTTTTTTGTGATGCTTATATCAATTACTAATATTAAATTGTACATATTACTAAAATGAATTGTTTTTTTTTTTTATATATAAATTTTAAGTATGAATTTTTGAAAGTTTTTTTTATGTTGATTATTAAATATTATATTGTATAAATGTTAAATAAATTAACAAATTAAGTAACTAATAAAATCTCTAAGATTTTAACATTTTCTTTTTAAATATAACAATTATAATAAAGAAACCTGATTTTTTATGAAAAAGGAAATAAATTAAATTATAGTAGTATAAAATATGATAAGAAACAATCAATTACACTGAAAAATATTCTTCAAATTCAAACAATCAAAGTAAAAAGATTGATTGATTTTCTAAAAAAAATTATTAGTGTAAGTGGATGATTGACCATTAAAAATAAAAATCGTTAATATTTTTTAGGTTATAAATATTTTTTTTTTATAAATTTTCATTAGTGAACGGAAAGGTTTAGTTAACTTTTTTTTATTGTGTTGCATTTAGTGCTTTTAAAAATTGTCTATAAATGTATAGAAGATTTTGTAACACAGTTTTTGTTTTTGAGATATAAGAATGGATTTTGAAAAATTTTCTATGATTTTTTTTTATTGTTAATTTGTTAATAAATATTTTGAGTTTTTTTTAATATTATTGAACTACATAATACGAGTATGTTGCTTATTTTAAAATCTATTATTTTTTTTAAATGTTAATGTTAAATTTTATTTAATGCCTTTCAATTGGAAGGAATGATTTTTTTTTGTTAAATATTGATTTATTTGTTTGTTTCTTATAAATTCTTGTTAAATAAAATCGAAATTAATTAAATTTAAAGATATAATTCTGTAAATATTTGGAAATTATGTTAACTTTACATTTTGCATATGTTAACTTAACATAAAGTTAACAGAAACAACAAATATTAACAGAATTATATTATTGAAATTATAAAATGATTATGTTTTTCTTATTTTGTTTTAACTTGTTTGTTATTGTTATTAATCTTAGTTGTTTTTTAATTAAAATATAATAATAATTAAAAATAATTTAAAAATAATTGTATTTTATTAAATTTTTAAAGCTTTGTATGTTTTACAGTATCGGTCCAATAATTTTGTATTGTCATGGCCTCCAAGGAATTCAAAAATGAATCATTATCCAGGCTATACATTTCATCGGAATTATCCTAAAAATAAAGAAAAATTTTGAAAATTATAATTTCGAGTTTTTTTTTTTAAAAAACAGTAAATTTAAATGAATTTTCTTACAGTACTTACACTAACACGCATCGTGCTATCGTCTATATAAACACTGGAGTCCGGCTCACTTAAAGCCTGTGGCTTATTTAAGAATCTACGACGATATAGCACTATGCCAACGGTACCCACGGTACAGCATATACCAAATACTGTAAAACAAATAGCAGATATTGCACCAACGTCCATGAAATAAGGGCGCTGTAAATAATAAGAAAATGTGAGATATTTAACAAAATAATTTCTAAAACATTTTTGTTCAGATTCTGAGACATTTTTTCTTATAAAAAAAATTCGTAGATTCTGAGATTCTGAGACATTTTTTCTTATAAAAAAAATTCTCAGATTCTGAGACATTTTTTCTTATAAAAAAAAATTCTCAGATTCTGAGATATTTTTTCTTTTATAAAAAAATTTTCAGATTCTGAGACATTTTTTCTTATAAAAAAAATTCTCAGATTCTGAGACATTTTTTCATATAAAAAAAATTCTCAGATTCTGAGACATTTTTTCATATAAAAAAAATTCTCAGATTCTGAGACATTTTTCTATATAAAAAAAAATTCTCAGATTTTGAGACATTTTTTCTATATAAAAAAATTCTCAGATTCTGAGACATTTTTTCTTATAAAAAAAATTCTCAGATTTTGAGACATTTTTCCTTATAAAAAAAAATTCTCAGATTCTGAGACATTTTTTTCTTATAAAAAAACTCTCAGATTCTGAGACATTTTTTCTTATAAAAAAACTCTCAGATTCTGAGACATTTTTTCTTATAAAAAAACTCTCAGATTCTGAGACATTTTTTCTTATAAACAAACTCTCAGATTCTGAGACATTTTTTCTTATAAAAAAAATTCTCAGATTCTGAGACATTTTTTCTTATAAAAAAAATTCTCAGATTCTGAGACATTTTTTCTTATAAAAAAATTCTCAGATTCTGAGACATTTTTTCTTATAAAAAAAATTCTCAGATTCTGAGACATTTTTTCTTATAAAAAAACTCTCAGATTCTGAGACATTTTTTCTTATAAAAAAACTCTCAGATTCTGAGACATTTTTTCTTATAAAAAAACTCTCAGATTCTGAGACATTTTTTCTTATAAAAAAACTCTCAGATTCTGAGACATTTTTTCTTATAAAAAAACTCTCAGATTCTGAGACATTTTTTCTTATAAAAAAACTCTCAGATTCTGAGACATTTTTTCTTATAAAAAAACTCTCAGATTCTGAGACATTTTTTCTTATAAAAAAACTCTCAGATTCTGAGACATTTTTTCTTATAAAAAAACTCTCAGATTCTGAGACATTTTTTCTTATAAAAAAACTCTCAGATTCTGAGACATTTTTTCTTATAAAAAAACTCTCAGATTCTGAGACATTTTTTCTTATAAAAAAACTCTCAGATTCTGAGACATTTTTTCTTATAAAAAAACTCTCAGATTCTGAGACATTTTTTCTTATAAAAAAACTCTCAGATTCTGAGACATTTTTTCTTATAAAAAAACTCTCAGATTCTGAGACATTTTTTCTTATAAAAAAAATTCTCAGATTCTGAGACATTTATTCTTATAAAAAAAAAATTCTCAGATTCTGAGACATTTTTTCTTATAAAAAAAATTCTCAGATTCTGAGACATTTTTTCTTATAAAAAAAATTCTCAGATTCTGAGACATTTTTTCTTATAAAAAAAATTCTCAGATTCTGAGACATTTTTTCTTATAAAAAAAATTCTCAGATTCTGAGACATTTTTTCTTATAAAAAAAATTCTCAGATTCTGAGACATTTTTTCTTATAAAAAAATTCTCAGATTCAGAGACATTTTTTCTTATAAAAAAAAATTCTCCGACTCTGAGACATTATTTCTTATAAAAAAATTCTCAGATTCTGAGACATTTTTTCTTATAAAAAAAATTCCCAGATTCTGAGACATTTTTTCTTATAAAAAAAATTCTCAGATTCTGAGACATTTTTTCTTATAAAAAAAATTCTCAGATTCTGAGACATTTTTTCTTATAAAAAAAATTCTCAGATTCTGAGACATTTTTTCTTATAAAAAAAATTCTCAGATTCTGAGACATTTTTTCTTATAAAAAAAATTCTCAGATTCTGAGACATTTTTTCTTATAAAAAAAATTCTCAGATTCTGAGACATTTTTTCTTATAAAAAAATTCTCAGATTCAGAGACATTTTTTCTTATAAAAAAAAATTCTCCGACTCTGAGACATTATTTCTTATAAAAAAATTCTCAGATTCTGAGACATTTTTTCTTATAAAAAAAATTCCCAGATTCTGAGACATTTTTTCTTATAAAAAAAATTCTCAGATTCTGAGACATTTTTTCTTATAAAAAAAATTCTCAGATTCTGAGACATTTTTTCTTATAAAAAAAATTCTCAGATTCTGAGACATTTTTTCTTATAAAAAAAATTCTCAGATTCTGAGACATTTTTTCTTATAAAAAAAATTCTCAGATTCTGAGACATTTTTTCTTATAAAAAAAATTCTTATAAAAACAAGTAAGAAAGTTATAGTCGGTCAAGTCAAGTAGTCTTATAAAAAAAATTCTCAGAATCTGAGAATTTTTTTTATAAGAAAAAATGTCTCAGAATCTGAGAATTTTTTTTATAAGAAAAAATGTCTCAGAATCTGAGAATTTTTTTTATAAGAAAAAATGTCTCAGAATCTGAGACATTTTTTCTTATAAAAACAAGTAAGAAAGTTATAGTCGGTCAAGACCGACCATATGATACCATACACCAGTGTTTCCCGGAAAATGGGCCCAAAGTCGAAACATGGACCGATTTGATCTGTCGTTGTTAGATCTTTATTTAGTGTAGAAAACACACACAGGCCAAATTGGTTTATTTTTTTTTTCAATTGACCGATTTAACTGAATATCGGTCGAAATTTTTATATGGGGGACTAAGTCCAAAAATGGTCCAATTATATTCCGATTTGATCAGGTTACTTAAGTACACGTTTAACACCTAAAAATAAAATTTTTATCAAATATTTCCATTTCTTATGAATTTTGAGGGAATTATGTGAATTTCGGGAGGGTGGTTTGTATGGGGACTACCGGAAGGACTGACCCGATTCCTTTGAAATTTGGAATGGTGATTCTTGCATACAAAATTTGATTACGTGCTTAATTTCAAAGCGATATATATTATACAAGTAAGAAAGTTATAGTCGGTCACGACCGACCATATGATACCCTACACCAGTGTTTCCCGGAAAATGGGTCCCAAGTCTAAACATGGACCGATTGGATCTGTCGTTGTTAGATCCTTATTTAGTGTAGAAACACACACAGGTCAAATTTTAGTGGAATTGGTTTATTTTTTTGTCAATTGACCCATTTAACTGAATATCGGTCCAAATTTTTTTATGGGGACTAAGTCCAAAAATGATCCAATTATATTCCGATTTGATAAGGTTACTTAAGTACACGTTTAAAACCTAAAAATAAAATTTTTATCAAATATTTCTATTTTTATGAATTTTGAGGGAATTATGTGAATATCGGGAGGGGGGTTTATATGGGGAATACCAGAAGGACTGACGCGATTCCTTTGAAACTTGGAATGGTGATTGTGGTATACAAAATTTGATTACCTGCTAAATTTCAAAGCGATATCTATTATAATACTGTTATTAGAGTCATTTTATCCGAATCCAAAGGAGGCGTTTGTATGGGGGCTATGTCTTAACATGGACCAATTTCAATAGGCTTCGTCCTTGGGCCAAAAGATGCTTAAGTTTCAAATTTCAAGTCAATTGATTAAAAATTGCGACCTAATCGTGCTTAAACCGATAGATGGACAGACGGACGGACATCGCTAAATCGACTCAAAAAGTAATTCTGAGTCGATCGGTATACTTGAAGGTAGGTCTAGGACCAATATTTCGGGTAGTTACAAACATCAGCACAAACTCATTATACCCTGTACCACAGAGTGGTGTAGGGTATAAAAATTCTCGGATTCTGAGACATTTTTCCTTATAAAAAAAATTCTCAGATTCTGAGACATTTTTCCTTATAAAAAAATTCTGAGAAAAATATTCTCATATTCTGAGACATTTTTCTCAGATTTTGTGACATTTGTTTGCTTTTGTTCTTAACTCACCTGCACGGATAACGCTTCCGATGATACATTACTCTCCTCAATATCATACTCATTAACCGTTGTAGCCGCCGATCTCTTAGAATCTGATGAATAATTTATATAAGGATTTACTTTATATTCAGCCGACAAACCTTTTGATTTACGTGATCGATGTTCACTTTCTTCTCTTCGTAAATCTTCGGGTTTATTAACATTTTCCAACGTAAATGGTATTTTATGTTGATCCTCGGTTGGATAGTTTTGTGTAACATCGCTGGTTACTGATGCTGGCAATTTACCAGCCAGGGTATTTAACCATTCTAAATTGTTGGAGACTTGAGCCTTAACAATTTTCGGTGTAGATGGTGCTTGTGGCAACTGGGTAGTTGCATTGGTTGTCGTAGCGGTAACAGTATCACTATTATTGGTGGTGGTGGTGTTGTTTGATTTTAAGGATGTTAACGTCGTATTTGTACTGGAAAGTTTATCGGTAAAATTAGTATAATTATTATTATGGTTCTCTACAATTGGTGCTGTAGTAGATGAATCAATTAATTTTAATTCAGATTTTAGATCTGTTGCAGTTTTATTGAAATTTTCGGCAGATCTTTTAAAATCTGTGTCTTTATCTTCATGATTTCTAGAAGATTCAACTCTATTTTTATCTTGTTCTTCTAGTTCGTCTTCAACTTGTTGGAGATTTATTTTTTTGGTTTCATCTTCGGCTACTTCATCATAGTAGTATTCTTCATCCTCTTTATTGTTTAATATGGGTGGATTTTCATGATAGGGAGTTTCTTCTTCTAAATCTTTATGCATGACGGTTTTTTCATTTTCCCCATCGTTTGTTACACTTTGTAATTTTAATTTTCCAACTGTTGAACTTGGTGCCAAATTTGTTGTTTCTGTTGTCCATGATAAAGTTGTGGAAGTCTGATAGAGTCTGGTTACTAACTTTTTGTTGTTTTCATTTTCATGCTGGTTGTGCTCTAATGTTGACTCCTGACTTGGATATGTGTGTACGACCACAATAAAGGGAAACATAAGATCTAAGAAAAGGAAAGGACACAAGAAAGGAGTTGAATTAAACATACATTTTTTGAGAGTGTTAAATTCGGCTGTGTCGAATATACAATCCAACATGTAAAAAAACATTGCCGGGGTGTTTTTTGGTTGGGGTGCCTGTGAGTGGCCCTTGTGGGGCACTTTTTCCCTCCAAGGACTCCCAAATTTATAAGGTTTTTTTGCACTTAAGTAATACAATTTGATCATTATTTTACTATTTTTTTTAATATCCACGCCCACAAAAGGGTGTTTTTTACGATTTGTTAGAATAGAGCCAAAAAATACCGTTATTAGAGGGAGCTAGAGGGTTAATATCTCCCACAAAAATATTTTCCATAATATTTTCTACAATTTTTCTGAACACACCATACACCTCAGACGAAAAGAAAATATAGTTTTATATACCGATAAGCTGCAAGAACGGGCCAAAGCTGGGAAACTTTAACCGTCTTTAAAATAAAATTCCGATGTGATCTTGCAAAACGTCGACCCAGGTATATTTTTTTTTGGTCTCCCCTACCAGAATCAATCGTCGGAACTCCGTAATTTTTTTAAGTGTTGTACTGTGTTATTGCTGTATAAGTGGCGTATGATTAATATTGTAATTGCCTTTAAATAACAATCATACGCACGTTGTACAGTGGTTTATTTTTAATAATTTAGCTATTCAGTAAGTAGGTACTGGACTGATTGCAGCGAAATGCATACCGGTTATAGCTAACGCAATTTTCAGCTTAAGTTTAGATGCGTAGGCAGCACCAGATGTCTAATAAGGTTAGCACCAGTGGCCCCCTAAAGTAGAACACATTTAGTATACTCAGGCGCGGATTCACGGGGAGAGGGAAAAAGTAAATCCAAAAAAAAAAAGAGAAGGAAAGGAAAAAAGGAAAGTGTCAAAGAAAAGAAAATAATCTGAAAAATTTTTTCTGTGAAAAATGTCAAAGAATCTTAAAATTTTTCTAAAGGAAAAATGTCTCGGAATGTAAGAATTTTTTTAAAAAATTTATAAAATTTATAAATTTTTCTATAGGAAAAATTTGACCATCTTTTTAGGAAAAAAAGTGAGAATTTTTCGATAGAAAATTATCAGAATCTAGGAATTTGCTTAAGAAATGTAAAAAGCATTAAAGTTTTCAATTATTCTAAGCTCAGGTACTTTCTATGGAACAGATTTTCAAACCCTAAAACTTTATGTGTTCGTTTCGATATCCTAGACATTTTCTGTAAAACAATAGAATAAAAAATATTTCAGAACCTAAGAAGTTTTCTATAGGCAAAAAGTCACTAAATCTGAGAATTTTTCTTTACAATTTTTTTTTTCTAAATATACGTTTTTTTTTGGTGGAAGAATTGCATAAGTATCTGAGAATTTTCTATATCGTCGAACTATATTCAATAAATGCCAACTCGCAGTGCTGCCAACTTTTTTTTGGAGAAATCGTCAATTTAAAAAAAAAAAATCGTCAAAATCGTCAAGTTGAAAAAAATTTGTCGTCAAAAAATCGTCATGACAAAAATACGCTAATAAATGCTAAAAATGTTAATACCCCAGACCACTCCATGGTCCAGAGTGTAAAGAGTTTCCGTTGATGTTTGTAACTATCCAAAATATTGGTCCTCGACCTTCTTCAAGTCCCAATTATCAATTAATTGACCTGAAATTTGAAACTTAAGAAAAGCTTATGGCCAAATGACGAAGATTATTAAAGTTGATTTTTTGTGCATATCCCCCATATTAAAATTCATCCCGATATTAGAGCGTTGTAAATTTAACGGACCAATTAATTTCTATTGACCACTTCTAATAACAAGTCTATTTTTCAACTAAAAAAACTTTTTTTAATGTTTTCTCTGGTCAATTTTTAACTTTTCCTGTCTTTTCCCGAAATTGTTAAGCTTTTTTCATAAAAGTAACCATCTTTTTTAAAAAAATATAGGTTTTTCTCTTTTCTTTTCAAAAAATTAAGTGAACTTTAAAGAATTTGCTTACAAAATTTGAATTTTTTGACAAAAGTTTACCATTTTTTCCTCATTTAATGAAATCGTCATTTTTGTTCTTGGCGAAAATGAAAAATCGTCAATCGTCATTTTAGTAAAATTGACTTCAAAAATCGTCAAAATGACGATAAATCGTCAAAGTTGGCAGCGCTGCCAACTCGAAAAAGCTTACTGTTCAGGAGAGCTAAAAAACTAGTTATTTCGCATATTATTGTAAAAATTAACAATGTACCTTCCATAACATGGTTTAAATATTCTAAATAGTTTTTACCTATGCCAAAATTTTATATTTTGCACTTGTTTGCGTATTTTTGAGAGATGGCATTTATTACTATATCAAAAAACAAATATTTTTTTAGAGTTGGCATATTTTGTCGGAAAGTAAAAAAACATTTTTTTTTTGGAAAAATTTTTATAATTTTTTTTTTTTTTTGGTTTTTGTTATCCTTAGTACTAGAGTTTGCAAATAATCGAGATATTTCATAATCGCGATTACGATTAAAAAAATAGCCGTTAATAGCGATTATCGATTAATCGAGTTTTTTAAATAAATATAATTGCAATAGGTTATTAAAAAAAAAAAATCTTTTACATTTCAGAGTGTACGAAAACATATGTCCCATTAATGTCTAAATAGGTGATATGGATAGCTCTATATGAAACTAAGAAAATTGCGTTTTTGGTTTTTCAATTTTTTTAAAAACTAGGCTAATGAGCGTAAATATTGGAAAAATTGTCAAAATTGTGTCGAGTTCCCTTGATTGAATATTTATCAAATTTTCGAAATGTATATTTTTTTATGTGATATCTACTAAAATTTTTTATTTTGAAAAATTTTCAGAAACCGTTCTGAAAGTTTTAATTTTTTAAAAAAGTCAATTTATCAAAAATCCGGCCACATTTTTTTTAAGTTTAGATGTTTGTCTATTCACACAAAAAAATTTTCGTATTTTTTGAGAAAATAGCATTTGAATATTAGATTTCATAAAAATTCTGTAATTCTCTTGTATTTTATTGTGGCAACACCGCGTATGAGTAACGAAAATTCATTGGTTTCGCAAATAGTCGTTACTCATACGCGGTGTTGACACAATAAAATACAAGAGAATTATTGAATTTTTCTAAAATCCAATATTCAAATGCGATTTTCCCGGAAAATACGAAAAATGCCCTCCTGAATTTTTTATGTGGATATACAAACATCTAAACTAAAAAAAAGTGTAGCCGGATTTTTGATAATTTGTTAAGGGGACAAAAAGGGGTAAAATTTGGAATACAGAATCCTTTGGTAAAAAAAACCGTGTGAAAAAATGTACTTGTTGTAAACTGAATTTCTAAGGGTCGTAAAATTGGTAAAAAAAAGTGTAAAAAAGTGTAACGATCCTAGACTCTTGAAATTTGTAATGAATGGTCATTTGGTAAAAAAAAAATCATTCCAAAAAAATTACTTTTATGTGTATATATTTCGGCGTCCCGAAAATTATAATCTTTCGAATTTCGTATCAGAACACCCGCCAATGGCCACTGAAGAGCTGATTGTGTGAAAATTTATAAGCAAATTTAGAAAGAGCGTCTTCAGTCTGCAACCAGAAAAAATATACGTTTTTTGATAAAACTTCATGCCCGAATTTTTTGACCAAATCCAGCCAAATCCTTTTGGATTATTTTTAAAACAAAATTGTGGGGTTAATAAGATGAAAATTTAAATTTTACTTTAAATTTAAATTACTTTTACGAGAAAAAAGGAAAGAGAAATTGCAAATAAGTTAAATGAATCGTAGGCCACAACATAATATTTTTTAAAATCGTTATAAAAACAATGTATTTTATAGAAAATGATTAATCGTAATCGCATGATTTTTTTGTCGATTACGATTAGTGTCCGACCGAATATTCGGCTTCGGCTTCGGCTTCGGCTTCGGCCAAAAAGCACTATTCGGCCACTATTCGGCTTCGGCCACAATTTTGCCGAATAGGCCGAATAGCGAATAATTGTATAATATTTGTGCTCACGTGTTGAAAAACACACTAAACTAACTTTGAATCACATTAGTAAGCCACAAAAACATTTTACTAAGTGTTTTTGCAACTAAAAACATATTTTTTTTTAATATTCGGCTTCGGCATCGGTTTGGCCGAATAGTGAAAATTTGGCCGAATATTCGGCTTCGGCTTCGGCCAAAAAAGGTGTATTCGGTCGGACACTAATTACGATTAATTGGTGCGATTAATCGCGATTACGATTACGATTTTAATTGTTTTGCAAACTCTACTTAGTACGATAATTGCAAAAACTGAAAAAAAAATTAAAAATCTTTGCATATTTTTAAAAGTTACTAGCTCCGAAATCCTTTTAATCTCAGGGTGGTCAACTTTGGCACTCTTTAACTCACGCTGTGTTGTAAAAGGGTCACTTTAAACTAGCTACTTTGAAAGCTTATATCATTGACTTTATTTGCCCCACTCATAATGTTTCAATCTGATAAATAGCACCGCTCTACAAATCTGAGGTTTGTCGCTGCGTTTTGGATGAAACCAAAAAAAGTTGATAGGGTTTGGTGCCCCGATTCCAAAACGGCCACTCAAATTTTTCTATCATATCACAATTTTGAGAAAATCGCGGTTAAAGTGTCAAAAAATGCCCATTTTGACCATTTTTGAACGCCTATAAAATAAGATCCTGACATGCAAATGACTTGGTATTAAGCTCATTCGAAAGTGTGTAATTTTTTCTTTCAGACAAGATCAAATCTTCTTGAAATTAAATTTTCTAAACTGGTAAAAAAATCATTGGCCCCAAGTGCTTTAAATCTTAAATTTACGTATGAATTTGTATGGAAATTTCTTAAAAAACACTGTGTAAATAAACTAAATATTGAAAAAATGGAAGGTTTTTTGCTAATGATTATTTTACCATTTTTGAAAATTAAATTCTTAAAACATTTTATCTTATCTTTAAGAGAAAATTACAGGCTTTCGAATGAGCTTAATACCAAGTCATTTGCATGTCAGGATCCTATTTTATAAGCTTTTAAAAAGGGTCAAAAATGCCCTTTTTTGGCAATTTAACCGCGAATTACTCAAAATCCTGACGTGATAGGCAAATTTGGGCTCCGGATTTGGAATTAGCGCAATAGACACTATCCAAATCACTAACCAGAATCCAATACGCATTTTCTTGTTGAGCTGTGTAGTTTGAAAGTTACATCTATATAAGCAATTTTTTTTTTTTTGCAAACACTATTTACCGATATTTTCATAATGGAATATCTCGAAAACTAACCAGATTCGTGTTCAGCATGGCAAGTGCAATAAAATGTGTGGTCTAGTTTTTTTTAAAAAAATTTTTGAAAAATTTTTGGAAATTTACAATGGGAGTTGGCATTTATTTTCACCAAAAAAATATGTACTTTGAGTTAGCAGAATAACAAAAATGGATGTAAAACGACAAAAAATTATTTTTTTTGCTCTGAAATTTTTACCACAGATGGGTATTGCATAGGGGAGCTATTTGCCATCGGAAACTCATTTCGGTCAAATTTGAGTTGGCATATTTTGAATATAGGTTCACGATATGCAAGTGTATCAGAATTTGAAAATTTTTGTATAAATTTTAAAAGCTTTTCTGTCAGCTTTTCAGAACCTCAGAATTTTTCTATTGTCTCAGAATCATAAACTTTCTCTATGTGCAAATGACTCAGAAAAATTTCAAAATCAGAAAACATTTTTGAATAAACATATCTGAAACCTGACTTATTTTCTATTGGAAATTGTGTCAGAATCTGAGTTTTTTGCTGTCAGAAAAATGCTTTATAAGCTAAAAATTTTTTAAAGAGACATTTTTCAAAATATCAAACATTTCTTAAGTTTTCTTCATAGGAATAAACTTTTAAAATTTGAAAATGTTGCCATAGAAAAAATTATAATAAACAATAGTTGAACAGTAAAAACCTTAACTAATGATTCAAATCCTACCTGAGGTTCCCTGCAAAAAAAATTAGTTTCAAACAAAAATTCCCCCCCCCCCTACTAAACCCAAGAGCTGGATCCGCGCCTGGTATACTAAAAGTTTAAATGCTTTAAAATCACCAAATTTAATCGCATGTAAAAAAAATTTCCGCGGAAATAATAACAGGCCTTTTTTGTTGGCAAACTTTGATTGTTACCATGCATCAAAACGAAAAAAACGACACCTTAACTTCCATAAATTTCTCAATTTAATTTAGGGTCGTTTGGAATAGTTTTGTAAAATATTACACATTTTCGATAAGTTATTGATAAAATTATTTTATTAGATGTAATTTAGCTTGAAAGCAACACAAAAACATTTATCTTTTTTATTAATACCAAAGAGAGCCATTAACAATAAGAGAATCATTCACAATGTATGCAAGTTAATTTTTAACTTCTAGAATTTTGAGCGTTAACACTAACGTGAGCTTTGTATGGTAGAACACTGATAATTATGCCAACAAAATACGGCTAACATTTTTTTTTTTAAAATTAATTTCTTTTACCAATATTTTTCCACAGATTTTTTTTTTTCAAATTTTTTTTTTACATTTTTTTTGTTTCAAAATTAATTTCTTTCGTACTGATTTGATCAGTACATGTACTTCGTACTGATTTAATCAGTACATGTACAGATTTTTGATCACATGTACTAATCAAAAATCGTTGTACTGATTTGTACTGATTTTTTAAAATGTGTACTGATTGTACTGATTTTTGAACTTTCAACATAAAAAATAAATTTATTCGAAAATTCTATAAAAAACTTGAATTTCCATAACATAAGTCGTCAGAGCTGGAGATTAGAGTTCGTGAATCAAGAGGTTCCTTAACGCAAAAATCTATCTGAACATGAGGTTATTTTGATCTTCCTAAATTTATATGAAAATGCGCACAGAATCGTTGCGTTTTTCTATGAGGAAAAGTTCAATGATCCACTGTATTTTTTATATTTTTAGAAAGATGATTGCATGAATCCAAATGATTCTGCGATCTTAGATGAGGTAATGTCTTTAGAGCTTATTTGAAAAAGCGCTCAGAAAATCAGAGCCATTAAAAAAAAACACGTGCTTATTAGCTGTGAAGTTTTCTGACAGAAGAAGTAGTCAAAACTTACGAAGAAAGTCTTTAAAATCTGAGGGATTTTCTTGCTCTCAAAACCTGCGGAATTTTGTTATGCTTTCTGCACTAAAACGATCAAAACATTCAAATGAAGTCATTCAAATCAACTAAATTTTTTGCAAAATAACGACAACAGTTGTTTTTTATCAGTTGTTTTTTGTAGTTGCTTTTTAACAGTTGTTTTTTAACAGTTGCTTTAAATCAACATACATGGGGTCAAGCTAGTTTAATCGAAATTTTTTGAGTGTTGAAAAACATCAAACACATAAAAACTTGTGAGTACTGATTTAAGCCCAGAAAAAAATGGTCACCCTATGTATAAGCAACTTTGTTGCTGATTCAATAGAGATTTTCAAGGTCAAATATCAACAACCAGAGTCATAGAGTTGGATAACAAATGGCGTTTGAAAAAGTAGTAAACAAAAACCATATGGTATTGTTTACGAAATTTTATCACAAATCGAAATGTGAGCGAGATGGAAGATACCAGTTTTACAGTGAGAATGCAGATTGTTTTTTGTCTCTCTTTGCTTTACGTTTGAACTTTAGTTTGGCATTGCCAGAATTTTCCAATTATCTTTGGTGATGCCAGATCTACAAAACGGTCGATGGATTATAACTTTGTCAACAACTACCTCGCGTCCGATGACATCTGATACAGCTAATTTTTCATATGTCTTTAACTCGGTGTTATTTCAGCAAATTTTTCTGCTAATTCGACACACAAATTAGAGTATAAATTTGTGCAATTAAGATGTAAACTCTTTTTAATTTAATGCAATTTAATGACAATTTTCAATTTAACACACATTTACACACCATCAATTTAACTGCACAACATGTAAAGTTTTGCATTATAATTGAGTGTGTGTTTTAGGTCACCTTATAATACTTACTACACAGTAATGTTATCCAAAACCAATGTGACCACCAATAGAAGGTCATGATGCAGTTTGTAAGATGATGATTTCAATGTTGAAAAATACTGTAAAGAAACCAACAAAAAATAAATAACCGTTAAAAATGATTCATTAATTATATTCAATAAAAAATTTTATTTTAGTCTATACAAAATAGTATGCAATTGCATCATCATCATGAACAATGAATGAAAACATTGCACAAAAGTCATCATCCAAACGTCTGTAAAACACACTGTGTTTGTATGTTAATATGGGGGCCGATAAACTAACAGGTGAAACAAAAAGCTGTGTTAAATACAAATTAATTTGTTGAGAGCTAGTTTTGGGATATACATACATAAGTAAAGCCTGAGTTATGCACCTGTAACCGTAAACTAACGTAGCGTAGCGATCAAAATCAAATATATAATCCCCTAACCGTCTGCAGAGAAGAATAATTGCTCTGACCCTTAAAGGTCTTGTTACTCAACTGTTAAAGTAATCAAGTAATAATTAAGATCTTACGTGACTTTTTCGATACGAAAAATTTCTCAAAATCTGATTGTGAGACCTTTTTGAAGACTTGTAGCAACACCAGCATTTTATTTTTTTTTTCAGAAATTTAAGAAACTGAGACTTTTTCTATAGAAAAAATTTCTCGGAATCTGATACTTTTTCTATGGGCTCAGGGTTTAAGACTTTTTCTATAAAAAAGACATTTTTCCTGCAGACTCTGAGACATTTTTTGTAGGAAAAATGTATCAGATCCTGGGATTTTTTCTACATAAAAAATGTCTCAGAATCTAAGAAATTTTTTTACACAAAAATGTCTCAGAAAATGAGACCTTCTCTATACGAAAAATATCTCAGAATCTTTACTAAAAATATGTAATTTGAAACATTTTCGATAAGATAAATGTCTCCGGCTGTATTTCATAGTCAATACTTTAAGTAGAGTCTTAAGTACAAGGAGTTTTATGCAATTTGGACCAATTTTAACCTAAAAATTACTTATTCTTGCTTTACATACACATACAGCCTTATATACAGCCTTAGACCATACCAACTGAAAAAAAAACTTTAAAATGGTTCAAACTGCTTAAAAAAGCTTGTACTTAAGTATCTTCTTAGACTTAAGTACTGACTGTAAAATCCAGCCTCAAAATCTAAGATTTTTTCTATAAGAAAATCTTACAAAGAAGGACTTTTCTTAGCGGCCCAATCTCATATTTAGCGGGTCAAAGGGGAGGGGAAAACGGGATTTTTTTCGGGTTTTTGAGGCTTTTTCATATTTCTTCAAAAGAAACTATTTTTTATATATTGAAATGGTGTATCCAATGGTGTATCGGTCCGATGGTGTATCGTTCCGATGGTGTATCGGTCGTGTCCAAATTCGGCTTCGTTAATTTATTATTTTCAGAAATGCAAAAACATGTTATCTCTATATTATCTCTATAAAAATTAAGATGATCCGTATTTTTGCGATTTGAGATTGGGCAAATTTATATTTGAGATTGGGCAACTAAAAAAACAGGTAACTCTTATTTATTATATTTTTTTCGGCGTAAGCCAAGTGTATTTAATTTGTTGTTTGTGTATTTCTGATTGAAGAAGAAAATTGTGTCCTCTAAAGATTAAATTAAATGTGGATTTACCCTAGACCATGGTTTCTGTAGCCACTTCTACGTCATCAGTAGGCAATTACATTAAATTGATTATTTGATATTTGCTAGAAAAATTCTTTATATGTTTTTTTATCAACAGACTATTCTGACATGAGCTTCGAACCTGTGTCATTAAATCACTCATGTTTTTGTAAACCGAAGCTCTAACCCCTAGGCTATACTCGGTGTACAAACATCAGTGACTAAACGTAGTTTGTTTTAACTCACAGTAGGTTTGTGTGTGACGTATGAGTTAAAACACCTCAATTCAACCGAAAAAAGTAGCATTTTTGACCTTACCCCTTTCGAATTTGATGAAACTTGGAATATAGTTGGGCCCTTACAAAAAAATCATAGTGCCAAAATTTTGGACTTCTGGTAGTTTTTCTTTCCGAGATATGGGGTCTTTATTTTTTTTCCAAAATTTGAAAAATATCGTTTTTTGAGATATAGCTCTCCAAAAATTAAGGTTAAAACCAATGACCTTTGTCCTTTTTCAAAAAAAAATCTAAGAGAATGCCATTTTAAAGGCTGTCTTATTACCTTTTATTTGAAACCTGAATTAGACCAGTATTATTATTACTTTTCGAGATATCTTTATTTATGTCACAACACTTTTATCAAATATATACGATTTTGCTAATTTTCAAATACTGGAAGGACCAGAAGCCTGAAAAATTGGCAAAATCTCTTTTTTGTTACAGTAAACCCCAGGATTTAATTTCATTAAATTTGGAGGGGGTGCGGTCAACTCGTCGGTTGAATTGAGGTGTTTTAGCTCGTATGCAGAAAAGCTTTTTCTCTAACTCAAGCACTCAAGACCCCTTTTTCTCCCCTCATTCCCATATGCAATTTCAGGACAATCGGTGGTCGACCTCTGAAAGACCTCCCTTGTTAGATCTTTTCTGTAGAAAAAATGTCTCAGAATCAGAAACTTATTCTACAGAAAACATTTTTCTATACGAAAAATGTGTTGGAATCTAATTTCGTCAGTCTTCGATAATGTTGTCAGTCTTCGTTAATTTAAGTTTTTCACGTGAGCCTGCGTGAACGTGAGCAGAAAAAATAACTTCGTGAGTCATCGCGAGTGAGCAATATTTTTAATTCGTGAGCGTAAGTCAAAATTCAATCAGGCGCTCATCTCTAGTTTCAATATATACCAAAATTAAAAGCAATAAAATGTTTTCATATTAACTGACATCTCAAAAACTAGCCCCAAGTCGCAGAAACACAAAACTGACAACACTTCAATGCTGTGTGAGTATGAAAAACAACATAATTTTTTCTATAATTTGTTTCTCTATAAATGACATACGCTTGTTGTGGTTCACCAGTTGTCATTGTTTTAATAATAAAATGGGTATTCACTTTTATTTGGAAAACTGACTAAAAGTTATTAACGGCGTTGCCAGATACTTTTACAAAAAGTGAATTCCCCTAATATTTTGATGAGTTGTTTTATATAAAGTCATACCTCATAAGTACTGAGGTGTAAAGCAATTTTAAATATGTCGCAAATATTTTAAATCTATTTGAATAATGTACACAGAAAAAAATAAAAAAAATATTTGAGTAAATTTTTAATACTATTGAGTAAAAAATTACTCAATTTTGCACCAGTAAACGATTTAATAGTATTGAGTAAATTTTAAATAAAAATTTATTAAATGTTTGAAAAAAATTGAGAAAAATTTTTAATTGACACAATTAAAAACTCAAAATTTATCTATTTATTTTTTTGAAAAGTTTAAAAAAGTTTTAAATTTTTTTACGAAAAAAAAAAAATAAAAAAGTAGTTTTTTCAAACTTTACCAAACATTAAAATATCGGTCTAGGACCCCATAAAGTATGTATGTTCATGATCAGTGATCGATTTTAAGACATTCTAGCGAAGTCTTGTATTTGGACCCAGGGGATTAGAAAATATTTAGACTGCAACAAATTTTCTGTTAAACACTGGTATAACGTCAGTCTTGACTAGAGTTGCCAATTATTTGACTTTTAACTTTGTTCGAATAATTCAAATAATTGTTTTTGTTCGTTCGATCAAACGATTAAATCTTAACAATTATTCGATTAATCGAAGAGAATAACGAATAAAAAAAGTGGCTAAAAAAAATATTTTTATTAAGTTTAAACACCTTTTCCCTCGTCACATAAATGTTTACAAATTAATTTATTGCGATATTTACGCCTATTTACTTTTGTCATTATTTTGTATTATTTTCTATAATCACGCCCATAAAAGTGGGCGGGCCGAAAAATATCATTTCCTAATCATCTTGGTCCAAATGGAACATTTTTTTCCTTCGTCCGATTTTGTCTCGGAACTTCACCAGCCTATGACCAGAAGACATAAACGTTCAAGAGTATAGCTCTTTTATTTTGGACTGTATCGTGCACCGTATCGTTCACGGACGGACAAACGGACATCGCTAAAATGCCTTATAATCGATTACTGATCAAAAATATATTTACTTTATGGGGTTCTATGCCGATATTTCGATACTGTAGTTGGAGGGTATAAAAAAATTATTGTTTGATTAATTGACATAAATTAATCGATTTATTCGTTATTCGAAAATCGCCATTTTTAAATTAATCGAACAAGAGTTTGGTTTTGTTTGATCGATTAATCAAATTACTTATTCTTAATCTTGACTAACTACAATTTTCTTATTTGTTTTTTTCACAATTATGTAAAAAATGTTAATTTTTGTTTTTTAATAAAGTATTAATTTGTTTCATGGTTCGTGAGCAAATTCTATTAAATAAGAGGAATTAAGGTGTTATTAACATAAATATGATGTAAAGGTCAGATAATAAAAAGTTAATAACATTATAACGAATTAATTTTTAGTATGAAAAAAATTAAAAATTACTAGAATTGAAAGATATATTCATTCGTTTGTATTTAAGCTGTCATTATAAATAAATTTGTATTACAACTGTTTTTAATACGATTTTTTACGCAGATTTCTGGTATGTAACAAATTTATAATTTAATTGAAAATTACATATGTCAATTATAAATATTAGGTATTAGATAACAGAAAAATATATGCAATAAAAAGTTTTGACGACACAGAAAAAAATGTTGTTTAAATTTCCAAAAAAAATTGGAGTAATTTTTGAATTGACGCAATTAAAAATTTACTCAAAAGCTTTTAAAAAATTTAAGTAAATAATTTAATAAAATTTTAATATTTTTTTTATTTATTTTTATTCTCTTTTGAATTCTCATTTAGTTTATAGTTTTTTGCATATGTATTTATGTAATAGTTTGAAATCATCATTATGAAACTTTTCTATGGCCTCTATTCTGTCTTTCACAACTTTTCAATTCACATGAAAATTTCCGAATCGCATGAAATCATGTTTAGTGTTTTGTTGATCACGTTTTCATTCGAAGTTGTAATCGAATAATAATTATTTAAAAAATTATTAGGAAAAAAATGCATTCTTTTTAATTTCACCAAATTTTTTTATGTGAAATAATACGAAAAAAAAAATCTACACTAATAGAAATTTGTACATGACAATAATGAAAATCTACATTAATGTTATGAAAAATGTCGTTAAAAAGGAACCTATGTAGGGTTTCATTGAATTAATGAAATAGTTATCATAAAATATAATTGCAAGAACAAGTTTCATTAAATTAATGAAAATTGTCCATACAAAATATAAATTGTATTTTATGAAAATTTTTCATTACTTTAATGAAAAAAGTATTTAATTCTTATGAAATATTTTCATTGAATAAATCCTACTTTTTATTTTTGAAATAAATATTTTCCATTGAATAAATGCTACATTTATTTTAAAAATGAAATATATGTACGAAATTATAAAGATATTTTTATAGAATTAAAACTAATAAAAAATGGTTTTCACTTAGTTTTCTCGCACAAAATTTTACTCCAACCTTAAATTGTAATACATTGTAAAAGGCACGAAGAAATATAAAACAATGTGAATTTAGCAAATATAAAATTAAAAAAAAAAAAGTCTGAAAAATTCACAAAATAACCAAGTTAAAAAAACACTTTCACTTATTTCTTATTTTATCTATAGATTTCACTCAATTTTCTCACACAAAATTTTACTATATATAACATTTACTTTTAATACATAAATAAAACCACGAAATAATATAAAACAACGCGAGTTTAATAAATACTTGTAATTAATCAATAACTTTTAGATTTCGTATAAAAATTATAAAAAAATATCATAAATTATTTCGTGGGGCTCTGATCAGCTGTTTTTTTCGCGCGTAAACTAATAGAGTAAGCAGACGCGACAGAGCAGGTGTCAAAAACAGCAAATTTAAGAAACAAAACTTAATGAAATTTTTTAATGGAACTACGAAATCTATTGAATCAAAATTAATGAAAATATTGCACAAAATTTATGAAATTGCATTTAGCATATGAAATATTTCATTGTTGCAATGAAACAACGTTAATTAATTCCATTCATTAGTGATATGAAGCGTTTTTCTATCAGTGTAGAACACCAAAAAAATTCGGAAATTTTCATTTTCACATTTTTTATGTGAATTAATTTTTTTTGGAACAGCAGTCCCTTGAAGTCTCATCACCAATTTTCTTTTTGTTTTAAAATATTATAGAGGGTATTTAAGATTTGTCACATCGGTAAAGGTATTCCAAAAATTTTTTTGGTGAATGTACAGGATCGCCATTAACATATATTATTGCCAAACAGTGAGAAAGGTCAACGCTCAACTAATTTTCTATGTTGTCTTTTGATTCCCAAGAACATTTTTGCGGTAATTGCGTACAATATCATAGATTCGTATCTTACATTTTTTTCATGTTAATCATTAAATTCAATTTCCTTGGTTTTATTAAATAGGATAGTATAGATAGTACTAAATAGGATAGTATAGAATACTTCAAGTAAATAAATAATTGTGTGGTAAGAAGATACTATCTACACAGTATATGTATATGAACATGTAACACATTCCATATTAAATGTTATATTTTCTAACAAAAGAAAAATCTTTTCAAAAAACTTCGATCTTTTTATACCCTCCAATCACGTTATGGTAGTATACTAACTTTGTAACGCATCGATCTGAGACTCTATTAAGATCGAACGGCTCTAGCGAAGATTTGGATTTTCTTCGAAATATAATAGTAGGGTACCCCAGATTCATAAAAATATCGGGGAAAAAATGTTGAGTAATCACTTGTTTAAATTTCATAAGATAATTTGAGTAATTTTTTAATTGACGCAATTAAAAATTTAATTAAAATGTAAGTAAATAATTTAATAAAAATTTAATATTTTTTTATTTTTTTTTTATTCTCTTGGTTATAGATAGTTTAATTATGTAAATAGGCAAAATTAGAGGGAAAAAAATTTCCTCTTAACTGGATAGTTTTTCTGAAATTCCTTAGATAGCTCCATGAATAAACAATTAACCCATAAATAGAAAATAAAACCACAAAAATAATTATATATAAAAATAATAGAGACATCATTTTGTAGTTAATAAAACATTAAAAAAATTGTGTATTTAGTTACATGATGATGTTCAAACAAGTACACTCAAAAAGTTTGTCAGTAATACACAGAAAACAAATTTTTTTTTGAGTAAATTTTTAATACTATTGAGTAAAAGATTACTCAATTTTGCACCAGTAAACGATTTAATAGTATTGAGTAAACATTTAATAAGAATTTAATATTTCGTATAGAAAAAGTCTCAGATTCTGAAACATTTTTCGTATAGACTGAGAGTTTTTCGGTACGAAAAATGTCTCAGAATCTGAGATATTTTTTATACGAAAAATATCTCGGAATCTAAAAATGTCCTAGAGTCTTAAAAATTTTTCTATACGAACTATTTCCCAGAATTTGAGAATTTTTCTTCACAAAAAATGTCTCAAAATGTTAGACTTTTTTATACGAAAAATGTACTTTTTCTATACGAAAAATGTCTCAGAATCTGAGATTTTTTTATACGAAAAATGTGTCAGAATCTAAAACTTTTTCTATACGAAAAATGTCTTAGAATATGAGATATTTGCTATATGAAAAATATCTTAGAATGTGAGACTTTTTCTATACGAAAAATATCTGAAAATCTGAGAATTTGTATACGAGAAGTGTCTCAGAGTCTGAGACTTTTTATTTTGGAAAAACTTCTATGAACTTTAGACTTTTAAAATCTCAGAATCTGAAACTTTTTAAGTGGGAAAAATTTCTATGAATTGGAGACTTTGGATATAGGACAAATTTATCCTATAGAAAAAGTCTCATATGTATACGAAAAATCTGTTAGATTTTGAGAATTTTTCTGTAAGAAAATGTGAAATTTTCTTTAAAAACAAATATAAAAAAAGTTGCTCTTTGTCGTTTAAGCAAATTTATTGACATTTGGTGGGCCCCTTAGGTGGAGCCCTGTGTGCCCTAACGGTACTGCCCATATTGAGGTTAGGGGGTATAAAAATACTAACATTTTTCAAAATAAATAAATTTTTTTCAATTATTATAACTAAATTATTTTTTTAAAGCAAGTTAGATATTAATCAGTACCTTTTTATAAAAAGACAAAGGGCACAAACTTTTAACTTTTTTAGTATCCATATCTGATTACTTTTTTTGAGTGTAGTTAGTGTGGTGAAGCGATTTTTTTTTTTGATTTCGCTTAGCGTTGGGATCGCAATATTTGCCTTTTTGGGTCAATATTTACACACAAACAATTAGGTTCCTTTTTGTCGTGTAAATCGGGAAGCTCCGAACAGTATTAAATGTTGGGACTGGATATTTTTTATTATTCATTTTGTTAAGAACTTTTAAATTTTTATATTAAAAAACTAACCCAATAACTTTCCCAACGGGTCCAATATTTTTTTTAACATTGACAGTAAAAAGCAACGGTTCCGACCGCGACGAAATAAAAAAAAAAAAAATCTTCTCAATGCAAAATCGCTCCACCCTTATAGTTAGTATATATTCATACAAAATCGAACTTTCCGAATCGGAATGGGATGAAATTAAAAGCTAATGAACACTTATGGCTTTTTTTTAAGTTTAGTGCCAGATTTTTTTACACGCATTTGAAGTTGGTGATTTTAAGGCATTTAAAGTTTTTGTATACTAAATATGTCCTACTTTAGGGGCACCTGGTGGTGCTCTTTTTGGACATGTGGGGTTCAAACTCGAAATTACGTTAGCAACAACCGGTCACGGTGAGCCTCAGCGATGTTTAGGTTGAACTTAAGTGTCGACGAAAAGTGTAAACGCAGCTCAATATCTACTTGATTAAATGTCACAAAACTGTTAACAGCGAAATCGTAGCTGTTCGCATTCGCGAGATATCGCGAAATGAGTGTTTTTGTATTTTCTAAATTTTTATAATGAAGTTTTTTAAATATCTTCAAAAACTGAGTATGCAGTTTAAATTGTATTTATTTACACGTCACAAAACAGTTAACATCGAAATCATATCTTCTCAATTTCGCGAGAAATCGCAAAATTAAAAATAAAAATTGGAAATTTTTTTTATTTTTCGCGGAAATTTGCAGTCAAGATATTGATTAGAGCAGTTTTACCACATTTATCCACGTAAAATTTAAACTGCATGCAATATATTTGTCGTTTATTTATTTATTTTTCTTTATTTTAGACACTTAAGACAAAATAAATTAATTAATATAAAAGCTTGAACAGTAATTTTGCAATTTCTCAGGAAATTGATCATCTATAATTTTGATGCTTGCAGTTTTGTCACCTTTAATAACCTCTAATTCAAACATTTTTGTCGTTAATTGAAGTAAATGTTTTTACAGACCAAAAATAACACAAATTAATGAATAAATAGTAGTTTGGCGAGTTTTTTAGCGATATCTCGAAGAATTGAGCAGCTAGAATTTAAATGTTAACAGCCTTATCACCGTTAATCAATAGCAAATCTAACTGCATTTCGTGTTTTTCAACAATGTTAAAGAAACTTCTTTTATTAATCAAAACAAGAAATACCCCCAAAAAGCTGTTTTTGCTATTTATTGCGAAAGTGAGCCGCTATAATTTTTTTGTGGGCAGTTTTAATTTCTTCCAACATGCGCAAATCAAACTGCATACCACTTTTTTTTTATTATTTCTAAAGAACCGGTTTTAAAATATAAATAATAAGAAAAAAATTACATAATTACGCGATATCTCGCGAAATTTAACACCTACAATTTCGATGTCAACAGCTGTGTGACCTTTGATCAAGCACAAGTAAAACTGCATACCACCTTTTTACGAATTTTTAAAGAAACCTATCTAAAGATAAAAAATAAAAACAGCAAAAAAATAATTTCGCGATTTCTCGCGATTTTAAAGAAGATAGGATTTTGATGTTTACTGTTTTGTGACGTTTAAATAAGTACAATTAAAACTGTATACTCAGTTTTTGAAAATATTTAAAAAACTTCAATGTCAAAATTTTAAAAAATACAAAAACACTAATTTCGCGTTATCTCGCGAATGCGAGCAGCTACGATTTCGCTGTTAACAGTTATCTGACATTTAATCTTGTAGAAATCGAACTGCGCTTACAATTTTCGTCGACACTAATGTTCAACCTAAACATCGCTGAGACTCATCGTGCGGTATGAATTTCGATGTAATCGGTCCAGTACTTACTGAATGGCCGAATTATAAAATGTAAGCCATTGTGCATCATGGCGTATGATTGTTATTTAAAGGCAATTACAAAATTAAGTATACGCCTTTTATACAGTTTTCCAGCAATTTTAACTATAATTATAATATGTATTAGTACACGAACTTTAAATGCGTGTAAAAAAAAATCTAGCACTAAACTAAAAAAAGCTTTGAGAGCTTTGTCATGGAAAATGTCAACTTTCTTTTGCTTTTGGTTTCATCCCATTCCGATTTTGGTTGTTGCACTGTGTAAGTGTTCACTGCTAATTTCTGTAAATTTGTTTGTAATAAAAAAATACAGTCATATTTAAAAAACAAAAAAACAAAAAAAATATGGTCAGAATCTTGTTAATGTACCACACAGACCGAAAAGAATGAAACAATAGACTATTATTGTATAGTGAGAACTTAATTTTTTTGTTAAATATTATTTCAATAAAAAAAGTTGAAACAATAAAAAAATTGTGTAGGTGTCACGTTATCTGAATTTTTAAATTGAATTGCTGTTTTAGGAAAGAAGATGTGTTTTTGTTTTAAATTAAGGTTTCATTTATTAAAAATATATAATAAATATATTTTTTTCTATAAAAAGTCGCTAACCTTTAAAAGGCATCTTGAAATGATAAAAAATATAATATAAAATATAATTAATTTTGCAACTATAAACAAGTTTACAAAAATGGAAAAATTGTAAATTGAATAATTTGTTTTTAATTATTTTTAATAAATTACTTTGTAATTTTTTTTATAAAATTTTTTAAACATTTACCGGCCATGTTCCATAAAAATCGACCAGCTGTTTTAAGACTTTTTTTGTTTAACTGCATATAGGTCATCTTGCTGGCCAGTTGACGTTATTTTAATTTAAATAAAAATATTTAATACAAATATTTATTAACAAAAATATTTATTTCTTAACACTTCCATAGGCGTTACAGCAATTCTTTTAATAAACAAAAAATTGGTCTAAATATGTCAAATATGTTACATATTCCACAATTTCATTTTTATTTATTGCTTAATTCATTTTTGATTGTTAACAACAATACAATAATAAAATTTATTTATATAATTTCAATATTAATATGGCTTTTTTTGTAACAATGACTTGTTGTTTTATCTAAGAAATGGCTAAAAATGGCTAATAAACAATGTGCATGTTGGATTTTATTTAAACACAATTATGTTTAAATTAAATGTAAATTTTAAAAATTAAAAAAAAAACTTTATAAACATGAAAAGACGGCCATTGACACTATTTCAGCACATATTAATTTCATTATTAAGGGGGCCATACACGATACTGCATGCTGTACAATTGGCTGGATGAAAACGTGATTTTGATCGTGTATGGGCTGGTTGGACGACCATTACAAAAACAAAATCTACATGTCCATCCAGCAAATTGTACAGCATGCAGTACCGTGTATGCCCCCCTTTACATGTGCGAATCTAAGGAGAAAACTGCCTTATAATTATTTATAATAGGAAATTTGTTTTTGAATCTGGGAGTTTTGTAGAAAAAAATCTTAGAACTCGATAATATTTTTACACTTAAAACAAAAATTACCCAGCAAAACCGTTTTAATTATATAACACATTACCAGGTAATATATATACCTTATTTGTAGCATTATTTTGCTCTGAAATCTCAATAATTAAATTTTTATTCAAATCGGACAACCCGTGTCTTTAGGGGGGGGAGGGTTAAAATTTTGCCTTAAAAAAATTTTCCCCATACAAATCAACATTTTTTTTTCTACTATTTTTATACCCTCCACTCTAGTGATAGAGGGTATATATAAGTTTGTCATTTCGTTTGTAACTCCTCGAAATATTGGTAGAGGGCCCTATAAGGTGTATATGTTCATGATCCTCGATCGATTTTAAGTTGATCTAGCGATGTCCGTCTGTCTGTCTGTTGAAAACACGCTAAATTTTGAAATACTTTACCGAGACTGCTGAAGTTTGGCATGTATGTTTATAATTTTCCAAGTCAGGTTGGTTGCATTTCAGCAAAATCGGTCAAGGGGTTCAAAAGTTATAAGTAGGGATGAGAATTTAATGCACTAAAAAATCGAAAACCTGCGCTTAAAATATGCACTAAAAAATTCAAAATATGCACTAAAAAACCTAAAAATATGCACTAAAAAATAAAATGTGAGCAATAAAAATCTTGTTTTCATACGAAAAACTTCCTAAACAGCAAAAAATAACGTCGGATTTTAATAGTAACATTTGAAACTTTATGTAAGCAAGATTTTTTTAGAAATTGAGACAATCTATAAAAAAAAAATGTAAAAGAAAAAAAAATTTTTTTTCTTATTTTTAAAATTTAAAATAGCTTTTGAAACAAATAAATTTTAATTTGTGGTTTTGCTAATTTATGACAAAATATGCAAAAATATGCACTTAAAAGTTGGAAATATGCACAAAATATGCATTTAAAACAAAAATATGCAAAAATATGCATTTTCACCACAAATGAAAAAATATACAAAAACAAATCGATGTCACTTTACCGCAAATTTATTGCGTTATTGCGCAAATTTATTGCGTGGACTTAATGTCAACCCGCAGAAAACGGAAATGGTCCTTTTTACTAGAAAATACAAAATCCCGGAATTTAGAAAGGTTCGAGTGGGAGGAGTTGAAATTCCAATATCACCGCATGCCAAATTTCTTGGAGTGTTCTTGGACAGTAAGCTGTTCTGAAACAAGAACTCTGAAGAAAGAGTAAAAAAGGCAAACAACGCGTATTACGCGTGTAAGAAAATGTTCGGCAGTACCTGGGGTCTAGAACCTAAAGTAACTTACTGGATTTATACTTCAATCGTAAGACCAATCTTACTCTATGGAGTTTTAGTCTGGCATAAGGCACTCGAAAAGGATGTGACGCTTAAAATGTTTCAGAAGCTTCAACGGCAAATGGGACGGAGTATCACTGGCGCTTTGAGAACAACATCAGCCGACTCTATCGACACTTTATTGCACTTATTACCAATTGATCTCTTTGCTAAGGGCGAGGCTTACAAAGCTTGCCTCAGACAAAGAGTCAAATTGGTTCAAGTATCGCAACTTTGGACACAGTAACATTGCTAATATGGACCGTATTGACTCTGATTTCACACTGCGAACTCAATAAATATCTTTACTGATGGATCGAAGCAATCGCATGGTGTTGGAGCTGGTTTCACGATACTGGAACTAGACCAACACTTGTCTTTTAAATTACCCGTGGACTCGAGTATCTTTCAGGCTGAGATAGCTGCTATATCAAAAGCTGTGGAATATATGGCAAAGGAAAAAGGTGCCACCCTTAATTTCTACGTGGATAGTCAAGCTGCTCTAAAGGCACTCTTGAGCTACCAAATTAAATCGAAAACGGTTTTAAAGTGTTACGAGAATTTAAAACAACTTTGCTTAAATAATGAAGTTACCTTATTATGGGTACCAGGGCACGAAGGAATAGAAGGAAACGAGAAAGCAGATGAACTCGCGAAACTTGGAGCAGATGGTATAGGTACCACCATAATGCTTTCACCGCCACTCCAGCATTTCAAACTAAAACGAAATACCCTTACTGTCGCCAAAGCAAATCGAAGATGGAAGGAACTTGGGACAAGTCGTATAAGCAGAATTTTATGGCCACGCTATGATTTAGGAAGAACTAATTTCTTACTTACACTTACGAGAATAGAATGTCGTATGTTGACAGGTTTAATAACGGGACACTGTCTTGTCGGAAAACATGCCAAGAACATGAATCTTATTACGAACGCAAGCTGTAAAAGGTGCGAGACACCAGACGTCGAAGAGACCATTGAACACATCCTGTGTCACTGCCCGGCTTTGGCACGAACTCGACTATCAATTATAGGAAGTTCACAGTTCGAGACTTTGGAGGAAATTACGAGGATAGACCTGAAGAGCTTGAAACAATTCGCAATGAAGGTCAATGTATTTAGTTTACATCGATAAGGGGAAAAAGTTTTGTGGTATCGCTATGGACCAATTGGTCTATGCGGAGTGCCCATCTGGCACCGCCACCCTAACCTAACCTTCGGTCCGCCCCCTTTTGTGGGCGTGGATTAAACAGAATTGTTTAAATAATGATGAACTTTCATGTATTTGATGCAAAAAGCATAATAATGAATTTTTAAACATATATTTCGAGAGAAAATTTGCCCACCCCCCCAATTACCACTTACGACCAACCCCCATCCCCCCCACCACAAAAGAATACATAAAACGGCACTGCAATTTTTTGTTTACATGTTGGAGGGTATAAAAGATTCGGCACAGCCGAATTTAACACTCTTACTTGTTTTTTTTTAAATTTAGATTTAGCTTATTTTCGATTTTTTATAAACTTTTTTTGGACATCGTTAACTTTTTTTGAGGTCAATTTCGGAAATGAAATACTTGGACAACCAAAATGATTTTTTTTGTCACACTTTTTTGTTGAAAAATTGTCTCATTAGTTGAAACTTTCTCAATTGGAAGAAGGTCGCAGAATCTGAGACTTTTTCTATAGGAAAATGTATAAGAATCTTAGACTTTTTCTTTAAGAAAAATGTCTCAGAATCTGCAACTTTTTCTGTATGAAAAAGATCTGACAAGGGAAGTCTCCCTAGTGTCACCCGTGGATCTTTATGGAATTAGTTTTATTTTGTAGATCAGAAAAAATAAAAGGACACGTATTTTTTTTTATCGGCCCAAATTCATATTTAGGGGGTAAAAAGGAGGGGAAAGACAAGGCAATTTTTCAGTTTTTTTCGTTTATCTCCTATATTATGCAAAGAAACCTAGTCATGTTACATACCAAATGAAAGGTGTTTGGGAAACCTATATAAGTGTGCTAAGATCGTATCCAAACATGCACAACTTTTCGTCATATTGAGTAAAATACCAAAATTTTAGGACATTTTTGTTAATAAGTGGAAAAATATTAACTACTTTGGTCCGTTGTTAGCACCACGAGATAGGTATTTTTAATACCTTTAATCTGATACCACACATGCCTATATTAATTTTGTTTAAATAGGCGTAAATCATAAAAAACTGAAAAAGGTCAATTTCCCCCCATACAAATCGACCCCCCCCTAAAAATGAGTTTGGGCCGCAAACAAAAAAAATACGTGTCGAATTAATTCTCGTTCTTAACAGCATATCCAAATTTCACGAAGATCGGAGGGTGACACCAGGGAGACTTCCCTTGTAAGCTAACAAAGTAAAAAATGTTTAAAAACAAATTAAAAATCGAAATGAAATTTTTGGAAATGAAATTTTTGGAGGTTTTTGTTTATAAAAGTAAAATTACTCTATTTTTATAATTTTTAGTGCATATTTTTATGGTTTTTAGTTCATATTTTAATGTTCTTTTTATGCATATTTTTGGCGCCGTTTTTTAGTGCATGAAGATCCTGCCCCTGGTTATAAGCAACACCGTATATATATGATTGGTTTCACCTTAAATTTACGTGTTGAAAAACCAAACTTAAAAAGGGGGTCGGCGGAGCTGGTAGGGGAAACCTGTACCCCCGCTATATACATTTACAAATTATTTGTTTATGATATTTACGCATAAATAATACATTTTTATCGTTATTTTTAATTAATTTCCTTAACCACGCCCCCAAAGGGGGGCGGCCTGAAAAAAATCGAATTTTCTAACTCCCTTGGTCCAAGCGCTGGTCTATGAACATAATATGGCATACAAATGTTACATTTGCTGAGCAAAAATTAAAAAAAACTCGTAAAAATATCGTATTTTTCAGGGGTCGTTTTAGTTCTTCAAAGGGGAACTTTTTTCCCCCTGGTCCGGTTTTGCCCATCTTCGAACTTAACCTTACCAGTAACATTAGAGATATTCTTCCCCAAATTTAGGGGTCTAGCTCCTTTGGTTTGGACTGCATCGTTATTTCTACAGACGGACGGACGGACATCGCTAGAATGTCCTAGATTCTATCGTGGATCAATATTATATATACTTTGTGGGGTCCCCGACCCATATTTCAATGTGTTACACACGGAATGACAAAGTGAGTATACCCCCATACTGTGGTTGGAGGGTATAAAAATTTGAAATCATTGGTACACTCAAAAAATTATGTTAGTAAAATCAACTGAAAATGTCAGTTAAAATAACTGCTTTGTAAGTTGTTTTGGGGTCAACTACTTTTTCAGTTAAATCAACTAACAATGTTAGTTATTTTAACTGACAAAAAACAACTGACTAGTAAAAACTACTTACATTTGTAGTCAAAACAACTAAAATGTAGTAAAAATAAAATAATTAATATATAATTTTTTTTTTTCAAAAAATTTTTCAAAAAAAAAATTAAAAACCACATTTTTTCAAAGTTAGTTTTTTTTTAAAAAAAAGTTGTGAAAAATAAAAAAAACGAAAATTTAGTTTTATTTTTTGGAAAAAAACTTTGAAAATTTTTAAGATATAAAAAAATAAAATTAACTACTTTAAGTAACTGTTACTACATCACAGTACTTTTTTGTTAGTTGTTCAAAAAAACGACTTAAAATAACTAACAGAAATAGTTGTTTGATATTTTTCATACAAAAAACAACTGACTTTGTAGTTGAAAACAACTTACTACTGTAAAATATGCAATTAACTAACATGTAGTAACTTACATAATTTTGTGAGTGTAAGTTCCAAAGTATTTTTGTCACTCAAAAATATTTGTAAACAAAAAAACTACACAAAAAAAAAAATTTACACTCAAAAAAATGTTTTGTCAATTTTATTTTTTACAAAAATTTTTGTGCTTTTATAACATATTACTTAGAAGTAGTTACTTTTGGGCTTAAAATAATGTTAATGGTAATGGGTACTCATTATAAATAATGTACTTGGTAATGATTACTTTTCACAACTAATTACCATGTTTTTGCTGGGAAATGACTAAAAAAAAATTTTAACTCAAAATCAAATATTTTAAAACAAAATTATTATTTTTTTTGACGTAAGAAAATTTATTAACACTTAAAGAGGGCATTGTGGGGGCACTGTTGCCAACTATTTTTAACCAAAAACCTCTAAATTTCACTAAAAAAGCGCTAGAAACCGCCAAAAATAAATTTAGCGGGGAAAATTTAAAATTCTCCCGCTAAATTACGAAAAAAAGCGCTAAAAACCGAAAAACTTGCCATTTTTGATTGACAAAAAAGCAAAATTTAAAAAAAAAACCTCCAAATTATTTTTTCTACGAAAATTGACTTTTCACTAAAAACGCGCAAGAAACCGTAGAAAAAAATTTAGCGGGAAAATATAAAATTCTACCGCTAAGTTACAAAAAAAGCGCTAAAACTCGACAAACTTGGCGTTTTCGATTGAAAAAAAAAGAAAAATTGAAAAAAATCTCTAAATTTTTCCCACTAAATCCAAACAAAAAGCGCTAGATTTTCCCGCTAAAACACAGTTCCCGCTAAAACCAATTTTCCCCCGCTAAATCCAAACAAAAAGCGCTAGATTTAGCGGGAAAACCTCCTACTTGGCAACAGTGTGTGGGGGGTATTCATGGATTCGGCCAAGTCGAATTTAACTTTTCTACTTGTTTTAGTTAATTTTTTTTGTGTAACCGGTCGCAATTTTAAGTCGTTTATAAAATTACATAATTTAATTTAAACAAATCAATTAAATAATATTTTTTTAATTTAACAATAATTTCCCTTTATGTTAAAAAATAATGGCACTTAAAAACAGTTCAATAAATATTTAATCAGGCATACTAAAAACTACATGATTCAGTAATAGAGGAGGGACATTATTTCAAAAAAAAAAATAAAAAAGAAAGTGAAAACATGTCAAATTAAAAATAAATAAAAAAAAAACTTAATTTTGTCAACAATCTTCTTCAATAACAATTGTGTATAAAATTGCATGTTGCCTCTAATTTCAACAAAGGTTTTCTTTTTGAATACAAAACAAAATCAATTACAAAATCGTCAGAAAAAACTGACTGACTGTTTGAGGGGAAAATGTAAACATAGTTGGAACAATTGCTTTGAACATTAAATAACTTGTGTAAAATAGTAACAACTTTGAAAATAATAAAAAAAAAGTAATTGCCAAAAACATTTTTTTTAGTAAAAATAACAATAATGATGATTACACTGTGCTACACCAAAAATATGCAGGGGTTCTCATATGAAAATTCGGGTTGGTTGGAGTCCATAGAGTACTGATATACTCATAGTTTTTCTGGATCACTTCGTTAAGTACGTTTTTTATTGGCAAATGTGTTGAAAAACGGCAATTCTTAAATTACAATTTTAAAAAATTATTACTTTGGTAATGTGCAACCGATTTTCGATTTTATGGATTTTTTTGAAAGGTATAAGTCATACCTTTTAAACAAAACAAAAATATTAAAAATCTATCAAGAATTGGCTGAGCTACGATCGTTTAAGTTAAAAAAAACCCAATTTTTTGAAAAATTTGTCATATTCTTTATACTCTAAGTTGAAAGTGCATCATTAAACAATTTTTTTTTTATTTTTGTAAAAAAGTATGGTAAAGTAGCTTTCCAAAACACCAAAAAACATTATAATCGGTTAAAAAATGAATGAGTTATGCTAAGTTTTGTGATAGGACATTTTTAATTTTTTTCAGAAATGCTTGAAATTCAGGTATTGTTCATAAATCTTATTGCTAGTAGTAATTTTATGTGTCTATGCATATAAACAAGAGATGGTAACATAATTAGATTTGTGCGTGATTGACACATGATCACAAGTGAGCGTGATTGAAAATCAATTTTACTCACGTCGTTGTGAGTGAGTGTCAGTGGAATAAAAAAGTGTGAGTGAAATAAAAAAAAAATTTCAGAACCCGTTCTGAAATTTTCCATTTTTTAAAAAAGTCAATTTATAAAAAATCCGGCCGCATTTGTTTTTTTTTGTACATTTTTTTTTTTAAAGATTAGATGTTTGTCTAAGAGATGGTCACGTGAGTGAATTTTAACTTTCACTCAATCACGAGCATAATTTTTCTTCTAACACTCACTCACAATCACGTGTGTAAATTTAATGCAACTCACACTCACGTACGCCGATGCAAGAGTCGCTCACGCTAACGTTGACTCACACTCACGATATTCTTATTTATACTAAAAATAATTTCAAAAATCTTTCAAAATTTTCAGCAAAATCTAAAGTTTTACGTTTGTTTTGATTTTTTTGGGACGAAATCTGAAGTTAAGCAAAATTTTACATTTTTTTTGTTGCTTTTTTTGGAATGAAAGGAAATTTTACCTATTTATAAATAAACGTATGAGGCATTCCACACCAAATATCCAGCAAAAAAAACATGTGTACCGTAAATTTCTGAACAGGTTGTATGAATAGCCCTATATGGAGCTAAGAAAATTGCGTTTTTGGTTTAAAAATTTTTCAAAAACTTGACTTAGGAGGTCAAATATTGGAAAAATGGTCAAATTTGTGTTGAGTTACCTTGTTTAAATATTTATTAAATTAAAACGGAATGCACCACAATCTCAAACATCGATTAAATTTTTTTTTTGGAAAATTTTCAGAATTAGTTCTGAAATTTTTGCATTTTTAAAAAAAGTCAATTAATCAAAAACCCGGCCACTTTTTTTTTAAGCTTAGATGTTTGTCTATCCACACAAATAAATTCAGACATATGTTTTTTTGAGAAAATCGCATTTAAATATTAATTTTCATAACAATTTTGTAATTTGCTTGTATTTTCTTGTTTCAACGTAGCGAATGACTATTAAATATTTGCATTAGTCATACGCTACGATTAGAGAATGTATCCTGGGATTTCCCGTCCCGGGATTCCCGGGGAATTCGTCAATTTTTATTTCCCGCATTCCCGGGAAATTTATGCGGGATTCCCGGGAATTTTAAAAAATGTATGTAAACAAGTTAACTGCTATATTTAGGTCAATAAATTTTTAAATATATGGGCTCCAATTTTCACGCACTACAAAATCGAAAATGTGTGCTTAAAATATGCACTTAAAAATCGAAAATAAGCGTTAAAAATTCAAAAATATTTACTAAAAACGTAAAGAGTATTAAAAATTCGTTTTTCATTATAAAAGGTTTTACTAAAAGCAAAACATATGAACTTTATTTTTTATTTTCAGTTAAAAAAATTGTTTTTATAATCACAAAAATATTTTTTTATTTGAACACAGATAAAAACAAATTGCCAATGAACCACATTCGTAGCATTTATGAACAAATTTTTAAAAATGTATGAACCTTTCATTAAATTTTTAATTATTTATTCATAAAAAAATTATAATATTTTATGAAAATTATGAAAAAGTTATGAATTAGTTCATAAATACTATGCATTTTTTTGTGACTTTTACTTATTTTCAATGTTTTTTAATTTAAATTCGTAAAGTTTTTTCAGTTTTCTTATTTATGACAAAATATGAAAAAATATGCATTTTCGTAAAAATCTGCAATAATATGCAAAAACAAATATTTTTCTCTTATTGTTGGTGAAATGTCTATGCTAAAAACAGCACATTCTATTAAACAAAAATTTCTTAAAAAATATAACAGGACATTGTTTAATTATTTTTTTTTAAATAGAGTTTTTAGGTTAATTTATTAAAATGTAAAAAATTTTTAAAAACTAAAAAAAAAATATTAATGGTTTTTAGTGCGGGATCCCGGGAATCCCGGGAAGTTCAAAAATTTTTCCCGCTTTCCCGGGAAATGAAAAAGTGCGGGAAATTGCGATCCCTAGCTACGATGAACCAAGCAAATTACCAAATTGTCATGAAATTCAAAATTCAAATGCGATTTCTCGAAAATAACGAAAAAAACACATTACAATTTTTTTGTGTGGATAGACAAACATCTAAGCTTAAAAAAAAAGTGGCCGGGTTTTTGATTAATTGACTTTTTTTAAAAATGCAAAAATTTCAGAACTAATTCTGAAAATTTTCCAAAAAAAAAATTTAATCGATGTTTGAGATTGTGGTGCATTCCGTTTTAATTTAATAAATATTTAAACAAGGTAACTCAACACAAATTTGACCATTTTTCCAATATTTGACCTCCTAAGTCAAGTTTTTGAAAAATTTTTAAACCAAAAACGCAATTTTCTTAGCTCCATATAGGGCTATTCATACAACCTGTTCAGAAATTTACGGTACACATGTTTTTTTTGCTGGATATTTGGTGTGGAATGCCTCATACGTTTATTTATAAATAGGTAAAATTTCCTTTCATTCCAAAAAAAGCAACAAAAAAAATGTAAAATTTTGCTTAACTTCAGATTTCGTCCCAAAAAAATCAAAACAAACGTAAAACTTTAGATTTTGCTGAAAATTTTGAAAGATTTTTGAAATTATTTTTAGTATAAATAAGAATATCGTGAGTGTGAGTCAACGTTAGCGTGAGCGACTCTTGCATCGGCGTACGTGAGTGTGAGTTGCATTAAATTTACACACGTGATTGTGAGTGAGTGTTAGAAGAAAAATTATGCTCGTGATTGAGTGAAAGTTAAAATTCACTCACGTGACCATCTCTTAGACAAACATCTAATCTTTAAAAAAAAAAATGTACAAAAAAAAACAAATGCGGCCGGATTTTTTATAAATTGACTTTTTTAAAAAATGGAAAATTTCAGAACGGGTTCTGAAATTTTTTTTTTATTTCACTCACACTTTTTTATTCCACTGACACTCACTCACAACGACGTGAGTAAAATTGATTTTCAATCACGCTCACTTGTGATCATGTGTCAATCACGCACAAATCTAATTATGTTACCATCTCTTGTTTATATGCATAGACACATAAAATTACTACTAGCAATAAGATTTATGAACAATACCTGAATTTCAAGCATTTCTGAAAAAAATTAAAAATGTCCTATCACAAAACTTAGCATAACTCATTCATTTTTTAACCGATTATAATGTTTTTTGGTGTTTTGGAAAGCTACTTTACCATACTTTTTTACAAAAATAAAAAAAAAATTGTTTAATGATGCACTTTCAACTTAGAGTATAAAGAATATGACAAATTTTTCAAAAAATTGGGTTTTTTTTAACTTAAACGATCGTAGCTCAGCCAATTCTTGATCGATTTTTAATATTTTTGTTTTGTTTAAAAGGTAAGACTTATACTTTTCAAAAAAATCCATAAAATCGAAAATCGGTTGCAAACTAACAAAGTAATAATTTTTTAAAGTTGTAATTTAAGAATTGCCGTTTTTCAACACATTTGCCAATAAAAAACGTACTTAACGAAGTGATCCAGAAAAACTATGAGTATATCAGTACTGTATGGACTCCAACCAACCCGAATTTTCATATGAGAACCCCTGCATATTTTATTTTTGGTCATTTGTAGCACAGTGTTATTGTTAACATAAGTTCAATTGAAATTATGGGAATATTTTTGTTTGTTTAAAAATCTATTATTTATTTTTTTTTTGCAAAGTAGTTATTTTTCACTTGTCTAATTTTACCAAAAATAAAGTTTAGGTAATAGTTTTTTATGAAAAATAAAAACAAAATTTTTATACTTTAATAAGATTAATTGTTAAACTAAAAAAATATTAGATAACATGGTGAATTTTACACTTTTGTATTGATTTTTGTTGTTTTTGAATTATGTATAAGAAAAAAAAAACTGTTACAATTTTTTTTTGTTAAAATTTGTTTTACAAAGTTTTACTTGTATTTTTTTTAGTCTGCATTATTAAAAACAATGCAAATGAAAGGAAAATTAGATTTTCCTTTTCTATTCATATGTGATAAAAAAAAAATTACAGGTGTTTCAAGTTGCTCGCGTGCCTTTTACCATAAAAAAGCGAGACCCTTCATTTAGTAGAAAGTGACATTGGGTGGGAGTTTCTTTTGTAGTAGTCTTTGTTGAACAAAAAAAAAATAAACTCATTATTAGATGATTACCATACAAATGTACTCGTACATATGGACTTGTTCATGTGCTACATCAGAGCTCACCAAGCTAGGGCCCTAGTGATATTTTTTAATCACGCAATCTATGAAAAATTCTACAATGCTTTTATTAGTTTGACAACTTAACTGTACTAAAGTTGTATCGTTCATGAACGATTAAGTTCAATTGAACTATTTCATGCAAATGCATATTTTTTATCGATAGTCTAAAAACGATATCGACCAATTATCTTTCCGAATCAAGAAATTTTCATTAAAATGACATCGATTTGTTTTTGCATATTTAGGTAAAAATTCATATTTTTGCATATTTTGGTTTTAAATGCATTTTGTGCATATTTCCAACTTTAAAGTTCAATATTTTTGCATTTTTTGGCATAAATTAGCAAAAACACAAATTGAAATTGATTTGTTTCAAAAACTATTTTAAATTTAACAAGAAAAGTGGTAAATAAATTTAAAACACGTGAGACTGTTAAATTCGGCTATGCCGAATCTTTTATACCCTCCAACACCTTAAAAAAAAACAGGGGCGTCTTTTTTTTGGTGGGGGGGGGAGGGGTTTCGGTGGAGGGAGACAACCCTCCTGGATCCAACTACAGGACTTTAAACTTCTTCTGACATAAAAAATGTTTCGTTTGCTAAGCAAAAGTACAAAATATCTATAAAAAATGGCGTTTTTTTCAGAGGTTGGTTTAGTTCTCCAGGGGGGACCTTTTTTCCCCTTGGTCCGATTTTGCCCATTTCCGAACTTAACCTGCCTAGGAATATAAGACATAGTCGTGCCAAACTTCGCAAGTCTAGCTCTTTTATTTTGGACTGTATCGTGTCCTATACAGTTTTTCGTATGAAAACAAGATTTTCATTGCACAAATTTTTAGTGCAAATTTTTAGGTTATATGGTGTATATTTTGAATTTTTTAGGAATCGGACTAGAATACTTGTAGCCCCATTATAAACCACCCTCCCGATATTCACAGAAATTTCAAAAATTCATGAAAATTTGGAATGTTTTATTAAAATTTAGTTTGTGGGTGTTAAATGTCTACTTTGCTAACCTAATCAACTCTAAATTTAATTGGACCATTTTTGGACTGATTCCCCATATAAAATATATTTAGTAAAATCGATTTATTGCCAAATTTCCTTTGCGTGTGTTTTTATCGTAAATAAAGATCTAACAAAATAATACTAGATCTTTATCAGAAAAAAAATTTGATTAATCACGTGCTTAAATTTTAAAAGAAAAATTGAGTAATTTTTTAATTGACACAATTAAAAATTTACTTAAAAATTAAAAAAACGAATTGAGTAAATAATTTAATACAAGTTTAATATTTTTTTTTATTCTCCTGGTGTTTTGAATTCCCATTAAGTTTATAGTTTTTTGTTGTATATGAAGGTTTGAAGTCATCTTTATAAAATTTTCCTATGTCTATAAGACGTAAATATATTTGGTAAAGTTTGAAAAAACATTTAAAAAAAAAAATTGAAACTTCTTTAAACTTTTTAAAAAAATAAATTGATAAATTTTGAGCAAATTTTTACTTGACGCAATTAAATAGTTTCTTAAAAAAATCTATCAATAAAAAATTTACTAAAATTTTTTAACCATACATTTAATTAATTTTTATTAAAAATTTACTCAATACTATAAAATCGTGTACTGGTGCAAAATTGAGTAATTTTTTACTCAATAGTATTAAAAATTTACTCAAAATTTTTTTTTTCGTTTTTTCTGTGCAATCAGCAGAAAAATCTGCTGAAAATACACCTATTTTGAGCAATATGAGAAATCTGCTGATTTTAGCAGACGCGGTTTGCCAAATATCTGTCTTGATTATCTAGGTGAAATCCGCAGAGAAATCCGTCGAGACAGCAAAAAAATCTGCGGATCAGAGCAGAAAAGTCTGAGTAATCTGCGGAATTTAAAATAAAAATTTGCTGAAATTACATTAAGTTTGAGTCATATGATAAATCTGCTGATGAAATCTTTGTATGAAAAAAATTAAGAAAATTTTCTACTTATTTAAGTGTTTATTTTTTTCGAAGAATAAGTTTTTATACCCTCCAACCACAGTATGAGGGTATACTCACTTTGTCATTCCGTATGTAACACATCGAAATATCGGTCGGGAACGCCACAAAGTGTATATAATATCTAAGACATTCTAGCGATGTCCGTCCGTCTGTAGAAATAACGATGCAGTCCAAACCAAAAGAGCTAGACCCCTGAAATTGGGCAAGAATTGGGGCGTGGTTATAGAAACCACCAACTTCGCCGACCCCCCCCCCCCTTAACACTCTTACTTGTTTTTTTTAAGTTTAAATTTTTAAGTTTAAATTTTTTTAAACGGGATAACTAAATCCTTTTATTTTGATTTTTTATTTTGATCATTTTTTATTTTGATTAATTTTAGTTTAAGGATTAACAATTAATTTCACAAAAATCTAAAGAAATTTACATATAAAAAAAGTTTGTAAAAAGAAATTTAAACAGACTATTTCTGTAAAATAACAAAATAATGTGCAAAAAATCTGCACAAAAATATTTTAAAATGAAACAAACGAAATAAGTGAAATTACAGAGAAATTACTTAAAACATCGTTTCAGCAAAAAAATTTGCTAAAAGTTTGCTAAATCAAATTTCATTTGGATTTTTTGAAGAGTTTTTCTTTTGAGTGTAGACATGCTAGTAAATAACGAAAATTGGGGATCATCAATTACAAAAATCTATTTTTATATGATTTTTTTTTTTTCAAAAATAGAAGAAATTTCCAAAAAAAACATTTTTTTTTTTAACTTTTAATGCAAATTATTACTAAACTGGAGGTGCCCTTATCAAATATGGTTGTACAACTCTTTTCGAAAATAAATCTATTTTGATATTACACGGTTTTTATTTTAATTTAAGTTGGTATCCCTCACATCACAAAAGCGCGAATGTAAAAATTAAAAAGTATGTACTTGTACTTTTACATACGCTACAAACGTTACATACATTTGTTATGTTTGCTGCATATAAATGAATAAATAGATGAATGTATAAATGAATGTATGAAATGTAAAAAAAAAATGTTGGTATGAGTACTATATATAATGCATTTCACACTAAATGTACGTTTGTGAGTCTAAAACATGCTAAGTCTACAAAGCAAGTTTTGAGATAATAGCCTTCAAAGTTTATTGACGATATCTTGGGAACGATATGAGATAGAACCTTGAGACCAGGGTTGCAAAAGTTGGTACAATTGTACTTTTTTTGGTACAATTCAAAGCTAAAAAGTACAATGGTACACCAATGACTCATTTGGTACAATTTAAGAACTTTCTCAGCTGATGTTTTTTTATGGAATTTCCCCAGTTTATAATTTTCAAGAAGTAATCTTCTTGAACATTTTTTTCACAAATTGGGATTTAACTTTTAAAGAGGATGATTTTCATTTGTAAATATGTTGGCCAATGCCATATTTTTGAGGAATTGAGTTCAAATGATGTCTGAATTCAGATTTTGATACATTTTTTGGACAGCATCCGATCTTTTTCAATTGAGTGTGAACTACTCATATTTACTACAGCTTTTATACACTCTAAAAAACGCATGTAGGCTTACTATTATAAATTGGGAAAAGTTTTGTTGAATAACACGCATTATGTGTTAATATAAACACTAAATGCGTATAATAATTTCAAACCAATTAAACACAGCAAATTAAAAATATCATCCGTTAATTAAAATATTTTACATACAAATGTGTAAATAAAATTGTCGAACAATATACAAACACACATGTTAAATAACTAAAACGTCAGATAAAAGTATAATCTTTCGTAGCGTAGTGGTTAAGAAGTGTACTTTCAAATCGGAAGGTGGCGAGTTCGATGCTGGCTGGCACAGTGTTTTTTTTGTTATATTTTATTCACCCCTTTTTTATTTAATTTACACATTCAGAGTAAAATTACCCAATTTATAGTAGGAGTCCAGTTTCCTACTATAAATTGGGTAAATTTCAACAAATTTTGATTAGAGTGTAGAAATGAATTCAATTTCGAGGAAGTGTTCTTATCATACACAAAAAAAAATTATTGGCTAAATATTTTCAATTAAATCTATTGATTAACAAAATTTAAATGAATTAATCATTATTTTAATCCACATTTTTGTTATTTTATTTTATTGTCGAATTACAATTTTTCAATATACCAGATTTGTTTTGCTTTAATTTATTTGAGTACATTAATTGACTTTACTTTTTTACTTTTTCTTTTAGATAGCAAAAAATAATAATTTCTTCATAATTTTGTCATAAGCTGGTCCTCGACGATTCATTCGTTAAATCAATCATTATTTTTATAGACACAAATAAAAAAATTTTCAAATTTATGATCAACATTTTTTGGTATAACCATTTTCTTCTTCGGATGAGTTTCAGTAAAAACAATTTATTGAAATTGCATTTTTCGTGATTGAAATTAGTTTTCAATTATTTTTGTGTATGTGCGATTATAATTGGCAACAAATTATTTTATGTTTTTTAAAAAAATTACCACAGATTGACATTAAACTTCAAATGGGGGCTGATTTTAATTTTTTATGTTTGTATGGAAAGTGTCCGATATTTTTTGAGTAGTTCGCTTATGTCTCAATTTTTGTAAAAATGAGTAGAAATTTCGAGAAAGTATTCTCGAAATATATGCAATCATATTTTTTCAGCATTGGCAGGTAAAAATTCGGATTTGCGATCAAAAAAGTACAATTTTATGCGCTCGTTGGTACAATTTTCATTTTCTCATTTTGCAACCCTGCTTGAGACCATCTGTGTTCGAATCATAATTGTAATAAAATTTATTTAAAATTTTTCACGCGATAACTATGGGACTTATCTCGGATGCCAATTGTAGAAGATGTGATGAACCTAATACAGATGAAGCAGTTGAACATATTCTGTGAATATATTCTGTGTAAAGCAGAAATCGAGAATCTGAATGATATCGCGGCTACGGACCTTACGCAACTAAAACTGTTCGCAACATGGACTAACGCGTTTTATCCTCGTCGCTGAAGGAAATTGTGGTATCGCTATGGACCAGCCGGTCTATGCGAGGAGTCTGAACGTTAGGCTCCACCACCCCTAACCTATTTAAAAGTTTTAAATTTGTAGTAGATTAAAGTAATTTGCATTGATATTCTAAGTTCTGATACAATGTTTTAAAAAAAAGAAGGAGTCTGAACGTTAGGCTCCACCACCCCTAACCTAACCTATTTAAAATTTTTAAATTTATTTTATTTTTTTTTTTTGACCAACACTCAGGGGATGTCCCCTATAAATGGGGACATCCCCTGAGAGAGCAAATATGGGCACGATCCCGCCCATATTTGCTCTCCAGCAAATATGGGCGGGATCGTGCAAAATAAAAAAATCTTAACATTGTGAAGAGTATCTAAATATTCCAATTATGACGTTTTTGTAGTAAATGTGAAATATAATTGTTTATTTTTTCAAAAAATTAAAGTAAAAATTTAAAAATTTTTATAATTTAATTCCTGACGTTTTTTTTTTTTAAGTTTTTAAGTTGATTCCTTCAAACAATTTTTTTTAATATATTTTTAGAAATTTTTGTGTGGAATGCCATATGTTTGTTTTCCTCTTAAGTGTATCATCATGAGGGTCGTTTGTTTACCTTCTTTTTTATGCGCATTTTCATTATGTTGGGAAGGAAAAGGGTATTTTGTGCATTTTTGTAAATTTTGTATTTTTTTTTGCTAATTGCAGGTTGTTGTTAATGCACTTGTTCCACTTTTCATTTAGTTTTGATGTCTTGTTAACGTTTTTTTTTTTGTTTTTAATTTTTTTACAAAAGTTTGTTCTGTTGGTTTTAAATTGCATCTACACCTAGAAAAGTTTTACAGTAACTATTTACGGTTATTCAAAAAGTTTTTAGTTAAAGTTGTTTTAAACGTTTTATCGTTTGTTTTTCAATGAAAATAAAATATTGAACGATTTATACAGTTGTTGAAATAATAAACTACAAAAGTTACGGAAAAATATTTTTATCAGTTAAATTATTTGTGACTGATTATACCGTATAATTTTACAGAAATACAGTTTTTGTAGTTTGTTATTCAAAAAATTTTATTTTTACTTCACAAAATAAAAAATTGTAAACAGTTAAAATAACTGAAATATCGTTTGTTTTTACGGAATGTCTAGTCATTTATTAACGTTTAAAAATAACTGAAAAAGTATGTTGTTTCAACTGAAATATAAGTAGTCCGTTTTTTAAAAGGAAAAACGATTGTTTTAAACGTTTTTTCAGTTGAATTTACTTACAAAATATTTTGAGTGTATAGTCTATACAGTATTTACACACAAAAAAACCTTGTCAAATTACTAGAAAAGGTCTCGTAATCCCGTTTTACCAATATTTGACAGTTTTCCATGTTTTTTAACAAAAAATGTTCGATAAAAATTTAAATTTTTTTGTAATTTTACAAATTTTTTGACAAAAAAATATAGTAAATTCACGAGATTTCTTTTTAAGTTTTAATGCGCTAAAAAGTTGTCAATTTACCATTTTTTTGGTAAAAAATCTTGTAAAATTACGAAAAAGCACATAATTTTTACTAGGAATTCTCGCAAAATAGGAGGTAGCAAAAAATCTAGTAAAAAAACGAAACCTCCTTGTAAGTTTTATCGCGTCAAAAATTTGTAAATTTACAATTTTATTGGTAAAAAGCTTGCAAAATTACAAAGTTATTAATAAAAAGCTTGTAGAATTACAAGGAATTGTTATCAAATAGGAGGTAGCAAAAAAAAAGTTTTCTTGTCGTTTTACAAGGTTTTTTTTTGAGTGTACAATTGCTATTAAAGCAAATAAAAAAGTTAAATTCGACTTAAACGAATCCGACAATAACCTCCACAATGCCTTTTTTAAGTGATAGTTTTTTTTTTAGCAGAAAATTACTATCACTTAATTAGAAAATGGGCCGGTCCCCATTTTCAAATCCCCTGGAACCAATCTCAGTACATTGAACTTCTTCTGATTCATTTGTTTAACAAAAATACAAAAAACAAGTAAAAAAGTTAAATTCCGAATGTAGTGATAACCTCCGCAATTTCAAAAAGATTATTGCAAAAAACTTTATTTAAAAGGAAATTACTTTTGAAAAAAAATTAGTTTTTGAAAAAAAAAAATTCCGCGAAAAAAAATTTTGGTAAAAAAAATCCGCGATTTTTTTCTTTTTTTGTCAAAAAATATGTTCATACTTGTTTAAATACCATTTGGTGTTTAATTATGTTCACATATGTCAACCAGAAGCCGAATTAAAGCATTTTGTATTTTTAGGTTATGTTGAATGTACTGAAATTTTTGAGGTGTGCTTACATTTTCTTTCATAACTTTTGAACCGCTGAACCGATATCGCTCAAATGCAATACCAAACTTCTCGGGAGAACTTCCAATAAATATGTTAAGTTTCAGTCATCTCTGTGCAATATTTTGTCCGCGAGAGCATTTTCCACAGACAGACAGACAGACGGACAGACGGACATCGCTAGAATGTCTTAAAATCGATCGGGAATCATGAATATATATACTTTATGGGGTCCCAGATCGATATTTCGATGAGTAACAAACGGAATGACAAACTTATATATACCCTCTATCACTAAGTGGAGGGTATAAAAAAAACATGCAAAAAAATGGCGTTTTTTAGAGTTTTTTTTTTTAGTTCTTCAAGGGGAAACTTTTTTCCCCCCTGTGCCGATTTTGCCCAAATACGAACTTAACCTGCTAACGTTCAGAACACATATTCGTGCCAAACTTTAGATTTATTATTTTGGACTGCATCGTGTTATATACAGACATAATTTAATAGAATTTCTTAGAGTCTATAATGGATCAATTATGGGGTCCCTGACCAATATTTCGATGCGTTACACATAGAATGACAAAGTAAGTATACCCCCATACAGTAGTTGGAGGGTAAAAAATCTATTAAAATAAAAAAACTATTTCTTGAAAATTACAAAAATAACCTTAAAAAAATCTGCACAAAAATATTTTGAAATTCAGCAAACAGAATCAGTAAAATTACAAAAAAATTTCAGTAGTTTTCTTAAATTGAACGTAGTTTTACAGTTTTTTTTTGACAGATTTCTTTCTTTTGACGTAATTAAATAAGTTTTTTTTAAGAAACCTATTATTTTCAAAAAAAAAATATCGAAATTTAAAAAAAAAAAAAAATTATTGACTGCAGTAAATGATGTAGAAATATGTATTAAATAGGGGGTTCGGTTTATGTATCGCTCATATTTATTGTTGCTGAATCTTGTTATTTTAGTATTCTAAAGTAGTTTTTTTTTTGTTCAGTTTTACTTTTACTATGTACATTCAAACGATTTTTATTAGTTTTTCTGATTGTGAGTATGTCACGTTTTTTTGGTTTTTGCAGTTTGTTTTTGTTAAGCCTGGTTTGACCGTTTTGTTGTGACCTTGTTTCTATTGTTTGGCTTAAGTATTCATTTTAATGTTTAAGTAGTTTTGTTGCGGTTTTTAATTTTAATTTTTTTTTGCAAAATAATTGTGTTTAATGAATATAAATTTCCCATGATATTTAATTACCAACAATGATTTTAATTATGGTGCAGGCTTCAACAATTAGGAAGTTCTTAGATTTGCAGCTCTACAATTAGCAAACAAAATTTGTTAAATTTGTAGAAAGAGGGGAAATGTTGCGAAAAACTATAATTCTTAATTTGGCAGTGCCGAATTCAAAATATCTTCCATAACACGGTGATACAAAATCAAAATTTTCAAATTGGAATGGGATGAAACCAAACAGCCTTACTACAGAAAAATAAATTAAAAATCGAATTTTAATTTTATTTCCATACAAATTGTTTTTGTTTTTAAAATCGACTTTCAAAAAATGTATAGAACATTTGTGTGGTTATTCATAAAACCTAAAATATATTTAAAGTAGGTTTATTTGACAGATATTGCAGGAACAATTGTCAAATAAACCTACAATAAGTCTGTTATAAGTATTATGAATAAGAGCCTTGAAATTTAAAATAAAACTTTTGTTAAAATTGACTTTTTGTTTTTCTTTGGTACGGGCCAACGGCAAATAAAAGTTAAGCCCGAAATTACGTTTGCTATAACCGGTATGAATTTCGCTGCAATCGGTCCAGTACCTACTTCCTTAATAGCGAAATTATTCAGAATGAACCACTGTGCAACGTTGCGTATGATTGTTATTCATAGGCAATTACAATATTAAGCATACGACACTTATACAGTTTTCAAGCAATTATTATTATAATTATAACAAAAGTTCACCAACTTCAAATACGTGTAAAAAAATATAGCGCTGAACTAAAAAAGCTTTCAAGGTTTTGTTAAGGAATTTGTCAACTTTTATTTTGAATTTTTTGATTTACTGATTTTTTTTTTAAATTTTTTAGTTTGTATTTTGGAAAAGATTTATTTAGATTTATTTAGTAGATTAGATTCTAAAATATTTTTCGTATGGAAGAAGTCTCAGATTCTGTTACACTTTTTCGTATAGAGCAGCGGTTACCAACCTATGGTACGCGTACCACTAGGGGGTACGCGAAACTGTCCGCGGGGGTACGCCAAATTTTAGTAATTGGACATTCGTTTTAGATTAACCTTTCAATGCTGGTTCCGCATCTGGCTTCCAAAGTTTTCCATAACGTCAGGTTTTTAAGAAAGTTGAGGTCAAAGTTCACATAAAAGGTATTTTTTTTGCAATTTAGAGAGCATTTTTTGCAATATTTTTGGATGATATTTTGAGATCTGGCCATTTTTTTTGATTACCCTTTCGATGCTGATTCCGAATTTGGTTCCCAAATTTTTCTATGATGTCAGGTTTTTGAGAAAATTTATGTAAAAGTTCTTAAAAAAAGTGTTTTTGGACATTTTTGAGACGGCTCAGAATGTCCTTTCATTGTATATACGAGGGTGTTTCATTCGAAAAGTCACGGAATTATTTATCTGCCCTCGTCATCGACGTATACAGAGGGGGGGGGGGCCCAACAACAACAACAAAAAAATATTTTTTTTATATGTATTGGAAAACACAAATCTCAAGAAAAAAACAACAAAAATTTTTTTGTTGTTGTTGTTGGGCCCTGAAAAAACAGTCCTGCATACGTCGTTGGCCCTCGTACTAAAAAAAACATTTAAAAAAAAATTAAAAATAGTATATTTCCGTCCCTTGTGATGGGTTTTCGGAACTTTTTTTAAAAGTTTAAAAAACGTCCAAGGAGCGAACATTTTTCCAAAAAAATACAACTATTGTTTTGATCATTTATTTATTAAATTAATAAAAAAAATTAACTCTAATATGTATTTATATGTAAAGTTTTTTAACGAAAACAAAAAACTCGTTAGGGGGTACGCGGCTGATAAAATTTAAAATTAGGGGTACGCGAGCCAAAAAGGTTGGTAACCGCTGGTATAGAGGAAATTTTTAATTTTCAGCCATTTTCGCATAGAAAAAGCCTTAGGTTCAAAAACATTTTTGGTATACAAGTAAAACAGGTATCAGATTCTGTTATATTTTTTATACAAAAAAAATTTTAAGATATTTTTCGTACAGAAAAATTCTCATATTTTGAGACATTTTTTGTACAGAAAAATGCTCAAATTCTGAGACATTTGTCGTATAGAAAAATTCTCAGATTCTGAGATACTTTTCGTATGGAAAAGGTCTAAGAAATTTTTCGTATATAAAAGTCTAAGATTCTGAGACAGTTTTCGTATAGAAAAAGTCTGATTTGGTATAGAAGAAGTCGTTTTTTGTATTTAGACTCTGAATTAGACTCTGAAATATTTTTCGTATTGAAAAAGTCTCAGATTTTGAGACATTTTTCGTATAGAAAAATTCTCAGAGTCTTAGAAATTTTTCGTAAAAATAAGGGTATTAAATTTTGAAAATTTTTCGTGTAGAGAAGGTCTGAGATTCTGAGAAATTTTTTGTATACAAAAGGTATCAGATTCAGAGACATTTTTCGTATAGAAAATGTCTCAGATTCTCACTTTTTTCGTATAGAGAAGGTCTCAGATTCTGAGACATTTTTTGTATAGAAAATATCTTAGATACTGAGACATTTTAGTATAGAAAAATTCTCAGAAAAATGTCATATGAAAAAAGATTCAGATTCTGAGACATTTTTCCTGTAGCAAAAGTCTCAGAATCTGAGATTTGTTCTATTGAAAAAGTCTTAGATTCTGAGACATTTTTTCTATAGAAAAAGTCTCAAATTCTGAGACATTTTTCCTACAGATTCTGAGACATTTTTTCTATAGAAAAAGTCTCAGATTCTGAGACATTTTTCGTGTAGAAAAGGTCTCATATTCTGAGACATTTTTCCTATAGAAAAAGTCTCAGATTCTGAGACAGTTTTTCTATAGAAAAAGTCTCAGATTCTGAGACAGTTTTTCTATAGAAAAAGTCTCAGATTCTGAGACAGTTTTTCTATAGAAAAAGTCTCAGATTCTGAGACAGTTTTTCTATAGAAAAAGTCTCAGATTCTGAGACAGTTTTTCTATAGAAAAAGTCTCAGATTCTGAGACAGTTTTTCTATAGAAAAAGTCTCAGATTCTGAGACAGTTTTTCTATAGAAAAAGTCTCAGATTCTGAGACAGTTTTTCTATAGAAAAAGTCTCAGATTCTGAGACAGTTTTTCTATAGAAAAAGTCTCAGATTCTGAGACAGTTTTTCTATAGAAAAAGTCTCAGATTCTGAGACAGTTTTTCTATAGAAAAAGTCTCAGATTCTGAGACAGTTTTTCTATAGAAAAAGTCTCAGATTCTGAGACAGTTTTTCTATAGAAAAAGTCTCAGATTCTGAGACAGTTTTTCTATAGAAAAAGTCTCAGATTCTGAGACAGTTTTTCTATAGAAAAAGTCTCAGATTCTGAGACAGTTTTTCTATAGAAAAAGTCTCAGATTCTGAGACAGTTTTTCTATAGAAAAAGTCTCAGATTCTGAGACAGTTTTTCTATAGAAAAAGTCTCAGATTCTGAGACAGTTTTTCTATAGAAAAAGTCTCAGATTCTGAGACAGTTTTTCTATAGAAAAAGTCTCAGATTCTGAGACAGTTTTTCTATAGAAAAAGTCTCAGATTCTGAGACATTTTTTCTATAGAAAAAGTTTCAGATTCTGAGACATTTTTCCTATAGAAAAAGTTTCAGATTCTGAGACATTTTTCCTATAGAAAAAGTCTCAGATTCTGAAGCATTTTTCCTATAGAAAATGTCTCAGATTCTGAGACATTTTTCCTATAGAAAAATTCTCAGATTCTGATACATTTTTCGTAAAGAAAAATTTTTAGATTCTGATTCTAAGATATATTTCCTATAGATTCTAACAAGGAGTCTCCCTGGTGTCACCCTCCGATCTTCAAGAAACTTAGATATGTTGTTCACACGTATCGACTAAGTCTTGCAAACATGAACAACATAAATAAATATAAACAGAAAAATATTCTATAAAAATTTAATTAGTAAAGGAAATAATGACCTCGAGCTAGAATAAGCCTACTTAAAATATAATTTTTTATTGCGGTAAAAGATCTATTTGGATACATATTTTACTTATTTAGTGATTAAGCTTACCTTTAAAATTTCGGGAAATCTGCTATTTTTTTTTTTTTTGTATTCTGCAGAAATTCCGTTTAATAAATTCTCAACTTGTTTAACTTGTTGCCATTGATCTGAAAATAAAGAAAATGTTTTTTTAATTAGTTTAAGTGTTATGAAAACTTGGCATTATGACATTAAAAAGCTTTAAATATATGAAATTGCAATTTTAAAAATATGTTTAAGTTATTGTTTAAACAATTTGGTGCAATAACAATTAACTATGTAGTGTTAAATGTTTTACTAAAAGCCGCTCCCACAATTAAACATTGTACATAAAAAGAATAATAAAAACTAAGTAGTTCAGAGGTTCTCAAACGCTGGTAATACTCAAGACCTAAATATGAGAAATCTGCTGATTTTAGCAGAAAAATTAGTTTTTATTACTTAACTTTTAAGTATATAATACTGACGAGTTTTTAAAATTACAATTAATTCAAGTCGTATTATTTTTTTTAGTAATTGTAGATTGTATTATAAACATTTAATGAATTGTTAATTACTTTTTACAACAAAAAATATATTAACTGATTCACATGTCTTAATACGAAAAAGATTACAACCAATTACACAAAAATATGATTCATTTGAGATTAATACACAGGGAAACCAAAAATATGCTTTAAAACCCAATTTTATACGTTTAAAATATGCAGCACGAAACGGAAACACTAACTAAAAAAAGTACCTCACGACTTTTTAGCGAAATATTTTTTTGTTGTTTTCACTTATATGAAAAATATTTTATGCTCTTCTATCAAAATATGAAATTTTTAGTAAAATATACTAACAAAACTTCAAAATATGACCCAAAAATATTATTTTATTCCAAAATATGCACTAAAGACTAAAATATGCAAAAATATGCTATTAAGTTCAATATATGCAAAAATATGCTATAAAAAATCGATGACAGATTTCATTAATTCACCTTAAACTGAAGAATTCCATACCTATTTATCAATAAAATTCATTAGAAAAAACATGAAATTGCATATTTTTGGTTTCCCGGGAAATTTATTACGCAAATAACAACACTTTTTGAAGGGATTTAATTTTATTTTAAAACTTTTAATAAATTGTTGTAACAAATTAAAAGAAACTTGAAACCAAAACATACTTTACATAAATAAGGGGTTTTTTGTTTTTCTTTTATTAAATCTATGTTGTTTCACCTTAAAAGTATGTGTGTTGTATTGCCAACAACTTGGGGGCTTATAAACCATAAACAGTACCCAGCAAAACTTACCTTACCATATAAGGTATAAAATAAGGTATAAGATCTCTTATTTTATACATTGCAGCATTGATGATTTTAACAGGCGATGAGACTAAAAGTAATGCATATACATTATCACAAAGAATACCAGTAAGGTATAAAATAAGTCATAAATTTATAACAAAGAATACGAGTAAGGTGTAAAATATATGATATTTTATAGGTTACGAGTAAGGTATATAATATAGCATACCAGAACGTAATATATAAGGTGTTACGAGTAGTGAAAAAGTAATTTTGTATTAAATTTACTCACGTGATTGTAAGCGAGATAAAATATACTCCTGGGTGAGTGTGTGTCATTAACAAATTTCTGTCGTGAATCCATCTCTGGTTTAAACTTATGCATTTTTTTATAAAATATTTATTTTTTATGTTATTGTAATGCATTATGTATTCAATTATAAATAATGCATTATTTCAAACTTTGAAATAATACATAATGTAACCAAATATAAGTCATCCATGATTTAATGTTTAGAAATAATAAATATGAAATACATTTTTTCCAATAATCATGCATTGCGTAGCTAATTATTAGAAATGTATTATTTTTCACTTTAAAATAATACGTTGTGGAACAAATGTTTGGTAAGACATCATAAAATAATGCTACAAATAAGATATATACATTACCTGGTAATGTGATATATAATCACCACCCATTACCAAAGTTTTGCTGGGTAGTTATAATACCTAAACTAAACTAAAAAGTTTATGATTGTATTTCATTTTAAGAATTTGGTCAATGGTATGTGGTTTTTTTCGAGCATACATTTTAAAGTAGATTAATTTAACAACAAATTAAATTAAAAGTTCTTAATTGTTTATGGTTTAAACATGGTAATCAGGGCAAGGAAGTTCGGGGCCTAGAGCGGAAAATATGCAAAAAACTATGAAAGCAAAAAATATGCACTTTTAATTAAATATGCATTTTTAGTAAAATTATGCAATTTTTGATTCGTCAAGACATTAACTTAATCCTGTTCTCGTGAACTCCTTGCCCTGATGATAATAGAACTTGATTTAAAACTACTACAAATAAAAACAAGTAAGAAAATTATAGTCGGTCAATACCATGGACTGATTAGATCTATATTTTGTCAAATCTTTAATAAGTGTAAAAAGCACTCACAAATAAAATTTGAGTGGAATAGGCTTCTTTTTGTTGACAATAAACCGCTTCAACTGAATATCGGGAAAATTTTCACATGGGACCTAAGTCCAAAAATGGTCCGCTGATAATCAGATTTGAAAAGGTTATTAAAGTACGCGTTTAACATACACAAACAGAATTTTAATTAAATATTTTCTATTTTCATGAAATTTGAGAGATTTATGTGAAAATCGGGAAGGTGGGTTGTATGGGGGCTACAAGAAGAACTGGTCCGATTTCTTTAAAATTCGGAATGGTGATTTGTGTGGATGAAACATGATTACCTGCCAAATTTGGAAAAGATACCGATAAAATGCGGTTATTAGAGTCATTTGAGCCAAAACTAAAGAGGAGAGGCCTCGTCCTTGGGCCAAAAGAGGCATAAGTTTCAAATTTGAAGTCAATTGATTAAGAATTGCGACCTGTATCGTGTTTACACCGTTTACATGGACAGACGGACGGACGGACATCGCTAAATCGACTCAAAAAGTGATTCTAAGTCGATCGGTATACTTCAAAGTGGGTCTAGGACCAATATTTCGGGTAGTTACAAACATCAGCACAAACTCATTATACCTGTACCACAGTGTGGTGTAGGGTATAATTATTTTAAGAAAATTAAAATATAAACTCTAAAAATATTTCATTTGTTGATCAATTACACAGCCCCACAATAAAAGAAAGGTTCTGACCCTGAAACTAGAACCACTTTTGTATTTTGTATTTTGACCATTTTAATACGATCCGCCATCAGAATTGAATTCTATCGCTGAATTTTCCTGTAATTTACAAGGAAATCCGCAAATTAAACCTGCCTTATATTTTTTTTTGTAAATTTGACTAACAAGGGATGCATCTCAACCCTTATGAACCGATTTGCATAAAAGTTAAAATATATATATTTTTCAGATATTTTTCAGAACATTTTTTAAATATATTTCTAAGTCGATTTTTCCAAGTTCAAACATTAAAAATTAAAAAAAAGGTTCAATAGTTTTTATTCAGTGAAGAAATCCACATTTTTTGATGTCCAATTCTTTTGACCACCAATTTTTGTAAACAAAGAAAATATGTTATTGTTTATTAATTTCAGAACACCTAAGTATATATGTAGTAATGAAATATTAAAATAATTAAAATTTTTCCTTGTTTACAAAAAATTGGTGGTCAAAAGAATTGGAGGTCAAAAAATGTGTATTTCTTCTACTTAAAAAGTTTCGTTGTTTGTGTGGATTGATGGAAAAATTATTTGATTACTGAATAAAAGCTACCCAGCAAAACTTAGATTACCAAATAAGGTATAAAATAAGGTATAGGATCTCTTATTTTATGCATTGCAGCATTGATGATTTTAACAGGCGATGAGACTCAAAGTAATGCATCCACATTATCACAAAGAATACCAGTAAGGTATAAAATAAGTCATAAATTTATAACGAAGAATACGAGTAAGGTGTAAAATATATGATATTTTATAGGTTACGAGAAATGAAATAATATGGCATACCAGAAGATAATATATAAGGTGTTACGAGTAGCGAAAAAGTAATTTTGTATTAAATTTACTCACGTGATTGTAAGTGAGTGTAAGTAGATAAAATATGCTCGTGAGTGTGTGTCGTTAGAAATTTCCTGTCGTGAGCCCATCTCTAGTTTAAACTTATGCATTTTTTTATAAAATAATTACTTTTTTATGTTATTGTAATGCATTATGCATCCAATTACACAGTGATACAAAATCGAACTTTCGGAATGGGATGAAACCAAAAGCAAATGAAAGCTGACGTTTTCCATAACAAAACCCTCAAGGCCTTTTTTTTAGGTCAGAGCTAGATTTTATTTTACACGCATTTAAAGTTGGTGATTTTAAGGCATTTAAAGTTTTTGTGTACTAAACGTGTCCAACTTTAAAGACCCCTGGTGGTGCCCTTATTGGACATGTAGGGTCCAGTTTCCAAACTTAAGCTCAAAATTACTTCAGCTATGACCGGTATGAATTTTGCTGCAATCGGTCCAGTACCTATTTACTAGAGTTGTCAACCGATTAGGAATAATTCGATTAATCGATCAAACAAAACCAAACTCTTGTTCGATTAATTTAAAAATGATGATTTTCGAATAACGAATAAATCGATTAATTTATGTCAATTAATCGAACAAAATTTTTTTTTATACCCTCCAACTACAGTATCGAAATATCGGCCTAGAACAACATAAAGTAAATATATTGGTCGATTCTAGTTATGTCCGTTTGTCCGTCTGTGGAGAGCATGATACAGTCCAAAATAAAGAGCTATACTCCTGAAGTTAGGCACGTTTATGTCTTCTGGTCATAGGCTGGTGAAGTTCCGAGACCAAATCGGACGAGTGGAAAAATGTCCCCCTTAAACAACTAAAACACCATCAGAAAAACAATTTTGTTTTTCAGTTCATTGACCTACATTTGGACCAAGATGATTAAGAAATGATATTTTTCGGCCCGCCAACTTTTAAGGGCGTGATTATTGAAAATAATACACAATTATTACAAAAGTGTGTTTTTAGGCGTAAATATCATAATAAATGAATTTGTAAACATTTACGTGAAGAGGGAGAAGGTGTCTTCCAACGTCCCCCGCCAAATGCCCCCAACTTAAAAAACTTTAAACTCAATAAAAATATTTTTTATAGCCATTTTTTTTATTCGTTATTCTCATCGATTAATCGAATAATTTTTTAGATTTAATCGTTTGATCGAACGAACAAAAACAATTATTTGAATTATTCGAACAAAGTTAAAAGTCGAATAATTGACAACTCTACTATTTACTGAATAGCCAAATTAAAATAAACCATGTACACCGTTGCGTATGATTGTTATTTAAAGGCAATTATTAATATAAATCACTGGACACCGTTGCGTATGATTGTTATTTAAAGGCAATTACAATATTAATCATTCGCCACTAATACAGTTTTCAAGCATTTATTATTGTACACTCAAAAAAATACGTTAGTAGATTTACTAATTTTTTTTTGCTAACGCTAGTTAGCTAACTTTTAGCAAATTTTTAGTTGAGATTAGCATGTTAGCAAAAAATTCTTGTAAACTTCATTTAGCACATTAGCAATTTTAAACAAACTTTGAACTAATTTCTTTTGCTAAATTTGAAATTGAGTTGACAACATTTTTACAAGATTTTTTGCTAATATTAGCAAAATAAATGGTATTTTTTTTTTTATTTTCAGAAAACTTAAAATGGCGCTATCTCGGAAACTAAGCCAGATAGAGCAAAATGGTTCTTAGAATCTCCATAATATCGCCGGTCCTCTTCACATGTGTGGACCCTAATGGGCCCTAACTTTGGATCCAAAAAAGTTAGCATTCCCGAAAATTTTAAAATGCTCATATCTCGGTAAATATTGCCGACACAACAAAAAGTCCAAAAGCATTTTTGTAGCTCTGAACACGTCAAAAGCTCTCCGAGTAATATTTTTGAAGTTATCGAGTTTTTTAATTCTCAAGACCCCAGTGGTCCCCTAAAATCACGTATCTCAAAAACTAAGCAAGGTAGAGCAAAACGGACACAAATTTTGGATCAAAAACTATGACGATTTTAAAGGAACCCAACTAGGTCTAGGCCCATCGGGGTCTGGACCTATCGGTTCCGAACCTAATGGGGTCCTCAGATGTGTATGAACTAAGTTAAAAAAAAAAAAAAATTTAGTTAACTAATTATTGGCAAAACATTTTTGCTAACTTTAGCAAAAAAATTGTGGGTTCAAAATCAGCAAATTTTCTTGTAGGTTTACAAGCTTTTTTTGCTAACATTACAGTTTTTTTTTTTTGAGTGTAATTATAATAAAAGTGCACTAACTTCAAATGCGTGTAAAACAAAATCTAGCTCTGAACTAGAAAAAAGCCTTGAGGGGTTTGTTATGGAATATGTCAACTTTCATTTGCTTTTGGTTTCATCCCATTCCGATTTTGGGTGTTGCACTGTGTTATAAATAATGCATTATTTTAAACTTTCAAATAATACATAATGTAACCAAATATAAGTCATCCATGATTTAATGCTTAGAAATAATAAATATGAAATACATTTTTTCCAATAATCATGCATTAAGTAGCAAATTATTACACTCAAAATAATTCTACAGTAAAAGGTTTAGTAAGTGATATTGTACCAAAATCTACTAATTGGTTACTAATTTTAGTATCTTCAAAGTACTAACATTAGTAATTTTTACTGGTTTTGGCTAATATTAGTTAAAAATTTTAGTATTGGTTACCAATTTCTGCACTAGGTCCTTTTGGACTAAAATTAGTTAAATTTTTAGTATTGAATACCCACGTTTTTTTTTTGGTGTAGTAATGCATTATTTTTTACTTTAAAATAATACGTTGTGGAACAAATGTTTGGTAAGACATCCTAAAATAATGCTACAAATAAGGTATATACATTACCTGGTAATCACTACCCATTACAAAAGTTTTGCTGGGTATAAGACCATTTTTTAAATTTTTAATGTTTGAACCTGGAAAAATTCGACTTGGAAATATTTTTAAAAAATGTTCTAAAAAATGACTACAAATATTTTAATTTTCCAGATCGACCCTCCTAGCACATTTATTATTTACTGAATCTGGACGCTTTTAACATTAAATTAAAGCTTTACAAATATTAAAACAATTAAATTTTTTCTTTGTTTACAAAAATGAATCGTAAAAAAAAATTCGTTGTTTGTGGATTCATGGAAAAATTATTTGATTACTGAATAAAAACTATAGGACCATTTTTAAAATTTTTAATGTTTGAACTTGTAAAAATTCGACTTGGAAATATTTTTAAAAAATTTTCTAAAAAATTTTCAAACTACAGATCAATTCGCTTAAAATATTTTTTTTTCTCTGTGTATACCTAAATTATGTAGAAAGTATTTTTTTTTATTTCATTTTTTATTATTGAATATTTTATGAAATGAAATTAATAGAAGAAGGGATGGTAAATGAAATGGCATGTGTCTATTGATAATATTTTTAACTTTTGTTAGAATCTTTTCTTTTTATTAATAAATCTAAATGCTACTTCATGCTAACTATTAAAACTATTTTATACTCGGGTTAACCTTGAAAAAAAACAAGAGAATTTTATGTCTAAAAATTCACATACATATGATGATGAGATTCTTTATTCGAAACTGGTTAGATAAGTAGAAGAAGTAGCGTTTAGAAGTACTTATTACAAATATATTTTTCTATAAATAATAAGGTAATCACACTCTCGCTTAATCACAACTTTTTTTTCGTTGTGAGACACCTTCTCGGGATATATGTTTACAAATTCGTTTATTACGCTTTTACTACTTAAAAAATATAATTTTATCATTATCTAATTATACCCTACACTCAAAAAAAAAAACTGTAATGTTAGCAAAAAAAGGTTGTAAACCTACTGGAAAATTTGCTGATTTTGAACTCACAATTTTTTTGCTAAAGTTAGCAAAAATGTTTTGCCAATAATTAGTTAACTAATTTTTTTTTTTTGAACTTAGTTCATACACATCTGAGGACCCCATTGGGTTCGGACCCGATAGGTCCAGACCCCGATGGGCCTAGACCTAGTTGGGTTCCTTAAAAATCTCATAGTTGTTGATCCAAAATTTGTGTCCGTTTCGCTCTACCTTGCTTAGTTTTTGAGATACGTGATTATAGGGGACCACTGGGGTCTTGAGAATTAAACAAATTCGATAAAATATTACTCGGAGAGCTTTTGACTAATTTGCGGTCTTGTTCTACGTGTTGAGAGCTACAAAAATGCTTTTGGACTTTTTGTTGTGTCGGCAATATTTACCGAGATATGAGCATTTTACAATTTTCGGGAATGCTAACTTTTTTGGATCCAAGGTTAGGGCCCATTAGGGTCCACACATGTGAAGAGGACCGGCGAGAGCCCGAGAACCAAAAATGGCCTCCATTTTGCTCTATCTGGCTTAGTTTCTGAGATAGCGCCATTTTAAGTTTTCTGAAAATAAAAAAAAAATTACCATTTATTTTGCTAATACAGTAGAATCTCACAAATTAGAACTCTCACAAATTAGAACTGTCCAGAAATTAGAACCGGCTATTTTAATGTATTGGACGCTCTGAAATTAGAACCTGTGGTTCTAATTTCTGGAAGTTTTTTTTTTATTTTCACTACAAAATGTTTTTTTTGTAGTTTTTTTTAAGCTAAATAGGGGAAAAACCGAATTATTATTAGTTAACGCTCTAAAATTAGAACCAGTGGTTCTAATTTCTGGACTTTTTATTTTGTTTTTTTTTTCACAATTCTATAAGCGTAAGAGAAACCGAAAAATGGAATAAAGATGGGTTTAATGACGGATCAGATAGCAGTGACGATGATATAATCGATGTAACGCCTGTTATTTCTCATTTCAAAGCGCCTAAAAGCGTTTTTCTACGAATTTAATGTGTTAAATTAATTAAATATTAACAAATAAAAATTGTTTTGTGTTAAAATAAAGCAGTCGTAACTGCTTTTATTGTTACTTTGTCATTTTCTTTGAAAAAAAAATGTCCAGAAATTAGAACTTTTCAGAAATTAGAACTACCCGAGGAACAAAGTGGTTCTAATTTTCGAGATTCTACTGTATTAGCAGAAAAGCTTGTAAAAATTTGGTCAACTCAATTTTAAGTCTAGCAAAAAAAATTAGTTCAAATTTTGTTTAAAATTGCTAATGTGCTAAATGAAGTTTACAAGATATTTTTGCTAACATGCTAATCTCAACTAAAAATTTGCTAAAAGTTAGCTAACCAGCATTAGCAAAAAAAATTTGTAAATCTACTAACGTATTATTTTGAGTGTACACCACACTGTGGTACAGGGTATAATGAGTTTGTGCTGATGTTTGTAACTACCCGAAATATTGGTCCTAGACCCTTTTAGTATACCGATCGACTTAGAATCACTTTTTGAGTCGATTTAGCGATGTCCGTCCGTCTGTCCATGTAAACGGTGTAAATACGATACAGGTCGCAATTTTTAATCAATTGATTTGAAACTTTATACTTATGCCTCTTTTGGCCCAAGGACGAAGCCTATTGAAATTGAAAAAAAAACCGGTCCATATTTAGACCTAGCCCCCATACAAAGGTCCTCTTTAGTTTGGCTCAAATGACTCTAATAGCCGCATTTTAATAGGTATCTTTTCCAAATTTGGCAGGTAATCATGTTTCATCCACACACATCACCATTCCGAATTTTAAAGAAATCGGACCACTTCTTCTTGTAGCCCCCATACAAACCACCTTCCCGAATTTCACATAAATCTCTCAAATTTCATGAAAATAGAAAATATTTAATTAAAATTCTGTTTGTGTATGTTAAACGCGTACTTTAATAACCTTATCAAATCTGATTATCATCGAACCATTTTTGGACTTAGGTCCCATGTGAAAATTTCGCCCGATATTCAGTTGAAGCGGTTTATTGTCAACAAAAAGAAGCCTATTCCACTCAAATTTGATTTGTGAGTGCTTTTTACACTTATTAAAGAGTTGGCAAAATATAGATCTAATCGATCCATGTTTGAACTTGGGGCCCATTTTCCTGGAAACTCTGGTGTATTATATAGTCGGTCTTGACCGACTATAATTTTCTTACTTGTTTTTTATTAAAAAAACAAAAATGACCGGTTAGAGGGTTAATTTATTCCAACACTTTGAATGACATGACCAGGGAAACCAAAAATATGCAGTATCATGTTTTTTCCTGTGCATTTTATTGATAAATGGGAAAGGTATTTATCCGTTTCAGAAGTTTTTACACTCAAAATAATTACTCTGTTAAATACTCTGTAAAATGATTGTAATCTCAATTCGACAGATATTTGACAAAGTTATCTGTCGAAATACAGATTTTAAGAAAATACTTTGTATTTTCTTGTGACCGAAAAACAAAATTTTATCTGTAATTTTACTTTTTATTTTGTAATCTCTATTTAACAGATAATAAACAGAGTTTTTTGTTAAAATACGGATTGTAGAAAAATACTTTGTTTTTTTTTGTAACCAAAATACTAAATTTCATTTGTAATTTTACTTATTGCTCTCTAATACAGTTTTCAAATAAAAATCACTTAAAAAACTTCCAAAGATGACCCCTCTTTAAAAAGTGTCTTAAATTGCAATAAAAACTTGTAAATTTTACGAGGATGACGTGTAAAATTAGAGTAACTCCTTAACAAATTGTAATATTTACAAAAATAAAAAACTAAATTTACAATTTGGATGCATTAAAGCGGGCAAATTTAACAAAATTTTAATTTTAAATAATTTAATTTTTATAATTTTAATTAATGTTTTTGATGCAGAGAAGTTTTACTCATAAAATGGATTTAACTAAAACTTTGTAAATTTACAGAGTTTTTTTTGTAAAATTTCGAACTCATAAAATGCATTTAACTAAAACTTTGGAAATTAACAGAATTTTGTTGGTAAAATTCTTTTCGGTTTTATCAAAATTTTACAGATAATTCGGTATATTTACAGTATTTTTTTATCGAAATCATTTTACAGAGTTTTCTTCGTAAAATAACAAAAAATCTTGCTGGTTGGAAATCTATGGTATTTTCTGCTGGCTCAGCAGAGTATCTCTGTAATTTAACAGAGTGATTATTTTGAGTGTAAGAAATCTGGCATCGATTTGTTAGAGCATATTTTTGCCTTAAGATAATATTTTTGCATATTTTAGGTTTAAGAGCATATTTTAGCATAAGAGCATATTTTTAGAGCATATTTTCAATTTTTAGGCCTCTGTTCTGTCTTTCACAACTTTTCAATTCACATGAAAATTTCCGAATCACATGAAATCAAGTTAAGTGTTTTGTTGATCATGTTTTCATTCGAAGTTAAAATCGAATAATTAAAATTTAAAAAATTATAAGGAAAATAGTGCATTCGTTTTACTTTCACCAAATTTTATTTATGTGAAACAAAACGAAAAAGAAATTCGGATGTGAAATCTAGAACACCAAAAAAAATCGGAAATTTTCATTTTCACATTTTTTATGTGAATTACTTTTTTTAGAACAGCGGCCTTAGAGCATTTTTCCACTTTTTAGAGCATATTTTTACATTTTTAGAGCATTTTTTTTTTAAGTTTTAGAGCATACTTTTCCAATTTTTTTTTATGACAACATGTATTTTTAAATTTTTTTATCCAACAAGAATGTTTTTTTTTTCAACAATTACGGAATTGAGACGATTGATTCCCATTTGGTCTGTTCTTGCTTCATATCGGTATATGAAACTATGTTTTCTTTAGATTCAGCAACTTGGCAGAAAACATTAAGGAAAATATTTTTGTAGAACATATTTAACCCTCTTACTATCGCACATAGCGGTATTTGGAAGGTCTATTCTCTAACAAATTGTAAAAAACACAACAAAAAAGGGGACATAATTTTTTTTAAGAGCATATTTTTATTGTTTTTAGAGCATATTTTCCGTTTTTAAGGGCATTTTTTAAGCGCATAAAACGTGTTTTTTAGAGCATATTTTTGGTTTCCCTGGACATGACACTCTGTGAGTATCCCTTATTATATACAATTCTATGCTTTCTTTTTCTACCACTTCTATATTACCGTAAAACTGCTTAACCAGTGTCCATCACATGCTTTTAAATTAAAAAGTGAAAATTTATATTTTTTGGCATTTATGTAGAACTATGTAGAATATCGAGGGCCTATATTCAAAACCCTCTATCTTCCATTTTCACGAAAATGACTTTTTGATGGCAAAATATTCAGTAAAACGACCCTCATCTATGGTGTAAAATTAAGAACAAAAATATTTTTTTTTTTGCTATTTTATTTGCATTTTTGGTTTTCTCTATCTCTTATACAAATAATTTTTCTGAATGCAAAACCCTCTATCTTTTCAAATAATTAATTTATAAATATTTTTTTTTAATAATTTCATCATGCATTACATGTTTTCATACTAATTTTTGCATGCTGAACATGAATTTGTCAAAAAAATTCCAAAATCACGATTTTGGTCCAGAGAAGCTAATTTTTTTCTCAAAATTTTTGTTTGACTTTTTTGAAAAATATCGCTCAAATTTTGGATGTCTTGTGTACATTATGAAACAAAAATTTTAATCTTAAAAATCGGGATGCTGATCAGCATCTGTGGACCAAAATCGCGTTTTTAATTTTTAATTTTTTTTACATAACATACTCAACAGTTTGTCATCTTTTAAGATCTAGTTGGTAAAAAAAATATTTTTTGTCTCAAAAATCAGCACCTGTGGACCAAAACCGCGATTTCGGAATTCTTTATAAGCCGTTATCATTAATAATCACGTTAAAAATTTACCGGTGTCATAAATGAAATCATAATAATTCATTTTTATTAAAATACAAAACCCTCTATCTGATCATTTTCATTCATGAACTTAATGTTTTTGAGAAACAAAACCCTCTATTTTTCATAATATCCCCAATAGTGCAAAATTTAAAAAACTAATTTTATGTGAGATTCAGTAGTTGATTTAAAAAAATATTGTAGAATATCGAATTTTAATTACTCTAACAATACGCGAAATAAACAGTTTTTTGGCTCTCCTGAAAAGTTGTATTTTTTAAGATAGAGGGTTTTGAATATAGGCCCTCGATATGTAGCATTACGATGTTTTTATTTTTGGATTTTTTTTTTTTGTAAAACGCCACTCCCTTAGAGCATGAAATTATAACGTGTATAAAGTCAACATAAATATATTTAAAATTCTTATTTTTTGCGGTTATTAAATGTAGATTTTTGTTTTTAATTTTCTAAAAAGCTTTAGGCTGTTAAAAATTCTGTAAACAAAAATATTTATCCCATTAACACTGAACTTGAAATTAGAGAAATAAATAAAATAGATAAAAAATAATATTTTTATGATATCGTGACTAATAAATTATTAACAATGGTTACTTACAGCATTTTAACTGTTAACCCAGACCTATTTAACCTTAAATATTTTGATTACCCAGGCAGAAAAATACGAACGGGAGAGCGCTGGCAAAGTACCTTTTATGGTCGCTTGTGTGCTGGGAAAGCATCACAGTTTAGTACTCTCCCAGCGTCCAAAATGATAACCACGGTAAACGGTATGCCGTTGCTATTTTAAAGCGCTTTGAAAGCGCTTTAAAAACAAAAAAATATGGTATTATAGCACTTTTAGAACAAAAATATTGGACGTATCTAAATTGTATACATAAGTCCATAAGACACAACTTTTTTTGGTGTTTATTTGCAGGGTTTACAATTAGCATACACAAAAAATTTTTTAAACAATCTAATACTACAAATATTTCACGCCTTCAATATTTTTCTTTATTGCTAATTTAGAAATTAGAATGCTAAAGCAATTTTGTTAAATTGCTAATTTATAAATTCAAACTTGAACATATTTTCAAAATGAATATATTCAAATTTTAAAATTTCTGAAGAAAATATTTTAGCAAATTAAAAAATTTGAAAATGAAAAAAAAAACTGGTGACAGCAAATTTGAAAATTTTAAAATTAAAAAAAAAAACTGGCCACAGCAAATTTAAAAATTTTAAAATTGCAATTTTAGCAAATTTCAAAACATTTAAAATGCTAAAATTGTAAATTTCAAATTCCGAAAATTGCAATTTGGTAAATATGAAAATATTTAACATGCTTGTTTAGAAAACTTAAAAACTGAATATATTACAATTTGAAAACAATACAAATTGAATACACATACATACGTATGTGTGTATGGAAAAAAAAATGATGAACGATATTTATTAAACGAATACATAAATATTAAAAGATAAAAATGTTACACGGTTTTTGTGCAGACTTCTAGAATACATTTTCTAAAGTATTTTTGCCTCCTAAACATAAATCTGTCATCAGAAAAAGTTGTATCGCCTTCTCGACACATAGGCATTTTAGTTTTTTGTGGACCAATACCTCAAAGCCAACAATTCTTTTAGTATTGGAAAAATGTATGTTAGAAATTGGCATGAGTTTAAAACTTTTAAAAAATGTTAAAATTACTTAAAAATATTTACTTTTAAATGCCGAGTGACGCCTTTTGAATTTCTATATGGCTTATCCAATATGGCGCCCAATTTTTTAAAAATATTACAGATTCGCTTAAAACGTTTTATATATGGGTTCTTGGGGTCGCTTAAGAAGAACCTTCAGTTGGATTTTTAAAATTCAATATGGCGGACTCAACATGGAGACCAATATTTTTAAAAAATAAACCGATTTGCTTGATACTTTATATGCTAGTGGTTTTGGGGTCGCTTAAGAAGAATCTGAAGTTAGATTTTCTAAGTTAAAGATGGTGGATCCAACATGGCGATAAATGATCCGACCCAATGGCGAATACAGGGGGGCCGGGGGCCCGGGCCCCCCCGAAATGATTTCACAAATTTCAGGATTTGGTATCAAATAACAAGTACAATATTAAAAAACTTCTTAAAAAAATCGAAAAACATTTAGGAATCTAAAATTTTTTAAAGAAATATGTTTTGAAACCAAAAAAATTTTCTGTTAAAAAAATCTCAAAATTTGAAAATTTTTTCTTAGAATTTCAAACTTTTCAACTTAAGATACTAATGAAAAAATATCTTACAACCTAAAGTTTTATGTACACAAAAAATGAACCTAATTGTAAGTAAAATGTAGTCAAATCTTAAAATGCGACTTTGTCTTTGAGAAAAATGCCTCAGAACGAGACTATTTCTTAAAAAAAAAATGTCTCAGAATCTTACACTCTTCTAAAAAAAATGTCTCAGAATCTAAAACTTTCTATAAGAAAAATGTCTGAGAATCTAAGACTTTTTTTTATAGGAATAAAGTCTTAAAATATTAGCCTTTTCTCAGAATCTAAGACTTTTTCTATAGGAAAAATGTCTCAGAATCTGAGACTATTTCTATAAAAAATTCTCAGAATCTGAGGCTTTTCTACATGAAAAATGTTTCAGAATCTGAGAACTTTCTATAGGAATAATGTCTCTGAATCTGAAAAATGTCTCAAAATCTGAGATTTTTTCTATAAAAAAATCTAAGAATCTGAGGCTTTTCTATATGAAAAATGTTTTAAAAAAATGTTTCAGAGACACAAGCTGGGACTTTTTGTGTAGAAAAACGCTAAAAATCTGAGGCTTTTCTATTGCAAAAATATCTTTTTTTGTGGGAAAAATAATTCAGAATCTGAGACTTTCTCTTTATGAAAAATGTCTCAGAATCTGAGTCTTTTTCTATATTAAAAATGTTTCAGAATCTGACAATTACCTATTGGCAAAATGTCTGAGAATCTGAGACTTGTTCTATAAGAAAATGTCTAAGAATTTGAAACTTTGTCTATAGGAAAAGTTTTTAAGCATCTGAGACTTTTTCGAAAAATGTCTCAGAATCTAAGAAATTTTCTGTAGAAAAAATGTTTGAGAATCTGAGACATTTTCTATAGGAAAAATGTCGAAGAATCTGAGACTTTTTTATAAGAATCTGAGACTTTCTATAGGAAAATTATCTCAGAATTAGAAACTTTTTCTATAGGAAAAATGTCTAAGAATCTTAGACTTTTTCTATAGGAAAATTTTCTCAGAATCCGAGACTTTTTGTATACTGTTTTCTTTTTAAAAAGGTCTCAGAATCTGAATAATTTTTCTTAAAGAAAAGGCAAAGATTTTCTCAGAATCTAAAACTTTTTGTGTAGAATGTTTCAGAATCTAAGAAAATGTGCTAGACTAGAAATATCTCAGATTCGGAAAAATGTCTTACGATCGGAGTCTTTTCTTTTAGAAAAGTATTTTATGAATATATTTATAGAATCATTTTCTAAAGTGACTTTTTCCCGAGAAACGTTTTTCATTGGAAATATGATTTAGAGTCTTTTACTTTTTCTATAACAAAAACTGTCTTAACTGGAAATTGTAATTGAATCTTAGACTTTTCTTTGAAAAAAAAAATCAGATTCTGATAATCTTCATTGGAAAAATGTATCAGCATCTGATACAATTCACACATTAAAAAAAGATTTAAGTCTCTCAAAAAATTTTAAAATATTAAAAAATTTTAATTTTTTCCCCAACAGTTTTAAACTTACAAAAAAAAATTAAGAATCTGATTGTGTTACATTCAGTCATAGAGTAAAGAAAGGCACAGAGGTACGATTAGTGAAAACTTCGTGGAACCCAAATAGAGAACTACGATTATCTAAAGGCGGGCTCTTTTATATAATAGAATAGATAAATTGTTTTGTTTTCTTTTCATTTTCCTTTTAAATGCATTCGTTTTTTTTTTTCTTTATTTCCTTTTGAAATGTATTTAGGGTTTCACTTTTTTCTTCGATTTCCTTTTGAAAGGTATTTGGGGTTTCACTTTTTTCAATTTCTTTTTGTAAGTATTCTGGGTTCTAGCCCGAGATAATCGGAGTTCACGGCTAAAAAAAATTAACAAAAGAAGTGCGGTTTCATCCGTAATATCTCTTAATCTTCTTTAGGCATAGTACTCTGTTTGATTTCACGGGAAAAAATCTGTCAAACTCCATATAAAAAAAAAAAATTTTGGCAACGCGAGGAATTATAGGGAAATTGTTAAAAAAGTTTTCACGCATTTTTATTATACAAGACAATTTAAATTGCCGTGAAAAAGTGACATTTCAGTTTTGTTATGATCGTTTCTTTCTTATAATTGTCAAAAGTTGTTGATTTTTAAATGTTTTACTGCGATTTGAGGCGTTCAAAGTTAAAGTGAAATTTTCGCCATAAGAAACAGAGTACTTAGCTTTACTCTGTAAAACATGTGCTGTTATGAAAATTTTTTGTAAAAAAAAAATTGACAAAAAATGTTGGGCCCCTACCGAAATAAAATCCTGGATACGCCCCTGATCCGACCTAATATTCGGTTCGGCTAAAAAGCCGGCGAATATTCTGCCACATTTTTAGCCGAATAAAGAATAATTATAAGATATTGTAGTCACGTGTTGAAAAATGCACCAAACTCGTTTATGATAAATTTCAAGCAAATCAGGTTACATAAAAAAAATGGTCGCCATGTTGGATCCGTCATTTTAAATTTGGGAAATTCTACTTCAGATTCTAATTTAGCAACCCAAAATGCGTAAAAAGTTTCAAGTCAATTATTTTTAAAAAGTATCGCCATGTTGGATCCACCATTTTGAACTTAGAAAATCTAACTTCAGATTCTTCTTTAGCGACCCAAAAAACCAGTGCATACAATATTTCAAGCAAATCGGTTTATTTTTAAAAATATTGGTCGCCATGTTGGGTCCGCCATTTTGAATTTTAAAAATCCAACTGCAAGTTCTTTTTAAGCGACCACAAGAACCCACATATAAAGAGTTTTAAGCGAATCTTAACAAATTGGGCGCCACATTGGATCAGCCAATAGAAATTTAAAAGGCGTCACTCGGCATTCAAAAGTAAATATTTTTAAGTAATTTCAAAATTTTTTAAAAAATTTTAAACTCATACCAATTTTGTATGTATTAAAAATTTAATATACATTTTTCCAATACTAAAAGAATTGTTGGTTTTGTGGTATTGGTCCACAAAAAACTAAAATGCCTATGTGTCGAGAAGGCGATACTTTTTTTGATGACAGATTTATGTTTAGGAGGCAAAAATACTTTAGAAAATGTATTCTAGAAGTCTGCACAAAAACCGTGTAACATTTTTATCTTTTAATATTTATGTATTCGTTTAATAAATATCGTTCATCATTTTTTTTTTCCATACACACATACGTATGTATGTGTATTCAATTTGTATTGTTTTCAATATATTCAGTTTTTAAGTTTTCTAAACAAGCATGTTAAATATTTTCATATTTACCAAATTGCAATTTTCGGAATTTGAAATTTACAATTTTAGCATTTTAAATGTTTTGAAATTTGCTAAAATTGCAATTTTAAAATTTTAAAATTTGCTGTGGCCAGTTTTTTTTTTTTTAATTTTAAAATTTTCAAATTTGCTGTCACCAGTTTTTTTTCATTTTCAAATTTTTAAATTTGCTAAAATATTTTCTTCAGAAATTTTAAAATTTGAATATATTCATTTTGAAAATATGTTCAAGTTTGAATTTATAAATTAGCAATTTAAAAAAATTGCTTTAGTATTCTAATATTTTCTGTAGTAATACTAGAAAATTATTATATTCTATGCAATTTTTGACTACTGCCAGTAGCAAAACAAACCCTGTTTATTTGAATAAAGAAATTTATTAAATTAGGATAAAAAAATTTATTGACTCATTTATTAGGATACAAAAATTTTGAACAAACTTTGAACAACTTCTAAGTCCCGGAAAAAATTTGTTTGCAGTTTTGGAAAAAAAAAAATTATTAAAAATGATTTTAGGAAAAAATTAGGAAAAGTCCCGAAAAAAAGTGGTGTATTGAACCGAAACGGGTATGTATCCGGAGTTTAAGACACTTCCTCACGAAAGAAACAGGGGTGTTACCGCAAATTTCGATTCGAAACGGAAACGTTTTCGAACTGAATTTTCTTTTGGCAAATAATTATAAAGAAAATATTTTTTTAGTAACAAAATTCTTTAGAGCCTGCAGGTCTTCTTCAAATAATGTGAAAATATAAAAAAATATAATTTTACGTAAACGAATTTGTTGTTACGGAATGTTTAAAATTTCCGTATTCGAACGATTTCTTTCGAATAAAGTTACGCGGTAACCCCCCAGGTGTTCTTATATAAAAGGTGTCAAGTTTGTAATATGTATAAGTGCCCAGGCAGAAACTGCCAACCGTTCCAAAGAAAAAGGCTCGGCAAAGCACTTAATTTTTTGTGTAGAAGGTAGTATGAATTCGAAAAAGTGCTTTTTAAGCGCTTTGCCAATGTTTTTCTATTTAAATCCGTTCAAAATATAAATTTTTTATTAAAATTTATTAATTTTTATAACAATTGGAATATTTTTTATTTCCCTGCAGGATTAGTGGCCGGTCCTTGAGAGTTCTCATGATATGTCACTTATACATAATGACCCACATACTTATTACAAACTTGACACCTTTTATATAAAAACACCTGTTTCTTTCGTGAGGAAGTGTCTTAAACTTCGGATATCAAATGTCACTGAAAACAAAATTTTCCAGAAAAATATTTCAAAGTTTGTCGAAATTTTTTTTTTATCCTAATAAATTAGTCAATCAATTTTTTATCCTAATTTAATAAATTTCTTTATTAAAATAAACACAAAAAAAAATTGTGTCTTATGGACTTATACAATTTAGATACGTCCCATTTTTTTGTTCTAAAAGTGCTATAATAGGACCATATTTTTAGTTTTTAAAGCGCTTTCAAAGCGCTTTAAAATAACAACGGCATACCGTTTACCGTGGTTATCATTTTGGACGCTGGGAGAGTACTAAACTGTGATGCTTTCCCAGCACTCAAGCGACCATAAAAAGTACTTTGCCAGCGCTCTCCCGTTCGTATTTTTCTGCCTGGGTGATTGTGTATAAGTGACATATCATATCATGAGAACTATCAAGGACCGGCCACTTATCCTTCAGGGAAATAAAAAATATTCCAATTGTTATGAAAATAAATAAATTTTAATAAAAAATGTATACTTTGAACGGATTTTAATAGAAAAACATTGACAAAGCGCTTGGAAAACACTTTTTCGAATTCATACTACCTTCTACACAAAAAATAAAGTGCTTTGCCGAGACTTTTTCTTTGGAACGGTTGGCAGTTTCTGCCTGGGTAGTTTTATGTTGAACTTAAATTTGTTGTAAAAAAACCTAATAAAATAAAATTTTTACAAAACGCACCTAATGTTTAAATAAAAAATTGTCACAAAAGAAGTATTTTTTTTTAAGTTTTATCAATTTTTAAGCTGTGCTTAAAAAATAAACCATCTCGTTGTCAAAAAAAAATTGACATTGACCTATTTTTTTTTTTTTAAATAATAAAAATTTCTTTTATAAAGAAATCATAACAAATGAATTGGCAAAATTATGGATTTTGAAAACTAAATAAAAAAATATCGAAACAATACCAAGTCATCATCCATGATCAAGTCATCCATTATTTATTTATTTAAAGTAATATTCAAGATGATGAAAACAAAAAAAATAACAAAGAAAATTTAGTTAATAAATATTAAATTAATAAAAATAGATTTGTTATTAACACAACAATGAAATTCATATTTAAATTAACATGATTATAAATATAAAAAAAAAAATTTAAATAAAAATAAAATCGTTTTAATATTTAAAAATAATTTAACAAACAAAAAAATTTATAAAAGCAAAAAGTTAATTACATATTTCAACAACTTATAATTTTTATAAATTTTTTTCACAACTAAAAAATAATGAAAGTATTTTTCATTTTCATATTCACATCTGCATATTACTACCGAAAAAAATTTAAATTATATGTTTAAAAAATTATAAAAAAAAAAATTAGATGTGTGTGACTGTTAAACCACAGGGGGAAAAATATAAAATATAAAATAAAAAATTTTATGATCACGAGAGTATTTTACATCATTTAAGTTATGTTTTTACATAATTCTGTTTTTTAATATTTATTTTGTTAAATAATAAAGAAAAAGGTCTTTAACCGTTTGAAATAAAAAAGATATACAAAAATTTTTAAAAAAGACAAAATATATGCAAAAAAGTTTTAAATAAAATCTAAAGTTTGTGTACTTTACGAACAAGTAAAACATTTATAATTTTGTTCAAAATAGAGAACACAGTGTTTTGTGTGCAATTAGAGTGGCATTTCGTCGCTGCGCCTAAAAATGGAGTCATGTGTAGTTTTTAAAAATTTTTTTTATTACATCTTTATGATCCCCTATTGGTCATACGTTTACTCACTAAACCGTTTTTTGATATCTTGATTGGTTCAAAAGTTAGTAAAAGTAGCTATGTGTTCGTCATACTAAAAATGGTCTGAAAAGGAGTTATGTGTTAAGCTACACATAAATTTTTTTGATATAAAAGTAACAGAACGTGACGAAATGGACCACTTTTTAGTAATATGAGGTTCACACATAGCATCCAAGTATTTTGAATGAATTTGTCGAGATTTTTTGGAAAATATTTGCAAATTTTCATCCTGTTATCTAAATCCTAAATGGCGGGTAATAAAGCCTTGTGAAAGCAATTAAATCATTGACGGCCGAAAATTTTAGTATCTAAAGTACAGCATCTTTCGCAGATGTCAATTTATGTCAAAGCTCTTAAATATTTACAAGAAAAAACAAAAAATCAGCACCAGTTTTGCGAAAAATCTGTTGTTCGCTGTTTAGTGAAGAGCTTTTAAATATCAAAATTTTAAGGACCTTGTCTAACTAATATCGCTTTAAACCGCCAACAAACTATATTTAGTCTTTGTCCCTCTCAAAAAGAAATTAACAAAAAGAAATTAACATAAGCAAAAGGAGTTATGTGTAAAAAAAATTTCCATTTATTTAAATTTTGTTCCAAAAAGTACTTAAAAAAGGAGTTATGTGTATGTTTTTTGAAAATTTCTGCACCACTGGAAAACCGCTAAATGTTTCCTAATTTTTTTGCAGTATGTGGATAGCTTATCGGTACAAGAATTTTTTGTAGAACAAACTTTTAAAAAATATCGCGAAGGGACGAAAATAAACAGTTTTTTTGCTCTCCTGAACACTTGCCCCAATACACATGACTCCATTTTTAGGCGCAGCGACGATTTGTTTCTTCAACTTTTGATTTTTCCAAGTGTCCGGGCAACTTTTTTTCTACTAGACCAAAAAATTATGCGGTGTGGTATAACTATTAAAGAAAAATTAAATTTTTCTAAAAATTTAAAACATCCTCGCTGGTTTTTATGTAATCCACACTGATAGAAATTTGTACATGACAATAATGAAAATCTACATTAATGTTATGAAAAATGGCGTTAAAAAGGAACCTATGTAGGGTTTCATTAAATTAATGAAATAGGTATCATAAAATGTAATTGCAAGAACAAGTTTCATTAAATTAATGAAAATTGTTCATACAAATTATATATTGTATTTATGAAAATTTTGCATTACTTTAATGAATGAAATACTGTCATTGAATAAATCCTACTTTTTTTTGAAATGAAATACTTTCATTCAATAAATGCTACTTTTATTTTTAAAATGAAATATATTTATGAAATTGTAAAAATCTTTTTATAAAATTAAAAATAATAAAAATGGTTTTCACTTTGTTTTCTCGCACAAAATTTTACTCCAACCTTAAATTGTAATACGTAATTAAAACTACGAACTAATATAAGACAGCACGAATTTAGTAAATATAAAAATAATAATTTACTTTTTTTTCAAATTTCATAATAAAGTCTGAAAAAATCACAAAATCACCAAGTAAAAAAAAAAATTTTCACATATTTTTTTATTTTATCTATAGATTTCACTCAGTTTTCTCACACAAAATTTTACTATAACATTTACTTTTAATACATACATAAGTAAAACCACGAAGTAAAACAAAAAAAAAAATCACGCTGTGATCAGCTGTTTTTTGCGCTCGTAAACTAACAGACTAAACAGACGCGACACGACAGGTGTAAAAAAACAGCAAATTTTGTAAATAAAACTTAATGAAATTTTTTAATGAAACTACGAAATCTAATGAATCAAAATTAATGAAAATCTTGCATTATATGTATGAAATTTCATTCAGCATATGAAATATTTCATTGTTGTAATGAAACAACGTTAATGAATTCCATTCATTAGCGATATGAAGCGTTTTTCTATCAGTGCAGTTATTATTATAATTATCAGAAAACTTGTAATGTCAAATTTATGCAGTTAATAGTCAAATTTGACATTACAAGTTTTCTGATGATTATAATAATAATTGGATTATATGATTCTAGTAATAACGAACCAGGATGTCCTAGAAGAATTATTTTTTTCACACTTTTCTCAATTCAAAAACCATATATAAAGAATCCAAAAAATTTAATACGTAATTATAACACCGTCCGACATCCAATATTAAACATGGACCGGATGATATAAATCTGAAAGTATAGATCAAATGGAGTAAAACTGCATTTACAGTTTTTCATTTCGTGATCCGGTTTCCTTTTAAAAGGACTTCAAAGTTTTAAAGGATACATTTTGTAAAATATTTCTGAAATATTTGTACTTGTACTAGGATGCCACTTGTGATGACAAATGAAAGAGGAAGATCTCCACTAGATTTTCCACTCTTTTATTTTGCCATATCTGGATAAAAGAATGTGAATAAAGTCATTTGAAAACTTTTATTGTTGAATGATATTAAAGGATACAGTTTTGAAAGGACGTAACTTATCTTCATTTTCCTGATATGTAAAAATATAAAATAGGAAAATTAGGAGAGATCATCTTCTTTGATTTGCACTAGTGGCATCCTAGGACAAGTACAAACACTAAAAAAATATTTTATAAAATTTAATCCTCTAAAACTTTGAAATCCTTTTAAAAGGAAACAGAATCACGAAGAGAAAAACTATAAATGCAGTTTTTCTACATTTAGTCTCTAGTTTCAAATGTATATTATCCAGTTTGTGAAAAATTATTTAGGAAAAGTCTCGAAATCCCATTTTACCAATATTTGACAGTTTTCCTTGTTTTTTAACAAATCGAAATTTACATTTTTTTTTTGTAATTTAACAATTTTTTTTTGTAATTTTACAAATTTTACAAAAAAAAATCTGGTAAATTCACGAGAATTCCTTGTAATTTCAATCGCGCCAAAAAACTGTAAATTTACAATTTTATTGTAAAAAGCTTGTAAAATTACAAAATTATTGGTAAAAAGCTTGTAAAATTACTAGGAATTCTCGTAAAATAGGAGGTAGCAAAAAATCTAGTAAAATTACGAAACCTCTTTGTAAATTTTATCGTGTCAAAAAATTTGTAAATTTACAATTTTATTGGTAAAAATCTTGTAAAATTACTAGGAATTTTTGTCAAATAGGAGGTAGCAAACAAAAAAAAAAATTACAAGTTTTTCTTATAATTTCACAAGTTTTTTTTTAGTGTACAGGAAAAGTCTCCGATTCTGGGAAATTTTTTGTTTAGAAAAAGTCTCAGATTCTAAAAAAATTTTCGTTTAGATTCTGAGACATTTTTCGTATTGTAAAGGTATCAAATTCTAAAACATGTTGCGTACAGAAAAATTCTTAGATACTGAGACATTTTTCGTATAGAAAAGGTGTTAGATTCTGAGACATTTTTCATGTAGAAAAGGTCTCAGATTCTGAGACATATTTCGTGTAAAATAGGTCTCAGATTCTGAGACATATATCATATAGAAAAGGTCTCAGATTCTGAAACCTTTTTCTAATAGAAAAATGCCCCAAGTACTAAGACATTTTTGGTACAGAAATGATCTCAGATTCTGAGAAATTTTTCGTATAGAAATGGTCTGAGATTCTGAGACATTTTTCAAATAACGATGGTCTCAAATTCTGAGACATTTTTCGTATAGAAAAAAAACTTTTAGATTCTAAGTAAGACATTTTTCCTATTAAAAAATTTAACCAATTAACAGTAATAAATTAGTAATACATTATAAGTACCTAACTTTTTTTTTTCTTTTTACATTCCAGCGTTGCGCCAAATTCTTGTGTGCTAAAGAGCCCCGAAATAACGAAATACAAAAAAAAAAAAAACAAAATCGAATAAACTTTTCAAATAGGCTAGTGTAGGTCGAAAAGATAACAAAACTACCCATCAAACGTGCCAGACACCCTCAAATTTTAAAGTTAATGCCACAAAAGGTTTTTTTTATGACTTTTTCACTAGTTTAGAGACTTTTCAACCGATTTTCAATTTTGAACTGTTTTGGGTTACCTCCTATTTTCCTATTTTAAAAGTTTTTTACCAATAATTTTGTATTTTTACAAGCTTTTTACCAATAAAATTGTTAATTTACAGTTTTTTGGCGCAATTAAAATTACAAGCAAGTCTCGTGAATTTACTAGATTTTTTTTTGTAAAATTATCTTGGAAATTTGTAAAATTACAAAAAAAAATTGAAAAATTACAAAAAAAATTTAAGTTTCGATCCAAATTTGTTTGTTAAAAAACAAGGAAAACTGTCAAATATTGGTAAAATGGGATTACGATACTTTTCCTAGTAATTCGACAAAGTTTTTTTTTGTGTGTATAGGCCAATTCACACACATAAAATGCCCTATTCTTCTTCTATCCAAAACATTCCAAAAATTGAAAATCGGTTGAAAAGTTTTTGAGTTACACCTGGTTTATTAGGTAAAATCCAAAAAAAAAAACGTTTTTTGACAATAACTTAAAAATTTGAGGGTATTTTTTTAATCGGCATTTTTAAGATCTACTCGACGAAACCAACAACCTATAGTATGTCACATCAAAAGTATTGTGAAAACACTGTAGCACAGTGTTAATTATGCAAGTGGAGGGTATAAAAACAAATTTCTAAAAGAAAATAATAAAAAAAATTGGGTTACATGAAAAAACTAAACAGATTATAATAAACTATTTCTGTAAATTTAGCAAAATAATTTGCTGAAATCTGCCCAAAAATATTTTAAAATTTAGCAAACAGAATCAGTAAAATAACAGAAGAGTTTTAGTTGTTTTCTAAAACAGAGAATTTATTTAAAATATCCATTTGAGTGCACTCTAAATACTGGTACATAAATTTTTTTTTTGAAATTTTTTTTCATCATATTTCATTTTTACAATATGACAAAAAAAAATAAAGTGCTATATTGTTTTTTTTTTGTAATATTTATGAATGTATGTTTCAGATTTTTTAGATTTTATTTTGTTTTTGCATTTACTTTGATGCACATATTTCATTCAATGCAACGGAAATTCATTCATTCAAATATACACGAGCTAAATATAAATTTTATGAACGCGTGACTATTGCAGCAGAAGCTTATGTTGCAATTTTATTACTATTTTTTTTTTTGCATTTTTGTAGATGCGTGGGTGTTTTAGACACATGTAACATTTTTCGCCGAAAAGAGACATTTTTTTCTAATAATTTTCATGCGGAAATTTTGTTTGTATTACAATGATATTAAAACCACAAAATAAATGTTAGTTATGCGGATATAACACTGTGATAAACACAATATTGTTTTTATATTTTTTTTTGTGGAAAATTACAAAATTGTTTCTAATGGTCAATCAGTGGTTATCGGTAAATTATTGTAATCAAAATAAGTCAATAAGATTAAGTGAGTAGACCTAAATATTTAATTTATCAAAAAACAAATAAGAATGCTATATTCGGCTGTTATATCGTTAATTAAAATAATCGCTAGATTAACAATATGTGGGATAACTTTTTTTTGTTTAAATTCTGATTAATTTTTATTAAAAATATTTTTTTTTTTAATTCGACCGTTAACATATTATATATTACTCTAGTTCGAGGTAATTTTTTTTTTTACTAATTAAAACCATGATATTCTCATAATATTCTGCTTAAATAATTTTTCAGAAAACTGTTACACTCATAGAAATCCTACAGTATTCCTTACTAAAAAGTTGGTAGTTATTAATAATTGTTAGTATTAAAGGGCCCTACAACGCGTTAGTCAATTTTTACTAACGCAGTTATAAAAAAACGGTAAACAAATTTAAAAGCGAAAACCTATCCAAAATCGATTTTGAAAAATTTTTTAACAAAAAAAAATGGTTTCAAAAATATATAATTATTGAGCTTGATAGCTGGTAATGATCTTTTTCGGAATTTTTTAAAAAAAAATATAGATTTATTTTTTTTCAACGAAAATTTGCTATGTGCGTTTGAAAAAAAAAAATATTCAAAAATGTAAATTTTACCATATTAGGTGTCAAAAATAATTTTTCAAATTTTTAAAAATTACTAACAAAAATTATTAAAAAATCGGTAAAAAATCAGTATTCAGTAAAGTTCAAAGTATTCCAATTTCAAAAAAATAACTAAATTTATACTGTAAAGCTAAATTTATACTGTAAATTACTGAAAAAGTAGTATAGTTAAAGTTATAACACTTTTACTGTATTTTTTACTGTAGGATTATTTTGAGTGTATTATTTACCTAAAACTGAATAAAAGATGATTTAGTTAAACTATTCATTTCAGTGAAAAATCGGTTAAAGTACGATAATTTAAGCTAAAAGTTGTTTTACAGATTTTTCGAAAATGTTTCTTCTGAGGGTAATAACACTGTTGACCAGATTACATAATTGTTTTACACCCTCAACTATATATGAGGCATACCACACCAAATGCCCAGCGAAAAAAACATGTGTACCGTAAACTTCTGAATAGGTTGTATGGATAGCCCTATATGGAACTTAGAAAATTGCGTTTTTGGTTTTTCAATTTTTCAAAGGCTTAGGAGGCGTGGTCAAATATTGGAAAAATTGTCAAATTTGTGGCGAGTTGCCTTGATTAAATATTTATCACACTAAAACGGAATGCACCACAATCTCAAAAATTGACATTACTATATAGTTTTGTATGGGCTATCGATTAACAATTTCTTTTTTTTGGAAAATTTTCAGAACCCGTTCTGAAATTTTCCATTTTTTCAAAAAGTCAATTTATTAAAAATCCGGACACTTTTTTTTTTAAAGCTTAGATGTTTATCCATCCACACAAAAAAATTCAGATACACGTTCTTCGTTTTTTTTTCGAGAAAATCGGATTTGAATTTTAAATTTCATAACAATTTTGTAATTTGCTTGTATTTTCTTGTTTTAACGTTGCGAATGAGTAATATTAATTGCACAAATATTTCTCAAACAAGAAAATACAAGCAAATTACAAAATTGTTATGAAATTTAAAATTCAAATGCGATTTTCTCGAAAAAAAAGAAGAACGTGTTTCTGAATTTTTTTGTGTGAAGGGACAAACATCTTTACATAAAAAAAAAAATTTAAAAAAAAGTGGCCGGATTTTTGATAAATTGACTTTTTTAAAAAATGGAAAATTTCAGAACGGGTTCTGAAAATTTTCATATTCACATACAAAACTATATAAGAATGTAAATTTTTGAGATTGTGCTGCATTCCGTTTTAATGTGATAAATATTTAATCAAGGCAACTCGCCACAAATTTGACCATTTTTCCAATATTTGACCACGCCTCCTAAGCCCAGTTTTTGAAAATTTGAAAAACCAAAAACGCTAACCAAACAACCTATTTAGAAATTAACGGGACTCATGTTTTTCTGTAGCGGGACATTTGGTGTGGAATGCCTCATATTTCATTTTTTCTTTTTTTTTTTCAAAATTTTGGCAAAAATTCAAATAGTTGGCTTTAGACAGTTTTTTAGTGTTTTTTTACTCGGAAACTGTAAGTTACACAAAAAATCTTTCTGTAACAATATTGTTGATAAAATTTTGGAGATTTAAAATTTAGAAACAAAAAAAATTTCAAAAAAATTCAAAAACTTTTTTATAAACAATATTGGAATTTCCTTTTTTCCTGTCAAGGACACCATGGATATCCAAAACCAAAATTTTTTATTAAAGTTGAGAAAGTCCTTTTAACGCTGTTAAAATTTCAGGGAGAGGTTTTTTCGTGTTGTTTTTTTTTTAAGTTAGTGATAAAGCAAAGTTTTTTGATTTTTGCCAAAATTTTGAAAAAAATCAAATATTCGGCGATCTAACAAACTGTAAAAATTAATTGCTCAACAATACGAAAAAACACCTCTCTGAAAATTCTACAGCGTTACAAGGGCATTGTAAACTTTAATACAAAATTTTGATTTTGAAAATCCATAGTGTCCTTCCCAGGAAAAAAGTACATTAAATATGGTATTCAACATTTTTTGTTAATATAAATAAAAAAAATTGTTTCTAAATATTAAATCTTTGTTTTTTTAGCAGTTTTTTCATACGACTTACGGTTTCCGAGCACAAAAATGTCAAAAAACTGTCTAAAAGTCAATGTTGTCAAAAAAAAGCGCTTTTTTAAACGCCCATATCTTCCAAAGTATTGATAAAAAAAAAAGGAAAATATGGGATTTAATCATTTACGAAATCGGTGATCCGTTAGTTAAATTTCCCATGGATTTGCTCATATCTCTTTTAAACAACTAATATCTCTGTTACAAAAATTTGTATGGTAGATTTGGAATCTCGAGACGAAAATCTATAAGGACCAATTGGATATTTCACTGGAAGTTTTTTGGTGACGAACAGTGTAACTAAGTAAACTTCTAACCGGTGAAATTAACCTAAATACCTAAAAATAACATTGTCAATAAATAATAAACAAAGAAAAATATTGTTAATAAACACAATTTTTCTTAATTTACCAAATACATAACAAAATGTTAAACATTCATATTGTGTTTATGAGTGGGAATTTTTTTGTAATTTTATTTTTTTAAGGGGTAAACCTATATAGAATGTAAGGCGCTATGAAAAACCCCCAATGAAAGAAATTACCCCCAAATAGGAAAACGAAAAAACCCCCAATGAAATTATCCCCAAATAAAATGAAGTAAGCCCCCAAGAAAAATAATGAAATTACACCCAAAATAAATGCAATTACCACCAAATAAAAATTAAATAAACACCAAATTTTGGGGTTTATTTCATAATGCAATATTTCCCAAATAAACATATGAAAACCCCCCATTGAAATTATCCCCAAAAAATGAATTTAAGCCCAAAAAAATTTAAATCACTTTATGGCGTACGGACTAGCGCCCAAGAACACGCCAATATTGTTTTTTTTCACATTTTTAATATTTTAAAGTTTTTATGCGTAGGCGGCCTTCGGCCGGGCTTAAGGATTACAAACTTCATGCATTAAATCCACCCTCTCCGCAAAATAAAGTTTTCTAGGGTAGCAGGACTTTACGCTATAAAATTTGTTATGCCTCAAAAAGTCCTGATAACCAAAATAGCTTCGGTTTGCAGAGAGGGTGGGTTTAATGCATGGAGTATGTTATCCCAAAGCACGGCCGAAGGCCGGCTACGCAGAAAAACTTTATTACAAAAAAACAAATCATAGGAGTCGTAATTTCGACATTTCGCAATATTTTGGATTTTTTGACAACTTTGTTTTGGGAGAAATAACATTTTTAGACCTATCATTTTGGGCTACATGTCGCAGTTGGGCGATATGACATTTACGGTTTTGGGCGATAAGACCTTGGGCGCTATGTCCGTACGCCTTTTTTTATTTCTTTTTTCATTTGGGGCTTGTTTCGTAATGAACAAACCCCAAAATCAATAATGAAACAACCCCAAAAATTAATGAAAAAATCCCCAAAAAAAAATTTTAGCATTTTTTGAGGGATTTTTTCATTTTTCTGTTTGGGGGATATTTCATTGGGGGTTTTTTCACAGCGCCAGAATTTCATAGGTGGCTGAGGGCCTTAAAATTTTGCCGAGTTTTATAACACTTTCTTTTAAAATATTTTTTTTTTAATTTAATTTAAATTTCTTAAATTTTAAAAGAAAAAATATAATTTGTTATTCTTCAAAAATTTTACTCAGGTGGTAAGCTACCCCCTTAAGTTTTTTGTAAAAAATGGCCCGATTATGTCGTAAATAAGAATTTAAATTTTTTGATTGTATTCACTTAAAAATGTGGGTGTTTACATTAAAACACTCACAGTTTTAAGTTGATGTCATCTTGAATATAAAAAGAAGAGATTGTAAACAAATATGGTTAATTTTAATTTTAACAAATTTTCGTTAAGAAAAATAAACTTCAATGGCTGTATCTGTTTACTTTTTTTTTTTTTGGGGTACTAAAAATATAAGAGTTAAAGGTAATTAGCACTTAAGAAAATATGTATATATTTCATAATTATCTCGCTTGTTTTTGCAGTTATTGTTATTTAACCCCACCCAAAAAAAGAAAAAAATGTTTTGAATGAAAAGTCATTGTACTTTTTTCAATAATTTGAACTGTAACTGACATAAAGATACAACAAAAAACCACATTAAACAATTAGTAAGGAAGTTTATGGCAAAAATATTTTAGATACTTATTTTTAGTAATTTCCCAATAAACCAAGTGATAACGTTATGATAAAGAGACAATATCACATAATTATCACATATTATACGAAAAACGATAGTGTTTTCGTTCTTAATGTACTTTTCCTTATGATATCGTTTTTTCATAAAAATATGATATTTCGATATTAATAATACCAGTCATTACGATAGTAAAATTGCCATTTTCCAGAATTTATCGAAAAACTATCGTTATTCCAGGCGATAACAATAGTGTTTCGATATGAAAATTAAATATCGTTTTCGCTATCGAAATTTCCAGAAATGACGATAGCAAAATCGACTAAAACTCGAAAATGGTATCATAATTTTAATTTAAGTTAATGCCCTTTTATCGCCATGACTTCTCGTTATTTGGTTTATTGGGTTAGGTATTTTTATTTTTTTTTGTTATCAAACTCTACGGGTGCTTAAACAATATCTTTGTTAATTCTACTGTAAGTTCTTTGGGTAAACTAAAAACAATTAACAAAATATAATACAAAAATATTTTTATATGTAGTTGCCATAAAGGAAGTTATTACTTTTTTTCCAGTAAAATAAATAAATGTCTACAATGATAAACAATCTCAATGACAACACAAAGAAGATACTCATGTTAATGACTAAATTGCCAAAATATTCACGGTTTTAATACAAAAAATCCAGTTTTTATTCCCATATAAATATGACTCATTTTTTAGAAGAGGGGTTTAAAAAAAAAAAAAAAACAACAAATTTTTAGTAAAAAATTTAAACGTGATTTGAATAATTTAATTTTAATTTGAATTATTCAATTACCCAGTTTGAAAGATTCCCAGTCAGAAAAATACTTAAATATTTTAAGATATTTTGAAAATGTTTCAGAATCTGAGACTTTTTCTAAGTATAAGAAAAATGTTTCAGAATCTGATTCTTTTTCTATAAGAAAAATGTCTCAGAATCTGAGACTTTTTCTATAAGAAAAATGTCTCAGAATCTGAGACTTTTTCTATAAGAAAAATGTCTCAGAATCTGAGACTTTTTCTATAAGAAAAATGTCTCAGAATCTGAGACTTTTTCTATAAGAAAAATGTCTCAGAATCTGAGACTTTTTCTATAAGAAAACTGTCTCAGAATCTGAGACTTTTTCTATAAGAAAAATGTCTCAGAATCTGAGACTTTTTCTATAAGAAAAATGTCTCAGAATCTGAGACTTTTTCTATAAGAAAAATGTCTCAGAATCTGAGACTTTTTCTATAAGAAAAATGTCTCAGAATCTGAGACTTTTTCTATAAGAAAAATGTCTCAGAATCTGAGACTTTTTCTATAAGAAAAATGTCTCAGAATCTGAGACTTTTTCTATAAGAAAAATGTCTCAGAATCTGAGACTTTTTCTATAAGAAAAATGTCTCAGAATCTGAGACTTTTTCTATAAGAAAAATGTCTCAGAATCTGAGACTTTTTCTATAAGAAAAATGTCTCAGAATCTGAGACTTTTTCTATAAGAAAAATGTCTCAGAATCTGAGACTTTTTCTATAAGAAAAATTTCTCAGAATCTGAGACTTTTTCTATAAGAAAAATGTCTCAGAATCTGAGACTTTTTCTATAAGAAAAATGTCTCAGAATCTGAGACTTTTTCTATAAGAAAAATGTCTCAGAATCTGAGACTTTTTCTATAAGAAAAATGTCTCAGAATCTGAGACTTTTTCTATAAGAAAAATGTCTCAGAATCTGAGACTTTTTCTATAAGAAAAATGTCTCAGAATCTGAGACTTTTTCTATAAGAAAAATGTCTCAGAATCTGAGACTTTTTCTATAAGAAAAATGTCGCAGAATCTGAGACTTTTTCTATAAGAAAAATGTCTCAGAATCTGAGACTTTTTTCTATAAGAAAAATGTCTCAGAATCTGAGACTTTTTTCTATAAGAAAAATGTCTCAGAATCTGAGACTTTTTTCTATAAGAAAAATGTCTCAGAATCTGAGACTTTTTCTATAAAAAAAATCAGAGACTTTTTCTATAAAAAAATGTCTCAGAATCTAAGACTTTTTCTATAGAAAAAAATATCTTAGAATCTGAGACTTTTTCTTATAGAAAAATGTCTCAGAATCTGAAATTTTTCTATAGGAAAAATGTCTCAGAATCCGCGAAAGAAAAATGTCTCAGAATCTGAGACTTTTTTTATAAGAAAAATGTCTCAGAATCTTTTTCTATAAGAAAAATGTCTCAGAATCTATAGGAAAAATGTCTTAGAATATGAGACTTTTACTATAGAAAAAATTACTCGAATAGTACAATTTTCTATAAGAAAAATGCAAAACTTTTTCTATAGAAAAAATGTCTCAGAATCTGAAACTTTTTCTATAGGAAAAATGTTTTAGAATCTGAAACTTTTTCTATTGGCAAAGGTCTAAGAATCTGAGACTTTTTCTATAGAAAAAATATGTTAGAATCTAAGACTTTTTCTATAGAAAAAACATATCTCAGAATCTGAGAGTTTTTCTATAAGAAAAATTTCTCAGAATCTGAGAATTTTTCTATAGGAAAAATGTTTTAGAATATGCGACTTTTTCTATGGGAAAAATGTGTCAAATTCTGAGACTTTTTCTATAGAGACTTTTGCTATAGGAAAAATATCTCAGAATCTGAGACTTTTTATTTAGGAAAAATGTCAAAGAATCTGAGACTATGTCTATAGAAAAAGGTCTCAGATTCTGGGACTTTTTCTATAGGAAAAAGGTCTCAGATTATGAGACTTTTTCTATAGGAAAAAGGTCTCAGATTCTGAGACTTTTTTTTATAGAAAAAATGTCATTTTGTATAGAAAAAATGTCTCAGAATCCAAAACTTTTTCGATAGGAAAAATGTCTCAGAATCAAAGACTTTTTCTATTTGAAAAATGTCTCAGAATCTGAGACTTTTTCTAAAGGAAAAATGTTTCAGAATTTGAGTCTTTTAAGCCTAATAATACTTTAAAACATACTCAGCGCAAAGGTTGCATATTAAATAAAAAATTGCTGCAAAATTAAAATGCCCTTGAAATAGAAAAAGTAAATTGCAGAGCAAAAAAAAAAAATCAGAAAATTATAAAGAAAAAGTAAACTAGACATGTGAGTTAGTAAGTAAATATGTACGTACTAATAATACTCTTGTGTTGTACTTAAACCAATTAACCTAATGAACGAATGATGTACACCAGAGATGGGACAATAGTTACAACTGAACTTTTTTTGGTACTTATTATGTTCAAAAGAACCGTGGTACCTCTAGAAAATCATAAAAATAGTAGCGATACCTTGTAAAGGCTAAAAATATCAAACAAGAAAGAAAATTATAGTCGGCCAACACTAACCATATTTTACCCTACACCAGTGATTGCCGGAAAACGATTTCTTACAATTAGTCCAAGCATGGACCGATTCGGTTATATCTTTAGTGCAGAAAATACGTACAACCAAACTTGGGGGGCCACAAAAAGCTTCATAACCTTGCAAAAAAAGCCATTACCACTTCTCAGTGGAGTGCTTTAAAACTATAACAAATGTAATGAAATACAACAAAAATAACAAAAAACACAAGACAAAAACACACAAACAGTTTTTTCTACTCCAGAATACATAGATATTCAGCTCTTAACTCATTACCTACCACGACACCTCCATACAAATGTAAGTAGATATTCAGTAGATAAGAACTACTCCAGGGAAGTAGTTGGAAGTTGTTTGAAAGCTCGGAGTACTTATCTACTGAATATCTACTTACTTTTGTATGGGAGTATCGCGGAAGGTAATGAGTTAAGTGCTGAATAACAACTTTTTATGGAGTCGAAAAAACTGTTTGTGTGTTTTTTTCTTGTGTTTTTTGTTATTTTTGTTGTATTTCATTACATTTGTTATAGTTTTAAAGCACTCCGAATAGAAGTACTCCGCACTTTTTTTGCTGGGTAATTTTTGGTACCAAAACGAATCATTAATATCCCATCCCTGATACTATATGCAAATTATATGAATATAAAAACAAAAAACATAAATTCATTACCATCACGTTATAAGCCACTTAATACACTACTACACATTTAACCCGTTGGAAAATGTACTTCTAAATGGATTTGAAATTTATGATGATGCTATTTTGATTCCAAAAGGGTTACAAGGTTGATTGTAGGTGTTGTTTATAAAAGAAAGTGAAAATTGACAACATAAAGAAGATTAATTATAGTTTTATGTGCATTTTTTTACTCCAGAGAAGGGCACGTGTACGATGATAAACATATAAATTTCTCAGAAATTAAGAAAGTATAAAAGGATTTCACATATTGGCTTATTTTTAAAGTAATTAATTTTGCAGACATGAAAGTTTTGAAAATTTAAGTTGAAAATGTTTATAAAATACAAACACTACAGAGTGTATCATTTTGTTCAAGAAAATCTTTTCCAATGGGAATTCAGAAAAGTCCATTTAAAAAACAGAAATCTTAATTAATATCACTGTTCGATACTAAAAACCTCTCAGTTAAATATGTAAATGTTCCTAAGTCTTCTGATTCAAAATCTGTACAGCAACGATTTAATTGTGTTGACAAATTGTGTTGTTAAATAAAATATCAATTATTTTCTTTGTCAATACTATTAAATTTGTTTGTTAATACAACAATTAATTGAAATAATACAATTTTTTTTTCTGTGTATACAAAATTTTCTGAAATTCAAAAGAGCTTTTAAGAAGTTCAATTTGACTTCCTCTGAATTTTCACTGGAATCTCAATTAAGCTGTTACATATTATAACACAACGTTTTCGTTCAAATTAGAACCAGTTTTTGAAAATTTTTCATATGCATTTTTTTTTTTAAATTAAATCTTAAACAATATAATATTAAACATGCTTACAACAATTAAATTTTCTTGGCTGTCATTATTTACAGCTGCACTTTTTTTTCAATTTTAACTTTATGTTCAGTTGTTTCTAGGTAATTTGTATTTTTTTGTACTGCTTTAAAGTATACATTTTGTAGTTTGAAAGCACTTTCCGTTATGAATATTTAACAACTGCTTTTTAAAATTATTAACTAGTGTACGTGTAAAATGCTCATAAAATTGCATAAGGAAAAGTCAATACCAATATTAATTCTAGTTAAATATTTATAAGGTGTATTAAAAAAAACTACGAAGAACAATAATAAATTTAATTATATAAATTGTTTTTAATGACACTGTTGAACAAATTAAGAGAAATTCACACTCTCATAAACCTACAAACAAAAACAAAAAAAATTTCCAATGAACGACTTCCATAGTATTTATGAACAAATTCATAAAATTTATTAACTTTTTATAATACTTATAAACTTGTTCATAGTATTTATGAATAAATCATATTTAACATTTTTTCATAAATACTATGAAAAAGTTCAAAAATTTAATGAAAAAGTTCATAATTTTTATGTATTTATTCCTAAATGCTATGAATTTTGTTCATTGGAAAATATTTTTTTTTTCTGTGAATACATGAATATTTATTAAATAAGACGGGTTTGGGCCTCCTGATTCCAAGTCTGACTTCAAAATTGATCAATCAATTACCGTTTTTGAGAGAATACTACTTTTTGTCATCCAATTTTTTATAACGCGTGCTGTTTTTGAGATATCCGCGCTTAAACTCCACTGTCACGCACTTATATTCATTATTTTCTTTATAAATAAGACAAAAATTTTCAATCGCGAATATAACGAGAACCGATCATTCTACACAGAAAAAACTAAAAAAAATCTGAATAAATTTTTAATAATATTGAGTAAAAAATTACTCAATTTTGCACTAGTAAACGATTTAGTACACTAAAAAAAAAAAAAACTTGTAAAATGACAAGAAAAACTTTTAAATTTTTTGCTACCTCCTATTCGACAAGAATTTCTTGTAATTTTACAAGATTTTTACAAATACCCAAGTAGAAATTCATGACGGTTATAAAAAAAAAGCGTTTTTAAAGCACTCCAAAGTAGAAACTCATGACGGTAATAAAAAAATAGCATTTTTAAAGCACTTCGAAGTGAAAATTCATGACGGTAAAAAAAAAAGTCATGACTTATCAAAAATAAAGCATTTTTAAAGCATTATTTCATAACGCTTTATGAACGTTTTGAAAAAGCTTTTTGAGATTACTTTTTCGCCAAATTTATGTTGGTTTAGGAATACAATTTTTTTTACAACATTTTTTTACACTACTTTTTAAATATGGTTTACGACGACCAAAAAGCCGACATTAAAAGCGAATTAACTCTAGACGACCCCATAACAGATTTAGTTAAGTTTGAGGAGTTTGACAACAAGGTTAAAACTGATCAGCAATTTTGCAATTCACTGGTATGTATTTTTCTATACTTACATTTGAATCAAAATTACTAATTTTTATTTTGTTATTCAGCGTGACCTGATGCGGTTAAAATGTAAGGCCTACTCATTATATGAGGCATACATGGGACTATTTAAATAAATGGACTAATTAATTTACGATTTCATTGGCATTATATTGAAACTAATGCCAATGAAATTTTTAGCATTAGCATTGTTTCAATCAATGCCAATGCCCGTTAAGAAATTACTTAGTAGCATTAGTAATGCCAATTATGAAAAATTTCATTGGCATTAATAAATGTCTTAATGAAAACAAAGCATTAGCAATATTAAAAGTCGTATTTCCGTCAACCAGTTGTGAAAATTTTTTTTTGGTTAAAACTTAAAAGCTATAGATCTGTTTGTTTACCCAAATTTCTTACTTTTACTACAACTGGAAAGTTTTGTTTAGTTTTTGTATTACAAATTTCCAGCTTTATTACAAGTAGTAAAAATGAGATGATTGTAGTTAGGTAAACGAACAGGCATAATATCTCGAAAACTAAGTTAGATAGAGCAAAATGGAGGGCATTTTTGGTTCTTAGAATCTCCATAGTTTCGCCGGTCCTCTTCACATGTGTGGACCCTAATAGGTCAAAATTTAGAATCTAAAAAATTGGCAGTCCCGAAAGTTTAAAAATTCACATACCTTTAGCATTATCTTGCTTATTTTTCCAGGTACTGCAATTTAGGGGCCCAATAGGGTCTTGAGAATTTTAGAAACTGAATAACTAAAAAACTATTGCTCTGAGGATTTTCTAGTATTGGCAGACGAGTTCTAGAAACCAAGAGCTACAAAAAAATGCTTTTGGACTTTTTGTTGTGTCACCAATATTTACCGAGACATAAACATTTTAAAATTTTCCGGAATTCCAAATTTTTTGGATTCAAAGTTGGCACCCATTGGGGTAAACATATGTGAAGAGGACCCGCGAAAGTATGGAGATTTAAAGAACCAAAAATGCCCTCCATTTTGCCCTATCTGGCTTAGTTATCGATATATCGCCATTTTTAGTTTTTAAAAAAAATATATATTTATTGTAAAAAAATGCTTTTTTTTATCAATTGTAAATAGTTTTTTAGGCATTTGTGCCGTTTCATTGGCATTAGTACAAATAATGCCAATGCAAAAAAAAATTCATTGGCAATAAATTTTAATGTTTTTTTTTGGCACTAATGCCAATGAAAATTCAATGCCAATTAAAAATTCCCATGTATGATATAAGGCCATTGGAAGTATCCTTTCCGTTATAATGTCCCCAGGCTTACAGCAAATGTTTAGCGGCGTTTGAAAACCGACTAAAGGAGTTTCGAAAAAATTTTTTGGCACCATTAAAGTTTTTAATGAATTGAAAGGTAATATTATGCTGGCCAACAATCAACCGAATTTCGTCCCTTCGCGTGATATATTTAAAGTAAAATTTATGTTAATAGAAACTTTTCAATTTTTTTTTGATATTTGTGAAGTTTTCCTTACCGCGAAAGCATCAAATTAAGCAAATTTCTAGATCTTTTCAAAAGATTTAAAAAAAAAAAAACACATCGCAGTTTTCGTCAGATCAGAAATGCTTTATACCTATTATATTAATAAACTCATTTTGTTTTCCCGTTGCAGAACACCTTCTTCTACAATTTGAAAATGAGTCCGACAAGTCTATCGTGACCAAAACAAGCCGCTGGCTAGCGGCAGCAGAAGAGAGAATAACTAAACGAAATTCTATTTAGTTTTTGGTATAAAGAAACAGTTATTTTTTATAAAAAAATAAGTAATATATTTATCTTTTCTTAAAACAACAAAAATTAAAACAAAAATAAACTTTCATATGGTTTTTAAATTGATGGAAAATTACTTTAGGTTTTGTATCTGAAATGCTTGTAAATTGCTTTTTTTTGCATATAAAGCACTTTAAAACTGCTTTACATACCGTTTCAAAAGTGATACATTTTTGGTTTTTGCAATGCTTTAAATGCGCTATAACGAAGCGTTCTAAAATCATTATTACAAATGTCTTTAAAAACGCTTCAAATAAACCGTCTAACGGTGTTATCATTAGGACAGTCTGAAAGCGCTCTGATGATGGTTTTCAGTATGGTCTGAGAGCATTCGTACTACCATACAAAGCGCTTTTAAAGCGTTTTAACGGTTGTATTTTTCTACCTGGGTAATTTTATAATTTTACAAGCTTTTTACCAATAAAATTTTACGAGAATTCCTAGTAAAAATTACAAGCTTTTTTGTAATTTTACAAGCCTTTTACAAATATAATTGTAAATTTACTAGATTTTTTTGTAAAAAAAGTTGGAAATTTGTAAAATTACAAAAAAAATTGTAAAATTGCAAAAAAAATTAAATTTCGTTTAAAAATTTTTTGTTAAAAAATAAGGAAAACTGTCAAATATTTGTAAAATGGGAAAACGAGACTTTTTCTTCTTATTTGACAAGGTTTTTTTTTGTGTGTAGTATTGAGTATTATAAAAATTATTAATGCTTACTTAAAATTTGAGTAAATTTATAATTGAAACAATTAAAACTTTACTTAAAATTTCGATTTTTTAATTGTGTCAAGTTAAAATTTATTAATTTACTTTTCTAAAAAGTTTAAAAAAGTTTCACATTATTTTTAAAAAAAAACTCGTTTTTACAAACTTTACCAAATATATTTGTATTGAAGACAGATAAAAACTTCAGGGAGATGATTTCAAACTTTCATATGAGGCATACCACACTCAATGTCCCGCTACAGAAAAACATGTGTGTGTAGGCTAGGAGGCGTGGTCAAATATTGGAAAAATTTTAAAATTTGTGTAGAGTTGCCTTGTTTAAATATTTATCAAATTAAAACGGAATGTACCACAATCTCAAAAATTTACATTTTTGTAAGTATAGTTTTGTATCGGCTATCGATTAAATTAAAAAAAAAAAAGTTTCCGGGTTTTTGATTATTTGACTTTTTTAAGAAATGGGATGTTTCAGAAAGGGTTCTGAAAATTCTCAAAAAAAAAAAAATTTAATCGATAGCCCATACAAAACTATACAAGAATGTAAATTTTTAAGATTGTGGTGCATTCCGTTTTAATTTGATAAATATTTAAACAAGGCAACTGCACACAAATTTGACTATTTTTCCAATATTTAACCACGCCCAGTTTTTGAAAAATTGAAAAACCAAAAACCCAATTTTCTTAGTTTCATATGTTATTTTCGCTGGTCATTTGGTGTGGAATGCCTCATATACATATACAAAAAATTATAATCTAAATGAGAATTCAAAAAACTAAGAGCATAAAAAATATAAAAAACCTACTAATTTACTAATTTTTTTATACCCTCCACTTAGTGATAGAGGGTATATATAAGTTTGTCATTCCGTTTGTAACTCATCGAAATATCGGTCTGGGACCCCATAAAGTGTATATATTCATGATGGCCGATCGATTTTAAGACATTCCAGCGATGTCCGTCTGTCTGTCTGTTTGTGGAAAATGCTATCACGAACAAAATATTGCACAGAGATGACTGAAACTTGAGATATTTATTGGAAGTTCTCCCGAAAAGTTTGGTATTGCATATGAGCGATATTGGTTCAGCGGTTCAAAAGTTATGAACGAAAATGTAAGCACACCTCAAAAATTTCAGTACATTTAACATAACCTAAAAATACAAAATGCTTTAATTCGTCTTCTGGTTGACATATGTGAACATAATTGAACACCAAATGGTATTTAAACAAGTACGAACATATTTTTTTGACAAAAAAAGAAAAAAATCGCGGATTTTTTTTTTACCAAAATTTTTTTCGCGGGAATTTTTTTTTCCAAATTTTTTTTTTTTTTTTTAAAAGTAATTTCCTTTTACATTAGAGCGTAATCAGACAAAGGGGCTTTTTTAAAAAGTTTAAAACTTTAAAAGTTAGCAATATCTCGAAAACTGTACATGGAAAATAAATGGAAAATGTCGTGAATCAAAATCTCTGTAAACTTATTTAGCAATAACTGGAAAACAAGGTCAGCTGGGATTTTCGAGTTAATGATTTTTAATTTCTAAATAAACATTAAGGAAATACCATTACCCGATTTTGCCACAATTTTTACAAAACCTAAACTTGCTTGAAAAGGGGTGAAGAAGAACTTCTTTAAAACTAAAAACATAAATAATTTACTTACATTTAAAATTTTATGTTGACAATTTTTTAAAAATTGTTATTAACCCGTTATCTGGAATGAGAAGGAAAAAAAAATAATAATAAGTAAATGTTGCTGGATAAAACAATCAAGAAAATTATAATTTATGACCGTGCTTTCTACAGACGAAATATCGCTCCTAGACCTATATTTCAATGTGTTACACACGGAATAGAAAAATTGAGTATACCTATGTAAATATTCTGGGATGGTATAAAAGTTGTCTGTACGCATTTTTGGATTTGAAAATAAAATTAATATGTACACAGAAAATAAAATCGTCAAATTTAAATCAACAAAAATCAATTGTAAATCAACAAAACATGATATCAACCAAACATTTAGTAAAAACTGCCGCCTGTTAGTCTATAATACAAAACTTCGATTTTGTTTTCAACAAACTCAGTCAAGTAATTTTATTTCAAAATTCCATAAATAGTGTTTGTGTTTGTTAAATTTCTTTGTTGAAAAAAAAAAAAATTCATTTGCAAGATCAACAAATTGTGTTTGTTGAATTTCTTTGTTGAAAAAAATTAAATTTTTTTTACTTCCGTCAGATCAACAAATTGTGTTTGTGTGTGTTGAATTTCTTTGTTGAAAAAAATAAAATATTTTTTCAACAATCAAAATTTACAAACGTTTGCTGATATTACAAATTTCCGAATAGAAGCACTTTCAGTGAAAAACTTAATTGTATTCACAAATATGGGGGTCAATATAACAATTTGTTTTTTTCTGTGTATGTATATTTTTGAAAAATCAAAGGCGTAAAAGTTAAAGCATGAAATAAACACCATTAACGCAGTTGTGATTTTTAAAGAAGATAATAAGTTTGACATGTATAATAAGTGTATTCACTAGACAGAGAAAATTTAAATTTATTAAAATTTGTTAATAAGTATTATGCTAAGATCCTAATATAATATAAGATCCTAAATATATCCTAAATTTAGTTCCTAAACTACTAAACGTTAAGTTAAGCAATTCATACATGCATTTTTTGTTTTGGTTAAGTTATCAGCTGATTTATAATTGACAAATCCAAATCTTACTAAATGTCAAAAATTTATGTGAAGGGTTTTAAAGTTAGGTTTTAGCTAAAATCTATCAGATTTGGTTTAGGTGTGAATTGCCTAATAAATAGAATTTGCAGTCGATTTGAGTCATGTAACTTGAAAAATAGTTTTAAAGTCTTGTTAAAATGAACACCCCTTCTATGTATTTTCATTAAGCGTAAAGCACCTAATTTTGATCTCTTGATCTAAACTTTAAAATGCGTAACACTAATAGCTTTAATCGTACTTAGAGCGTAAACTATAAAGAAAATAATTAACTCTAACATGGAAAAACCTTCAACACAATACAACCGACTTAACTATTCTCGTAAAACGTAACGTAGTTAATTACAGAAGATAATTTAAATATGTACCCCATATACTACGTGCTTGGAATAATCTGCTTACGTATTAAGTTGTTTTTTTTTTTGTTTCTTTATTTCTAAAACACTCCTCTAGGTTAATATGAACATTTTAACCATTTTTTTATTACACTGTGCAACACGATTTTTTTTATCTTGAATGGGACCAAAAGGGTTAAAATGTTTTAGAGAACATTTTAACCCATTAAACGCATGATTTAGTATTGTTCTATGACGATATTGGAAAAAGGAATAAAATTACCCAAAAATGGGTTAATAAGTTCTAAAAAAAAAAACGCCATCAACTTCCACTGAAGACATCAATTAGCATAATTAAGGTCATAATTAGGTTTAACACATTTATTTTGACTTTTCCAAACGCCTTTAAAAAAAAAACTTCAGTGGGCCATTAAAAAATATCGAGCTAAGTTATCAAAACCCCTCGGGGTTTTTGGCCTACTAATGGTAAACTTTCTTTTTTTTTGGTCCCATTCTGGATATACTCGGTGACCCCAAATTTGTTGCACAGTGTTTAATGACAGTGTTGATATTTGTTTATATTTTATTGGAAAAAATACTGTGCATATTTAATACCAAAAGAGAGAATAAAAAAAGGTCACCACAAAATTAATTTAACTACACCATTTTGTGTTGTAGTTTTACAGGAAAAAATGTAAAATTCGGTCTTGCCGAATCACGGGATAACGTCCGATATGTTTAAAAGTTATCCAGAGATGATTCAGAATTAGGTCTTAATCTATTTAATTCTATAAAGAAAAAATCACTTACTTAAACTTTATTAATTAATGTTCAATTAAGTGTTATTTTTAAAAGTTGTTATACTAACAACATTTTTCATTGATTTAATTACAAATGTAATCAACAAGGATTTTATTTACAATTAAATTTTTAAAAGACAGTTCTTTTCGTGTGAATGATTTAATGAAAAGATATAAATTGTTTTTTAGAAATGGTGTTATAGTTAGTAGTCTCTTTCATGTTTATACATAAGAACTTTTGTTATGTCTGTCCCACCCACAAAAAAAAAAAACAAATTTTGTATATGACGTCGAGACCTTAATTTGTTTTTTTTTTTGTGAAACTTTATATAAATATTGCTCAAAAACAGTTTTGAATGAATTGAAAAAAAAAATACCTTTTCAACATGCAAACTGTTGTCCGTAATTAGAAAATTATATAGAAATTCTGATACTGTGCTGAGTGTAAAATTTTTGAATTGGAATACAAATATGTCTGTAAGTAATGGGTTTGTAGTTAAATAAGTTACTAATATTTGTGTTGGCGTAGACCAATATATTGCCTTCTTCTTTTTTTTGTTTGTTGGCGTTCTTAATTGTTTGGCACACTTCCGCTAGAATTGACCTAATCTTTGATTAAAAAAATCTTGTATATTTAAATGCATATATTTCACATATGACGTAAAATACTATAGACAAACGGGTTTGTCTATGAGACATATCGTGTTGTTTGATTCCAAAATGTAAAACATGTTAGTTGATACAATTAAGGATAAAGTAGTTGACCTACTAAATTTTATAAATATATTTACAATGAAAAATATTTTGAAGGATTTTTTTGGTTAATGAAAGTTTTTGATGGATATAAAAGGTGGCTTTTAGTAAAGGTGGCTTTAGCAACATGTTGATAATGACAGTAGGTTTTTAAGGAATGTTTATATACATGTAATAATATTAATAGCACTAATATAGCAACATGTTGCTAAAGATATCACGAAAGAAGTCCTTTAACAGTTTTAAATGCATATCTAGCAACATAAGATATAAGAGAGTTTTATAGAGTATTGTTTATAAACATTGTTGCAAGCATGTTTTTATAATTAAAAAAAGTTTGGTTTATGTTAACATTTTGTGACAATCTTCAAGACAAGATTTGTTTCTTTAAACCAAATGTTTACAAAGCTTTTTATAAAATGTTTCTCCTTATAAATATGTTGCAACATGTTGGTTACAGCAATCTGACAGCCAGCAACATGATGCTTTACTAATTTTATACATTTTTTAAAATATATTTTTTTTAATTCGGTTTAAGTCTTTCTTAATTATTTTTGAAAAATTCTCAGAATCGTATAACTTTTCAACAGGAAAAACGTTTAAGAATATAAAATATATTTCAGAATCTAAATATATATATCATATATATATGGGGCATTCTATGTCAAATCGGACACTTTGAAAATTTTTTTTTTAGATTTTCCCAATTTGCTTACAGTTTTTAGTACCTTTCGAAAACTCCTTCGTGGTAAATTTTCAGATTTTTTTGATGACCCGATATCGAATTTTTAAAAATTGGTAGTTTGTTCCTTTACTCAAACTTCTTTTCCTTCATAACTTCTTCAATAATATTCCAAATTTCAATTTTTTTTTTTCAAAATTGTTGTTTTTTACGTTCTTTAAAAAAAAAATCCCAAAAAATTCTTAAAAGAGCTCTAGTTTACGATTTTTAAGTTTTAAAATTTAAATCTCATTTTTGAAAATGTTTATACTCTTCGATTTTTTTGAATTTTTTTTTGTGTAAAACTTCTATTGATTCAACAACTTTTTTGCCCAGGAGGATCGTGGGATAACGATTATTACTATTTTTTTAAATTTTTTGAAAAAAAATTATTGTAATTTTCCAATCTTAAAATCATTTCTACTGCTCCAATGGTGCGTCATAGAGGGGTCATTCATAAGACCGACCCCATTAATTTTTACGTCTTAACATTTCTTTGGAACAAACTAATACCCTATCTCCAATTTCTAAGGGGGCTCCCACACAAAACGAAATTTTTTAAAATTTGCTCCAACCGCTCTAACTGCCCTAATAGTGCCCTTAGAGCAATAAAATGTATGACCGACCCACAATATTTTTTTAGTCCAAACATTTTCTCTGAACACACCTACCCTCTATCTTTAACTGTTAAGGCGGTCCCCATACATTTTTTTTTATTTTTTGTAAATTTGTTTTACTTAATCAGCTTTTACCGGTCCAATAGTGCGTCCGAGAGGAGTCATTAGTGAGACCGACCCCCATTTATTTTTACCCTACAACATTTTTTTAAAACATACCTACGCCCTATCTCCACTCCCTAAGTTGGCTTCCATTCAAAATTACATTTTTATAAAATTTGCTTCAACTGTTATTTGTATGGGAGCCTACTTAGGGAGTGGAGATAGGGCGTAGGTATGTTTTAAACAAATTTTGTAGGGTAAAAATAAATGGGGGTCGGTCTCACTAATGACCCCTCTCGGACTCACCATTACAAAAAATAAAAAAAATGTATGGGGACCGCCTTAAGAGTTAAAGATAGAGGGTAGGTGTGTTCAGAGAAAATGTTTGGACTAAAAAAATATTGTGGGTCGGTCATACATTTGATTGATCTAAGGGCACTATTAGGGCAGTTAGAACGGTTGGAGCAAATTTTAAATAATGTCGTTTTGTGTGGGAGCCCACTAAGAAATTGGAGATAGGGTATTAGTTTGTTCCAAAGAAATGTTAAGACGTAAAAATTAATAGGGGTCGATCTTATAAAGGACCCCTCTATGACGCACCATTGGAGCAGTAGAAATGATTTTAAGATTGGAAAATTACAATAAAATTTTTTCAAAAAATTTTAAAAAATAGTAATAATCGTTATCCCACGATCTTCCTGGGCAAAAAATTTGTAGAATTGATAGAAGTTTTACACAAAAAAATTTCAAAAAAATCGAAGAGTACAAACATTTTCAAAAATGAGATTTAAATTTTAAAACTTAAAAATTGCATACTAGATCGCTTTTAAGAATTTTTTGGAATTTTTTTTTAGAAAGTACGTAAAAAAACAAAAATTTGAAAAAAAAATCTGAAATTTGGACCATTATTGAAGAAGTTATAATTAAAAGAAATTTGAGTAAAGGAACAAACTACCAATTTTTAAAAATTCGATATCTTTTGAACGGGTCATCAAAAAAATCTGAAAATTTACCACGAAGGAGTTTTCGAAGGGTACTAAAAACTGTTAACAAATTGGGAAAATCTAAAAAAAAAGTTTTTCATAGTGTCCGATTTCACATGTAATGCCCCATATATTCATGATCCTCATTCGATTCTAAGACGATCTAGCGATGTCCTTCTGTCCGTCTGTCTGTCTGTTGAAAACACGCTAACTTTTGAAAGACTTTAGTTTGGCATATATGTTGGGCATTTACCTGGTCAGGTTGGTATTGCAATCCAGCGAAATCGGTCCAGTGGTTACAAAGTTATGAGCAACAGAGTGAATTTCGGCAAGAGTTTTTAGCGAATTTACGAGATAAAAAACTCGATAACTTTCTAAAGGCAATTCTGAGGATGCGGAAGCTTGGCATATATGTTTGTCGTTCTCCTGAGCTGGTTTGTATTAGATTTCAGCCAAATCAGTCCAGTGGTTCAAAAGTTATTAGCAAAACCGTAAATTTCAAATTTGCTTCACCTTGAATCCATGTGTTGAAACCCCGTTAAACATGTTTTAAAAACATTGGCAAGTCGCAAAAATATTTTACAACGCATTTTTGTCACTCAAAAATATTTTTACACTAAAAAAAAAAAAAAAAAATGCACTCGAAAAAAATTTTAAACTCAAAAAAAAAATTTACACTCAAAAAAATTTTTTGTAAATTATTTTTTTTTTTTTAATTAGTAAAAAAAGGTTTTTTACACAAAATAAAATATTTCTAATCAAAAATGTTATTTTTTTCACGTTATAAAATTTACTATAACTTAAAAAGGGCATTGTGGAGGGTATTCATAGACTCGAAGTCGAATTTAATTCTACTTGTTATAATTAAAAAAAGTTTGGTTTATGTTAACATTTTATGACATTCTTCACAACAAGATTTGTTTCTTTTAAACAAATATTTCAAATGTTCATAACGTTTTTTATAAAATGTTTCATTTTATAAATATGTAGCAACATGTTGGTTACAACAATATGACAGCTAACAACATGATGCTTTACTATTTTTAGAAATTTTTTAAAAATAATTTTTTTTTTTTATTTTAATTTAAGTCTTCATTAAATATTTCTAAAAAAACTCTCAGAATCGGATAATTTTTCAACAGGAAAAACGTTTTAGAATCTGAAATAAATTTCAGAATCTAAATATATATATCATATATATGAGGCATTCCACACCAAATGTTCAGCAAAAAAAAAAGTGATGTCATGTCAATATGAAATTAATTGCAGAGTATTCGCCAAATAAAATTTCAGTTTTTTCAAAAAGTGGGCTTTGTAGGCATGGTCAAAAATTGAAAATTTCAGGATTTTTTGCCTAAGTATCTTTATTTCAATATTTATGCCAATAAAATGAAACACAGTGATGTCTTTAAAATAAAAGTTTTTTATAGATTTTTGTATGGGCTATCGATTAAAAAAATAAAAATTGGAAAATTTTCAGAAGAAGTTCTGAATTTTTTAAATTTAAACTTAAACTTTATTTATCAAAAAACATGCCACAATTTTATTTCTTTTTTAAATGTTTAAAAATTAGTTAAGGTGTATATCTATCTGTTCTGAAATTTTCAGAGATGCTTTTTTCCTTGTTTTCGAGAAAAAAAATGTTGAACATTGCACTATGCTTATAATTTACAATAATGGGGTATATTATGTATGCGAATGAGTAATATTAACTCTTAAAAAACATTTAAAATAGAGATGTTTTCGTGGGTGAGTTTTTTTTGACGATCACGCACGCTCACGAAGGAAATGTTTTAATCACGCACGATTTTTAATTTTCCTCACGTTCACGCACGCTCACGTGAGTAGAAAAAATGTTGTCACGGGCACGATACTCACGTGAGCGTGACTAACCGTGAGCGAAATAAATTATCATGCGTGATTAAAATAATTTCCTTGGTGAGAGTGCGTGATGGTAAAAAAAAAAACTTACCCACGATCACATCTCTATTTTAAATGTTTTTAAGAGTTAATATTACTCATTCGCAAATGCAATATACCCCATTATTGTAAATTATTAGCATAGTGCAATGTTCAACATTTCTTTTCTCGAAAACAAGGAAAAAAGCATCTCTGAAAATTTCAGAACAGATAGATATACACCTTAACTAATTTTTAAACATTTAAAAAAGAAATAAAATTGTGGCATGTTTTTTGATAAATAAAGTTTAAGTTTAAATTTAAAAAATTCAGAACTTCTTCTGAAAATTTTCCAATTTTTATTTTTTTAATCGATAGCCCATACAAAAATCTATAAAAAACTTTTATTTTAAAGACATCACTGTGTTTCATTTTATTGGCATAAATATTGAAATAAAGATACTTAGGCAAAAAATCCTGAAATTTTCAATTTTTGACCATGCCTACAAAGCTCACTTTTTGAAAAAACTGAAATTTTATTTTTGCTATTTAATAGTGCCCTAAGGGCGAATACTTTGCAAATGATATCCTATTAAAATCACCATGGTTTTTCTGTAGTGGAACCAAATCACCATGGTTTTTCTGTAGTGGAACAGTTGGTGTGGAATGACTCATATATATATATATAAAACTATATATTCAGCAACAAATTGCTACTGAAACAGCCATAAGGAAATATTTATAAATGTTTAATTATTTTCAATCTTGTCTATCATGTTTTTTTCTTAATAATTGCAGTTATGTTTGCTGAATTTCTTTGAATAAACCTCAAAACAACTAACATCCTCATTCTTCTACACCCAAAAAAAAACGTGGGTTTACAATACTAAAAATTTTACTAATGAACTAATTTTTTAGTCCAAAATGATCTAGTGCAGGCGTTGGTAATCAATACTAAAATTTTTTACTAATATTATTCAAAACCAGTAAAAATTACTAATTTTAGTACTTTGAAGATACTAAAAAACTACCGTACTGGTAGTTTTTTAGTATCTTCAAAGTAAAAAACTACCGTACTGGTAAAAAACTACCGTACTGGTAATTAGTAACTTATTAGTAGATTTTGGTACCAAATCACTTACTAATATTTTTACTGCAGAATTATTTTGAGTGTACTAATATCATGTAAAATAACAATTAATTGTATGAATTTGAATTTGCAATTAAAATTGCGAGTTTGTTTTTTGATACAACTTCTTATAAAATTAACTTGTGTACATTGTGTTTAATAAAAATTTTAAATTTTTTTGTTAAATGTTATGGTTGAATTACCAAATTGTACACAGATATTTGTATTAAACAAAAAAAAAAAAAAGATATCATAACTAGAGAAGCATCAGCAACATCAAAATCGCAGCAGCAGCAACAACAGACAAACATACGGCAGACATGAGCCATAAAATTATAAACCGTTGTTGTGTTGGCTATTTGGTTGGTTGGTGTTATTGTTGTTAATAATAAATAATTGTAGTTCCTTATTAATAAATTAAAAAAAACAAGTAGAAAAGTTAAATTCGACTTGGCCGAATCTATGAATACCCTCCACAATGAAAATTTTAAGTGATAGTAAATTTTCTAACGTGAAAAGATAACAGTTATGATTAGAAATATTTTATTTTGTGTAAAAAAAATTTTTTTTAGTAATTAAAAAAAAAAAAAAATTTTTATGAGTGTTAAATTTTTTTTTAGTGTAAAATTTTTTTCGAATTTTACATTAAAAAAAAAATTTACTAATTTTTTTTTGAGTGTAAAATTTTTTTTTTAGTAATTTAAAAAAAAAAAAACAATTTTTTTTTTTTTGAGTGTAAATTTTTTTTTGAATTTTACATTAAAAAAAATTTACAAATTTTTTTTTTGAGTGTAAAATTTTTTTTGAGTGTAACATTTTTTTCGAGTGTATTTTTTTTTTTGTTTTGGTATAAAAATATTTTTGAGTGACAAAAATACGTTTTAAAATATTTTTGTGACTTACCAATGGTTGTAAAACAGGTTTAACGGGTTTTCACCACGTGAGTTTAAGGTGAAGCTAATCTGATATTCACGGTTTTTTTAATAACTTTTGAACCACTGGACCGATTTGGGCGAAATTCAATACGAACTAGGCTGGAGTAACGAAAAATATATACGTCAAGCTTCAGCATCCTCAGAATTGATTTTCGAAAGTTATAGTGCTTTTTATCTCATAAATTCACGAAAAACCCTTGCCGAAATTCAGTCTTTTGCTCATAACTTTTGAACCACTTGACCGATTTCGCTGGATTGCAATATCAACCTGACCAGGTAAATGCCCAACATATATGCCAAACTTCAGGAGCCTCCGTAAAGTCTTTCAAAAGTTAGCGTGTTTTCAACAGACAGACAGACAGACAGACGGACAGACGGACGGACGGACGGACGGACGGACATCGCTAGATCGTCTTAAAATCGATCGAGGATCATGAATATATATACTTTATGGGGTCCTAGACCAATATTTCGAGGTGTTACAAACGGAATGACAAACTTATATATACCCTCTATCACTAGAGTGTATAAAAATAACAATAACAGAAACAAATTATTGTTTAAAAAGCTAATTTTATGTACTATATGTGAGTACAACAGGAATTAGTGTTTTAAAGAATGAATTCTTTTCGTGAGGACTAAATCATTTTATGTTGCTAGCAACAAATTTTAGCTAAAATATATTGCTACTAACATTAAGCTTAAAAATTTATTATTTTGTTCGTGATACAATTTAAAAAAAAAAAACAGGTGAATATTTATTCATTATTAGTGTTCTTAGCTATGAAAAATATACAAACATTTCTAGCAACATGTTGCTAGGAGCAATTTTTATTGCTTTGCTTAAATCCGATTTATAATCAGATGTTGCTTGTAACATGTTGGTGGTAAAAATGTGTCTACTTATGCATAAACTCTTCTGTCAACATGTCGATTGCACTATTTTTTACTAACTTAAATAACTGATCCTTTTTCTTAAGACAATTTATGTTGCTGGAGAATTTAATATATAGTATTTTATTAGTTTGATATTTTTTTTACGAAACATGTTGCTAGTAACTAAATGACCACGTTTTTACAATATATTTGTATTACAACTAAAATGCTGCAACTTCACATAGAATAATTTGGTGCACTTTTAACGAAGCATTTTTAGTTACATGTTTTTAATATAAGATAAAATTCTATATTTAAAATTTTTTAGATTTTTTCCTGGCAAAATGTTGCTAGCAACTTGATTTTCATATAGAATATTATATCACATTTTTATCAACATGTTGCTAGAAACAATAATTCTAAGAAATTTTAATAGACTGCGCCTTTTCTAGTTGAACTTCAGAAAACCAATTGTAATTTAAACAGGTAAGAAAATTACAGTCGGTCAAGACAGACCATATAATACCCTAAACTAGTGTTTCCCGGAAAATTGATCCCAAGTTCAATGAAGCAGACAAACACAAACAAAATTTGAGTGAAATAGGCTTCTTTTTCCCCAATTGACAGATTCATCTGAATATCGGTCAAAATTTTTATAAAAAATTATGATCAGATTTGATAAGACTACAAAAGTACACTTTAAACAACTACAAACAAAATTTTAATCAAATACTTCATTTTTTTCATGAATTTTGAGAGAATTATATCAATGTCGGAAGGGTGGTTTATATGTGGAATACAAGTAGAGCTTGTTTATTCCTTTCAAATTTGGAATTATGAGTTATGAATACGAAATAGGTTTACCTGCCAAATTTCGAAAGGCTACCTATTAAAATACGGTTATTAGAGCCATTTGAGCCATATTCAAATGGGACGTTTGAATGGGAGCTAGGCAACGGCGTATGTAGGACTGTTTTTTCAGGGCCCAACAACAACAAAAAAAAATGTTGTTGTTTTTTTCGTGAGATTTGTGTCTTCCAATATATATAAAACAATTTTTTTTTTTTGTTGATACCCCCCCCCCCCCCCTCTGTATACGCGGATGGAGCTAGGTATAAACATGGATAAATTTTTTTCCAATTTAAATAGTATTTGTCCTTGAGTCTAGAAAAGCTTAAACACATTATATTTTTTAATTTTGATGCGCTAAGCATGAATATTAAAAAAGTTTTAGAATCGGACGAACCGTTTTCAAGATATCGCTATTTGAAATTTGCAAAAATGGCGGTTATTTCATACGTTCAAGAAATTTTGTAAAAAAATCTCAAAATTTCATTCCATACTTTTATAGAGCTTGAGATAATCTTTCATTTAAAACAAATTTGAGCCAAATCCAATCATTTTAACCCATGGCGCTCTTCGATCAAAGTTTTGGACTTTTGAAAAATTTCCACCAAAATTTTGGATTTTTGAAAATGAAAAAAAAAAAATATCTTGCGATGCTTTAGTTTTATCAATTTTGGCTTGCTGAATACGAATATCAAAAAATTTCTAAAATCTGTAGAGTGTTTTTCGAGATATCGCCATTTAAAATTTGTCAAAAAAAAATTACAAAAATGGCGGTTTTTTCCTAGGTTCAAGAAATTAAAAAAAAAAAAAAATCTAAAATGTTTCTTTCCCTTGATAGAGCTTGAGAAAATTTTCCAGTTAAGCCTAATTTAAGCCAAATCCGATGATTTTAACACGTGGCCCTTCGATCAAAGTTTAGAATTGTTGGTGAAAAGCTTTTATAAAGCCAAAACTTTGATCGATGAGCGTCACGGGTTAAAATGATCGAATTTGGCTCAAATTATCGGAAATACAATAATTGTGATTTTGCAAATTTCAATTCTCTTTTCCAATGGAAATTTTAGTTCTGTATTTCGGTTAAGATTTTGCAAATGAATGATGTTTTTCTGAATTTTAATTTGGGGATAATCGGAATAAATTTCCAAAAAAAAATTTTTATACCCTATTCCACTCTGTGGGTATAATGAATTTGTGTAGATGTTGGTAACTACCCGAAATATTGGTCCTAGACATTTAAGTATACCGATCGACTCAGAATCACTTTTTCTAGACATCAAAATTAATGTGTTGAAAGAAACATTTATTTTTAATTTGAATTTTTTAAATTTTCAAAAATCAAAAACTTTGGCCGCCGGGCGCCACGGGTTAATTTAATCCGCCTTTACTTAAATTGGTACCACATAAGTTATAGGCCTAGTAGAATAAAAAAATGCCCAGAAAAATGTCAGTCAAAAGCAACATGTTGCTAGCAACAATATTCACAAGAAATGAAAAATTTCAGTTTCAAAGGATTATTAATGGAGAACTGTTTTGGAACAGATGCAGTCAGCAAGATTTCAGCTTGAAAATTATTCATTTTTAAAAAAAATGTTTTTGATTTGACGATTAAACAATTTTAGAATTTTTAAATTAATTTTCTGACTTAAGTTAGAATTTATTTTGGTTTTTGGGAATTCCAACCGGTCTTTTCTGAATTTTTATTTAAGTTTTCTAAATTGCAATTGATTTTTTTTCAAAATTTTTAATTAAATTCTTGGACTTGGGAATTTTTTTAAATATTTTTAAAAATCATACAATTTGTTATACGAGTAATACAAAACGCTTTACAGTTATTTGAAACCATTTAATCTTTCTGAAATCGTTGTTAAAGTCTTCTTATATAGGTTTTTTAAACTGTTTTAGCAACATGTTGCTAAACAATATTTTCAAGACATTCAACATTTCAATTAAAAATAATTAAAATTTGAAAAAAATATTGATTAACGGTCAGCTACATTTGAAATGGGTAATCATTAGGGATGAGATTTCCATGCAAATGCATGTTTTTTGTCGATAGTCTAAAAACGATATCGACCAATTATCTTTCCGAATCAAAAAATTTGCGTTACAGTGGCATTGATTTGTTTTTGCATATTTTGGTGAAAATGAATATTTTTGCATATTTTGATTTTAAATGCATATTTTGTGCATATTTCCAACTTTTAAGTGCATATTTTTGCATATTTTGGTATAAATTAGCAAAAACACAAATAGAAATTTATTTTTTTTTCAAAAACTTTTTTAAATTTTAAAAATTTATGTGGAAAAGAGAAAAACAATTTTTTTTTGTTTATAATTTTTTTTATAGATTTTCTTAATTTCTAAAAAAATCTTGCTTACATAAACTTTTAAATGTTACTATTTAAACCCGGCGTTATTTTTTGCTTTTTAAGAAGTTTTTCCTATGAAAACAAGATTTTTGTTACACACATTTTATTTTTTAATGCATATTTTAAGGTTTTTTTAGTGCATATTTTGAATTTTTTAGCGCATATTTTCGATTTTTTAGTGCATGAAAATCTCATCCCTAGTAATCATCAATGTTTAAAAATTGCGCTTTTAAAGACACACACAAAAAATTATTGGCTAAAAATTTTCAATTTAATCTATAGATCAACAAAATTTAAATGAGTCAATCAATGTTTTGATTAAAATTTTTGTTAAATTCTTTAACTGTCGAATTACAAATTTTATACATACCAAATTTTTTTTCGTTTTGTTTTATTTGAATAGATTATTTCAAAAATATACAAAATAATCGGGTTTTACTTTTTTATTGTTAGCAACATATTGGAAAGCAAAAAAGATGAATTTTTTGATAATTTTGTCATAAACTTACAATTAATTTTTTAAATCAATCATTATTTTGATTGGCTATAAATAAAAAATTTATCAAATTTTTGATCAAAATCGAAAAAATGTTTGAATGAAAAAAAAAATCAATAAATCGCCTACAATTTGATGATTGGTATAACAATTTTTTTAATTGAAGGAATTTCAATCAAAAAATTTTTTGAATACGCGTTTTTGTTGATTGAAATTTGTTTCAAATTTTTTTTTGTGCATGCTGCTGATTACAAAATTGTTTGATCAACAGAAACTTTATTGAATGAATTCTTTTAAGACTCATGCACAAACAGAGATGTCTGTTACTCATCATCATTTAATATTAACTTATGGTAGAGTATGAATGAATTTTTTTACTGGACGTTATAAACATTACACGACTTTAACAGTTAATTGACCTTTAATTAACAACTCAATTTTAAAACAAACAAATACTATGAAGTGCAAATATGAGGAATACTTTTTTTTGTGTGTTTTCAAATTTGTTTTTTAAAAAAATATTTTTTTCAAGTTCATGGTTAAGTGTGTATGGCTGTATGATTTTAGTGTGTTATTAGTTTTTTATCCTTAACCTTAACTTGTATAAAATTTATAAAATACAGTGAAAGCTCAGTATAACGCGTATTCGATTAAATGTTCATGATTGATATATTCTTTTTTGGAAAATTGTTAAATTAGCAATAAATGAAGGTAACTAAATATTTTGCTAAGATACTACATAGAAAAATTGTCAATACAATTAATTTTATTGTTAATCCAATTAAACTTTTAATTGAAACTGAACCTACATTGGATTTTGTCAATACAACAATGACTTTTGTAAATTTTGAATACAAAAACTTTATTTTTTTCAATTAAATTCATTGTTGCATTAACAAATAAATTAATTAATTTTAATTCAAACGTTTAATTGGAAATAAAACTGCTTTTTTTGTCACATTTACAATATACATTGTTGATACAATTAAAAACGTTGTTGAACTAGTATTGCGTTGTTAACAATTTGTTTAGTTACTTTTAAGTTTACGATATTTTTTTCTGTGTACTAAAGATTTTATCTAACTCGAATAAACAAAACAAAATATTTAAATTTTACTTTTTTAATTATTTTTTTTTCTAAGTTTTTGTATTTAAAACCCAATATAACGAGTTTTTCAAATGGGTTGACAATATTCGTTTAACTTAGCTTTCACTGTATTTAAAAATTGTTGTGATTTTTTTTTAATTGTTTTTACCAAATACTTTTTTCACTTTTATAATGTACACTTAACATTTGTTTGGCCATGTTTTTTAAATCAATAAATGTCCATTAAAATATATTATTCCTTGTTATTTTTTTTTTGGCAACATTTTAAACCTCTTGTCCTTGTTGGCATGTTTTTGGTTTTTTGGGAGAAAAAAAAAATACTTTATAAAATTTTCAGTTAAAGAACTTTTACTTTATATGTAAACAAAATGCTGTAAAAATTTTGTTATTGGTATTGTAACACTTATTGGAAGTATGCCAAGTTTTAAAATTTTAAAATTTAAGTTAAATATTTAATGAAATTCAAAAGGCTTTTTGTGGTTTGTAAAATTTTGAGAGTTCAAATAAGAAGCATGTGCTCGTTTTAAATTGGAAGAGTTAAGTATATTGTCAGAAACAGAAAATGTTTAGAGAATTGGGGAGATAAAAAGTGGTAAAAATTAAGATAAATTGGATAAATGTAGGAAAATTAATCATTGAAACCTGCAGTTCTTTTGTTCGCCATTAATATTATTTTAATATTAATGTATTTAAACATTGTATAAAATGTTGCAAATGTTCATGCCTGAAAATATTGATTCTTGCAACATGTTGCTGTCAACATGATTTTCAATATATGTATATAAAAAGTCTTGAAAAGATTTTTTTTAACGCATAAGGTTTTAACAAGTAGAAAAGTTGAATTCGACTTGGCCAAATCTATGAGCGCCCTCCACAATGCCCTTTTTAACAGATAATAAATTTTCTAACGTGAAAAATAACAATTTTGATTAGTTTTATATTTTATTTTGAGTAGAAAACTTTTTTTTATAATTTTTGAAACAAAAAAAAAATGACTAAATTTTTTTTTTGAATGTAAATTTTTTGAGTGTAAAATTTTTTTCGAGTGTATTTTTTTTTTTTAGTTTAAAAATATTTTTGAATGACAAAAATACGTTGTAAAGTATTTTTTTGACTTACCAATGTTTTTAAAACTTGTTTAACGGTTTTTCAACACGTGAATTTAAGGTGAAACTAATCTAAAATTCATGGTTTTGATAATAACTTTTGAACCACAAAACCGATTTTGCTGAAATTCAATGCAAACCATACTAGGGGAACGAAAAATATGTATTTCAAGCTTCAGCAGCCTCAGAATTGTCTTTCGAAATTTAGCGTGTTTTTATCTTGTAAATTTGCGAAAACTCCTTGCCAAAATTCACTCTTTTGCTTATAACTATTGAACTACTGCACACAGGGCCAGCATGATCCAATTCCGGCCAAAAGTCTTTATCGTTGTTGGATCCGTCTGAAAATGTGCTTCTGGAGGAATTCGAGGTCGCTGATTTCAAAAATTAGCTAAAAACCAAAAAAATCAAAATGGCGGATCTAATATGGCGGATTTTTTTTTTTTTAATTGTCCGATTGAACTCAAATTTTGTTTTATGCGGGTCTTGGAGTTACTGAATAAGAATTGTTACTCCGAATTTTGAAAAACAAAATGGCGGACTAAATATGCTTCTTTAAGTTTAAAGAATGATCCAACTCCGGCCAAAAGTCTTTATCGTTGTTGGATCCGGCTGAAAATGTGCTTCTAGAGGAATTCGGGGTCGCTGATTTCAAAATTTAACTAAAAACTAAAAAAATCAAAATGGCGCATCCAATATGGCGGACAATTTTTTTTAATAATTGTCCGATTTAACTCAAATTTTGTTTTAAGGGCGTCTTGGAGTTACTGAAATAGAATTACTGGCATGAATTTTGAAAAACAAAATGGCGGACTTAATACGCTTAGTAAAGTTTGTTACAAGTAATTAAAAAGCAGTTATATTCCTTTTCTTTGTTGAAGCTAGCTGAAAGTGTGGCCTAGTAAATTTCTGGGTCTGTTATCTTAAAATCGAACTGATAAAATTCAATATGGCGGAAACAATATAACGGCTAGATTTTTTTACTTTGTCTGATCTAACTAAAAATTAGTTTTAAGAGTATTAAGAGTGTCTGAAGTTAATTCTACGCACATAATTTTTATATATATATTTTTTTTTGATATAAATATGGAAATGGTGTAAATGACTTACTTAGTTTCAGAAAAGCTTTTGGAAATGGTGACGACAAATTATTCACTTTTTTTTTTATTTTAGAAAACCAATAAAAAACCTTTGAATTTAATTGGAAATGGTGTAACTGATATTTTCCATAATTCTACAAAAAAAACTAGAAATGTAGATAATTTTTTTTTTCCTGCACTTAAGGAACTCTCTGACGATAAAAAAAACTAATCAAGCCGTAAAACATTATTTGGGTTTGGGGTTTTTTAATTTCGCCATTTATCATTTCGAGCAAGTTTGGGAAACTTTTTTCGAAAGATATGGATCCATTCTATATAAGAAAAAATATAGACTGATTGTATCGAACTAAGGATCGCTGAGGATTTTTTCGGCGCGAAGTAAATAACTAAAAAATCATAGTTATTTTCACAAAAACGCGAATTGCTGTCAGGAAAATGAGTTATATTTTTCCATAACCCTGCAAATCAAAAGTTGATCATTAGCAATAGAAATATGTAAAAAAAAATAAAAAAGTATCTCCACTTACAAATTTTTTTTTCAACTTTTTTAACTTTGAAGACCTGTCAAAGGAAATGGTGTAGTTGGATCATAAAGATAAGTTCAGGAAACCAGCTTCTATATATGTCAAACAAATTGGTATAGATAATTTTTGAGAATTTAAATATAAGGACTTTTGGCCGGAAATCGATCTGGCTGGCCCTGTGTGCACTGGACCGATTTCACTGAATTGCAATACCAATCTGCCGCGGTAAATTTAAAATATATATGCCATGTGACAGTATCCTAGCATAAGTCTTTCGAAAGTAAGCGTGTTTTCAACAGACAGACAGACGGACACCCCTAGATCGAATTAAAATCGATCGAGAATCATGAATTCGACTGTGCCGAATCTTTCCTCCAAAATGTAAAAAATTAAAAAAAATGTCAGAGGCGTTTTTTTTTTTGAGGCGATAAATTATGAGGTACTAGACCGATATTTCGAGGTGTTACAAACGGAATGACAAACTTACATATGCCCTCTATCACTAGAGTGGAGGGTATAAAAATTTTGCATGGACTTTTCTTTTGAGAGGGTGCTCGGCGGGATATGTTTGGCTGTGCCGTATCTTCCCTCCTAAATTAAAACAAAAAGGTTTTTAAGGGGGTGGTTCAGTTCTCCAAAGGGAAGCTTTTTCCCCCTGGTTCGATTTTGCCCATCTCCGAACTTAACCAGCATTTGCCCATAAGACATATTCTTACCAAACTTCAGGAGTCTATCCCTTTTAATTTGAACTGTATCATGTCTTCGACAGACGGATAGGCGAACATCGCTAGAATGCCTTAGAATGGATCACTGATCAATAATATATATACTTTATAGGGTCTTAGGCCGATATTTCGATGCGTTACACACGGAATAACAAAATGAATCTACCCCCTTACTATAGTTGGAAGGTATAAAAACATAATAAAATTATCTGGTGTGGTTTTAATTCTTCAAGGAGGAACTTTTGTTGTCCCTTTTCCGATTTTAGCCCTAATCTGATTTTGCCCATATATGAACTTAACCTGTTACTCATAACTAGGGATGAGATTTTCATGCACTAAAAAATCGAAAATATGCGCTTAAAATATGCGCTAAAAAATTCAAAATATGCACTAAAAAACCTAAAAATATGCACTAAAAAAATAAAATGTGTGCAATAAAAATCTTGTTTAAAAGGAAAAACTTCTTAAAAAGCAAAAAGTAACGCCGGGTTTAAATAGTAACATTTAAAACTTTATATAAGCAAAATTTTTTTAGAAATTAACACAATCTATAAAAAAAAAATTAAAAAAAAAATAATTTTTCTTATTTCCAAAATAAATTTTTAAAATTTAAAATAGTTTTTGAATGAAATAAATTTCAATTTGGGTTTTTGCTAATTTATGCCAAAATATGCAAAAATATGCACTTAAAAGTTGGAAATATGCACAAAATATGCATTTAAAACCAAAATATGCAAAAATATGCATTTTTACGAAAATACGCAAAAACAAATCGATGCCATTTTAACGCAAATTTATTGATTCGGAAAGATAATTGGTCGATATCGTTTTTAGACTATCGACAAAAAACATGCATTTGCATGGAAATCTCATCCCTACTCATAACATTAGACACTTTCGTACTAAACTTCGGAGGTTTAGGTCTTTTGGTTTGGGCTGAATCGTGGTTTTCACAGACGAATGGACGGAAAAGAAAAACTCTGTCAAAAAGTCTATAAAACGACTTTCAATTTGATTTAGCAAACTTTCAGCAGATTTTTCTGCTAAAATTGATATTTTTAATAAAATCTCTGTTCTTCAAGTAAACAAAATAACAGACATTTATTTTACTGCGTTTTTACTGATTCTGTTTGCTGAATTTCAAAACATTTTTGAACATATTTTTAGAAGATTATTTTTTAATTTTACAGAAATAGTTTGCTATCATTCTTTTTTGAAGAAAGTTTTCTAAGTTGTTTTTTCCAAAGTGTTAATTTTTTTTATGCAACCAAAACGATATTTTAAACATATTTTTAGCAGATTATTTAGTAATTTTACAAAAATAGTTTGCTGTCAGCCTTTTTTTAAGAAAACTGTCTTGAGTTTTTTTTTTCAAAGTGAAACACTTTTTTTTCTTTAAAGTTTAAAATAAAAAAATCTTTTAAAGTTTTCATAAAAACTATATTTTGAGGATGTTTATTCTGGCTCGAGGTCATTATTTTCTTTACTAATTAAAACCATAATATTCTCATAGCATAATTTTCAAGAAAATTATTTTTCTGTTTTAAATTTATTTATGTAATATTTTAGTTTGTGCGCAAACGATTTGTCATTAGACTCGTTTGCTACTTTGTAGTAAATCGTTTTATTTTTGCTAAATAATCTTGACAATGGGATCTCACAAAATCCAAAACACGTCTCGATTAAGTCTTGCAAAAATGACCAACATAAATAAATTTAAAACAGAAAAATAATTTTCTTGAAAATTAAGCTATGAGAATATCATGGTTTTAATTAGTAAAGAAAATAATGGCATCGAGCCAGAATAAACATCCTCAAAATATAATTTTTTAAAGGTCGAATAAATTTTTTTTTCTTTTTTAATAAAAATTAATTAGAGTTTTCATTAAAACAAATTTTCTAAAAAGACAAATTTTCTACAAAATGTCTTAGCAGATTCCTCTGCTGTTTTGACAGAGTTCTCTGCTGATTTGACATAGATAATCATGACAAATTTTCACCAAACCGAGTCTGCTTAAATCAGCAGATTTCTCATATGGCTCAAAATGGGTACTATTTTTAGCAGATTTTTATGCTGATTGGACACAGAATTTATTTTGAGTGTAGAATGTCTTAGAATCTGTCATGGATGAGTAAGTCTTGCAAAATAACCAAACCAATCAATTTAAAGCAAACAACTTTATAGTTTCTTAAAAGTCGTAACTTTGACAATTTCATCGTATTGAGTAGTAAATAAATGTGACCTCGAGCTAGAGTAATCTTTCTCAAAGTAGAATTTATATAATAATAAATATTATTTTATCAATTTAAAAATTAAAACAGCATCTTTTTTGGTATATATAGTTTTTGAGACTGCAAACCGGCAACAAAATCGAAATAACATTGTTGTCAACATGAATATGGAATACTAGCAACATTTTTATTATCGTATTAGCAACATGAATAAATTTAAAGTTACTAATACAGAACAAAAAAAAAATTGAGGTAGGTACAAATAAATTAATACAGTTTAGGATTTTTTTTTTTGTTAAACAGTTGATGTTCAAAACATTAAGCAACATTTAACTATTGATTTTTTAAATTAATAGATGTTGCTATACATTTTGAGATTTTCTCTCCGAAGCTTAACTAAAAAAGTACTTAAATATAGTATTGCCAAAATATATTTCACACAAGTCATTGACATTTGTAAATAAATAATCTATATTTTTTTTTTATAATGTTGTAATTTGTCTATGAGTTTTAACTTTAAACTATAAATTAAAACGTTTTTGTTTAAATATATTTTTTTATAGTTTAAGTTGCATGTTATTTTTTTTATCTTTTGTGTTAATATCTTTTTTTAACAAATAAAACGTATTAGATTAATTTCATGCTGTCATCATAGTTTATGTATTTTTTTCTGCTTATTTTTTTGTTGCAAAAATGCTTAAATGAGTTAATGATGGACCATTAAATTTCTGACAAATGGTTTCAAAAGATATTATAATAATGACATTAATTCAATGAAATATTTCAAATATGAGATATTTGATTTAGTTTTTTTTTTTCAAATAAAATAGATATTTAATAAAATTAAAACATTACATAATTTATAGCGGCTATGTAAAAAAAATATAAAATGATTTTAAATAATAGAAAAAAATAATTTTATAAAATTTATTGTAAAAACCATTAACATTTCTTTGATAAAATATTAAAAACTAAATTATATATATTAAAGTTATTTTTGTTATGGGTTAGCAAGTTAGCAACATGTTGCAAGAAATTTTATGATAAAATGGTTTATTGGCCAATTTGGATTTTCTAGACAAATTAAAAAAAAAATCAACAAAAATATTTTTGTTTGATATGAAGTTCACATATTGTAAAAATCGTATTATTAGCAACATGTTGAGAGAATATAATAATTTTTAGTTGAACTAATGAAATCGGGAACATAATGAAAAACATTTGTAAGTACAAATAATAAAAACATTTTTAAGTTAATATTTATTGTAAAATACAATAATATATTGCTTTTTTTAAAAAACAATAGCTGTGAGAAAAAATATTAAGTTTTGATATTAAGAAGGCATATTTTTAAAAATCGTATTAATAGCAACATGTTGCAAGCTTGAAAGTAATGAATAAAATTTTTTAAAAATCATGAATATCTTTTCTTCAGCGAATATTAAGTATGGAATGCCATTAAATATATTAGATATAAAGTTTACATATTGTAAAAATTACAATGTTAGCAACATGTTGCGAGAATATAATAATTTTTAATTGAACTTATGAAATCGGGAACACATTAAACAAAATTTGTTAAAATCATTAAGAATGTTTCTATATTTGATATTAAGTGTGAAATTCAAACAAAATATGTTTTTTTTTTAAACATTGCACACAGGGCCAGCATGATCCAATTCCGGCCAAAAGTCTTTATCGTTGTTGGATCCGTCTGAAAATGTGCTTCTAGAGGAATTCGAGGTCGCTGATTTCAAAATTTAGCTAAAAACCAAAAAAATCAAAATGGCGGATCCAATATGGCGGACAATTTTTTTTTTAAATTGTCCGATTGAACTCAAATTTTGTTTTATGCGGGTCTTGGAGTTACTGAATAAGAATTGTTACTCCGAATTTTGAAAAACAAAATGGCGGACTAAATATGCTTCTTAAAGTTAAAAGAATGATCCAAGTCCGGCCAAAAGTCTTTATCGTTGCTGGATCCGGCTGAAAATATGCTTCTAGAGTATTTCGGGGTCGCTGATTTCAAAATTTAACTAAAAACGAAAAAAATCAAAATGGCGCATCCAATATGGCGGACAAAATTTTTTAATAATTGTCCGATTTAACTCAAATTTTGTTTTAAGGGTGTCTTGGAGTTACTTAATCTGAATTACTGGCGTGAATTTTGAAAAACAAAATGGCGGACTAAATATGCTTAGTAAAGTTTGTTACAAGTAATTAAAAAACAGTTATATTCCTTTTCTTTGTTGAAGGTAACTAAAAGTGGGGCCTAGTAAATTTCCGGGTCTGTTATCTTAAAATCGAACTGATAAAATTCAATATGGCGGAAACAATATGTCGGCTAGATTTTTTAACTTTTTCGGATCTAACTAAAAATTAGTTTTAAAAGTATTAAGAGTGTCTGAAGTTACCCAATTGGAAAATGTGTCACTGAGGAAATTTCCACAGTGATTCCTTGAGGAAATGTCTTCAGGTTCTGACAAATCATAGGTAATCCTTGATGACATGTCCTTACATTGTCAGCACTGAATGTTTGCTTCAATAGTGTGGACAATTCCTCTAAGACGTCTAAAAAGAAATGTCTTCAGAATAGCAGTATATTAAATTAAAATTTAAAATCTGGGCAGCTCTTCAATTTCCAAGAAAAAGATGGCAATATTATCAATTTATTTAAAATAAATTCAAAATCTAACAAGTAAAATAAAAGTAATAAATAGACAAACAATTTTCAAAATAAAGTTTGGAACAAGTAGTTATGTGTGGGACTAATAAACTGGGGGTTGCAGGTTCAAATCCAGTTGGGACTAAAAAAGGCGAAAAGTTTTTTCTAAATATGAGAAAGATAATTTATAAAGGAAAATGGATAAAAGTAAAAACTAAAGGAAATACGAAAATTTTTTGTATTTTCGCATGACCTACGTCAGACATTTCCCCAAAGAAGTCTTAGGTGACATGTCCCCAGGAGGTCAGCCCTGACTACTGCTGACTTTGAGTGAGGACATTTTGAAAATTTGTATGAAACTGTCCTCAACCCAGTACATAGAGATGTCTTTTGTATGTCAGCAGTGACTCTGACATATCACCGCTCCGTCACTGAGGATGGCTCGAGGACGTTGCCAACTGGGTAAATCTACGCACATAATTTTCATATATATTTTTTTATTTTTGATATAAATATGGAAATGGTGTAAATGACTTACTTAGTTTCAGAAAAGCTTTTGGAAATGGTGACGACAAGTTATTCACTTTTTTTCTTTATTTTGGAAATTCAATAAAAAATCTTTGAATTTAATTGGAAATGGTGTAACTGATATTTTCCATAATTCTACAAAAAAAATCTAGAAATGTAGATATTTTTTGTTTTCCTACACTTAAGGCACTCTCTGACGATAAAAAACCTATTCAAGCCGTAAAACATTATTTTGGGTTAAATTATTTTTTTTTTAAACAAATCTCGGACCATATATAGCTGTAATTTCGACATTTATCATTTCGAGCAAGTTTGGGCAACTTTTTTCGAAAGATACGGATCCATTCTATATAAAAAAAATATAGACCGATTGTATCGAACTGAGGATCGCTGAGGATTTTTTCGGCGCGAGGTAGATAGCTATAAAATTATAACTTTTTTCACAAAAAACGCGAATTGCTGCCAGGCAAATGAGTTATATTTGTCCATGTTATTTTCGTTAAAAACGCTTATATATAAGGTTGAACCACTCAAACAAAAAGTTAAACATTAGCAATAGAAGTTTGGAAAAAAAAATTATAAAAGTATCTCAGCTTTTAAAAATTGTTTACCAACTTTTTTAACTTTGAAGACCTGTCAAAGGAAAGGGTGTAATTGGATCATAAAGATAAGTTCAGAAAACCTGCTTCTATATATGCCCAACAAACTGGTAAACATTTTTTTGAGAGTTTACAAATAAGGACTTTTGGCCGGAAATCGATCTGTCTGGCCCTCTGTGCATTGTTGCTAGCTGTTAGAAAAAAATATTTATTTTTGATATTAAGAAGGCATATTGTAAAAATCGTATTAACAGCAACATGTTGCAAACTTAAAAGTAATGAATAAAATTTTGTAAAAATCATGAATATCTTTTCTTCAGCGAATATTTAGTATGGAATACCATTAAAAACTACATGTTTAAGAAATTCATAGTCTCATTGTCGCCTTTGGCCATTATAATAATATGTTGACTTGCTGGCTTTATTATTATCATTATCATCGTTGTCGTCATTTTATATCATCTCCTATTGTATGTAAGTATAAAAACCTTGATCCAAGTATATTATAAAATAGTATAAAAAATAAAAAATAAATGTGTATATGAATTCACATCTATAAAGCGTAATTGTAATTTAATCTTGAAAGAATAATGCAAAAAATTGACTGTAAAGGTTATGGATGATACAATGGATACAAAAAATATAATAATTGTAGAGTGAATTAAGTAATTTAATATTGATATTTAATTTTTTGTTGCCTTTTTTCTTACACATTTTGTTTTTTTTTGTTTTGCTCTCTATTTATGATTTGCATATTAAATTTCTTAATGGTCTTTTGGTTTTTCTGCTGTTACTACTATATACATAATATGTATTTTTGCACATAATACAAATTATGTCTTACATAATCTGTATTTCTACTACTATGTATATTATTTAATTATTTGTATGTCTTAATTGTGTGAAGATGGTGGTGAAGTCTATTAGTTTTAAATTTAATTGCAGTTAAAGTTTTAAAATTTTAATGAAGAAATTTTAGATAATTTGGCTTAAAATGTTAAATATTGGAAATTTTTAAGACAATTATGTTATAACCAATGTTTGTAAACAATATGTGTAAACAATGTTTATAAACAATGTTTATAAATAATGTTTATAACCAATGTTTATAAACAATGGTTATACACAATGTTTTAAAGCAATGCTTAAAAGCAATGTCTATAAACAATATTTTTAATTATGTTTATAAACAATGTTTATAACCCATAAACAAAATGTTTATAAACAATGTATAGAATTATTTATAACATCGTCCGACAAATTTCAAATTTTGGCTATACACATGAACCGGACAAAAAAATTCTGAGAGTACGGCCGAAAATAAAATACCCGTGTCTCCCAGTTTTTCTAGATCAATATGCGTTTTCGCGAAAAATGCAAAAAACTAAATTTTCGCACTATAGAAAAAATTCACTCCAGTCAGAAAGTGGGTATAAAAATAACATTCGCGTTTTTTGCGAAAAATGCAAACAGAATATAATCTTAAATTGTATTTCACAAAAGAAGTGGGAAATAAGACGAAAAAATGTAGAAATTTAATTCTGAGAAAAATAGTGTTAATAGATGTGTTCAGTAAAATTTAATGGCGGTTCTTTTCTTGGAATATATTAACCCTCTATCTGCAATTTTTAGGACTAATTTTTGTCCTTATTTCAAATACACTCCTAGAAAACCATTAAATCGTGCGTTTAAAGGGTTAAAATGTTCCACAAAAATGTTTTGCATCAAATTTCACTAGGGGTTGTTAAAGGCAAAAAGTTCGTAAGATGTTAGCAAAATGCCTAAAAAAGTAAAATTGTAAAGTATCATATTTTATTAAATTGTGTTACACCAAAGATACTTTACAATTTTACTTATTTGAGCATTTTGTTAACATCGTACAAATTATTGACCTTTGACAACTCCAAGTAAAATTTGATGCAGAACATTTTTGTAGAACATGTTAACCCTTTAAATGCACACTTTAATGGTTTTCTAGGAGAGCATTAGAAATGAGGACAAAAAAGGGCCCTAAAAATGGGAGATAGAGGGTTAATATATTCTACGAAAAAAACCGTCTTTAAATTTTACCAAAGACATGTTTAAACATTATTTAGCTCACGAGTAGATTTAATAAATTTTTCGAATTATTTCACACTACTTTGGAAAAACACAACTTTTTTTTTTGCCGTTTTCGCGAAAACGCAAATTGATCTAGAAAAACTGGAAGGCACGTCTATTTTATATTCAGCCCAACTTTCAGAAATTTTTGGTCTGGTCCATGAGTACAAAAGTGTGTCGGACGGTATAATCAATTTTTAAACCATATTTATACCCTACACCACTCTGTGGTACAGGGTATAATGAGCTTGTGCTGATGTTTGTAACTACCCGAAATATTGGTCCTAGACCCACTTTCAAGTATACCGATCGTCTCAGAATCACTTTTTGAGTCGATTTAGCGGTTTATTTGCAACAAATATAAGTCAATTTCACTCAAATTTGGTATGTGAGCGTTTTCTACACTTATAAAAGATTTGACAAATGATAGACCCAATTGATCCATGTTTGGACTTGGTACCCTATCATCGGGAAACACTGGTGTAGAGTATTATATGGTCGGTCTTGACTAAAATTTTCTTACTTGTTTTAAATTAAGTTTAAAACAATGTTAAGCCATAAACCAAATGTTTATAAACAATGTATACAATTATATATAATAAAGCTCATGCACTAAAAATCAAATTTAATGCTAACTTCTTGATTCGGAATTGATCGATATCATTTTTTAGACTGTCGACAAAAAACATGCATTTGCATGGAAACCACAGCACTACTTATAAATAATGTTTTATGCTACGAATTTCAATTAATTTTCTTCGAATGTAATGTTGAAATAATGTTTATAAACATTGTTTATTAATAATATTTATACACAATGTTTAGAAACAATGTTTAGAAGTAATGTTTTCAAATAACATATCCTGTCGGCAAAAGCTACGAATTTAATTAACAATTTACGAATTTAATTTAGAGCCCATGGTTAGACTTTTTACCGGGGTATACCGAAGACCGGGTATGTTTGCAAAATATTTTTTTCTTTAGTTTTTGTCCTTAAGTAATACAATTTTATTATTATTTAAAATATTTTTTTCTACAAGCCCCCAAAAGGAGGCGTTTAAATCATTTCTAATGGTGCGTCGTATAGGGGTCAATAGCGAGACTGGACCCCACAAATTTTTACGCCTTAAATTTTTTTTTAGAACAAACTAATACTTTATCTCCAATTTCTAAGGGGGCTCTCATACAAAATGATATTTTTTAAAATTTGCTCCAACCGCTCTAACTGCTCTAGAGTGTACGATCGACCCACAATATTTTTTTAGAACAAACAATTTTTCTGAACACACCTTCACTTTATCTTTAACTTTTAAGGCGGTCCCCATAGATTTTTTTATTTTTTATAAATTTGTTTTATTTAATCAGCTTCTACCGGTCCAATGGAGCTTACTAGGGGCCATAAGTGAAACCGTTGCACATTTATTTTCACCCTCCAATATTTTTTTCAAAACGCCCTATCTCAACTCCCTCAGTGGGCTTCCATTCAAAATTAAATTTTTATAAAATTTTCTCTAACTGTAATTTGTTAGGGTGCTCACATAGGGAGTGGAAATGGCGTAGGTATGTTTTAAAAAAATGTTGGAGGGTAAAAATAAATGGGGGTCGATCTTACTTATGACTCCTTTAGAACGCACCATTGGACTGGTAGAAGCTGATTAAATAAAACAATTTATAACGAGTAAAAAAAGTAAAATTCGGCCTTGCTGAATGTAACGATACCCTCCACAATTTCAAAAAACTTTTTTTAAAAAAAATTTGTTTATGAAAAAAAAAAAAAAATTCCACGAAAAAAAAAATTTCCGCAAAAAAAAAAAAAAGCGATTTTTTCTTTTTTTTTTATCAAAAATATGTTCGTACTTGTTTAAATACCATTTGGTGTTCAATTATGTTCACATATGTCAACCAGCAGTCGAATTAAAGCATTTTGAATTTTAAGGTTATGTTGAATGTACTAAAATTTTTGAGGTGTCCTTACATTTTCGTTCATAACTTTTGAACCGCTGAACCGATATTGCTCAAATGCAATACCAAACTTCTCGGGAGAACTTCCAATAAATATATTAAGTTTCAGTCACCTCCGTGTAATATTTTGGCCGTGATCACCATTTCCACAGACAGACAGACGGACAGACGGACATCGATAGAATGTCTTAAAATCGATCGGGGATCATGAATATATATACTTTATTGGGTCCCGGACCGATATTTCGATGAGTTACAAACGGAATGGCATTGCAAAAAATTCAAAGACAGGTTTTTGGGGACACGCCCTTATGTTTATACACAATGTTTATATACATACAATGTTTATATGTATAAGACTTTCATGACTTCTTTTAATATTCCAGTTGTTCTAAGAAAATTTTTAACATTATAAAAGTTTTTTTCAATAGAATTATTCATAAAACAAAAATTATAAAAATATATGCAATTTTTGTATAACAATTGCAACAAATTAACAAATTAACATATCAAAGTCGGCATTTTTGTTGTTTGCTATTTCGAAATCGGGTGTTATAAATCATGTACATGTTATATAAATCAAAATATTTATGATTTAATAATTGAAAATTGTAACATGCTACGACATAATGACCTCTTTTATGATTTTTTCTTGCTGTTGTTTTGAATAGACAATAAAAGAATTACAGCTGCAAAAAGTAAAAGAAAATATAAATGAAAAAATATTTAAATAAACTGCATTATTAAATTGATTTACAATGTATTAAAAGAATAAGAACAGATCAGAGAGGCTGCAAAAAAAGTAACGAATTGCATCATGCATAAATTGAAAAAAAAAATTAAATGTTTATAAATTTTGTATTGGAAATTAAACAATTGTTCATTTAGAGAGTCGAATGTAATTTTTTTATAATTTCAACGGCCCATAAACTAAAATTTGTATATAAATTTTATAATTGATAGACTTTCTTTTTACAAATTTAGTAAAAGATTTCATGATAAAAATTTATTTAAATATTCTGGGAAATTGTGTTTTAAACTAATTTGGGTCAATGTCTTAGTTTAGTTTAGTGTTTAAAATATTAAAATATTTTTTTTTTAAATAAAAATATTGATTTATCTTGCTTGTTGTTTATAAGTTTTATAGATTATGCAAACAAAAACTTAACCGCAAAAACTAATAATTTTTTAAAAAAGTTCTTGGGTAACTTAAACAAATATTGACAGCATATAATTCTGATGAATGCAAAGAAGTAAAAAAAGTTTAATTTGAATTGGACGAATCTATTAATACCCTTCAAACATGTTAAGTTCACTCTAAAAACCAGTAGTTTTTCAGAGGTTAGTTAAGTTCTTCAAGGGGGAACTTTTTTCCCCCGGTCCGATTTTGCCCAGTTACGAACTTAAACTGCCTAGGACCAAAACACATATTCCTGCCAAACTTGACGAGTCTATCTCTTTTATTTTGGACTGCCTCGTGTCTTATACAGACGGACGGACGGACATACGGACATTCTAGAAAAGTCTTTGACTTGATCATAGATCAATAATATATGGGGCATTCCATGTCAAATCAGACACTTTGAATAATTTTGTTTTTAGATTTTCCCAATTTGTTAACAGTTTTTATTACCCTTTGAAAACTTCTTCGTGGTAAATTTTCGGATTTTTTTGATGACCTGTTCAAAAGATATCAAATTTTTAAAAATTGGTAGTTTGATCCTTTACTCAAATTTCTTTTACTTATAACTTCTTCAATAATGGTCCAAATTGCAATTTTTTTCAATTTTTTTGTTTTTTTAAGTACTTTAAAAAAAAAATCCAAAAAAATTCTTAAAAATGCTCTAGTATGCGATTTTTAAGTTTTAAAATTTAAATCTCATTTTTAAAAACGTATGTTCTCTTTGATTTTTTTTTTTTTGTAATTTTTTTGTGTAAAACTTCTATTGATTCTACAAATTTTTTGCCCAGAAGGATCGTGGGATAACCATTATTACTATTTTTTTAAATTTTTTGAAAAAATTTTATTGTAATTTTCCAATCGTAAAATCATTTCTACTGCTCCAATGGTGCGTCATAGAGGGGTCATTTCCACGACCGACCCCCATTAATTTTTACGTCTAAACATTTCTTCGGAATAAACTAATACCCTATCTCAAATTTCTAAGGGAGCTCCCACACAAAACCACATTTTTTAAAATTTGATCCAACCGCTCTAACTGCCATACGAGTGCCCTTAGAGCAATAAAATGTATGACGGATTCACAATATTTTTTTATTCCAACACTCAGAAAATTATGTAAGTTACTACATGTTAGTTGTTTGTATATTTTACAGTAGTTAGTTGTTTTCAACTATAAAGCCAGTTGTTTTTGTATTAAAAATATTAAACAACTATTTCTGTTAGTTATTTTAAGTAGTTTTTTTGAATAACTAACAAAAAAGTACTGTGATGTAGTAACAGTTATTAAATGTAGTTAATTTTATTTTTTTTATCTCTGAAAAATTTTCAAAGTTTTTTTCCAAAAAATAAAAATAAATTTTCGTTTTTTTTATTTTTCACAACTTTTTTTTTTTAAAAATAACTTTGAAAAAATTTGGTATCCAATTTTTTTTCTGAAAAATTTTTTGAAAAAAAAAATATTTATTGATTTTTTTATTTTTACTACATTTTATTTGTTTTGACTACAAATGTAAGTAGTTTTTACTACATAAGTCAGTTGTTTTTTGTCAGTTAAAATAACTAACATTGTTAGTTGATTTAACTGAAAAAGTAGTTGACCCCAAAACAACTTACAAAGTAGTTATTTTAACTGACATTTTCAGTTGATTTTACTAACATAATTTTTTGAGGGAAACATTTTCTCTGAACACACCTACCCTCTATCTTTAACTGTTAAGGCGGTCCCCATACAATTTATTATATTTTTTGTAAATTTGTTTTATTTAATCAGCTTCTACCGGTCCAATGGTGCGTCCGAGAGGGGTCATTAGTTAGACCGACCCCCATTTATTTTTACCCTACAACATTTTTTCAAAACATACCTTCGCCCTATCTCCACTCCCTAAGTAGGCTCCCATAAAAATAACAGTTGCGGCAAATTTTATAAAAATGTAATTTTGTATGGGAGCCTACTTAGGGAGTGGAGATAGGGCGTAGGTATGTTTTGAAAAAATGTTGTAGGGTAAAAATAAATGGGGGTCGGTCTCACTAATGACCCGTCTCGGACGCACCATTGGACCGGTAGAAGCTGATTAAATAAAACAAATTTACAAAAAATAAAATAAATTGTATGGGGACCGCCTTAACAGTTAAAGATAGAGGGTAGGTGTGTTCAGCGAAAATGTTTGGAATAAAAAAATATTGTGGGTCGGTCATACATTTTGTTGCTCTAAGGGCACTATTAGGGCAATTAGAGCGGTTGGAACAAATTTAAAAAATGTCGTTTTGTGTGGGAGCCCCCTTAGAAATTGGAGATAGGGTATTAGTTTGTTCCAAAGAAATGTTAAGACGTAAAAATTAATGGGGTCGGTCTTATAAAGGACCCCTCTATGACGCACCATTGGAGCAGTAGAAATGATTTTAAGATTGAAAAATTACAATAAAATTTTTTCAAAAAATTTTAAAAAATAGTAATAATTGTTATCCCACGATCTTCCTGGGCAAAAAATTTGTAGAATTGATAGAAGTTTTACACAAAAAAATTTCATAAAAATCGAAGAGTACAAACATTTTCAAAAATGAGATTTAAATTTTAAAACTTAAGAATCGCCTTAGAGCGCTTTTAAGAATTTTTTGGGATTTTTTTTAGAAAGTACGAAAAAAAACAACAATTTTGAAAAAAAAAATTGAAGAAGTTATGATTAACAGAAGTTTGAGTAAAGGAACAAACTACCAATTTTTAAAAATTCGATATCTTTTGAACGGGTCATCCAAAAAATCTGAAAATTTACCACGAAGGAGTTTTCGAAGGGTACTAAAAACTATAAACAAATTGGGAAAAACTAAAAAAAAAGTTTTTCAAAGTGTCCGATTTCACATGGAATGCCACACATACATTTTCAAAAAATGAGATTTTAATTTTAAAACTTAAAAATCGCATACTAGAGCACTTTTAAGAAATTTTCTGGATTTGTTTCTAAAAAGTACGTAAAAAAACAAAAATTTTGAAAAAAAATTACAATTTGGACCATTATTGAAGAAGTTATGAGTAAAAGAAATTTAAGTAAAGGAACAAACTACCAATTTTTAAAAATTCTATATCTTTCAAACGGGTCATCAAAAAAATCTGAAAATTTACCACGAAGGAGTTTTCAAAGGGTACTAAAAACTGTCAACAAATTGGAAAATTCTAAAAAAAAAAATTATTCAAAGTGTCCGATTTGACATGGAATGCCCCATATATGAGGCATTCCACACCAAATGTCCCGCTACAGAAAAACATGTGTCCCGTAAATTTCTGAATAGGTTGTTTGGATAGCCCTATATGGAACTTAGAAAATTGCGTTTTTGGTTTTTCAATTTTTCAAAAACTGGGCTAAGAGGCGTGGTCAAATATTGGAAAAATGGTAAAATTTGTGGCAAGTTGCCTTGATTAAATATTTATCACATTAAAACGGAATGCACGACAATCTCAAAAATTTACATTCTTATATAGTTTTGTATGGGCTATCGATTAAATTTTTTATTTTTGGAAAATTTTCAGAACCCGTTCTGAAATTTTCCATTTTTTAAAAAAAGTCAATTTATCACAAATCCGGCCATTTTTTTTTTTTAATTTAATTTTTTTTTAAAGTTTAGATGTTTGTCCATCAACACAAAAATAAATAAGAAACACGTTCTTCGTTTTTTGCGATAAAATCGCATTTGAATTTTAAATTTCATAACAATTTTGTAATTTGCTTGTATTTTCTTGTTTTAAAGTTGCGAATGCGTATTATTAATTGCAAAAATATTTCTCATACGCTCTGTTGAAACAAGAAAATACAAGCAAATTACAAAATTGTTATGAAATTTAAAATTCAAATGCGATTTTTTCGCAAAAAACGTTATGAAATTTAAAATTCAATTGCGATTTTCTCGAAAAAAACGAAGAACGAGTTTCTGAATTTTTTTGTGTGGATGGACAAACATCTAAACTTAAAAAAAAAAATAAATTAAAAAAAAAAGTGGCCGGATTTTTGATAAATTGACTTTTTTAAAAAATGGAAAATTTCAGAACGGGTTCTGAAAATTTTCCAAAAAAAAAAAGTTTATCGATAGCCCATACAAAACTATATAAGAATGTAAATTTTTGAGATTGTGGTGCATTCCGTTTTAATGTGATAAATATTTAATCAAGGCAACTCGCCAAAAATTTGACCATTTTTCCAATATTTGACCAGGCCTCCTAAGCCCAGTTTTTGAAAAATTGAAAAACCAAAAACGCAATTTTCTAAGTTCCATATAGGGCTATCCATACAACCTATTCAGAAGTTTACGGTACACATGTTTTTTTCGCTGGACATTTGGTGTGGAACACCTCATATTTCCAATAAAAAAAATTTCAATACGAAAGCTTATACAAAATTTTCGCCTTCTAAGAAAAAAAATTTGAACAAATTTCCCAAAATCTTAAATTTTAAAAACTTTTATTTTAAACCGCTAATTGTAAAAACGGTACTAAATCAAATAAAATGTTAAAGCATCACACCTTATATGATTCATATTTATTTTATCTTATTAAGAACAAAATCTATAAATATTAATATAATTAATGTAGTTTCTAACATTTGTCATCTATATATTTTTTCTGTTTGACATTTGATTTCACTCATATACAATATTGAGTCACCTGTTATGATCATAGGGCGGGGGGTAAAGAATTCAGCCTATCTTTTGAAAAGTGTGTAACATTTAACACATAAAATTTACTTTTTTTTCTACTTCAAAGATAAGATAGCAATTTATTTTAGTTTCGATATTAGAAACAAAGAATTTATTTATTACAGACAAAAAAAATAAAAAAAATATTTGCGTTGCGGTTTTAATACTAGACAGCAAACAACAAATATTCATATAAAATTGGCAAATTGATTTATGACAAAAAAAAAAATATATTAAAAAAGGTAACATATGACTTTAATGATAGAAATTCTTAAACTAAAAACATTATCATCATACAAATGTATATAAACAAAAAGCCACTTGAGTACTTATAAACAAATGACGTACGTTAATAAAATTCTTTTGCAATAGCAAAAATATGAAATTTTAATTTAAAAAGAAAAGCTATTAAAAAAATTATATAGTTTTCTTTTAAAATTTTTAGATTTCTCAAAGAAAAACTCTTGAAAATATTTTTTATCATAATATTTAATTATGTTTTTAAGTATCAAATTTTATTAATGCCTTTAGGCTGTATTAAATTTCAAGTAGGAATTTATATATATATTTTTTTGAAAAGACCTTAACTTAACATTTATTTAAAAATTAATTTGTTATTGTTTTCAATTTAATACTCGTGAGTATTTAATTTTTTTTGAAATATTTTTTTGAATTATTTATAATTTGGCACGTTTTTTTGTATATTTTATGTGATTTTTATAGCACTTCAGACATCAAACATAATTTTTAAATTAATTATTTATGTATAATCATAATTTAAAAAAAAAAATATTATAAATTTTGTATTTAGTTTGGCCGAATTGTTTGATACACTACACTCAAGATTTATTTTTCAGCAAGAAAATTACCCTTCACATCAACTTTAGCTTCAAATAATTGTTATTTATCTACATTCTAATTGTATAAAGAATAAATTGCTCAACAAAAAGTTTCGACCAAAATCCTAATGTTTTTTATCAAGCAACATGTTGCTAGCAACATGAATATAGCTATAATTTCCATCGAAATCCTTATATTTTTATACAGCAACATGTTGCTAGCACTCAATAATACCATCCAGATCAACGTTAGCTCCAAATAAATGATGTTTCTCTAAATTTTTGTTGTATTAAGAATAATTTATCATGCTTAACAGTAAGTTTTTTGATTGATATCCTATTTTTTTATCCAGCAACATGTTGCAGGAATGTTTCAGGGGGCCCAAACAACGAAAAAAATATATGTAAATTAGGGGGAAGCAATTTTTGGAGCAAAAGAAAACAGAAACAAAAAAAAAATTACAAACCTGGGATATGTCGCTAGCAACATTTTTTGAAATTTACTTAAAATTCAATACAAAATAAATAATAATGGTATTAGCGAGGTTACCAGTAAGGATTTTATTGATTTATTTTTAATTTAAGTATAAAACTGCCTGTTTAGCTGTAACAACTATGGAATCAGAGAATTTTTTTAGCAACATTTTTTGGAGTTAATATAAATTTGAATACAGAATAAAATCATGGTAATTTTGTATAAATTCTATTAAATTTTATTTAAATGAAATATATTTAATATTTCATTTATATTTCTTCCAGCAGCAAATTGTTATAAACATAATAATTATGGTTAGATTTTATAATCGAATTGTGTATATGATGCTAACAATAAGATTAATGTTTTATTGTAATTTTCTATTAATGTTCCCTAAGAAATATAAATACATTTGAAACTTGCTGTTAGCAAAATTTTAAATAATGAAATATTCTGGAAAATAAATATAGCAAAATATTTTTTTTTTTAATATTATTTCCAGCAACATGTTGAAAGATCTAACACTAATTTAGTTTATACTTCTTTCAGCAACATTTTTCAAGAAACACGATTTCTGTGTTAGATTTTTGTATCAAATCAGTTATATGTTGCTAGCAAGAACCTTATTTTTATTTAAATTTATTATATTAAATATTCGACCAAGGTCCAGCAACATGTTTTTATATATGGGGCATTCCATGTCAAATCGGACACTTTGAAAATTTTTTTTTTAGATTTCCTAATTTGTTAACAGTTTTTAGTACCCTTTGAAAACTCCTTCGTGGTAAATTTTCCGATTTTTTTGATGACCCGTTCAAAAGATATCGAATTTTTAAAAATAGGTAGTTTGCTCCTTTACTCAAACTTCTTTTAATCATAACTTCTTCAATAATGGTCCAAATTCCAAATTGTTTTTTTCAAAATTTTAGTTTTTTTACGTACTTTTTAAAAAAAAATCCCAAAAAATTCTTAAAAGCGCTGTAGTATGCGATTTTTAAGTTTTAAAATTTTTGAAAATGTTTGTACTCTTCGATTTGAAATTTTTTTGTGTAAAACTTCTATCAATTCTACAAATTTTTTGCCCAGGAGGATCGTGGGATAACGATTATTACTATTTTTTTAAAATTTTTTGAAAAAATTTTATTGTAATTTTCCAATCTTAAAATCACTTCTACTGCTCCAATGGTGCGTCATAGAGGGGTCCTTTATAAGACCGACCCCCCATTGTTGTAATGTTGTAGGGTAAAATTAAAAGGGGGTCGGTCTCACTAATGACCCCTCTCGGACGCACCATTGGACCGGTAGAAGCTGATTAAATAAAACAAATTTACAAAAAATAAAAAAATTGTATGGGGACCGCCTTAACAGTTAAAGATAGAGGGTAGGTGTGTTCAGAGAAAATGTGTGGACTAAAAAAATATTGTGGGTCGGTTATACATTGTGTTGCTCTAAGGGCACTATTAGGGCAGTCAGAGCGGTTGGAACAAATTTTAAAAAATGTCGTTTTGTATGGGAGCCCCCTTAGAAATTGGAGATAGGGTTAGTTTGTTCCAATGAAATGTTAAGACGTAAAAATTAATGGGGGTCGGTCTTATAAAGGACCCCTCTATGACGCACCATTGGAGCAGTAGAAATGATTTTAAGATTGGAAATTACAATAAAATTTTTTCAAAAAATTTTAAAAAATAGTAATAATCATTATCCACGATCCTCCTGGGCAAAAAATTTGTAGAATTGATAGAAGTTTTACACAAAAAAATTTCAAAAAAATCAAAGAGTACAAACATTTTCAAAAATGAGATTTAAATTTTAAAACTTAAAAATCGCATACTAGAGCGCTTTTAAGAATTTTTTGGGATTTTGTTTTAAAAAGTACGTAAAACAAGTAAAAAAGTTAAATTCGGCCTTGCCGAATGTAGTGATACCCTCCACAATTTCAAAAAGATTATTGCAAACAACTTTATTTAAATGGAAATTACTTTCGAAAAAAAAAAAATTGAAAAAAATTTCCGCGAAAAAAAATTTTGGTAAAAAAAAAAATCCGCGATTTTTTTTTTTTTGTCAAAAAATACGTTCGTACTTGTTTAAATACCATTTGGTGTCCAATTATGTTCACATATGTCAACCAGAAGCCGAATTAAAGCATTTTGTATTCTTAGGTTATGTTGAATGTACTGAAATTTTTTGAGGTGTGCTTACATTTTCGTTCATAACTTTTGAACCGCTGAACCGATATCGCTCAAATGCAATACCAAACTTCTCGGGAGAACTTCCAATATATATGTTAAGTTTCAGTCATCTCTGTGCAATATTTTGTCCGCGAGAGCATTTTCAACAGACAGACAGACGGACAGACGGACAGACGGACAGACGGACATCGCTAGAATGTCTTAAAGTCGATCGGGCATCATGAATATATATACTTTATGGGGTCCCAGACCGATATTTCGATGAGTTACAAACGGAATGACAAACTTATATATACCCTCTATCACTAAGTGGAGGGTATAAAAAACAAAAATTTTGAAAAAAAAATTTGAAATTTGGACCATTATTGAAGAAGTTATGATTTAAAGAAGTTTGAGTAAAGGAACAAACTAACAATTTTTCAAAATTCGATATCTTTTGAACGGGTCATCAAAAAAATCTGAAAATTTACCACGAAGGAGTTTTCGAAGTGTACTGAAAACTGTAAACAAATTGGGAAAATCTAAAAAAAAAGTTTTTCAAAGTGTCCGATTTCACATGGAATGCCCCATATCTTATTATATAAAAACGTTTGTGCGGGGTACGTGTTACTAAAACTTAAGAACCGCTGAACCGATTGACACCAAACTTGGACAATATATTAGTTTAGTCTAGAGCCAGGTTTCTCTTAAGTTTAATTCCGATAGGTGGGGCTGTTGTCGCAATATTTGAATTTTTGGTATTTATGGTACGATTTGGCTGAAATTCACAAAATGTATTTTTTAAACAAAGACAAGTTTCCTGATAAAATTTGGGCTCGGTAGATGGCGCTGGGGTAAAGTTATTAACAAAATTCTTAATTTCAGTGAAATTTAACAGCAGTTCAGAATATATGAATGTTTCGTAATGAGAAAATTAGTGTGTATGGAATGAACCCTACAGATGGCGCCGGGGAGAAGCTACTTATATATTCATGTCTAAGTCAACCCGGGTAACGCCGGGCGCTTCAGCTAGTATAGTATAAAAAATATATCTTGAAACATGTTGCTAACAAAGTTTTTGAAAAAAAAGTAGTATTCTTGAAACAAAAAAAAATATATAAGTATATACAAATTCCAGCAACATGTATAAAAAAACATATTATTGAGTTGGCTAATTTATTTATTTAAAATTTTTCTTATGTTGCTAAATACATAGCAACAAGATTATTTTCGATATAAATTATTATTTAAATATTACGTAATTGGATTTCTCCTTAAAATACATAAAGTCAGAAACATGTTGCTAGAAACATAATTTCGAGATTGTTTTGAATTTTTTTAAATACGAAGTGTTAAGTTTTTATTGGTTTAAACTTCCATTTAATCCATTTTGGACCAAGATTCAATTTTATTTTTCTTTTTTGGAAAAAGGTTAATTAGCACCCGCTGATCTAAAAAATCTTATCAAAAAAAATTTTCAATGTGCCGTTATCCTAGAAAAGCCTGCATTTCAACTTTTTATGCAATTTTAATATTTGGATTTATTTGCTTTATTATGAATTTATTTCATTATTTTCAAAATAAATAGTTTCAAAATGATTCAAATAAGTGAAGTTTGATAATAGGTTAAATCTAAAAAAAAAAATTAAAATTGATCAAAAAAATTAAAAGCCGAAAATCAAAAAATTCTAAATTTTCGTTTTTGCTTGAAACAATTTATGGGCTGATTTGCATTGCATGTCATGGACATATAAATTGCGGTGGTCAAGTGGGGATATTTTTTTTCAATTGCAGAAAGATGAGACTTAAAACTCGTAACCATATTTAGCCGAAATTCCACCTTTTTCATACATAAATATTTTTTTGAAAAAGATGTTCCCTACTGTTTGAAAAATCGAACAGAGGATCGAAATGGGTTAATAAAAACCAAAAATTAAAATGTGTCAGCAACATGTTACTAGAAATATGAATTTATGTTTTGCTGGCAATTTTCGATATAAAATATTATTTAAATAATACGTAATTGGGTTTCTCCTAAAAATATATATAAAGTCAGAAACATGTTGCTAGAAACAAAAGTTCGATCTTGTTTTAAAATTGTTTCAATACAAAGTGTTAAGTTTTTATTGGTTTAAACTTCCATTTAATAGGAATCAAAAATTAAAAAATGCTTGCAACATGTTGCTAGAAATATGAATTTTTGTTTTGCTAGTAATTTTCGATATAAAAAAGTTTTTAAATGTGTATTATACTTTAAAAAAAACTACGTTATCGAGTTTTTCTTGGAAGAAACTCAGAAACATGTTGCTAGAAACATAATTTGGAACTTGTTTTCAAATTATTTAAATACAAAGTGTTAAGTTTTTAGTGGTTTAAACTTCCATTCAATAAGAACCAAAAAAAAAAAATGCTAGCAACATGTTTCTAGAAATATGAATTTTTGTTTTGCTAGTAATTTTTGATATAGAGTATGTATTACGTTATTGGGCTTCTCCTAAAAGAATATAAAGTCAGAAACATGTTGCTAAAAATATAATTTAGTGTTTGTTTTCAAATTGTTTACATACAAAGTATTTTTATTGATTTAAACTTCCATTTAATAAGAAACCAAAAATAAAAAAATTCTAGCAACATGTTGCTAAAAGCACAAACTTTTCTTTTGATAAGAAGAATGTTTAAAATGGATTTTAAATTTTTAATTTCTCATAAATAAAATTTTAAAGTCAAAAACATGTTGATAGCAACATTTTTTTTATTTTTTCTATGATACAAACGACATGGCAATTCCATATATTCTCTTTTCTCTACAAGTAAGGTTTACACTGAGTTTTGTGTATAGAGTAGGGTAGTTGGTAAAGTTTGAAGTGTTTGTTATGGGAAATAATATTTGGATATACAACTTGTTAACTGTTTTTTTTTTCCTAAGAAGTTCATATAAGTAGATTCAATATGTTTTAACACTCGTACTTTTAAGTTATACACTAGGCGCCCCAGTAGGCTAGTTGGTAGCGTGCTAGCCTATGAGTCTGGGGGTCGTGGTTTCGATTCCCACCAGAGGCCTTGGTCTGTTTCGCTACAACGAGACGAAGGTCATTGTTACCAGTTCTCGGTTAGGTAAAATTAGTATATGATTTGTAATTATATGTTAATTCTTAATAAAAAAAAAAAAAAAAAAAAAAAAAAAGTTATACACTAGTGCACACTTAATGATTCGTCACTTTTTGTGTTGACAAGTGACTGAATTCTTTGTTTTTTGGTATAAAATTAGTATTGTTTTAATTTTTTAATAATTATTTTTTTATGATTTATTAAATTTAAACACGTAACCTCTATTTAAGGTCATGTTTAATATATTTTAACAAATTTTAATTTCCTGTCAACATATTAAACAACAAGTGCATTCAAAGAAGAGGTTCTAATTCACTAAATAATATAAGTTGTGAATTTTAAATGGTAAATAAGTAAGGGCATTTTGCGAAGGAAATTCTTAATTTGTAAATCCCTTGAAGCCTCTAGGGGGTATCACGTGAAATGATGCTCCGCCTATTGTCACAATGTTTAGAAACATTGTTGCATTCTTAAAGTATATTGAAGACTATTAAACTGTCAACATGTTGCTACCAATATGATTTATGTGCTCATATACATTTATAGATATAGGAGAATATATGTTGCTTAGCATTTTCTATAAAAACAAAACGATTAAAATTAAAAATCACATAATACTGCTAACAACATTATGCTTTAACTTCCTTGGTTATGTTGCTAGCAACATTTTTATTTTTGTAAGAAATGTATTATTTTTTAACTTCCTTGGTTATGTTGCTAACAACATTTTTATGTCTGTAAGAAATGTAATATAATATTATTAAAATTCCTTGAATATGTTGCTAGCAACATTTTTATTTTTGTAAGAAATGCTATATTCTTTTACATTCTGGGCTTTGCAACATTTTTATTTTTTTAAAAAATGCATTATTCTTTAACTTCCTTTATTATCTTGCTAGCAACATTTTGATTTTTCAATCTGTAAGAGACGCATGATAAATTCATAATTTGTTAGCTTCTTTAAATAAACTGTAAGTTCAGTAAATTTAATGCAAATTTAAAAGATTACAAAACTTAACTGATTCTATTTACAAGTAGTATTTTGTAATTTCCTGCAAAGCATTTAAACATGCTTGTAAATTTAATCTATTTAGCACCTTAAGGTAATAGTAAATGGATTTATTTCTTAGAATTTATAGCAGGAAGTACAACATTTTAAAATTGAAGTAGATTCAATGTAGCACTGACGCTTGAAAAGTTTCCAGTGCATCCTGTATGCATTTTATTTTTCATTTTACTACAACTTCAGTTAGACCAAAAAACAATAACCAGAACAGACACAAAATACTCTGAATCTAAAGTAGTCATACACATTAAGTAAACACAAAACAATTACAGAACTTTAAAAAAATTAAATGGTTATGAAAGGAAGGTAAATAAATGTTTTGTTTTTATGGGGGAAAAATGTGTGTCAAACAAAAATGTGAAGTTTTTTAATTGTGAAAATATTTTTTAATGCAGCTTTATGTTGCTAGCAACATTTTTTTGCGTTAGTTTTGCTACTAGCGAAATAATTGAAATTTGTACAAATTTGATGTTAAATAATAATAATTTTGTATGATAAAATTTATTAATTTTCTCAACTTATCTATAAGTTGTTCCTGAAATAAAAGAAATGTATAGCACATCATTAATTTTAAAGATAAAATTTAACAAGTCAGTTTTTTACGACCTAAAATTAAATTTATTTTTAAATTTTTCCTAATTTTATATTTTTTTGTTTACTTATCTGAATTTCAAATAAATTTCAGATTTTTTTCCATGAGTCGTAGAAATACTTTTTTTTGGCAATATGTTGCTGAAAATACGAGATTTGCGTCTGATGCTAGCCACAAAATTTAACAGCGATAAAAGTTTCAGTATAAAATTTTTTAATTTTTATTAAATTTCAAAAACTTTACAAAACTTTTTTTCGTAATCACGGAAATGGTTTTCTCTCGTCAGCAACAAAAACGAATAAAAAAATGTAATATTCATCCTTATTTCTAAATACGCGCATCACTTCGACGTCGAATGAGTTTCACTTTCGACGACCGAGTTTCACCACATTCTACAATACTTCAGTGGTATCGGTGAAGGAATATCGATTAATTTTTGTCGTCACTAGCAAAACACAAAAAAAATAACAAAACATATAAAATAACATGAATTGTAAATTAATTAAAATTATGTTGCGGGTCATATTTTATATTTATTTTCAATCTTACTATAATATATATAATTAAAAAATTAAGGGCCTAATTTTGTAAAACGCAACGCTCCTTTTTATTTCGCATTGGACAATTTTCTATTTTGTAAAACGCGAGCACTGAACAGCTGTTTTTTTTTCGCGTTGACTTACGTGTTTGTAGAACAAATTGTATGGAAAATGGAATTTTGTAAAACGCAAGAGAGTGTTTTTTCATCACTTGAAGTGTCAAAATGATCACTTGAAATTTTGGGGCGTTAATGTAACAAATATGCTTTTAAATAGCAAAAAATAAATAAATAATGTTGGAATATGTAAATACACAACAAAAAAGTAATAAATGTGTAAAAAAAACTTCTCCGGCAGAAGAAAAACATCGAAAATAGCAAAGCGTCTAGTTGTGATTTTTATTGCGTTTTTCAACTAATTTATGTTACTTTTTTTTGTTCTCTTTTTTCTCAAATATTCTCTTTGCAGGTGTTGCCTTATCATATATATGTGTTTCCCCACGATAATGGGTGCGAATCCCCTACAAAATGGGTGGCCAATTTTATTAATATTAGAATGTCTGGCAACACTGATTCAAATATAATTGACATTTCAAGTGATGACGTAAAAATTGAACGCAATAACGTAGTGATTTACAAAATTGCACTTTTTGAGCCTCGCGTTCACGTAAACGTTGGTGATGCGTTCAACGCGAGTGATTTACAAAATTAGGCCCTAAGAATAAGTATTTTAAACTTCAGAAATTAAACAAAAAATCGCCATAAACAAAAATCCGTCCCTGTGTGGCACAGTCCGGGAACAAATGCAGTTTGCATTTCCATGGTTTTTATTCTGCCGGAGGCATTTTTATTACATAATTTATACAAAAATAAAACACTGAATTGATATTTAAAAGAAAATTCTATGAGTTTTAATGATTTAGTTAAAAAAAAACACAATTTTCTATAAAAACGCGCCAAAAAAGATGTCGAACAAAATTGTATGAATCTGCCGTCGAAGACGAATTGAGGAATACGTCGAATGTCGACGATAACGAAAAAAACATATGTTTTTCGTCTGTATCATCTCCAACGTATTTAGGAATACCAAAAATTACCTTCGTCGCGTTTTAAACGCGTTTATGACAACAGGAATAGCCCCGATTATTTATTTTCAAGATAAAATTCAACATATTTTTAAATTCTTCCTTGTAAATTGTTTATTGTTTATTTATCTTAAACTCAAATAACTTTCAGATTTTTTTCTATGAGTTGTGAAAATATTTTTTTCTGGCAACATGTTGCTAAAATTAACAGTAGTTTAAAAAAATATGTTAAGCTTGTAAAAATATTTTCTCCTAGTAAAATTACAATGTTTGCAGTAAAATTACAATAAATAAACATTTATAAATTTCTTTTTTCTGCAACATGTTGCTAAATATACGAGATTTGCTTCTAGCAACATAATTTACCAGCGATAAAAGTTTCAGTATAAAATTTTTATTAAATTTCGAAAACTTTCCAAAACTGTTTTTCGTAACCATGGAAATAGTTATTTCTCTTACAAAAAAAAAAGGATAAAATAGTGTTACATTAATTATTTTGAAGATAAAATTTGAAAGGCCTAATATTCAACATATTTTTAAACTCAAATAACTTTCAGATTTTTTTCTATGAGTCGTGGAAATATTTTTTCTGGCAACATGTTGCTAAAACTAACAGTAGTTTAAAACGAAATATTTTTAGCTTGTGAAAATGTTTTTTCCCAGCAAAATTATGGTGTGTGCATTTGAAAAATTAAAAAAAAATTATTTTTTTCAGAAACATATTGCTAACAATACGAAATTAGCGACTGATGCTAGCAACACAACTTCAGCAGCAATAAAATTTTTAATAGATTATTGACAAAAAAACTTTTCAAAATTAGGTTTCGTAAACTGGATATAGTTTTTTTCTCGCCAGCAACAAAAATGTATCAAAAAAAAGTAACATCAATTATGTTCAAGAAAAAATTTGAGAGCCAGTGTTTGACGACCTAGTAATCAACATATTTTTAAATTCTTCCTTGTAAAGTGTTTATTTTTTATTTATCTTAAACTCAAATAACTTTCAGATTTTTTTCTTGAGTAGTGAAAATATTTTTTTACATGTTGCTAAAAATAACAGTAGTTTAAAATAAAACAAAATATTTTTAGCTTATGAAAATGTTTTTTTTTAGCAAAATTATGTTGTGGGCATTTGAAATTATGTAAAAAATTTTATTTTCCTTTCAGAAACATGTTGCTAGCAGTACGAAACTAGTGACTACTGCTAGCTAGCAACACAACTTTAGCACCAGTAAAAGTTTCAATAGAATATTCTTGAATTTTTATTAAATAAAAAAAAACTTTTCAAAATTAGGTTTCGTGAAATGGACATAGTTTTTTTCTCGTCAGTTACATTCAAGAAAAAAATTGACAGTCAGTGTTTAAAGACATAAAATTCAATTAATTTTTATATTCCCCTAGTTTAATGTTTTTGTTTATTTATTTTAAACTCAACTAAAATTTGTATTTGTTTTCTATGGGCCGTTGAAATATTTTTTTCTGGAAAAATGTTGCTATAAATACCAGTAGTTTAAAAAAAAAACTTTTAATCTTGTGAAAATGTTATAGTGTTTCTATTTGAACATAAATAAACATTTAAATTTTTTTTCTGAAACATGTGGCTAATGTAATCTATGTGAAAAAAAAAATATTTTTGATTTTTTTACTATCAGCAACATGTTCTTGGAATGTTTTTTCTCGACAAGTTGCTAAAAACTTATTTTTTCATAGATGAGGTGAAAAATTGTATTTATATAAGAAAATATTAAATTTGTTTGTGCAACATGTTGCGAAATGTTGCTAAAAAAAATCTTTTAATCTTGTGAAAATGTTTTATCGCAATAAAATTATAGTGTTTGCATTTTAACAGAAATAAAAATTTAATTTTTTTTTCTGAAACATGTTTCTAATGTATTTTATGCTAAAAAAATTTAATTTTTGAATTTTCTAACTATCAGCAACATGTTCTTGGAATGTTTTTTCTCGACAAGTTGCTAAAAACTTATTTTTTTAGATGAGTTGAGTTATTGTATTTAAATAAAAAAAATATTAAATTTGTTTGTGAAACACGTTGCGAAATGTTGCTATAAATAGCAGTAGTTAAAAAAAAACTTTTAATCTTGTGGAAATGTTTTATCGCAATAAAATTATAGTGTTTGCATTTCAACATTTAAAATTTTTTTTCTGAAACATGTTGCTAATGTATTTTATGCTAAAATTTTTTTTTTATTTTTGGAAATATTTTATCGCAATAAAATTATAGTGTTTGCATTTCAACATTTTAAATTTTTTTTCTGAAACATGTTGCTAATGTATTTCATGCTAAAATTTTTTTTATTTTTGAATTTTTTTACTATCAAAAACATGTTCTTGGTATGTTTTTTCTCGACAAGTTGCCAAAAACTTATTTTTTCATATGAGTTGAGAAATTGTATTTAAATAAGAAATATTAAATTTGTTTTGTGCAACACGTTGCAAAATGTTGCTATAAATAGCAGTAGTTAAAAAAAAAAACTTTTAATCTTGTGGATATGTTTTATCGCAATAAAATTATAGTGTTTGCATTTCAACATTTTAAATTTTTTTTCTAAAACATGTTGCTAATGTATTTTATGCTAAAATTTTTTTTATTTTTGAATTTTTTACTATCTGAAACATGTTCTTGGAATGTTTTTTCTCGACAAGTTGCTAAAAACTAATTTTTTTATATGAGTTGAGAAATTGTATTTAAATAAAAAAATAATAAATTTGTTTGTGAAACATGTTGCAAAATGTTGCTATAAATAGCAGTAATTAAAAAAAAATCTTTTAATCTTGTGATAATGTTTTATCCCAATAAAATTATATCGTTTGCATTTGCACATAAATAAGCATTTAATTTTTTTTTTTTTTAATTAAAAAAAAAAATCTTTTAATCTTGTGAAAATGTTTTATCCCAATAAAATTATAGTGTTTGCATTTGAACAAAAACATTCTACAGTTTTTTCTGAAACATGTTGCTAATGTATTTTATGTTAAAAAAAAAATATTTTTGAATTTTTTACTATCAGCAACATGTTTTTGGAATGTTTTTTCTCGACAAGTTGCTTAAACTTATTTTTTTAGATGATTTGAGTAACTGTATTTAAATAAGAAACGATTAAATTTGTTTGTGCAACATGTTGCTAACATAATGTCAAACTTATTTAATAAAATACTCAAATTTTCTTTGAAGGATAAAGGTTAAACAAAAAAAGTTTTAATATTATTTCAGCAACATGTTTACAAACAATATGGATTTTTAATTTAAAAGGATTTTTAATGTGATATTTTCTTACAAAAATCGCCAACATGAAAAAATGTTTACCCATCAACATGTTGCTAGTATTATAACTATTCAATTTTGATTAATTATAATGCAAAACTTTATTTTAAGCAGAAAAATATATATTTTGCTATAGCTCGAAAAAAATGTTCCCAAGATATGTGAAAGTGTATAGCAACATTAGTTTAGATGTAAAGGCAATCTCATAGTTATACTTTTGGAAACGTTTTGTACAACTGTTTTCGTAAAAAATACATTAAATTCTCCGTAACCAAATACGTGTTTTTTAAGTTTTTCCGCTTTTAAAATGAGTTGTAAAATTTAAAAAATTTAAAATGTTGCGCAATATTAATTACTTTTGCATTAATATTTTTTATTAAGCAACATGTTGCTAGCAACATTAACTACTTTTGGAGTTAATTAAAAAGCAGCTTTATTGTTTAAAAAGGGTTTGATAGAAATTCACTATAAAACCGAGTAACTAACTTTGCTTAAAACGGTAATGTTTTTATTAAGCCACATGTTGCTAGCAACAAAATTATGAAGTTTAATTTTTTCTATACAAAAAAACTTAATTCTGTCTAATAAATATAGATTTTTTGTAAATTTTCTTCGAACATAAAAAAAATGTTCAGCAACATGTTGCTAGAAATACAATTGTTACTATATGTTTGTTGTTAAATAGTTGAAATATTCAAGTTTTAATCAGTCAGATTATGATTTTTAGTTTAACGATGCTTAAATTATTCTTTCAACACTCTGTATGTTGCATGCCATCATATCGCGTATACAAGAATAACAAGTCAAAGCCCTCTTAACACCAAAAGACCCACATCTCAAGTAGAATGTAAAAAAAAGGTATTGTTCGATGCTGCATGGAGCCATGTACACAAAAACGTGATTCATAAGATTTGTTTGTTTTGGAAACAAAAGATGAACAAAAAACAAAAACGTTAAAAAAAACACGAAACAAGTTACATTTTCATCACAACCATACGTAAAAACGACATTAACCCTTAACTGCATTGGTATACAAATTTGTTCCATCAAGCAGTTAATGTTACACTCATAGAAATATCTTAGTAGAAAAATTAGTAAACCCATTGTAGATCAAGTTTTACAGAATATTGCCGTATTCAACAAAAATTAATGTTGATATCGTTGAATAATCAGTAAAGTTGAATCAACTCTTTACATCGCTTATACAGAATTCAATAGATAAAACCAAAAAAGAAAAAACAACCCTGTTCGTTAATTTTTGTATTATCAAGTTGGTAGCAATGCATTGCAATGTGAAATTTGTTTGTCTCTTATAAAATTATTTTATGTGTTTGTTTCTTATAAAAATATTTAATATTATAAAAATAAATTAAAATAGGATCTGATGATCAGATTCTGATCTGTAAATATTTGGTAAGTAATAAAATACATTGGTTACTTTATGTATTCATACTATATTATATTTTTGTTTGTTTTTTTTAAGGCTTTTGATTTGGTGTCATTAGAAAACTGGAGAATGGCCTACGAGTGCAAAACATAAATAAAAGAAGTGTGTGAAAATCTTGTGTTGAAATATTGCAGCTTAAAAAGCCGGTGATAATTCTAAAAAATATTGTGATTTTTACTTAATAAAAGAATATTAACAAATAACAACAAGCTTTTTTTATTAATAATATTTCTTATATCAACAAAAATATGAGTTGAGTTTACAAAAAATACGAGTTGATTTACAAAAAAACGAGTTGATCAACTTTTACAAAAACTGACAACAATTTTTATTGAAATCAACATAAATATTTGTAGGGTCAAAATCAACAATGATTTCTGTTGAATTTACAATGATTTTCTTTGGGAATACAATGATTTTTGGTTGAGTGTAGATTTCAAAAAAAATTCTAGTCGCAATCACAATTGTTCAGAAACAAAAAAAAAAATCTGAAAATATCAAAAAAAATTTAGAATATTTAACTCAAATTAAAAATGTTTAGCAACATCAAAAAAGTTGTAAGGCATGGTTGATTATGTTTTGTAAATCAGCTGTATTGACAAAAAAATTAATATTTGTTGATGCAACTTGTTGATGTTGCAGAATACGTAAGCAAAGTTTTTACGCAAAAGTAAATCTTATTGTTTTTATTTTAAAGTTTAACAAATTTTTATTGAAAAACTTTGGCAACAAATCCAGCTTAAGGGTTAATGCTACACAAAGTAGTAGAACAAGTTTTTGTTTGTGTGCTGCTTCTTGATGTTGGTGGATGCATTAAGAAAAAAGCATTATTTGATTATTTTAGATTGTGATACTTTTTCTTGTTTTTGTTTTCTTTTCAGCTTAAAAGGCATCCACTTTGTTCAAGGCGTTTAGTAACAAAGGATCGTATTTATGTTAAAAACTTTTTTTGTTAAATTTTATTTTTTTTTTCACAATTTTTTGTGTCTTCACCAAAACAGGAAATGTTTTCGATGTCATTAATTTAAATTCCATTTTTACATACCGTTCAATTACTTACGTTAGCCACAAGAAAACACCGTTAAATTTGTTGGCTATTAAAAGTGTAAACAAGTTAAATTATTCTAATAATACGTATTGGAATTTATTTTTTAGAGAATGTAAGATTTTCAGTGAGAGATAATTGAATAAACTGGAATCAGTGCATATCAGCTGACAAGGTGTGAATGATTTTTCAATATGAATTTTTCGTTTTTTTTTTTTAATATGCCCTAGAGCAATGGTTCCCAACCTTTGATTCTCGCCCCACTGGGGGGCAATGTGAAGGTTCCAGGGGGGCAACAAGCAAATCTTTAAGATTTTTTTTAGTCAAATTAACTACAAAAACTATGTTTTTTAGCAAAATTAACTACAAAAATATTGTTAATTGCTTAAATTTTTTAACTAAAAACTTAGTTTAAATGCTAATTTTACAAAAACTTTCCTTAACAAGTAGTAATTTTTCACTAGAAACAAAAATTAGAAAAATTACCAAATTTTGCTTCAGTGTAGGGGGGACAAGGCAATTTTTTAAACTTAAAAGTGGGGCGTGGCATAAAAAAGGTTGGGAACCATTGCCCTAGAGGTTCTATAAACGATTTTTAAAAGGGCCAATAAAAATCTAAATTATTTAAAAACAAGTAGAAAAGTTAAATTCGACTTTGCCGAATCTATGAATACCCTCCACAATGCATTTTTTTAAAGGGTAGTACATTTTTTAACGTGAAAAAATTAACAATTTTGATTAGAAATATTTTATTTTGAGTAAAAAACTCTTTTTTTGTCATTTAAAAAAGAAAAAAAAAAAAATTACAATTTTTTTTTTGAGTGTAAAATTTTTTTCGAGTGTAATGTTTTTTTTACTGTAAAAATATTTCTGAGTGAATGCACGTACGTATGTACACAAAATATTGTAATTTTTGTAAAAAAAAAACTAAATTTTTTTTGGGTACATTTTTTTTTGAGTGTAAAATTTTTTTTGAGTGTAAAATTTTTTTCGAGTGTGGTTTTTAAGTTACCAATGCTTTTAAAACTAAACAAGTTTAAAAAGCATTGCTTTAAAATTAAACAAGTTTGAAAAGCATTGTTTAGTTACCACCAATGCTTTTAAAACTTGTTAAAACAAGGGGCATTTTAGATGAAACTAATCTGAAATTCAGGGTTTTGCTTATAACTTTTGAACCACTGGACCGATTGAGCTGAAATTTGAGACCAAACAGACCCGGGGAATATATAAATACATTCCAAGCTTCAGTAGTCTCATTATTGTCTTTCGAAAGTTATCGTGTCTTTTATCTCGTAAATTCGCGAAACACCCTTGCCGAAATTTACTCTTTTGCTCATAACTTTTGAACCACTGGACCGATTTGGCTGGATTGCAATACCAACCTGACCAGGTAAATAACAAACATATATGCCAAACTTCAGTAGCCTCTGTAAAGTCTTTCAAAAGTTAGCGTGTTTTCTACGGACGGACAGACAGACGGACGGACGGACGGACGGACATCGCTAGATCGACTTAAAATCGATCGATGATCATAAATATATATACTTTATGGGGTCCTAGACCAATATTTCGAGGTGTTACAAACGGAATGACAAACTTATATATACCCTCTATCACTAGAGTGGAGGGTATAAAAATCAACTTTTAGTTCTAAAATCGGATAAATTTTGAAATGAAAATTTGCTGTGAAAAATTCGACATTCAGCAACATTTCTCTAGCAACATTTGTCTGTCAACATTTGTCTCTCAACATTTGTCTATCAACATTTGTCTAGCAACATTGTTTCAGCATAACGCGATTTTTTGGAATTTTTGTAATTATTTATTACAAATTTGTGTTAAAAGCCAAATAAATTAAGCTAACAACATGTTTCTCAACATTTACATTTTTGCTTAGTATTATATTAATCGAAAATTTAAAACATCAACATCAAAATCCTTCTCGTAAAAAAACTAACTGACTCTTAAGGACTTTGGTCTTCTGATGGAAAATCTTAAAAAATTTCCATCGCATAACATTTTTGAGATATTCAAAAAACCTTTGGATTTTCTCATTAACTTGAAATTACTAAAGTTTTTCTCAATTGCCAAATACTTTTAAATGGTCTGCATAATTAAAAAAAAAATGTTGCTAGCTTTTTGCCAGCAACATTAGAAGAAAATTTTGAAACGGCACATAGCGGTAGTTTAGGTTTACCTAACCTAACCTAACCTAACCTACATAGCGGTAACGTTACCCAAATTTAAAAAAAAATATATTTTCTAGAACTTCCGCAAAATGTTATATTTAGCAACATGTTGCTAACAGAAAAATATATACATAACATTTTTTAACAATAAAAATGGCTAATTTATTTTTCATTCATCATGTTGAGCACTAGCAACATTATTGGAATAAAATTTAAATAATTAACACAGTGAAATTTACCATTAATTCTAACTTTAATAACTTAATCAAATCTGATTATAATTGGACAATTTCTGGACTTATGTTAGCCCCCATATACAAATTTCGACCAATATTATGTTAAATCGGTTTATTGGCCTATCTTGCTCCAATCTCGTTTGTATGTGTTTTTAAAGCTAATTAAAGATCTAACAAGAGGTAGGGCAAATCGGATTCCTGGTTAAATTTGGCACCCATTTTCAAAAAACCACTGGTGTAGGGGATTATATAGTCGCTCTTGACCGACTATAACTTTTTTACCTATTTGGTTTTCAAAAATCCAAAACTTTGATTCCCAGGCGACACGTGTTAATTTAATTTGAATGGACTCAAATTTGTACCACATTTAGGTCTATAAAATATTATTAAATTGGAAAAAAAAAGCTTTTTTGACATACAAAAAAATTGCCGCTCTAATGCTCCAACCACCGTTTTGGGCTAAAATCAATGATTTATTCCGTAATAGGCACCCGAAAATTATAAACTTTCGAATTGTGGGAAAATGTTTGAAAAATTGTTTGCAAGGATACCTAAGGAAATGTCCCCAACGCCTGCCGCCAAACGTGGGGGGACAACAATATTTTAAGTTTATTGTTTACATATGAGAGAGTTTAAAAGATTCGGCACAGCCGAGTTTAACACTCTCTCTCACTTGTTCATTATCTCGTGAATTTTTGTGCGACTCCTTGACAAAACATGTTGCAAAATACATGCTACTAGCAACACGACTTCAAGTTAAATATTTCCGAAACAATGTTGCTAAACAAAAAGCAGCAACAATGTTTTTTTGCTCTCTGCATGTTTTAATTTGAAATATTTTTTTTTTGTTAAATTTCTAACCTGAAATTCATGCTGCTTGTAAGATTTTTGAATTTTTAAAATGAAAGACCTTGGAAATTTTTCCTTGAAGTTTGTTAGAATTATTTTTTTCTAAATTTTTTTCCTTTTCTTGGCTGTCATTATAATTTTGAGTTTGCTCATCTCTGACTAAGTCGAATCTGTATTAATATTTCTTAACAGTTTATACTTAAAAATTACATGATGCGGTTTGTTTTTTGATATGATAAATAAATATTATTATTACAATTAAAAACTAATTTCAAACTAGAATTCTAGGTAAACTATAGTGTAAGTTAGTTGAATGCTATTTATTGTACGTGTTTTTCTGTTTTAATTACAAGAAAATCTGATTAAGATTTAATGAATTTGAATTTTATTATTATAAATTGCGGATAATATAAATAAAAAAACACATTACTAATTCTCAAAGTTGTATAGTAAGCATGAATAGTAGGGTGGGTCAAAAAACGTGTTTGGGAGGGGATAATTTGTAGGGGGAGGGGGCGGCGGATCATCCTCTTGAAACCAAAGAAGAAAAACTATTGTCAAAAACTAAAAATTACAATATTTCGAACAAGGCAACCCTGATTAATAAAAAAAGTGCACTGCATTCAGTACTTTTTTCGCCATCAACATGATGCGCAACAAACATTTGCTAGCAACAAAAGAGACATTATAAAAAAATGCTTTAAATGTTTTTGTTTTTTTTTTCAGTCTACTCTAGCGTTCGATTTGTAGATGTAATAAACATTATTAATATAGACGAGAAATAATTAAAAATTAGTCACGTTCCTTTTTAAAATTCTCATTAATGTTGTTTATTGTAAAGTAAAAGGTTTTTAAATATAATATTGTATAAAACACATTTCAACATCTGCGTTAATTTACAATAAAAACAAGTAAGAAAGTTATAGTAAGTCAAGACCGACCATATAATACCATACACCTGAGTATCCCGGAAAATGGGCCCCAGGTTTAAACACTGACCGATTGGATGAATTTTTTGTCAAATCTTTTATTAGTGTAAAAACACTCACAGGCCAAATTTTAGTGAAATAGGCTTCTATTTGTTGCCAATAAACCGATTTAACTGAAAATCGGCGAAATTTTAATATGGGGCCAAAGTCCAAAAATGGTCTGATTACACCGTCCGACAGGCAATATTAAACATGAACCGGATGATATGCGTCTGAAAGTAGAGATTAAATGGAGTAAAACCGCATTTGCAGTTTTTCCTTTCGAGATCCTGTTTCCCTTTAAAAGGACTTCAAAGTTTTAAAGGATACATCTTGTAAAATATTTCTGAAATATTTCTACTTGACCTAGGATGACACTGGCGACGGCAAATTTAAGAGGATAATCTCCCCTAATTTTTATATTTTGCCATATCAGGATAAAAGAAAGTGAATAAAGTCACTTGAAAACTTTATAAAAATATTTTGTTGAAAATTTTGAATAATATTAAAGGATACACTTTTGAAAGGACGTATCTTACCTCCTTTTTCCTGATATGTAAAAATAATAAAATAGAAAGATTAGAAGAGTTCCTCCTCTTTCATTTGCTGTCAATAGTAGCATCCTAGGACTAGTACAAATACTAAAAAAATATTTTATAAAATTTAATCCTCTAAAACTTTGAAGTCATTTTAAAAGAAAACAGGATCACGAAATGAAAACCTGTAAATGCAGTTTTACTAGGTTATTAAAGTACGCGTTAAACAAACACAAACAAAATTTTAATTAAATATTTTCTATTTTTTATGAAATTTGAGAGATTTATGTGAATATCGGGAAGGTTGTTTGTATGGGGTCTATAAGAAGAACTGGTGCGATTTAAAATTCGGAATGGTGATTTGTGGGTACAAAATACGTTTACCTGTCAAATTTCGATGGATGTCTATTATAATACGGTTATAAGAGTCATTTGAGTCAAAATTAAACAGGACCATTGTATGGGGGCCGATTTCTTCCAATTTCGATAGGCTTCATCCTTGGGCCAAGAGAGGCTAGATCGACTCAAAAAGTGACTTTGAGTCGATCGGTATACATAAAAGTGGGTCTAGCACCGATATTTCGGGTAGTTACAAACATCACCAGAAACTTATTATACCCTGTACCACAGTGGGGAGTAGGGTATAAAAATCAAGAACAAGTCTTATGAATCTAATTTCTATAAAATTTCGAAATAAGATAATTGAACTTTCTGTTATAAAAACTTAACTGGAAACTGCAGTTAAACTATTTCAAAATCGATTTGTAATTAACAATAAAATTTAAAAAAAATCAGTTTTCGGTTTTAAAGAAACCGATTTGAACACAGAAAATAAAATCGTCAAATTTAAATCAACAAACATCAATTGTAAATCATCCAAACATGATATTAACCAACCATTTAGTAAAAACGGCCGCATGTTAGTCCATAATACAAAATTTCGATTTTGTTTTCAACAAACTTAGTCAAGTAATTTTATTTCAAAATTATGTTATCATGTCAACAAATAGTTTTTGTGTTTGTTGAATTTCTTTGTTGAAAAAAAATAAGATTTTTTACGTTTGTCAGATCAACAAATTGTGTTTGTGTTTGTTGAATTTCTTTGTTGAAAAAAAATTTAAGATTTTGTCGTTTGTCAATACAAATAATAATTTTTGAGAACTATTACAAACTCGTTTATAATTTTTTTTTAATTTTTTTTCAACAATCAATATTTACAAACGTTAGTTGATATCACAAATTTCCGTATAGGAGCACTTTCAGTGAAAAAGTTAATTGTATTCACAAATATGGAGGTCAATATAACAATTCGTTTTTATCTGTGAACATTTTTCGAATCCAAAATTTGCTTGGATTACTTTCTGTATGTTTAAAGTTTTTTTTTTGGCTGAAAGGTAAAAGTTTTTCAAATCTGATTGCTTTTGCATTAAACACCCTTTTAAGGCAAAAAAAATACAAGTTAATTTATATACTTTTCATTTTTGCAGATTTCTGTAAAATTTTTTTTGTGAATTTACTAAAACAAAAAAAAATCGGGTCATTTCACCGCTGCATTTTTTCTCTTTTTGCTGGTTGATGACACTGCATAATTTCTGTATATGAAGTTGACTTTTATATACAATATAAAAAAATTTATATATAAAATAATTTTACATGACAACGTACGAGCAAGAGTCTGAAAATGTCATGTTAAAAGCGGTAAATTGTTTTGTGGTGTCACAATTATAGTGTTAAATAGGAAAACCAACCAACCAAGCAACAATTAACATTAAAACGGAACAAAATGTTGCCAGAAAATTGTAGCTGAAACATAAAAATAAAGAAGTAAGAAGGAAAAGGAATCATATTGTGCACAGTAGTTGGTGAGGAGTTTATGAAAAACTACTACATTTTTAAAAAAACATTTAATATGTTTAGCAACAATGTTGCGGATAAAATTTAACCTACAAACAAAAATCTCTTACTATTTTTAGCAACATTTTAAATGTTTAGAAACATTGTTGCAACAAATTTTTAAATGTTGAAAAACCGTCTTACGGTCTCTACCAAAACAACAACCCCGAAAATAAGGTTAGCGGTTGTTCCAACTGGAATGGGTTTGTGATTGTATTCGAAAACTTTTTCGTACTAAACCACTGTTTCCAAAAATAAATAAAATCAAATAAAATTGCAATTAAAACCGCATACAAAAAAATCTCTAAACTCGTAAAACGTTTAACAAATGCATTGGTTTGGAACGGATAGATGGCTGTATAATTCCAGAGATAGAGAAAAAGAATACGAACTATACCGCAAGCGAAATCACACAATGATAAATTACTATTTACAATATAGAAATTTAGAAATGAACATAAACATAAATTTTGTAGTACCCGAGTATAAATTATTATATACACCTACGGCTGCATTAGAAATTCTCCTTCACCTAATACCATTGGAATTATTAGGTTGGCATTATGCGGCTACATCGGCAATTCCGCTGAATAGCACACTGCAATGGAAAAACAGCGAATTGTGGACATAGCGCGATCTTGAAGAATATAACAAGACCACACAACATGGACTGTGCTTCCTTTATAAGCCTTTTGAGCACCATTTTATCACTATTATACCATCCAGGGAGTCTTGTATGAAGAGCATTCCGGGTAGTGCAGCCTTTATAAATTTTTATACAGATGTATCGAAGCTCCACGAACAAGTGGATCATGTAGTTTATTCTGAAGATTGCGAAGATTGCCAGATCATTGCAGTGTTAATCAGGCAGAGATGCTGGCAATTAAGGAAGTGGCTGACTGGTTGAGTTGGAATATCTTATCTACAACGGCAGTCAACCTCTATTCTGACATTCAATTCGCGGTCAAGTCTCTGGAGTCAATGTTTTTGAAAACCAGATCAGCCCTTTATTTCCGCACGTCCTTAAATGAGATTGCCAAGCAGTTTGACATACGGCTCATATGGGTCCCAGAGACATTCCAAGGAATTGCAAAGCCGATGAGCTTACAAGACAGGGAACTACCTTACAGGTTCCAACAGAATTGGAATTATTTGTTATGCCTCTGGAAACTTACAAGCTAAATCTACGAATTTGTTCCTCGACGAAGACTAATTAGAGATGGGCACAGGGATGGACGTGGGAGACCACACGACAAATTTGGCCTTCACTTAATCAGAAGCACACAACTAAGCTAATATCACTTCCAAGAGGAGAGATTTTGACGGTGGTTGTTGTAATAACCGGAAACTGTCTTATAGTAAAGCACGCAGAGCTGTTAAATGTTCCGTCAAATGACATTTGCCGGAGTTGCATGGATATGGAGGAGTTGGAAACTATCAAAGACTTTATCTGTCATTGCCCAGACCTTTCTGGTCAGAGACTTACTTAATTGGGATCTAGGGAGCTGCAAGATCTTTCTAAGTTGTCGAATTTCATAAGGAGGTTCAACGGCAGGGACTAGTAGGGTTACCTACATATTACAATCCCGTCGTATCGCAACGCACCTGTGCTGACTAAGGCTGCGATAGTGTTGTATGAGATTTTAAGCAGCCAGATTTTAAACGCTAGAACCGCTCATTTTGTGAGGTTCGTAAAAAAGTGAATGAGCAAAAAAATCATCGGGTCAAATTTGGGAGTGAATGGAAAAAAATCCATAAAAAGCCCCATAATTCCCCTGGATTTTCCCCTAGAGGGGTCTAATGTGAGACCTACCCCCATTAATTTTTTTCTACCCTGAACATTTTTCCCAAGCATACCTTAGCCCTATCTTCACCTACCGCTCTAGCTGTCCTAGAAGTGACCCTAGATATTTTTTGAATCCCAACATTTTTTTAGAACACACCTGAGTACCCTCTATCTTCAACCCTAAGGGTGGTCCTCCTAATTTTTTTTTACTTTTTCTTAATTTGTTTCATTAAATCAGCTCCAAACGGTCCAATTGTGCCTCCTAGAGGGGTCTTCAGCAAGACCGACCCCCATCAATTTGTTCTCTAAAACATTACATATATAAGCCCTGTCTCAAGGGTGAATCTAGAGAAGTCAAATGTAAGACTGACCCCCTTTATTCAATCCCAAAATTTTTTTCAAACAACCTAACCTAGTTTTTTTTATGAAATCAGCTCTTATAAGAGTATACCGCTATACCGGTTTCCGCTCCCATGATGGGAAATTAAGACTGGTCCCCTATATCTGCCATACAAACATCATATTTATGAACTTCAATTAAAAGAAGTGTTTAAAACCAAATTCGGCAAAACGTCTGGATATGGCAGGCTAGTCTGTTGATAAAAAAATCATATGAAGAATTTTTCTAGCAAATATCAAAACAATCAATTTAATGTAATGTCCTACTGATGACGTAGAAGTGGCTACAGAAACCATGGTCTAGGGTAAATCCACATTTAATTTAATCTTTAGAAGACACAATTTTCTTCAAAAAAACACAAAACAACAAATTAAATACACTTGGCTTACGCCGAAATAAATAAAATATAGGAGTGCCAATGTTTGCAAGTTTTAAAGAGCAGTGGAAAGACCATATAATACCCTATACCATTTTCCCGGAAAATGGGCCCCAAGTTCAAACATGGACCGATTAGATCTATATTTTGTCAAATCTTTAATAAGTGTAAAAAACACTCACAAATCAAATTTGAGTGAAATAGGCTTATTTTTGTTGACAATAAACCGCTTTAACTGAATGTCGGGCGAAACTTTCACATGGGGCCCGAGTCCAAAAATGGTCAGATGATAATCAGATTTGGTAATTAAATATAATTTTAACTAAATATTTTCTATTTTTATGAAATTTGAGAGATTTATGTGAAAATCGGGAAGGTGTTTTGTATGGGGGCTACAAGAAGAACTGGTCCGATTTCCTTAAAATTTGGAATGGTAATTTGTGTAGATGAAACATGATTACCTACCAAATTTGAAACGATACCTATTTTAATGCGGTTATTAGAGTCATTTGAATAAAAACTAAAGAGGACCTTTGTATGGGGGCTAGGTCTAAATATGGACCAATTTTTTTCCAATTTCAATAGGCTTTGTCCTTAGGCCAAAAGAGGCATAGGTTTCAAATCGACTCAAAAAGTGATTCTGAGTCGATCGGTATACTTACAAGTGGTCCTAGGACCAATATTTCGGGTAGTTACAAACATCAGCACAAACTCATTATACCCTGTACCACAGTGTGGTGTAGGGTATAAAAAGTGGCAACTAACATACCAGCTAATGATATTGGGGTCCATTATACATTTAACTCCTCTAGGGTCACTTCTAGGACAGCTAGAGCGGTAGGAGCAAATATTTTTAAAAATTGAATATTTGTATATGATCTCCTTTTTTTGTGGATTTTTTCCATAGATGGGACTAATTAATTAAAGGGACCAATTAATTGATGGTTTAATTACCATTTAATTGATGTCAATGGTAATGAAATTTTTTTCATTACCATTGGTTGTATCAATTGTACCAATTAAATTACTTATCAATTTAATTACTAATGAAAATTAAAAAAAAAATAATTGCCATTGGTATGCCATCACTTAAAAAAAATAATTACCATTAGTAAAAGTCGTCACAATTTTGTCAAAATCGTTAATATTTGGAAATATCTGTTGTTTTTTGTTATATGGTGTTTTAGTTTTTCACATTTTATAAACCAAACACACGTTGATTGCCTTTGTATAACACAATATTTGAAATTTTTATTTGCGTTTTGTTTTTTGTCTTTGACATTTTCATATTTTTTTGTAAAAACATACTTTGATGTTTAAATTTTTAACTTTTCAAAAAAACAAAAAATGTGCAAACCAATGGTTTTGAAACTAATTATAATTGGTGTTTTTTAACAATTGGTGCATTTCATTACAATTAGTAATTATTTTTTTCAATTAAAAAAATTTAATTACCATTAAATGGTAATGAAAATTTTTTCATTACCATTGATATCAACCAATGGTAATTAAATTTCAATGGTAATGAAAAATTCCCATCTATGATTTTTTCCCATTTACGCCCTATCCCACCCCTAGTGCTGACGTAAAAAGTCAGTAGCCACTTACAACCTAACTTATAGATAAATTAATGTAATGCGATATAATAAATTCTAATTTAATAAAATTGTATATGAGGAGTTCCGGCTAAGACTTAAATTTTGAGATAAAAAAGATGTGATTTTTGTTTTGATGGCACATCGATGAAAGTTGGCATAAATATTAGAAGCTATTTAAGAATAAGAAATTCGTTCGCGTCAATTAAATCGCGCAAGGGGGTCAAAAGTTATGGCGGTTTTAAGATTTAGCGGTTTTAAAAAATCTTAAAAATATTTTAAATATTTTTTTTCTACACATTTGTTGCATGCATTATTAAAACATGCCAGGATATATCATTTCTTCTAAAATATATGATATAAATTTAACCCTTTAATGACCAAACGATTTAAAAGAAAAAATATCTAAGTACCTAAAATCGCGATTAATTCGCGGTAAAAGAAAAGTTTCACAATGTTTTATAACATATTTAGGCAATGCGCGTTGGTTTTACTGAAAAAAAAAAAATCACGGAAAATCGTATCATTGTACCAGTGTTTAAAAAAATCGGTGATGCTTTTTTATAACAAGAAAATTTAATATGGTCCAAAAAATCTATAATCATCAAAATTTTTTAACCCGCCTCTGATTTTATGATGACACATCAAGTGGGCTTTCATTTAAAAAAAATTTCATCCGATTTCGTGTAAAGCCTTGGATGTGCCAGATCAAAACAGGTTTAGATAAAATCATCGCGCTTTCCGCTCAGAATGGCTTAAAGTAAAAAGTCAAAAAGCAAATCAGTTCTACTCGTTAAGGCACGTTTTTTAGTGTATTAAAATGAACATGATGCATTAATTGCTACTAAAAAAAATTGGAAACAGATTTGCAAATTTCGCTCAATTTTCAAAAATGCCATAAAATTTTTGCAATTTATTTTTTATAAACCCGCCAGTGATTTTTTTATGTAAACTCCTAAAAAACTCGGTTTACGCAAGAGTCCACCAAATTTCGAATGAAACCGCGAATGTACCTCGCGAAAAACTGGTATTTTAAAAAAATTACGTTTTTTCTTTCGAACTTTGATCTGCTGAAACTCCTTAACTATTCGTGGCACATTAACGGGATTAATTCCAAAATATTAAGAATTACAACAGCTACCAACTCTAGTTCAACTTTTTTCATTTTATAGAGGGGGCCGAAATCCCTGATCAAAAAACCTCGAAAATTTAAAAACTCTTAATTTTTGGTTTCAAAACTTAACCGTCTTATAACGAAAGAAGGTAAAAACTATTATCGATTTTTCAACATTAACCCTCTGTAACTTTTACGGATAAAGTGGGGTAATCCTTAAACATTGCTCAGTGATGGTTCAAGGTCTTGTTTACACAACTGCATTTTCAGTTTTTCTAAATTCCAAAAACTGCCGGTGTTTTAAAACATTTATTTCAGTTTCACTGAGTTGAAATTTAAAAAAAAATTTCATGATATAATTGTATTGGAGGAAAGACGACGCCATATTAAAATTTTTACTCGGATAGTTTTTGTTTTTTTTTTTTCAAATAAAATGTTATGGTATGGTGAATTTTGGAAAACAGTTAAAAATATTAATGTTTGTTTGGATTTTGGGAAAACTTACCTTTAATGTTGTTTCAAGATGAAAGATATAAATTGTATCTGATAGATTAATAGAGCTTAAGGTGAAATTATGTGCATATAATTCCAATTAGATTTTAAGACAAGTATTGCACTTCATTCATAATAAAATTTTGGCACTTTCTTTAGTAAGATTTCATTAAAAAACACTTTTTTTATATCGTAGATACATGTATCTTATAGATTTTTTTTTAATATATATTTTGTATCTTATGGTTTGATTTCTTTTTTTTTTGATTTCTTTAAGCTACAAAAACAAGGATTTCTCTTTATATTAATTATATGAAATGTTATTGATTTATTTTTTATTTTTTGCATTCAAAAGAATCTTTTGTAAACTTTCTAAACCACCCCACACACTAAACACTTTGTGATAAACGAACCACACTTTTCTATCCATTCCATTAAAGAAATGGTTTGTATCCGTTGGATACCAAAGGCTATTTGCAGCGGCAATAACAAATGCTTAAAGGAACTTGTACTACAAAGAACACGTATGGAAAAATCAAGGGAGTGTAATGTAAGTGTTAAAGTATAAAACGTCAAAAAGTCATAAAACCCATTTTTTTTTTGCTGAAAAGGTCATTTGTCCTCTTAAAAGTCAATATAAGCGAAAATTGACAAAAATGAAAAAAATGCAACCCTTAATTTTTTTTTTTGCAATCTCATAGATACAACTTAGGAATTTTGTTGTATTGTTTATGTATCCATAAGATTGAAATTCCTTTTACTTTCATATTGTCTGCTGCCCCTGTCATTGTTTAGTTTTTAGTCAATAACCTAAAGTACGTGTCAAATTTTTTAAATTATTTATTTATTTATTGAACCCACCCTTTTTGTCCCAAAAAAGATTCTTTCGTGTAGTTTTGTGTATCTCATAGATACACAGGTGTATCTTTAAAATTTTATTTTTTTCTATGTCGTTTTTTTGTCATTCTGTATAAAATTTTAATTGTTCTTTTTTCTGGTTAATGAATTTTTTTGCAGCTCTGCGTGTTGCTCTAACGCATTGTATTAATAATTTTAGTTTTACTTGATTTTTATTTTTTTTTATTTTGTTTTTAAATTATTTTTTGTTGACGTTGCGCTTTAACGCTTTTTATCGAACTCAACCGTTTGAAATACTCCGTTCAACTGTTTGTTTATGCTGTTAGGTAAATGCTGCTTGTTACGTTTTCTCGTAGTTTAGTTGTGAACAGAACAAGCCCGGCACGACTTTTTCCATACGATTTGACAGTTAAAAACCACGACCGGCACGACAAAAAATTAATAAAACTTATTTTATTATATCTCCGGGTTCTCTCAATCTCCCTCCCTCTCACACTCCAGGGTTGCCGCATTTCCACAAAAATTTTTTATTTTTTCATTCACAATGGTGTAACCAGAGCTTCGAAGAATGAAATCCTTTTCGAATGAATTCTCAAAAAAATCCATTCAATTTTCATAGTCAGTGAATGCATTCGATTTTATAAATCAACATTGAATGCAGTCCTTGGAATTCATTCGATTGAATGGAAAAAAATGAATGCATTCGATTTCTTGTTCATTCGATTTAGAAAAATAGAATGCATTTGATTTTTTATCATTCCACTGCGAATGCAATCGATTTTTTAAATAGATACACCAAAACGGAGCCAAATTTTGGTCGATAGTATCGCCGACTCTCTTTACATACGATGACCCTAATGGGCTCTAATTTTGAATCCAAAAAAATTGCTGTTCCCGAAAATTTTAAAAATGCACATATTATCTGCCTATACGTCAAAAAGTGTGAAGAGTGTTGTCGATATTATTTACAAAATATTGGCTCTTGGTTAGTTTTTTTAAGTTTTTTATGCAATGAATGAATAAGCCATTCGATTTTTCAAATTGAATGAAAAGAAAATCGAATGCATTCGCAAGTGAATGCATTCGATTTTTAAAAGTCGAATGAAAAAAAAATCGAATGCATTCAATTTTTGAAAGTCGAATGAAAAATAAATCGAATGCATTCGATATTTATAAATCGAATGAGTCTAAAGTGAATTCATTCAATTCGCTAAAATGTGATTGGGGAATGCAATCACTAAATATTCATTCAGAATGGCAAATCGAATTAAGGAATGAAATCCTTCGAAGCTCTGGGTGTAACAAACGTACAGTAGTGCCAACTTAATCACATTGACTATGTGTTAAGCGATTTTTTTCCATAAAACTACTCTAATTTTATTAAAAGTTAGCACCACTGAACAAACAAATGACATTTTGTGCCGTCGCCGTCCCCCGTCATTGTTTTGGGCCTATATTCTCCGGCAACGGCAACCGTCCCCCGTGCCGTGCTTGTTCTGTTTCTACCTTTTCATTTACGTTTTTACTGAAATGGTCTCTTTTAATTTAATTGAGATTTTGAGTGCGTTTGCGCTCTTAGCCAAGTTAGTTTTTGTTTGGGGGTATTTTTGTTTGTTTGGAGCCCTTCTCCATTGTTTTGTTGTGCTATTGTTTTATTTGTTTTTGTTTTGCATTCATTTCGTTGTTGATTGGGTTCTTATTAGCGTTGCCAATTTAGCTTTTTTTTTTTTTTTTTTGCTAAATTTAGCTAACAAGGGAAGTCTTTTACAGGAAAAAAGAGTTACCTGTTTTTTTTTATAGCTGCCAAATTTCACATTTAGCGGATCAAAGGGGATGGGAAAAAACTAGATTTTTTGGGTTTTTTTTCCATTTCTTCAAAATAAACTATAAAACATTTTATAGTGGTCGAGAGGTTTTTGAAGGCTGGTTTCGTCTAGTTGGGGTCTTACTCTAAAAATATTTAGAAATTTTTTTTTTAATTTTTTCAATTTTAAAAACCCGGTCAAAAATGATTCATGTATGATCATTAGGGTGGCAGCTATTTTGCAAATCTTCGAATTCCAAGGAGTGCACCCCTAATTTTTTTTACATTTGGCCTAAAAATGCTATGCTAAAAATTTCAGCCAAATCGGACAACTTTAACACGAGGCGCATAGAGGTCAAAGGTCAAACACACGAATATAGCCATATTTTGATGAAAAACATTGAATAAATGGTGTTGTTTTTTTAATGTATTGTTTAAAAGTTGTACACGAGTTGTTTTTAGTATAAGAAGATATATTAAAATTTTTTTGGTTTTCAAAAATTAACCCTTGTAAGCCTTTCGGGGTCAAAATGACCCAATTTTTACAAAATGACCCCTAAAACACGAAAATCAGCCCCAATTTTCTAATTTTATTGATATAAACCAATGGAAAACGATATTTATATTCTATGCTATCATAAATACACTGATATGAAATACTGCTTTTCTAGGATGTCATTAACCCGTTTCATGGTAAGGCCAAAAATATGCATTATATTTGGCGTGGTTCTCAAAACTGATATTTTGATTTTTTAAAAATTTTCTTAAACAAAATTAAGAAAAATGCTGAAAAAACCACAGAATCTTATAAAATATATGTTAGCATATAAAATAAAAATTTTTGTAGGGATATCCCTCGGATAGTTTGGCAGGGGCATTGATTTAAACTCAGCGGATTTCGAGGAAAATGCCTTTTTTGCCCACAATTTACTCAATGTGGAATAATTTGGCAAATGTTTTACAAAGGTAAGGACCATAAATTATTAAGGACCATAAATTATTAAAAACAATGTTAGACTTTAACCCTAAACGTTTTAGGAAAACGGACCAATACTAACCGGGATTTTATTCGGGTTTTTTTTTAAGCTCGGGTTTTTAACACGTGAATTTAAGGGGAAACAAATCTGAAATTCACGGTTTTGCTAATAATTTTTGAACCACTGCACAGTGGTAAATTCCGGCCAAAACCCTATAACTTCTTTAATTTTATATGTAAACTTTGTAGGCAGGTTAAGAATATAACAATAAGCCAATTTCACGAAAAAAACAAATTTTCCGCGGAATTTTTTTTTCCGCGAAAAAATTTTTTTTGTTCGCGAAAAAAAATTTTTTGAAGGTGTTTTAAGATGTTGTTTCTTATTCGTCAGCATTTTATCCATCTTCTCTTTATATGTGTTTTCCACTGCTCAAAAAGCTCTTTATTTGATATAAATGACCAAACTTTAAAAGGCTCTAACTGAAAGACTTGGTTAAACTTGGTACTGATGTTAATTAGTACTTACTTGGGAACCCTTATACTAATTTGTGGTATAGCGACTTAAGAGCAATTTTGAGCAAAAAGTATTTTTTTGGGCTTTCCAAAGTTTGTATTTTTATAAATTTTTTATTTTTTTAGATTTATTTTCACCACCACTGTTTAAATTGATCCACGCACTCGAAATTGTCGAAATGCATATGACATGCAAAAATAATGCTAAATTTTCAAAATATATCAATTTCAAGGCAAACATTTTTTTTTTTTAAGTTTACAGCCTACTTGGATTTCAAAGTTGCAAATCACAACTTTTAAATTTAAAAAATAATAAATACAAATACTCAACTTTGCTTCGTTATAAAACCTAAACTACTCAAGGGATTGACGCAATACTTTGTAATAGCATGTTTTGAAGTATTAGCTCTCATTTGGCTTCAATTTGGAAAAAAAGGAACAAAAATTTTTTTTTTAGTTTTGGCCGGTTTTTACCTCTGTGCACTGGACCAATTAGGCTAAAATTTAATACGGGTATAAAAAAAATCAAAAATTTTTTTTTTTGATTGTGTGAAATTTTTTTTTAAGTACCAAAGTTTAGGACCCGGCCCGGTAGCGACCCTTAAACCTTAATGAAAAAATGTTATTTTTTCACGGTACTTAATAAATATTCCGGTTGGCCCATACAAAAATCCAAAAAAACTGCTATATATGCCCCAGCCTAATATACAGTAAGGGTGGAATAGTGTTGTGTGAGATTTTAAGCAGCAGTATTTGGAATCGCTAGAACCCCTCATTTTGTGAGGTTTGTAAAAAAAGTGTATGAGCCAAAAAATGAGGGAGGTCGGATAGGATCTAGGGGTCGCGCATCGGGGTCAAAGTTGGGCGTATATGGGGAAAATTCCACAAAAAGCCCCACAACTCCCCTGGTTTTGCCCCTAGAGGGGTCAAATGTGAGACCGTTACGACCCCCATTATTTTTACGCCCCAAACACTTTTGCCAAATATACCTAAGCCCTATCTCATCTCCTTAAGGAGGCTCCTATACAAAGGTTGAATGTTAAAACATATTTGCTCCTACCTCTCTAGCTGTCCTAGAAGTGACCCTACACTCAGAAAATTATGTAAGTTACTACATGTTAGTTGTTTGTATATTTTACAGTAGTTAGTTATTTTCAACTACAAAGTCAGTTGTTTTTGTGTGAAAAATATCAAACAACTATTTCTGTTAGTTATTTTAAGTACTTTTTTTGAATAACTAACAAAAAAGTACTGTGATGTAGTAACAGTTATTTAAAGTAGTAATTTTATTTTTTTATCTCTGAAAAATTTTCTAAGTTTTTTTCCAAAAAATAAAAATTTATTTTCGTTTTTTTTTTCATTTTTCACAACTTTTTAAAAAAAAAAAAAACTTTCAAAAAATTTGGTCTTCAATTTTTTTTTCTGAAAAATTAAAAAAAAAAAAAATTATTTATAAATTTTTTTATTTTTACTACATTTTAGTTGTTTTGACTACAAATGTAAGTTGTTTTTACTACATAAGTTTGTTGTTTTTTGTCAGGTAAAATAACTAACATTGTCAGTTGATTTAACTGAAAAAGTAGTTGACCCCAAAACAACTTACAAAGTAGTTATTTTAACTGACATTTACAGTTGATTTTACTAACATAATTTTTTGAGTGTAGAGGAATCAAATATATGACCAACCCCCAATATTTTTTTATCCCCAACATTTTCTTATAACATTCCTACCCTCTATCTTCAACCGTTAGGGTGCTCCCCATACATTTTTTTTATTGTTTCTTAATTTTCCTTAATAATTTTCACCTCCTACCGGTCCAACGGTGCTTCCTAGAGGGGTCATTAGCAAGACCGACCCCCATTTATTTTTAGCCTCCAACTGAACATACTAACTCCCTATCTCCAATTCCTAAGGGGTCTCCCACACAAAATGACATTTTTATAAAATTTGCTCCCACCGCACAGTGCCACATTTGGCCAATCTAGCACGACAAAAATCAAAAACAAAGTTCCCCGATTTTCATGATATGTTTGTATGTATTATAGAACATTCCTAATAGCAAGGAAATAATCATATAAGAACGATAATTCGATAATTCGTTCGTTACTAACAGGTGGGTGCATAAAGTTCCATTTTGTAAAATCCTGTAACTAGTGTACATTATTTCGCATAAAATAAGTCGAGTTTAAATTGTTGTAACTTTTGAACAAAAAGAGATATTTATCCACTCTTTTTTGGTAATTTTAAAGGATATTTAAATGCTTTAAGTCATATCTTTTCTTTGTTTTTTAAACAAATTTTTCTATTTTTTATTAAATTTTTAACAAAATACAAATTTTTGAAAAGAAAATTATATATTTAAGGGCAGTTTACACGTTAACTACCCTTGACCACCCTTATCTACTATTTCCCAGTATTGGTGATACGGTTTGCCGGGTTTAAATAATTTTGTATGAAAAATTATTTGAATTTGACAATTGCTATCCTCCAATACTGGGAAATAGTAGATAAGGGTAGTCAAGGGTAGTTAACGTGTAAATCAAGCTTTATTTTTTTTGCTGGAATAGAACTTTTGTTTTTGGTTCGTATTGGTCGCCGGACTTTTTCAGGTATATTGACCAATATCCATACACTCAGAAAATTATGTAAGTTACTACATGTTAGTTGTTTGTATATTTTACAGTTGTTAGTTGTTTTCCACTACAAAGACAGTTATTTTTGTATGAAAAATATCAAACAACTATTTCTGTTAGTTATTTAAAGTCGTTTTTTTGAATAACTAACAAAAAAGTACTGTAATGTAGTAACAGTTATTTAAAGTAGTTAATTTTATTTTTTTATCTCTGAAATATTTTCAAAGTTTTTTCCAAAAAAAAAAAAAAATTAATTTTTTTATTTTTCACAACTTTAAAAAAAAACGTGAATAAATTTGGTCTTAAATTTTTTCTCTAAAAATTTTTTTTAAAAAAATAAAATTATATATTGTTTATTTTTACAACATATTTGTTGTTTTGACTACAAGTGTTAGTAATTTTTACTATATAAGTCAGTTGTTTTTTGTCAGTTAAAATAACTAACATTGTTAGTTGATTTAACTGAAAAAGTAGTTGACTCCAAAACAACTAACAAAGTAGTTATTTTGACTGACATTTTCAGTTGTTTTTACTAACATAATTTTTTGAGTGTAGTACTTATTTCAACGGCTAACTTTTGCGACCGTCTGCGACTCCGACTACAGTTTGGCGATATGTAAACCTTGTTTTTACATATTTTAAAAAAGTGGGCGTGGCAGTTGTCTGACCGCCCCCTTTTTTTGTGATATTATTTCTACAGTCATTGAGAGTATATATACCAAATTTAAAGAATTTATAACCAAAATTACAAATTTTTAAACAAGTGGGCGTGACCCTTAACCGGCCTCCCATATTTTTCATAATGTTGTTTTTGAAGTCACAACGAACATGTATACCGAATTTCGAGTCAAAATAAATAAAATTGGATTTTTGTCGTCCTAGATTGGCCAAATGTGGCACTGTGCGAAGGTGCAAAAAGTGAAAAATTTAAATTTATTTTGGTAAAGCTAAAATTTTAATGGTGTACAAATAATGCAAAACATATTCCAAAATAGTCAGCTGGTGCCCCTCTGGGGGAATAACCATCAACTGCCCCTTCGATAATCCAAGTAAAATTTTATTAATTTATGGAAATGGGATGAAACTTGAAGCTGAATTCACAATGACAAAGTACTCTGTGCCAGAGAGTGGATTTTGTTATTTTCTCTTTCGCACTTAGGGTCGAACCAGAATCAAATGCGTAGCGCAAGACGTAAAAAAAACAAAAACAAACACATCAAATTTGAAATTTTTACGTCCGTTTGATTTATGGTGTTTTCTTTTCTGGCAAAAATGTGCCTTTTTTTTGCATTTCGCCCCAAAAATTATGTTTTTGTGTTCTTTTCTAAAAAATGTCAACCCTTATAAAGAATATCGTGTTCTTTTCTAAAAATGTCTGCCCTATAAAGTGCAAAAAAGTTGCACTTTTTACCCCGTAAAAAATCACGGGGTTGAAATTGCCTTATACAACAGCTGACTTTTTCTGTGTTGTTTTCTCAAAACAGCTGTTAAAAAATACAGGGCATAGTATTTCTGTATGTTGTGTTCTATTCCAGTCAAATAAAATGCAAATTTTTGAAGGTGTGAGTTAAACATTTTAAAAATGTATGCACTAAAAAGGCAAACATTTTTTTTCAGAAAAGAAAACACCATTAGGTAACTCACATTTAAATATTAAGCTGCCCATTCACTTGCAATAAAATTGCTCAACTTAAAAAAAAATTATTTTACAATATTATTGTCGTTTTACCCTACACAGCAAATAAAATTGCTCAATACTTAAACCCAATATATTGTACAAGATATAAACATAAACATAATATAATAAAAGTTGTACAATATAGACAACACACTGATAAAATATATTGCAGTATTCTTGTTTGTACAATAAATATCAAAAGTGTTTTGATATTCTCCAATATATTGCACAACCGTAAATATTACATACACACAAGCGATATTATTGTACAATTTGAAAAGTTGAACAATAATATTGCAAGTGAATGGGCAGCTTTAGAAACGAAAAATTATTGGGCGTTACGCCTTACGCGACGTAATTTTTTTTATGATGTCGTCTCTATTTTTAGAGATGGTACTCTGTAGTACAAAGAAAGTTGACATTTTATTTAACAAAGCCCTCAAGGCTGTTTTTTTTTTGTTTTTCGCATTTAAAGTTGGCGATTTTAAAGCATTAAAAGTTTTTGTGTACTAAACATGTCCTGCTTTAGGGTCCCCTGGTGGTGCCTTATTGGGCATGTGGGGGCCCAGCGTCCAAACCTAAGCTCGAAATTACGTTAGCTATAACCGGTATGAATTTCGCTGCAATCGTTCCAGTACCTACATACTGAATAGCAAAATTATTAAAAATCAACCACTATGCACTTGCGTATGATTGTTAATTAAAGGCAATTACCAAATTAAGCATACGCCACTTATACAGTTTTCAAGCAATAATAATTATAATAGTTATGGAATATGTCAACTTTCAATTGCTTTTGAAATTCTCAGATTCTGAGACATTTTTTCTATAGAAAAATTCTCAGATTCTAAGATATTTGTTCGATAGAAAAATTCTCAGATTCTGAGACATTTTTTTATAGCTACCAAATAATTGAGCTTGTTGCAACTTGCAAGTCTATATGGTCTGTGGACTTAATAACAAAAATGTTTACTTGTATTTTCAAAAGGTACCGCCTTTTTTACTAACTCTAAATTACAATCTGGCAGCATTCGCCAAAAATTATCGACCATCTCTAAAAAAAGCTTGTTCACCATAGAAACACACCTGTATTTACTCTACAAGTGTGTTGAATATAAAACAGCTGTTCATTCAAATACACCACAGAATGTCACAACAAAACAAAACCCAAGAAAAAACCAATCGAAAATAGAAAATAGAAGGGAATAAAATTGAAAAAAAAAATTTTTAGCAAACACTTTTTTGTGAAAGAAGAAAACAGCAGAAGTTTAGAGAAAAAATTGATTTTGCGGAAAGGAGAAAAAAAATTGTACACATTTTGCAATATAAATCTGAAAGAAAATTGAAAAAAGTGCAATATTCTAATAAAAAAAATGGTAATTGCTATAGAAAATCAATAAAGCTTTTACAGTAAATTGTTACTTCTAGAAAATAATTAACAAATATTATCAATAAATGGTAGATGGTGAAAAAATGATAGATACAAGTTGGGCAAATAAAAAAAATAAATAAATTAGTGAGGACAGGAAGGAAGTAAGTGGTAGTGATTTATTGATTTTTTACAGAAAAATTTGTATAAATTTAATCCAAAAAAAAAAGTGTACAAATCAATGAAAATTATGCAAAAGTTGTAAAAAAAAAAAATTAAGAAAAATTACTTTGTGAACGAAAATTGTTAAATTAACAAGTGTTTAAATTTGTACACCCAGACAGAAGACGACGGGTGTTGGTTGTACCATCGTAATACATATGTGGCAAGTAATGTTTTTTTTTTTTTCATATAATTTATCCCTTTAATGGTTGGTTCGGTTGCTGCTTGTAAATCTCTTACAGACTCTTTTGTTTGAAAAATTTCTCCTCCTCCTCTGTCCTCCTCCAACAAATGGATTTTTTTGAATGTTGGGGTAGAGAAAAATAATTGTCTACATTTATTTTATTTGATGTGCTGCTGCTCGACAAGAACATAAATTGTACTTTTTCTTTATTTTTTGCCTGATTGTTTTGTTTGCTAAAAAACAAAGGTGTAGTTATGGTTATATGTATATTATTTTTGTTCTTTTTTTTATTATTTTGTTTAGCTTAATGTGTTTTTTTTTTCTGCATTGTACGTGTATTTATGTATCTATTGCTGCCGCAACATTCTACTGATGTTTTTTTCTGTATGAAAGCTATTCAGACAGCCTGCATACCACCTTCTACTTATTCATCTAATGATGCAGCAATGCTACTGCATCGTCGTCATAATCAGTGCACAGTGGAACATAAGAAATATACTTGCATAGGTTGCAAATTTTATAATATTGCAGAAATTTTGGTGACAGGCAGATGGTAAAAGGTTTTTTTTTTCGGAAATGAGAATCTGTCCAAGAGCTTCCAGCCTCCAAAAAAGGAATTCACTAATTTGCAAGCGAGTTCCCGTGGAGAAACATTTGTTTATTTTCTTTTCATCTTGTCCGCAAAAAAATATTTTTAGAAGTGTGTATTGGTAAATTCTGATTCAATTTAAGAATGTATTAGTGGATTTTGACAAATTCTGATTTAATTTTCTAATTGGATTCAAAATATTTTTCTCCACTACGAATGAAAAACTAAAGAAGAATTCATCCATATCTCTCCGCGGGAGTATTTTTCCAGAGGGTTCATCCACTTTCCCGTGTGAAACGTCTTCTTTAATAGTCTTTGATCTTATCTAAAAGCCTATTCACACCTGAATTGAAATCTCGTTCGAACGAGATTTCACCTGTGTGAAATGGGTATAAACTGCATTTGGTTGACCGAGCAAACGTTGTTGTGACCGGATATATTTTAAATTGGTTTTGTCTTAAATACAAGGTTGGCAATCAATAACCTACTAGAATAACGGTATTTGGTTTTTGTACCTCAACCAATAAAGATATGAACCAATATGAACTTACATTTCAAATATAAAAAGCATCAAAAGAACAACCCTTATAAACGGTGTTTCTAAAAAGTACTTTCCAGAATGTTGTTTTTTATCATCAAGGCATTCCCAATTTCAAGTTTTTGAAACCATTATTTTATGGAAAAGCAAAAAGTATCAAAGAACAATGTATTGTTTTTTTATGCTGAAGGAGTTAACATTTATTTTTTTACCCCTTAGAATCGGAATTTCCAAAAAGTCCTTTTCCAGAATGTTGTTTTCACCAAACAATCCTACATCCCAAATTTTAAATTACTGGGACCATTATTTGACGAAATATAAAAATTTCCAAAAGGACACTTTTTAAACCCCCCTTAAAAACAAAATTTCCAAAATGTCCTTTTTCCAGAATGTTTTTATCACCGAAGGATTCTATATTCCTAAATTTAAGGTTCTAGAACCATTATTTTAAACAAAGAATAAAGTACCATAGTACATTATTTTCACCCCTATTGTCCCCATTGAATTGGAATTTACAAAAACCACAGTACCAAAAGTACAGTTTTTACCCTTTACCCAGCCTAAGTGGATTTATTTACCTGCAGGTGAACCTAAATTCCAAATTTTAAATTTCTAGGATCATAATTTTAGGAAATAAAAAAAGTACTAACAAGGGAAGTATCTCAACCCTTATGAACCGATTTGCCTGAAACTTAAAATATATATAAAAGAGACGATTTTAAGGTTGGGGTGTCTCGGCTTATCGGCCATATCAGAGTTTTAAAATTTCGTTGTCCCCTTATGAAACAAAGTGGACCTTCGGAAAAATTTCGATAACTCCCGAACTAATAGGAATATCCTCTAGGGCAAAAATACGTGTCGACTTAAATTTAACATATGGACATCGTAGGTCTATGTCTTCATATAAATAACCCCCAAAATTAACACATTTTCGTAAAAAAAGTATTTAAGAAAGCCGAACTTTTACAAGGTTATGCCACCGTTGGATAGGCATTAAAAAAACCTTTCTTCTCATATGTAAACATAATATAGTTTCTCAGAAAAAATGGCTTAAAAATCCAAAAAACGTTTTTTTCGCCATTTTTTGACCCATGTTTTGAACCCTTAAATCCCCGATATGGCCGATAAGCCGAGACACCCCAACCTTAGAATTGTCCCTTTTATATATATTTTACGTTTCATGCAAATCGGTTCATATGGGTTGAGATACTTGCCTTGTAAGTACAGATTTATACGCTTTTTATCAACATAGAATCAACATAGGCAAAACCCGAGCCTTTATGACCATTATTACTAGAGCCTACAGTCAGGACCGGTTACACGGGTAGACCGGTTTTCAAGACCGGTCGACCGGTCTACCCGGGTAGACCGGTCTTTTTATTAATATTTTTTTTTTCAAAAATTTCTCATTTCCACCATTTTTAAGAACAAATAAAGAGTCAAACTGAAATATTATGTAGAGAAAGTGAATTTTTTACAAAACTTAAGAACAATTTGGTTTTTTTTTTTTCATTAAATATTAAAAATGCCGATATCTCAAAAACTAAGCACGATAGAGCAAAACGGAGAAAATTTTCAAAAGAAGACAACAAAGAAAAATATGGAACAGCCTTCCTCTATCCATATGTGGACTCAATAAGTCCGAAATTTTGAATTAAAAATTCGCGTTCCGGAAAATTTTAAAAAGCCAATATCTCGGTAAGTATTGTCCACACGATAAAAACACCAATGGCATTTTTGTTGCTCTTTACTTGAAAAACTCGACCACTGAATATCCGAAGGCCCTGAGATCAAAAGTTTTTGAGTTATTTAATTTTAAATTTTTTTAGGACCACAAAACCCATTTTTTTATGAGTTTAAATGCCGATTTCTCAAAATTTTTGTTCTACGACCGGGACAAAAAGCTGTAAATAGATCGACAATTATGTGTAGAGTATCCCTGTTCCATATGGAGTCATTTGAAGCAACCATAAAAAAGTGCCGTCCTAAAGACCGAAAAAACCGTCCCAATTTCATGTTAATACATGGAAAAAACAAGACTTTACGAGTTTAACAGCCGATTTCTCAAAATTTTTGTTCTACGACCGGGACAAAAAGCTGTTAATAGATCGACAATTATGTCTAGAGTATCCCTATTCCATATGGAGTCATTTGAAGCAACCACAAAAAAGTGCCGTCCTAAAGACTGAAAAAGACCGTCCCAATTTCATGTAAATACATGGAAAACACAAGACTTTACGAGTTTACCAGCCGATTTCTCAAAATTTTTGTTCTACGACCGGCACAAAAAGCTGTAAATAGATCGACAATTATGTCGAGAGTATCCCTATTCCATATGGAGTCATTTGAAGCAACCACAAAAAGTGCCGCCCTAAAGACCGAAAAAGACCGTCCCAATTTCATGTAAATACATGGAAAACACAAGACTTTACCAGTTTAACAGCCGATTTCTCAAAATTTTTGTTCTACGAGTTTAAGAGCCGATTTCTCAAAATTTTTGTTCTACGACCGGGACAAAAAGCTTTAAAAAGATCGACAATTATGTCTAGAGTATCCCTATTCCATATGGAGTCATTTGAGGCAACCACAAAAAAGTGCCGTCCTAAAGACCGAAAAAGACCGTCCCAATTTCATGTAAATACATGGAAAAAACAAGACTTAACGAGTTTAACAGCCGATTTCTTAAAATTTTTGTTTTACTACCGGGACAAAAAGCTCGATCGATAATTATATCTAGAGTATCCCTATTCCATATGGAGTCATTTGAAGCAACCATAAAAAAGTGCCGTCCTAAAGACCGAAAAAGACCGTCCCAATTTCATGTAAATACATGGAAAACACAAGACTTTACGAGTGGAGAAATTTTCTAATTTTTGGTTAAGATAACACTAAACTAATTTAATATTTCATTTTCGTCCCTTGATTGATTGTAAAAGTTGTTCTTAATAAAAATTCAATATAAAAAATAAATTGAAAACCGGTCTACCCGGGTAGACCGGTCGACCGACAGTCCGGTTAACCGGGTAGACCGATGAACAAAAAGACCGGTCTACCCGGGTAGACCGGTCAGACTGGGTACCCGGTCTTAAACCGGGTAGCCCGGGTAGACCGAAACCCGGGTAATGGGGGGCTCTAATTATTACAGAAATTTAAAAAGTACCAAAAGTAAGCTGAATTTCCACAAAGTACTTTTAATTTTACCCCTTCTACGACCCTTAGAAACGGAATTTCTAAAAATTACTTTTTTTTCTTTTTTTCACCGAAGGATCCTACATTTAAAATTTTAAGTTTCTAGGAACATTATTTTAGGAAATATAAAAAGTACCAAAAGTACAACTTTTTACCCATTTGACTTCATTATTGTTAGAATCAACATTGGCAAACACAGCCATAGAAGATCTTTTTTCAGGGAGGTGATTCTATGTTCCAAATTTTATTCTTGTAGGACCATTATTTTATGAAATAAAAAAAAGTACCAAAAGTAAATTTGTTACAAGGTAGATTTATATAAGGTAATATTTTAGTGACGTAAATGAAAACAATTTTCTTTCAAAATCATTTTATTCGGCAAAAACGACTTAAATGTTCAGTGCACACATTAACTAATTTAAACGCTTTTTAAGACTTTAAAATTTTAGAAAACAACTAAATTATAAAATAATATTGAAATTCAAACGAAATTCTTTTATTTTTCACGACAAAAATTAAAATATTTTAGGCATTTATTATTTATTTATCGTATGGCACTGATACAAACAATTATAATTTTAGAAATATAGCATAACGAATTTAACAGATTATACAACAAAGTTTAGCATATTTTGATGGAAAAATAGTATAGATAATAATTAGATATTGATGTCAATATTCTTTAGCCACCGGACGGCATCTGGGCCAGCATTGTTTAGTTCGTGTAGTTCGCCATGAAATTTACGACGGGGGCAGTCTTTTATAATGTGGTGAATGGTTTGATTAACATCACTGCAATCACATAATGGCGAAACAGCAGAGCCCCATTTAAAAAGAGTAGCTGCGCACCTTCCATTGTTTGTCCGTATACGGTTAAGCTTAACCCATATAGGCCTAGGCAATTCTGATCCCGGAGGCATACAAGTCAAGTCCTGTATTTTCATTAAGTCATCACATGAAGCTTGGTTCCAATTATTAAACCAGATGTTATATGGGTCATAGTTATTGTTTGCGAGACTTTCAGCTAGTTTTAATGGAGGTTTTCGAGATATGAGACGGTCGTCATTAGCAGCTTCAATATATTGGTGTATGTTAAGGCTAGGATTGGCGATTATTTTTCGATGTTCGCGGAGTAGTGCATTCTGACGTCTCAGATTTGGTGGTAGGATATTACTTAGAACAGGTAAAAATCTTAATGGAGTTGAAGACATTGTACCTGTTATTAGTCGCATACATGCATTTAGTTGAGTATCTAATTTGTTTACGTGGGGGCTATTAAGCCAGACCGGTGCGCAGTATTCTGCAGAAGAATAAACCAGTCCGAGTGAGGCTGAGCGCAGTGTTCTTGCAGAAGCTCCCCAGGTAGTTGACGCAAGTTTTTGGATAATATTGTTACGCGTTTTAACTTTGTTAGCAGTATTTTCTATGTGCTTTTTAAAAGAGAGTGTTCTATCAAGGGTAACTCCAAGGTATTTTGGTGTTGGATTAAAGGGTAGGATAGTATCTCCAAAACGAACGTTAAGCTTTAGATCAGATTGACTATTATTGAGGTGAAAACATGTTACTTCCGTCTTGCTAAGGCTAGGACACAGACGCCATTTTTTAAAATAATTTCCAAGTGATAGCAGGTCTTTTGTAAGGACAGATTCAGCATCTTTTACTAAGTAGCGTTGAGTGGCTATAGCGATGTCATCAGCGTAGGAGAACTTTTTTGAGTACGTTGATGGGAGGTCATGAGTGTAGAGATTAAATAGAAGCGGGGCAAGTACAGATCCTTGAGGGAGTCCATTATTAAGTTTACATTTTCTGCTTTGTTTGTTTCCAAGATACACTATAAAATGACGATCACTTAACATATTGTTGAGAAGAGTAGCAGTTCGAATGCAAGGGATAACTTTTAGAAATTTATAGATCAGTCCGTCTTTCCAGACCGTGTCGTACGCAGCTTTGAGATCTATAAATGCAACGGATGTCTTGAGTTTTGATTGGAAACCAGCCTCAATGTAGGTCGTTAAGGATAGTACCTGATCAGTGCAGCTACGTCCCGATCTAAACCCCGCCTGCTCTACCGGAACGTGCTATTAATAGTGGGTTCAACTCTGTTATAAATTAGTCTCTCGAGTAATTTGTATACAACGCTTAATAGTGCTATCGGTCGGTAACTTTCAGCTTGTTCCTTTGGCTTGCCTGGTTTTAAAAGGGCGAGTATTTTAGATCTCTTCAGATCCGTAGGCATTACACCAGTTAGTAGTACATTTGAGTAGAAAAGTGTAAGCCATTTTCGAAAATTTTTTCCACTATGTATAAAAAACTCAGGAAATAATCCATCCGCCCCTGCGGATTTCCCTGGCTTAACCTGCGATATTGCGAAGTTAATTTCCTCCTCACTGAAAGGTCTTGAGAACTGTGGAATGATAGGCGATTCATTTTTTAGTTCTTTAAGTTTCTTTTTAATATTAATGGTGTGTTTCTTCTCCGATACAATTTTTGATGTACGTTTAATGTTTAGGGCAATACTGTCAGGGTGTATGCTTGATTTCGATGTTGTTATAGGAGTGCTATTACCCAATTTACGAAGAATGCTCCAAGCTTTTCGGCTGGAATGTGTGAAATTTACATTTTCAACAGTATGGTGCCATTTTTCCCTGCGAGCATTATCAAGAGACTTTAAAAGTTCGTCTGCAATTGTCTCATCTTGAGTAACTAGATATTCCGAGTGTAGAGTCTCGGTTTCTTCTGACCAGCCAGGGATATATTGTTTCCGGTATCCTCTGGGTATATGTTTCTTTGCAGTAGCAATTACCATTTTCACCATTCTTGGATAATTATTTGGGGTTGGATTTATCCACCTTATGTTAGAGTCGAGATCTCGAGAAAAGGATTTCCAAGAGGCTTTGCAGAAGTTCCATCTTGGTTTTGGAAATGATTCGACTAAGGGTATCTGAATTCCTATTTCTAGGAAAACTGGACGATGTTGGCTGTTTGGGAATGTTTGTAGTACTTTTCGGTAGACTGGAATGGGAGTGTGGTCATCTCTAAGACTGACATATGTGAGGTCGGGATTATAGCCTCTGCGCCTACGACCGGAGTGAAAGGTTGCAGCGTCTTTCGCATCAAAAATAAGGTGTAAGTTGTTAACCTCTGCCCATTCGACTAACATGTTGCCACTTATGTCATCAGTAGAGTACCTCCAAGAGGTATGTTGGCTATTTAAATCACCAGTATACAGCGACGGGTGTGGAAATGTGGGGAGAACTGAGTCAGGCCACAGAATGTTTGGGGGCTTATAAACGTTTATAATATGCACCCCAGAGATTTTAATCGTAATAGTATACACGTCTTGCTCAGAGCAAATATCAATAAGGGTGACATTTTCCAGACCATTTCTGACATATGTAGCGGAACCATATGAACGATGGTATAGTACACCAACAGCATCATATCCATCAATCATGCCACGTATATTAAATTCTTCTTCAGTTAAAATGTGGGTTTCTTGTATGATGACGACATCAATACATTCGTCTGACAGCAGACGCGAGATATAATCGCATTTAGCTCTGCTCATTCCCTCAATATTAAGCTGTAGAATTCGGACCGAAGGTCCGATATTCTTTGTCAAGAAGCTCTTAGAAGAGCTATTTCGGTTTACTTTAGGCTGCATTATTTTGTTGTTGTTTTATCTGCTTAGTATTTCCAGTTGTTTGTTTTTCAAATTTACCAGGAGACCAGATATAGTTCTGATAGTTTGGCAGCCAGTCGCGATAGATCATTTAGCGAAAACCAGGGTGCACCTGTAAACAGTATTGTTCACGGAGGCGATCTATATTACACCCCAACAAAAATACTTACTAAGGAGGAAAAGTGAGGTTATTGGATCTTACCTTGTATAAATCTACCTTGATTTGTTACCCTATTTTACCGTAGAATCAACACTGGCAAAAACTCAGCTGTAGTGGATCTATTTTGCGGGAGGTGAACCTACATTCCAAAATTTAATCAAATAAATCAGTCAGTCTCACCCCTTTCTCACCCTACACCTAAAAGGTACTTTTTATAAAAGTTACTTTTAATTAATGGTACTTTTAATAAAGGGTACTTTTTATAAAAGGTATCTTTTATAAAAGGAACTTTTTATAACAGGTACTTTTGATAAAAGGTACTTTTTACAAAAAGGTATTTCTTATACAAGGTACTTTTTATAAAAGGTACTTTTTATAAAAGGTACTTTTTATAAAAGGTACTTTTTATAAAAGGTACTTTTTATAAAAGGTACTTTTTATAAAAGGTATTTTTTATAAAAGGTACTTTTTATAAAAGGTACGTTTTGAATAAGAAATCCTTAAACAGTATCTAGACACTGTCTAGAATTTCATTTTGAATACGGCCATTAGATTCTAAACGTTATTAGCACAGAAAATTCTCAAATCTCGAGACCTTTTCATACAGAAAAACTATAATTCTGAAAAATTTTTGGTGTAGAAAACTTTTTGGATTATATCGAAAAACTCTCAGATAATATCATATTCATCATGCAGAAAAGCTTTTAGACTATGAGACATTTTGCTTATAGAACAATTCTCAGATTTTATGACATTTTTCGTACAGAAAAATTTTTCAGTTTCTGAAACAGATTCTAATGGCCGTATTCAAAATGAAATTCTAGACACTGTCTAGATACTGTTTAAGGATTTCTTATTCAAAACACATTTTCTTAAACTACTTATGAACATACGCTGAACATCTCTTGCCTAACTGACGCCATATTGATTTTGTAAAATGTAAACAACAAATTAAATGCCAAAGAGTTAAAGTTATTTTAAAACTCTTGCTTTTATTAAAAACCATTTCCACAACTTGCTTTTATAATTAAAGCCATTTTTAGTAAAAAATTAAGATATTTTTTGTGGTTTTTTCATATTTTTTTTTGTTTTTTCTTATGTGATTTACTAAAACAGGGATGGTCAACTTTTTGTTAAGCAGACTTAACTAAAATCATTTTGAATAGACTCTTGAACAAACAGTGAACAAGCCTTAAAAACATTTTAGTTACGAACTCGATGTTCAGGGTGAACAAACCGTGTCTAAAACTTCATTTTGAATACGGCTGTAAGACATTTTTTTGTATAGAAAAATTGTCAATTTCTGACACATTTTTAGTAGGAAAGTTGTCGCATTCTAAAACACTTTTTGTATAAAAAAATTCTCAGATTCTAAGACATTTTTCGTTTACAAAAATTCACAGACTCTGATACATTTTTCGTATACAAAAATTTCATATACTCTGAGAAGTCTTTTAATTTTTCCCCCAAAAGCATCTTTAATCTAATTTTTTAAGAATTTTATGGCATGTTGTGCCAGTACAGTAGAGACGGTTCAGGGTGTCCATATTTCTGAAATTTTCCCTTACTGAATCTTGGTTTTATATATTAAATGGTCCTTCAATAAAATTTAAATAATACCGTATGTCCCGGAATCATGTTCGTTTCGTTGAAAAAAATGCTTTATAGCTTTCAAGCCTTTATATCGTAATAAAATCAATTTAATCAGGGAAATTTCTACCACCGCTTTTGAAACTAAAAAATTGTCTGAAAAGATAAATTATAAACAAAAAATTAAGTTTACTTCTTTATTTTTTTATTTCCTACACCGAAAAAAAATCTATGCGTAAATTACACGAACCCTTTCGTAAAATGTACGAGAACATTCGTGATTTCCACAACGAAAGATATTCGTAAAATACACGAAAAGATTCGTACATTGTATGAAAAATATTTTTAATTTTATGAAAATATTTTATGGGTAATTTTCTCAAAAACCTGATGTGGAGGAAAAGTTTGGAGAGCGGATTTTTATCCAGCAGAACAATTGTAATCAAGTGTATAAGTCGCGTCCCCGTGGCATTTTCAATGTTTAGTAGTGTTATTTTCTTTCACCATTTTCTATTTTGTCGTTGGTCCATCCCACTGTAAATCATCCATCTATGGTCTTATATTATGGAATTTTTGTACATACTATAAACATCAGCGTCAACATCATCATAGTCTGCCAGCTTCCTTTTGTTGTTGGTTTCATGTTTTTCTTGTTTTTTTTTTTTTTTGTTTTTTCATTATTATTTAGAGGCCAAGTTTATGAGTATATTATTGACTGCACTCGAGTACTACGGCTAGAGACATTTTCTGTTTGTGGTATTGTTTTCCTTTCCTTTTGCAAAAAGTTTATGCAGTCTCATCATAAAAGGATTTTCCTGCCTTGTTTATTTTGTTCTGTTTATTTGTTTATATGGTTTTCATTTGGGTAAATCTTTAAATGTGCCCTTCTACTTTGAATGGGGTGACCTGAGTCTTGTTTTTTTATTAATGAATTCGTGTTTATTTTTGGTCACGTTCGTTGTTTTAAAATTTTTATATATATATTTTTTTAATGTTAGAAGAATGAAAAAAAAAATCAATGATTCATATTGGTTTGTGCTCGTTCTGTCGTAAATGTAATAATGAATTCATTTTGTGCTGTTGTACATTATGAATGTTGCATTTTGCTTTTTTTTTTGTTGGGTATGAGGTAATTTCAAAATTTAATTGTTGTTGATAGATGATGAGTGGAATTAAGTTTCCAAATGTATTTCTTAATGTTTGATTTGAATTTACAAATTGAAGCTTAGTAATTATTATGGATGACTAAAAGATGAATAGATCGATGCGAGACTATAATTTTAAGATTATTATTTTAAAGCTAAATTTTTAAATGCTACAAATTGTTATTGTATAGTATTTTTATAGTCTCATCTTTAGGCACGTATCCAGGACGTTGTTAATGGCGATTGTGACTCCCTTTGGGCTCTTTATACCCTTTACCATACTGCGGTACAGGGTATAATGAGTTTGAGCTGATGTTTGTAACTACCCGAAATATTGGTCCTACACCCACTTTTAAGTATACCGATCGACTTAGAATCACTTTTTGAGTCGATTTAGTCCATGTAAACGGTGTAAACACGATACAGGTCGCAATTCTTAATCAATTGACTTGAAATTTGAAACTTAAGCCCAAGGACGAAGCCTATTGAAATTGGAAAAAATCGGTCCATATTTAAACCTAGCCCCCATACAAAGGTCCTCTTTAGTTTTGGCTCAAATGACTCTAATCATTGGCGTAGATAGGCCTGTCTGGGGGGGGGGGGCAAAGCACGCCCCAGAAATTTTTTAGCCCCCCCCAGAATTTGAATCGCTTAATTTTTTTTTGTAAATTCAATGCATTTTTGAAACAATTAGATTTATTTTTTTAAATAGAAACTTTAAGACTTGTTAACGTTTTTTAAAAAATAGTCTAAATCCAATTTTTTAAACGAAAAAAGTGTTCAAATCTGATTGTTATATAATGGTGAAAGTTATCTGAATCTAATGTTTTTTTTTTTCAATAGTAACAACTTCACAGAAATTATGTTGTAGAAAATTATTAAAAGCTAATGATTCAATTTAAACTCAAATTTTGCAAAAATAAAATCTATACCTACAGTGACTCAAAGTAATAATGGAACAGCATATATTTGTTAGCAGCTCTTTTAAGGAAAAGTTATCAATACTAAACCAGATTATTATCAATCGAGTATTTTTGAAAAAAGTGCTATATAGGAAATTTTCCAAGCATTAATTTAAGCTTGATAGCATCCAGATTGAGCAAATATTAAATAAGATACGAGGGTCGCACTGGAAAATTAAATTATTTGTAGATGTTTTTTTGAAATTTTTTTAAAAATATTTCTAAGTCGATTTTTTCCAAGTTCAAACATTAGAAATTTAAAAAATTATCTAGTAATTTTTATTTAGTTATCAGCTAGATTTTCCAACAACCCAAACAAAAAATGAAATTTTTTAAATACAGTGGAGGAAATCCGCATTTTTTGACCTCCAACTCGTTTAACCACCAATTTTTTGTAAACAAAGAAAAATTTTAATTATTCCTATATCTCATTACTATACACTTAGATGTACTCAAATTAATAAACAATAAAATATTTTCTTTGTTTACAACAAATTGGTGGTGAAAAGAGTTGGAGGTCAAAAAATGCGGATTTCTTCTATTGTATTTAAAAAATTTCATATTTTGTTTGGATTGTTGGAAAAACAAGCTGATGACTAAATAAAAATTACTAGATAATTTTTTAAATTTTTAATGTTTGAACTTGGACAAAATCGACTTGGAAATATTTTTAAAAAAATTTCAACAAAGTATCTACAAATAATATCATTTTCCATTGCGACCCTCGTATCTCATTTAATATTTGCTCAATCTGGAAGCTATCAAGCTTAAATTCAAGCTTGGAAAATTTCCTATGTAGCACTTTTTTCAAAAATAGTCGATTGGTAATAATCAGGGGTAGTATTGATAACTTTGCCTTTAAAGAACTGCTAACAAATATATGCTGTTCCATTATTACTTTGAGTCACTGTACATCGAAAGAGTTTTTCAGTTCTAAACATTCATGGGAAAAGGTTCTCAACTGTTAAAAAATTCTCAGAATCAAAATTAAAAAAATAAAATGAATTTGTAAACTGCTTTCGGAAGGAATTCTTTTCTAGGGCACCACAACTGAAAACTTGAATTCACGTTTTTTGGAAAGTCTTAGAAAAAGGTTCTGATTTGTATTTAAAAATTTTTTTTTTGATATAAAAAAAATCAGGGGGCTTTAGCCCCCCCCCCCCCCAGAAAAATGCTCTTCCTACGCCAATGACTCTAATAGACGCATTTTAATAGGTATCTTTTCATTTTTTGGCAGGTAATCATGTTTCATCCACACAAATCACCGTTCCGAATTTTAAAGAAATTGGACCAGTTCTTCTTGTAGCCCCCATACAAACCACCATCCCGATTTTCACATAAATATCTTAAATTTCATGAAAATAGAAAATATTTAATTAAAATTCTGTTTGTGTATGTTTAACGCGTACTTTAAAAACCTTATCAAATCTGATTATCATCGGAGCATTTTTGGACTTAGGTCCCATGTGAAAATTTCGCCCGATATTCAGTTAAAGCGGTTTATTGTCATTAAAAAGAAGCCTATTCCACTCAAATTTGATTTGTGAGTGCTTTTTACACTTATTAAAGATTTGACAAATTATAGATCTAATCAGTCCATGTTTGAACTTGGGACCCATTATCTGGGAAACTCTGGTGGTCTTGACCGGCTATAATTTTCTTACTTGTTTTTATTTGAAGTATAGTGTGTTACTAGTGTGTTCGTTTTTAACTTTTCTCTCTAATAAAATTCTAATACCCACCAAAAATGTCGGTCTGTTATTTATTAATTAATAGGTAAACGTATTTCGTATTCGGGAATCATTCCAAATTTAAAAGAAATCGGTCGTTTCACTTGTAGTCCCCATACAAACCACCTTCACATTTTCACATAAATCTCCCAAAATTCATGAAATTTGGAAATTTTTTGTTAAAATTTTGTTTGTAGGTGTTAAACGTGGACTTTGTTAATCTATTCAAATTTTATTATAATTGGACCATTTCTGGATTAAGCCCCCATATAAAAATTTCGCCCGGTATTCAGCTAAATCGTTCTATTGACAGCAAAAACAAGCATATTTCACTCAAATTTCGTTTGTAGGTGTTTTACACTAATTAAAGATCTTACAAAAGATAGATCCAATCGGATCGATGTTTGGACTTGGGATCTGTTTTCAGGAAAACATTGGTGTAGTATGGTCGGTATTGGCCGACTATTATTTTCTTGTTCTATTATAACAAATGTATAAAAAAAGCATTGGCATTTCCATTAAAGCCAATTTTCTGCCAGTACAATATTTTTGGTACGGTTGGCAATTTCTGACTGGGTCCTTTTTAGTAAAAATCCCAATTTTAAGGCTCAAAGTAGGGACAGAAGGTAAACTCCTATCGGAGTGATATTTTGCATGTGTGTTACCCTTGGGACTGACTCTTTAGGCGAGAATTAGAATTTGACCAGAGAAAAAAAAAGCCCAAAACGAGCCACCCTAGTACATACTCCTATTTATTACACTTAAGCGTCGAATCAGAATTAAATTACTTCGCGTTGGGCGTAACGTCCAATATATTTTTTGTTTATACAATTTGAATGTTAGGTTAATGTGCGTTAATTTTTTAAAAATATTTTTTTTTCAATAATTTCAATTTCCATTTCGATTTTGATCCTCGTAGCACATTTAATATTTACTCAATCTGGACTCGATTAAGCTTAAATTAAAACTTGATAAATTACCTACACAGCACTTTTTACAAAAATACTTGTTTGACAGTAATTAGGTATTTTATGTTAACTTTGTCGATAACGAATTTCATAGACTATGTAGTCATACGTAGACATTTGTCGGACACTATATATTTTGCCAAATCGGGGAGAAAAAAGTTTCCAAGTCCCTAGAAAATTTTTTAAAATTATCTATGTTCCAGACACAAATAATTTTAAAAAGTTAAGCTCGAATTTAACTTAAAAAAGTTAAATTCGGCCTTGCCGAATGTAGTGATACCCTCCACAATTTCAAAAAAGATTATTGCAAAAAACTTTTTTTAAAACGAAATTACTTTTGAAAAAAAAAAATTTTTTTGAAAAAAAGTTCCGCGTAAAAAAAAAATTGGTAAAAAAATCCGCGATTTTTTTCTTTTTTTTGTCAAAAAATATGTTCGTACTTGTTTAGATACCATTTGGTGTTCAATTATGTTTACATATGTCAACCAGCAGCCGAATTAAAGTATTTTAGGTTATGTTGAATGTACTACAATTTTTGAAGTGTCCTTACATTTCCGTTCATAACATTTGAACCGCTGAACCAATATCGCTCAAATGCAATACCAAACTTTCGGAGAGAACTTCCAATAAATATGATAAGTTTCAGTTATATCCGTGTAGTATTTTGGTCGTGATCACCATTTCCACAGACAAACAGACGGATGGACAGACGGAAATCGATAGAATGTCTTAAAATCGATCGGGGATTATGATTATTATATATATACAGACCGATATTTCGATGAGTTACAAACAGAATGACAAACTTATACATACCTTCTATTACTAACAATAAGTGGAGGGAATAAAAAGTCACGAAAAAGTTATGTCGAATTTTCTAAGTCCCGCATACAAAATATTTTTGGTTAATTTTTTGCGTTTTGGAGTAAAAATTTATTAACATAGCTTTTAAGAATAAAATAAGTTCCGTTTTTTTTTTTAATTTTCTAAGCCCCGGACATCAAATTTTTTTTGGCAATTTTTTTTTTTGTGTTTCCTGAAAAAAACCTGGGTACATGGAATAAATTTAAAAATTAAAAGATTAAAAAAAATATTTTTTAATCTCATATGCTAGGCAGGTTAAATTTGTAGATTTAACCACCATTTTTTTACATGTTTTTTTTTGTACTTTTTCAAAGTCCTTCACTTGGACCCAGGGGGTTAGAAATTATCGTTTTTTTTGCCCTCCCCCTTTTGTGGGCGTGGATATAAAAAATTATTAAAATAATGATTTAATTGTATTAATGTACTGCAAAAAAATAATAAATGAATTAGTTAACATTAACCGCGAGGGTAAAGTGTCTCCAACCGCCCCCCATTAAAAAAAATTACAGGAAATTTTTATTTTTATATTTTTAAGATGTTGGGTATAAAAGATTCGGAACAGCCACAGATTCGCATTCCGTCAGAAACCCAAACTCAGTACCCAATAAAAAAGATTGCATTAAACCACTAATGAATTATATTTTTGAGATGAGTAACTTTCTTTTGTCATAAAAATCTATTATAAGAATATTATAAATAGAATTTTTGGTCCTTGAACTAGAATAATACTTTAATGGAATTAACATAATAGTTTAAATTTAAATTATAAAAAAAAAGTTCAAAGAACTTATTTTTCATTTAATAGATGTTAATATAATTTCCTGTTTTTTTTTCTTTTATAGATTACAAAAAAGTTAAATGCAACTTTATAAATTGACGTACGAAAGAGATTAATCCCACTACAATAACAATGAAATTCAATTAACAAAACAAATGTGAAAAGAAAGGTAAAAAAAACATTATAGAAATTAAACAATGTCTTCTTCAATGGAAAAATAGAAAAAATTAAAAATCAATTAACTTTAACAGCTACTACTGCTACTACTAAATACTAAAGAAACAAACACTTCACTACTTCCAACCACTTTATACCAAGATAAAAGCCAATAGCCAGGAAACACTCTAGGAAATAAGAATTGAAAACAACAAAAAAAAAAAAACCAACGGTTGAGGAAGAAAAAATATAAAAACTAAAAAATTCCAATTTAAATCAATCACTTTAAGAAAAGACAGTAAATAAGGATTAGCAAAGAGCAACAACCAACAAAATGAATAGTAGTTCGGATGTTCCAACAGCCACAGCCTCCGCCTCAGCAGTAGCAGCATCAACAGCAGAATTAAAAAACAGTCAAAACAATATATCGTCGTCGGCCTCTTCTGTAACATCAGCAACAGTACATCGTAATAGCAGTTATGGGTCACCATCTCAACAACCCCCACAACATCCAACAACTTTGGGTGAATTCTATCATGCCGGTTCAACTGTCACAGGCAGCTTAAATATTAGCAATAATAACAAAATGACAGCAACAGTTGATGGTACTACTACTGGTGGTGTTGCAGGTGCTGGGTGTGGTGTTGGTGGTATTGCTGCTAATGCCACAACAACTAATAACAGCACAAGTAGTAGTAGTATGCATGATTATGATAACAGAAAATCAATAAAGAATGGAGCAGCATCATTGAGTGGCTTTATGGTGGCTAGTTGTGGAGGAGGCATTGGTGTTGGTAATGGTGGCGGAATGGGAGGCTCAAAGCCACAAGAACGTTATGTATGGGAAATGCGTGCGCGCAGCCCTAATGTAACACCAGCCAGTACCGTACTAAATTCACCAGATCTTAATACAGATTTGCAGTATAGCATACATCCTCATCAGAGACAGTTGCAACAAATACGTGTCGGTCGTAGTCCGGGTAGTCAATTCGAACAACATAATATACTGCCACAGGTGGGTGGTTTTTTAGATAAACTATTGTATTTTTTTTAATAAATATTTTATTTATAATTTTGTAAAGAATTTTATAAAAAAATGAAAATAGAATTTGCCTACTTTTAACATTAAATTTGCAGCAGTGATATAAAACAATAAGGATTTATTGGAATGTGAATGTTATCCACTATTTTCTATCTTTCCTTTAGCAAACAATGAGTTTTGTATAACAATAAAAAATAAGTTTGTGTCTGTTTATAAGTGTGGATTATTAATATGTTTGATGTTTTAAAATAGACAACTTTAGTAAAGGTTATTGAAATCTATATCGTCAATTCCATGAGAGATCGTCAAAAATCTAGCAGATTTTACATAAATCAAAATTATACTAACTTTTAATCGCCCGATCTCTTCGACACATTTTTTTTTAAAGGTATGTTATTCTTCATTCAGTTTATGTATTTGTTAATGTTACAAAAATAAAATAAAGTGTGTTTCGACCGCAAAAACTGAGAGGTGCCTCAGGGCACTGTTGCGGGTTGCAGCTAAATTTATTGGCGTATTCCATTTCATTGTTTTGTACATTTTTGATATATTATTTTAAATTTTTTTATTAAAAAAAAATTATCAGGGCGAATTAAATTATCGTCGCTGACCAATTGGCAGAGTTTATGGATGAAGAAAATTACCCAAACTTCGCGCAGAATGAAAATATATTAGTGAAATACAAAATATACTTACAAGGGAAGTATCTCAACCCTTATGAACCGATTTGCCTGAAACTTAAAATATATATTAAAGAGACGATTTTAAGGTTGTGGGGTCTCGGCTTATCGGCCATATCGGTGTTTAAAAATTTCGTTGTCCCCTTGTGAAACCATGTGGACCTTCGGGAAAATTTTTATAACTTCCGAACTAACAGAAATATCATCAAGGGCAAAAATACGGGTCGACTTAAATTTAATAAAGATTATTTCTTATCCATATGGATATCGTAGGTCTATGTCTTCACATAAGTACCGCCAAATTTACACATTTTCCTGAAAAAAATATTTAAAGAAGCCGAATTTTTACAAGGTTATGCCACCATTGGATAGGCATTAAAAAAACCTTTCTTCTCATATGAAAACATCATATAGTTTCTTAAAAAAAATGACTGAAAAATCCAAAAAAACATTTTTTCGCCATTTTTTGACCCATGTTTTGAACCCCTAAATCCCCGATATGGCCGATAAGCCGAGACACCCCATACTTAGAATTGTCTCTTTGATATATATTTTAAGTTTCAGGCAAATCGGTTCATAAGGGTTGAGATACTTCCCTTGTTAGTATTTCGCCGAGGCACTAAACGTGTCTATGAATATAAGTGCATTTGACGTACCTTGGGGATCATCATCATTATATCCAATAATGAGACACGAACATTTTGTCGAAAATGTTGAATCAATTAAACTCATAACATTGGAATTTTTGTTGTACACGTCGTCTTTCCGGTACCCATGTTTGGTGACTTACTGGGTTAAAATTGGGTTCGCCCAAATTCAAAATACAATTAGTTGCAAAAGATTTGAGGCAGCAAAATAGTATTTGTCTTTCCGAGATGAAAGCGACGAATCAAGAATAGGGTTATATAGTATCAACAAAAAGTCGACTTTTCGACTTTTTTCAATTTCTAAAAAGTCGATTTTTCGACTTTTTTAAAATTTTAAAAAGTCGACTTTTCGACCTTTCGACTTTTTTAAAAGTCGACTTTTTTGGACTTTTCGACTTTTTTCGACTTTTCGACTTTTTTCGACTTTCTTTAACTTTTTAACTTTTTTTTTACATTTTCCTTTTAAAAAGCCGATTTTAAGCCTTTTAAAAAGCCGATTTTTTTTTGTAAATAAAAGTTTAGTTTTGACTTGTTGTAAGCATTTAGGTGCTATTTTTTTGGTTGTATTTTATTTATTAAAAAAAGTCGAAGAAATCAAAAATGTGGGAAAGGTTGAAAAAATCGAAAGCAAAGAGTCGACTTTCTATTTATAGAATTCTATCACTGAGGTGTTTACAATAATCAAAAATATTGGTAAATATTGCACTTAACACTTTCTAACTCATGAATTTGGCATAGACATTTTTGCTTCACATACAAAATACATGGAAATACCAATAGCTTCAGTTGTTATTAAACTCGGCTCTCATTTGAAATCTTTTTCAGAAAAAAGAAATTATTTTCATTTGGCAAAAGTAAAAAAAATTAAAAAAATCGAAAAAAGTCGAAAAAAAGTCGAAAAAAGTCGAAAGCAAAAGTCGACTTTTCGACTTTTTAAGAACAAAAAAGTCGATTTCGACTTTTCGACTTTTTCATACAAAAAGTCGATTAATTGACTATTCGACTATAGAACCCTAATCAAGAAAGGGTAACCTGATTACGATTTATTGTTTCAAAATAGAACTTTGGCTAACGAACTCAACAAAAGATTCGATTACGTGCCAAAATATGCTCGACTATGTGTCGACGAGCAAATGTGCAGCGCCAAAATGCTACATCATCTTCGGCAGCACATGCCAAACAAGCACAAATGGGGAATCAAATAAATCGGTATGTATGATTCTTTCGGCTTTGCTTTTCGCTTTGAAATGTACAACGATGCAGGCGATAACGTAGTGGAAGTCGATTGTCCACAATTTATATGCGAATATAACAGCCATATGAGGGGGGCGTACCTTGATGGATGGACTTATGGGTTATCAACTACGAACGCTTACATTTTTTATCGACGCATTCACACTGAAAAATGTAAAGATTCCAGCAATGTTTCGGCTGAAGACAAGTTGTTGCTTCAATTGCCTCAATTTCGGGAAGAAATTGCTGCTGATCGTGTGTCATACACAAAAATAACGTACGGCTGATGGTCAAGGCAGTGGGCCAAGGACACCACGTTCAGAAACTTTACAACTAGATCCACAGCCTGAAAGTTTAAAAGTTGGCGAAAGAGCAAAACATCCAGTTATGACAATATCGACCACTTTCCATTTTGGTTATTTAAAAAAAGTTGGGAAAGATGGTGAAAACTTTGAAAAAAGTAGCAAACACAGTGTGGTTGCTCAAAATTCGATATTCATTTATGCTGCTCAAATACCAAAAATTGTTTATATGAGTATTATCGTGGAAAGTAAAACATTTCCTTATTTTTCGTATTATTTTCATTCGTTTTTCGATAAATTCGTATCATAATTAAAAAATTATATTTCATAGTTTTTTTTACACCAAAACCGGCAACAGTGCCCTGAGGCTCTCTTCATAATGTTACTCCTGGCTCCAAAACTTAATTCGCAAATGAATTTCTGATGACTTTTTTGAGTTTATTGGGTCATAATTACCCTGAAAAAAATTGTTCGACAACTTTTTCTTAGCTTTTAAAAGTTTGCGGGTTAGAATTAAATTAATTTAATTTTCAAAATTGTTTACACTTTATAGAGTTACTTAGAGTTTTATTTGTCAGATCCACTCGCCATATTAGCGAACACAATTTAAAGTAAATTGGAAGACCTAATATTAAAATAGTCCCATTTTCTCGTGCTGTTTCCTGGAATTTCTGATAAATTAATTTAACAGCAGTAAAATAAATCGTTGCGATGAAAAAACGCATGTGCTCTTAATTTTTTTATAAAAAAGCCTTTAAATCAAGGATGGGTACCAATTCGATAAAAGTATTGGTATTGGTATTGGTTTTTAAAATTATATTAGTATTGGTATAGGTATTGGTTTTCATTTTTTGTTGAATTGGTATAGGTTTCGGTATTGGTTTTGAATTATTTAGGTATTGGGTATTGGTATTGGTTTTAGCCTCGAATCGGTATCGGTTTTTAATAAGTATTGGTATTTATCTTATATCGGTTTTGGTATTTGTATGCAAAAGGTTTTGTCGTTAATATTAATTAATTTAACGTAAGTCGTCCTTATGTCCGCCCCACAGTGCACACTGGGGCGAGATGGTAGGTTTTTTTGGCCAAAAGTCTCTACAGGTCGTAAATGTTAACCGATTTTTTTGAAATTCAGAATATAAGCCTATATTGAGGTAATAAATAAATGCCTTGAAAGTTTTTGAAATCGGACCTACAAGGAAACTATTTCAGGGTGGACACTTCATTTTTAATAAAATTTACAGATGTTATAGATGAAACAAATGAAGAGAAACTTGTCCTTTGTTTATGTATTTGAATTAGAGATGGTCTGTGGTCCCGTAATTTGCGTGACTCAAAAAACCACGTGATTCAGGCGTGAGCGATTTTTATTTAAATCACGTGATTATAAAGTGATTTTCATTTCAATTAAGTACTATATTAGGGTAATAAATAAGTGACTTGAAATTTTTTGAAATCGGACCTACAAGGAAACTATTTCAGAGTGAACACTTCATTTTTAAAAAAATTTACAGATGTTATAGATGAATCAAATGAAGAGACACTTGCCTTTTGTTTAAGTATTTGAATTGAAGATGGTCCCTGGTCCAGTGATTCACGCGTGAGCGTGAGTGATTTTCATTTAAATCATTTGGTTATAGAGTGATTTTCATTTAAGTCACGTGACTATATTAAGGTAATAAATAAGTGCCTTGAAACTTTTTGGATTCAGACCTACAAGGAAACTTTTTCAATTGTGGTCACTTCATTTTAAATAAAATTTATAGATGTTATAGATTAAACAAATGAAAAGACACTTGTCTCTTGTGTATGTATATGTATATGTGTATGTATGTATGGTCGCTGGTCCCGTGATTTGCGTGACTCAAAAAAGTGATTTTCATTTAAATCACGTGATTGTGAGTTGAAAAATTCTGAGTGAGTGTCTAGAGAGTGAGTCAAATTTTTGCGTTAGGGATTTTTTTTTTTTTTTTTTTTGAAAAAACCCTTTTAAAAAAAATATTTTTTAGCAGTATTTGCATTCAGAATTAAGTCAAACTTTAAACTAAATAGTACATGCTTAACCCATTTTGGACAAAGATTATTTTTTTTTTTGGAAGAAGGTACCTATTTAGTAAAATTAGCACCGGATGATCTCAAAACTCTTGTAAAAAAATTTTTAATGTTCCGTTATTCCAGAAAAGTCTGTATTTCAACTTTTTATGCAATTTTAATGTTTGGATTTATTTGCTATTTTATTAATTTATTTCGTTATTTTCAAAATAAATAGTTTCAAAATGTTTTAATTAGTGGAATTTGATAATGAATTAAAGCTAAAAAAAAATAATATTAATTAATAAAAAAATTAAAAGCCTAAACTAAAAAATGCAAATTTTTCGTTTTTGCTTGAAACAATTTCTGTGCTGATGCACATTGCATTTAATGCACATATAAATTCCGGTGGTCAAGGGGAGATATTTTTTAATTGCAGAAAGATGAGACTTAACATTTGTAACAAAATATACCTGAACTTCATCCTTTTCATACATAAATTTTTTTTTTGAAAAAGGTGATCGCGGGGCCCCTTTTTAGATCTTTTGCCAATTGCGATTACACGGGTCAATTTTTTTCTTATATGGGGTTCACACTTACGACCTTAAACAAGTTGTTTAGCATAACACCAGTAACAGAATAAAAACGTAATGGATACATAAAAAATAATTTTTTAAACACGTAGCCCTGAAACTCTCAACAATAGCAAGTGTAAACTGCACATTATGCGTTCTTAAATTCTTATATAATATGACTGTGCCTCTAATAAAACAATAATTTTTTTTTTTTTCTGGATTCTGGTGTTGTTACCCAGCAAAACTTTGGTAATGGGTAGTGATTATATAACACATTACCAGGTAATGCATATAACTTATTTGTAGCATTATTTTATGATGTCTTACCAAACATTTGTTCCACAACGTATTATTTTCAAGTGAAAAATAATGCATTACTAATAATTTGATACGTAATGCATGATTATTGGAAAAAGTGAATTTCATATTTGTAATTTCTAAACCTTAAATCGTCGTTTCTTCGTTCAACTGTTGACAAGTGTGGACGTGTTTTAATTTATCTCCGTGCTATTAATTGAATTTTTGAAATTGTTCGTAATAGGTATTTTTGTAATATTTTCATGACCACATCCAGGAAAATGAAAATATGGACACAAATGATACCGATTTAATTCGAGGCTCTGCCTCACCGACTGGTGCTGGTCCTAGCACTGGTCTTAGGGTTGCGACCTTGAAGTCCGACCTTGATTCTGGTAGGGGTGCTCAGACTAATATTAGTGGTAAAAAGAAAAAGAAACTTAAACCATCAAAGGTCAGGCACAACCAGAGACGGCTTTGTTTGAAAATAATTAACAGACTAAGCCAACTTGATGGAACGAAGCTCTCCGAACGTGAGAGTGCGTCGCTATCATGGGCGAAAGGAGTCATTGAAGAACAGGACAAACTTTCGGCAATGCGCGCATCTGACAAACAGAGCGCTGTTTCGGCCTCGTCATCGAAGTCTGGTAAAAGGTTGCGCTCGCCCGACGAGAAACCTTTACCTAAGAGATCTAAGGTGACCGGCAACGCCTGGACTCAGTCTTTTAGTGAAGTGGTTAAAGGTAACTTCGTTAGGGCTGTGATAAACAGGCAAAATGGGGATTGTAGTATTCCAAGGGACAAGTGGAGTTTAGTTGAAACTAAACTAAATGAAATCTACTATAGGCTCCTTGAGAGTATGCCTGATTTTCTCCCTACTACTGTCAACGCAGGTTGGTATCAGGGGCGAGTAAAACTCGTTGCTTTTGGGAACGAAAGATCCGCAGCCGTGTTTAAGGTTGCCATTAGCCAAGTGGGAGAGTTATGGCCTGGAGCCAGACTGGACGTTGTGGAAAAACATGATATCCCCTCGCAACCCAGAGCTCATGCATGGATCCCAATGGCTACAAATGACACTGCGGTGATTCTTAAGATGATAAAAGTCTGCAATCCTGACCTTCCAACTCAGAATTGGGAAATTGCCAGATTGGGTGAGATGGAGGGCGCTCGTCGTCAAGCAGTGGTCTTGGTTAATGAGGAATCGCTTCCGCTTTTAGCCAGGACTGACGGCATTATTAGATTTGGATTTTTTCATATAAGAGTCAATGTCTACAAGGGCGACCAGAAGACTATTTTGGACGCAGACAAGCCAGTGGCAGAGTCGGCTGGGGAGGAGAATCTGGAAAAGGCTGATATTCAGCTGGCCGATTCTAGGCTGATGGGAGATGCATCTGGCATTTTTGAAACCGAATCTGGTAACGAATGCGACCTCTGTGATGGCATGGTGGATAAAGCTGATGCCACGATGGGTGGCATTCAGGACGAGGCCCATGCAGTGAGGAATTCGGAGAGTTCTGTTGCCTCCGATTCAGAACAGATGGGATATATATCTGGCTTATTCGAAACCGAATCTGGGGACGAATGCGACCTCTTTGATAACACGGAGGATGAAGCCAATAACACGGTGGTGGAAAGGATGGTGGAAATAAAACAAGATGTTGCGGTTCCTACAAATAAACCTCCATCACTGTAAGGCAGCCTCAGTTGCACTCTTGCTGCGCCTGACGACAGGAGCAGTTGACTTGGTTTTTATCCAAGAGCCCTGGGTGCGGGGTGACAGGGTTTGCGGATTGAAGACCCCTGGGTTTAAGTTGGTGGTTGCCAAAGGTGAGGGCTCACCAAGAGCCTGCATCTTGGCAAAAAATGGCTTAAATATATTCTTTTTATCAACTTTTAGTGATATGGATGTTACAGCGGCTAGCTTAGAGCTTCATGGGAAGTCTATTTGGCTCGCCTCTGCGTATTTTCCTAATCCGGGGTCAATACCCCCGGAGAAGGTTGTCGGTCTAATTCGGGAGTCTGAATCTAGGGGACACCAGTTAGTAGTGTGTTGTGAAGCTAATGCACATCATTCGATATGGGGAAGTACAGACACAAATGATAGAGGCGAATCACTTTTGGAGTTTTTGTTAAGCACTAACCTGTATATTTGTAACAAGGGTGGTGAACCAACTTTCGTTACAAGTACGCGGCAAGAGGTTCTTGACGTAACACTTGTATCAGATACATTGTCTGATAGAATTGATGACTGGAGAGTTTTGGAAGAGCATTCTTTCTCAGATCATCGCTACATTGAGTTTTTACTCAGGGAGCGTGCCCCGGTTGAGACAGTCTCTAAAAATCTGAGGAGAACAAACTGGGTGAAATATAGGGAGACTTTTTCTTTGCTTTTGGATTAAGTACCCTTATCTGAACCACATAGTTTGGCGGAAATTGACTGTCTGGTTGACCATATAACAAATGTTTGTAATAGGTGCCTGGATGCGTCTTGCCCTTCTGCAAAGCCTAGAGGGGAAAAAAAGCCACCTTGGTGGTCAAATGAGTTGCAGACGAGCAGAGATTCCTGCAGAAAGCTCTTTAATAAGGCAAAATTTTCAAGAGCGGACGAGGACTGGTCTGCATACAGGCTGCAACTTAAGAGTTATAAAAAGATGATCAGAAACGCAAAATGTGATTCTTGGAAAAACTTCTGTGGAAACATAGAAGACGTTTCTGAGGCATCCAGGCTGCGCAAGGTTCTGGCTTCTTCTCCTTGCACCCTGGGATACCTGAAAGATCCTAATGGGGTGTGGTCTTCCTCCAGTGGAGAGTCGCTGGATCTCCTTTTAAACACGCATTTTCCGGGCAATTCCATGACGCCGTTTCAAGCTTTGGAACGTTCTGACGCCCAAGCATCTGAAATTGCTTCGGAAATAATAAATATGCCAACATTAATCTGGGCGATAAAAAGCTTCAGGCCCTATAAATCCCCGGGACCTGATGGTATAATCCCGGCTGAGTTGCAGCAAGTGTCGGACTATATAGCCCCGTTACTGTATAATCTATACACAGCATGCATCAACTGGTCGTATATTCCTTTAAAATGGAGGGATACCAGAGTGGTATTTATCCCGAAGGCTGGAAAAAGTTCCCACACAGCTCCGAAGGATTTCAGACCAATTAGTCTGTCTTCTTTTTTGTTAAAGACAATGGAACGAATGATAGACTCATATTTGCGTAGAGTGATTGACCCGAGGTTGCTTTCGACAAAGCAACATGCATACAGCAAGGGACGATCAACGGAAACAGCTCTTCATGAGCTCGTTGGTACCATCGAGAGATCGCTTTCTGTAAAGGAGTACACTATGGTGGCCTTTCTTGATATTGAGGGGGCTTTTAATAATGTCATCCCAGAATCGATAATATTGGCATTGTCTGGTCTGGGAGTAAAGCGTGAAATTGTTTTAATGGTGGAAAGCCTACTTGCCAGTAGACGTATAACGTCTGAATTGGGAGCGTCCGTCATATCTCGATTTGTCAATAGGGGCACACCACAAGGAGGTGTTCTTTCGCCGCTTCTTTGGAACCTGGCACTGAATTCAATGCTACTATCTCTAGAAGCACGTGGTTGTCATGTTGTCGCATATGCTGACGATGTCGCGATAGCGGTAAAGGGGAAGCATCTGCCAACATTGCGGGACATTCTTCAGGGTTCTCTGAAAGATCTGTCTAAATGGGCAAGAGACTGTGGTCTAGGAGTTAATCCTAGTAAAACAGAGCTTGTTTTATTTACAAGGAAAAATAAGATTCCTGCATTCGATCCTATTTCTCTGGACGGTACTGAAATCACCTTCTCAGATGGAGCCAAGTATCTTGGAGTATTTCTAGATAGGAAGCTGAATTTCAGGCGTAATATTGAGGAACGGGTGAGAAAAGCAACGATTGCTTTGTATTCCTGTAAAAGGGCCATTGGAAAACGATGGGGTTTTAGCCCTCAAGTCGTTCATTGGATCTATACAGCAGTGGTGCGTCCAATTTTGCTGTATGGAATCATTGTCTGGTGGCCTGCTTTAGAAACAAAAGCGAACTGTGTCTTTATCACGAAGGTACAGAGAATGGCGTCAATGTGCATCACTGGTGCTCTTCGTACTACACCTACGGCTGCATTAGAAATCCTCCTTCACCTGATACCCTTGGACATATTGGGTAGGCAGTATGCAGCTGCGTCGGCAATTCGACTTAATAGCACGCTGCAATGGAGGAGCAGCGATTGTGGCCATAGCGCGATCTTGAAAAAGATAACAATACCACAAAATGTGGATTGTGCTCCCTCTTTGAGCCTCTTTGAGCGCCACTATACCACTATGATACCATCCAGGGAGTCTTGGATGGGGGATACTCCGGGAAGTGGAGCTACCATAAATTTTTACACAGATGGATCGAGGCTGCACGAACAAGTGGGCTTTGGGGTCTTTTCGGAAGAGCTTGGATTGAGCCTGGCTCGTAGATTGCCAGATCATTGCAGTGTTTACCAGGCAGAGATGCTGGCAATAAAGGAAGTGGCTGACTGGTTGAGCTGCAATGTCTTGTCTACAACCGCAGTCAACATCTATACTGACAGTCAAGCCGCGGTCAAGTCCTTGGATTCAATGTTTCTGAAAACAAGATCTGCCCTTAACTGCCGCACGTCTTTAAATGAGATGGCCAAGCAGTTTAACATACGACTCATATGGGTCCCAGGGCACAGAGACATTCCAGGGAATTGCAAAGCCGATGAGCTTGCAAGACTAGGAACTACCTTACAGGTTCCAACAGAATTGGAATGTGTTGGTATGCCTCTAGAAACTTGCAAGCAAAACCTACGGCTTTGTTCTGCGACGGAGACTAATCAAAGATGGGCAAATGGATGGACCTGTGAGACAACACGACTGATTTGGCCTTCTCTTAATCAGGGGCGCACAAGTGAGCTGATATCGCTTCCAAGAGGAGAGATTTCGACGGTGGTTTCTATAATTACCGGACACTGTCTTATAGGGAAGCACGCAGAGCGGTTAAATGTGCCGTCGAATGACTTTTGCCGAAGTTGCATGGATGAAGAGGAGTTGGAAACTATCGAACACTTTATTTGCCATTGCCCGGCACTTTCTGGTCAGCGACTTGCTTCACTGGGATCTAGGGAGCTGTACGATCTTTCTGATTTGTCGGATGTCAAAATTCAACATCTAAGGAGTTTCATAAGAAGCTCAAACTGGTTTAACGACAGGGACTAGTAGGGAAACCTATTACGATCCCGTGGTATCACAATGGACCTCAGAGTCTACGTGTGTTGACGTAAAACGTCAGCAGCCACTTACAACCTAACCTAACCTAACCTAAACCTTAAATCATGGATGACTTCTATTTGGTTACATTATGTATTATTTGAAAGTTTGAAATAATGCATTATTTATAATTGGATGCATAATGCATTACAATAACATAAAAAATAATTATTTTATAAAAAAATGCATAAGTTTAAACTAGAGATGGGCTCACGACAGGAAATTTCTAACGACACACACACACTCACGATCATATTTTATCTACTTACACTCACTTACAATCACATGAGTAAATTTAATACAAAATTACTTTTTCACTCCTCGTAACACCTTATATATTATCTTCTGGTATGCTATATTATTTCATTTCTGGTAACCTATAAAATATCATATATTTTACACCTTACTCGTATTCTTCGTTATAAATTTATGACTTATTTTATACCTTACTGGTATTCTTTGTGATAATGTGGATGCATTACTTTGAGTCTCATCGCCTGTTAAAATCATCACTGCTGCAATGTATAAAATAAGAGATCCTATACCATATTTTATACCTTATTTGGTAATCTAAGTTTTGCTGGGTTACATAAAATTTTGTAACGTCTGCTTGATTAAATTTTTGGAATTTCCAAAAAAGGACATTAGTATTTTTTTTTACAACGCAAAGAAGAGTGCAGTGACATTCAATGTACATATATCAAATATTAACAATGTTTGCCAAGAAAAAATTTCATCACAGAAAAGGTCTAAATTTTTTAAGATCTACTTTTATTAGGGGTCATAAAAACCGTGACAAAAAATATTTCTTTTATGTTTTTATGGCTTTTAAAATTCAAGTAGCTAACTCCTTTTTGTTATGTGACATTACATGCAAACGATTTCTGATCGATGTAACATCTTTTGCAATTCGTTAGACAGGTAAAACCTAATAATGTGATGGAAAGAAAATGTTTGACGTCACAATTAAAACAAACGGAAATAAGAATACAAAAAACCGAAACAAAACCGATACCAAAGTAGAAAAAATGAATTGGTATTGGTTTTTTATTGGTATTGGTTTTGAAGAATAAAAGTATTGGTTTTTAATTGGTATTGGTAGTGGTGAATCGGTATTGGTTTTTTATCGGTATTGGTATCGCACAAATAAAGGTATTGGTTTTTAATTGGTATTGGTTTTCAATTTGAATTGGTATTAACGGGTATTGGTATCGAAAAGGTATTGGTACCCATCATTGCTTTAAATTATTACTTTTTTCATAAATATTTAAAATATTACTATTGAGCAGGGTTGTCAGATTTTTTTTACGCTCATCGCCAAATTGGATGTCAGAAATCGCCAAAACTCAAATTTTTTCAGTTTTTGTTAAAAAAAATAATTATTTTTATTTAAAAAAAATATATTTTGTTTTCTTTATAATGGCTAGGAAATAATAATACTCAAAAATCGCCAAAATCGCCAAAATCCTAGAAAAATACATAAAAATCGCCAAAATTCAATTTTTTAGTTTTTGCATTTAAAAATCCAGAACTTCAGTGCAGATACAAAGAAATGTTAGTAATTAATTAAATTATTTTTAAATATATTATTAAAAATATTCTGGGATGGGGATGGGAAGGGGATTGGGATAGGAGACATAAAACAGGCTACCCTTCCAGTTCGAGGAAGCGAGCTGCCTCGACTGGATTGGTCCATAATGACCTGGGTGTAAGTGTCGTAGGCCGGACCGGGCACTCGAAGAGGTGAATGGTGTCGTGCGGTGCAGAGTTGCAAAGAGGGCAGGCGTCTGAGATGTCAGGGTTAACTCTGGCCAGGTAACTATTTAACCCCCTAGAGTAACCTGACCTGAGTTGGGACAATATCGTACGGACCTTACGTGGCAGGCTCTTTTCGGATTCGGAAAGGGGAGGGGGCCTGCCACCTAATACGACATTGTCTCTCATCCTCCCAATGGACTCCGAGACAATCTCAGAATGGAGGCGGGCCTGCGCCTCTTTTAAGTTGCCACTCTGCACGGCCGATTTCTCGGACCGTAGGTCAGACCTCACCTGTCTCACCTCTGGTGCCGACGTACCAACGACGCTTGCATGATTGGGGTGCTCGGTCATATGACATCCAAGTACAAATTGACGAGTGAAAAGGGATCAATGGCTCCGAACGGGCAGAATTTTGGTCTCCTCATGTAGGTGGTCTTCGGATGCCATAGAATAACACCCTGTTACCACCCTGAGGGCCGTGTTCTGCACCGTTTGGAGCTTTCTCCATTGTGTTTCGCTAACGGACGGCGACCATACCGGGGAGGCATAATCGATAAGGGGACGACCTATGGCTTTATATGTAGTCAAGATCGTCTCCTTATATTTACCCCAGGTGCTGCCCGTTAGCGCTTTCAAAATGGAGTTCCTCCCTTTCACTCGCCTGGTCACCTCTTCAGAATGCCTCTCGAACATAAAGAGGCTATCGAAGTGAACCCCAAGAATTTTGGGGTTTTTCACCGTGGGAACTCTCTGCCCACTAATGTGGACATTGAGTTCCCTGTTAACCTCTTTAGTCCACGTGGTGAAGATCGTGGCCGTCGACTTGGGTGTCGAGAGCTGGAGGTTCCTATCTGCCAAACATTTTGTCAGGGTTGGCAGATAGCTGTTAAGCTGTTCCTCCAGGGCTTCGATATCCCTGCCTGTGCACAAAATTGTGCAGTCATCGGTTTAGGATATCAATTTCAGTCCTGGAGGTGGGGTCGGGATTTTGGAGATGTATGTGTTGAACAAGATGGGTGAAAGGACACCCCCTTGTGGAACACCTTGTTTATTTCTCCGAAGTCCCGACCTGAAACCTCTAAACTCTACATATGACTGCCTCCCAGCCATGTAATTCGCCAACCATCGTTTGTGGACATTAGGGAGAGTAGAGTCATACAGGTCTTGCAGAAGCTGCGTGTGGCAGACCGTGTCGAAGGCCTTAGACAGATCGAGAGCGACCACAATGGTCCTCTCGTGTGGGCGTTTACTGTTAAGGCCTCCGGCTATGGCTGTCGTGATTTGGCACAACGCAGTTTTTGTGCTGTGACCAGAACGAAAGCCATGTTGGTGGTCCACCATGGGGAGATTCTCCCTAAGAGAAGGGAGAAGGACAGATTGCAGGATCTTAACCACTGGTGACAGTAGTGTTATAGGCCTGTAGGAGCTCCCCAAGTTAATGGGCTTCCCAGGTTTGGGAAGGGGAATAATCTTCCCGAGCTTCCACATGTCTGGAATCTCCAAGGAGTTAACACACAGGCTAAATGTTTCTGCCATGTATGTCAACCTTTTCTCCCCCACGTGTTTAAGCATGATCATAGCGAGACCATCTGGACCTATTGCTCTTTAGAGCGCTGAAAAAATCGCTATAAAGATGCAGTGAATTCATGTGTCTTTTTAGAGCTGATTTAAGCAGAATAAAAATGAAGCACATTTGACTATTTTTGAAATACAAATTACAAATCTGAAATACAATTGACTATTTCTGAATACAATTGGAAAATCTTAAATATAACCAAAAAATGTTTAATTACATTACAAAAATTTTCAATTACTTTTTGCAATCTTGACGGTAATTGGGATGTGGTCAGAGTTGAGGGCGATGTCGGCATGCCAGGTGGTGAAGGCCACAAGGTCAGGGCTGTCTATCAAAAGATCTGGTGAGCTGCGACAGTTTGCGGTGATGCGAGTAGGGTGTCTCTCGTTGACAACACAGTAATTTGTGTTGTCAATTTCATCAGCAAAGAGATTACCCCTCGCATCATTTTCCAGCTCAGAATGCCAGCTGTCATGGTGAACGTTTAGGTCACCGAGTATGACTCTATTATCGCCTTCCATTAAAAATTCAATGGAAGGACGATATCCCGAACAGCAGGCCGCTGTTGGAGGGATGTAGACGTTCACAATTTCAATCTCATCATCTCCTGATCGAACGGCTATCCCCTGGAGTTCCAGGTGATCGTCGTTCGATGTGATGGACAGCGGTCGGAAGTTAACAGAGTCATGAACAAGAAAAGCAAGGCCTCCGCCCTTATCCCTTTAGCGGTCCTGCCTTATGATACTATAGCTGGACGAGCAGGAGATTGGATTCCTGCTCGTCAGCTCATGGTTGTTGTTGTTGTTGTTGTAACAGCTCGACCTGTAAATGCATGTAAGATTATGGTTAGTATTTTGTTATGTTTCCTCTCCCTGTTCTGTTAACTCGTCCAAATCGAGCTCCAAAAAGCGTGGCTGGGTCCATAAAGATGTTGGATTCAAACGAGTCGGGTTTGCCGCGCAGTTGAAGAGGTGTGATACGTCATGTGGAGAATCTCCGCATGCCGGGCGTATATTCTGGTTAATTCTCGATCAATTAGAATTAATCCGACTACAATATCCGGATCTTAATTGTGCAGGACCACTCTTGTTCTTCTTGGCAGACTTCTCTCTTCTTTTACGATAGGTGAGGGACGGCTTTCAAGTAGGACATTCACTCAGTAGTTGGCTGTCGTCGATTATACCGTATTCCTGTAAATGTCATTTAGAGTTGTCCGATATAAGATGGAATCTAGCTGTTGGATGTCGTATTGCTGGATATCAATCCCATAACACCGAAGATGTTTTCTGACATGTCTCGGGGGAGAATCAATTTCCGTAAGGAGATGGTTCGGATGATTTCTCCGATGACATGCCAGAAGGAACTGTTTCGACAGCATGTGACTGTGTTCCTTAACCGGAAGTATCTCCGTCTTCTTATGTAGATGTTGTTTTGAGGACATCTGAAGGCAGCCCGTAACGGTTCTTAGGGCTGCATTTTGACAACTCTGAAGCTTCTTCCACTGCGTTTCACTCACACTAGGTGACAAAACCGGCGCTGCGTAGTTTGACACTGACCGGCCAACCGTTTTGTGGGTATCCAACAAGGTTTCTTTTTCTTTACCCCAAGTGCTGCCGGCTAGCGACTCGAGGACCTTGTTTCTACTGCGCAATTTATTGCACGTTGCAGTGACATGCGCCGAGGATGAATATAAACTGTCGAATATTTTGGGGGTGCTTCACTGTGGGAATTTTTAAGCCATCGACTATAACATTCAGTTCCAGTTGTACCTCTTTCGTTCATGTGGTGAAGATCTTCGCCGATGATTTGGCGGAGGAAAGCTGCCTGTTCTTTGCAGTGAAGAAGTTCGTAAGATCATGGATGTATGCATATAACCTACCGCATAGCTCATCAATGTTATGGCCCCGTGCCATAACATATGCATAGTAGTGTGGTTCATATATGGGACTTTTTTTTTTTTTGGATTTTTGTATGGGGCACCCGGAATATATATTAAGCACCATGAAAAACTGACCCGTGATTTTTTTCAAATTTTTTCATTAACATTTAGGGGTCGCTACCGGGCCCTAAACTTTGGGTCATAAAAAAAAATTTTTCACACAATGAAAAAAAAAAAAATTTCGTTTTTTTTATATTTTTTTTTTTATTATAATTTAACTTCATTAGCTTATTAACGGCAAAAGATTTCATTTTGGTGGGACAAGTTTTTCAGTTCCAAAATTGACCATGAAAAAAAAAATTGAGGCTGGTTGGGGTCTTACTCTAAAATTTTTTAAAAAATTTTTTTTTTTAGTTTTGATAAGCTTACGCTATAGGTCTTTAGTCCCTCTTGATACTACATTCTTCGTAAAAATTTTTGTTCTTTCCGAAACATCATTAACATGCGGCGAAAATCAAACGGATATTAAAAAAAAAAAAACATATTTTCAATGTAAATTTTGGAAATTACATACTTTTCCGACCATATCGAATTTTTGTTTGCCGTTAATAAGCTGGATTAGCTTATCAAATTATAATTAAAAATTAAAAAAAAAAAATCGATTTTTTTCACCGTTTTTTTTTTTTTTTTTTTTTTAATATCCGTTTGATTTTCGGCGCATGTTAATGATGTTTCGGAAAGAACAAAAATTTTTACGAAGAATGTAGTATCAAGAGGGACTAAAGACCTATAGCGTAAGCTTATCAAAACTAAAAAAAAAAAAAAATTTAAAAAATTTTAGAGTAAGACCCCAACCAGCCTCAATTTTTTTTTTCATGGTCAATTTTGGAACTGAAAAACTTGTCCCAACAAAATGAAATCTTTTGCCGTTAATAAGCTAATGAAATTAAACTATAATAAAAAAAAAAAATATAAAAAAAACGAAATTTTTTTTTTTTCATTGTGTGAAATTTTTTTTTTTATATCCCAAAGTTCAGGGCCCGGTAGCGACCCCTAAACCTTAATATAAAAATTTGAAAAAAATCACGTGTCATTTTTTCACGGTGCTTAATATATATTCCGGGTGCCCCATTCAAAAATCCAACTTTTGTTTTTATGAACCACCCTAATGCATAGGCTATCAATTCCACCCTTTGGGGTGGTGCCGGGAGCTTAGAAAGGTAGAATTTAAACAAGATCGGGGAGAGGACTCCACCCTGTGGGACTCCTTGTTTAATTCTACGGGGTTTTGACTTCTTATTTCTAAACTCCACAAACAACTGACGGCCACACATATAATTTACCACCCACCTCTTGATGGTATTGGGGAGACTGGAGTTGGCGATGTCTCCGAAAAAGATGGCATGACTGACAGATCTAGCGCAACCATCACTGTGCGCTCACATGGCTTAGTTTGGTTCAGACAATGGCTTATATATGTGGTAATGGCAGTTAAGGCTGTTGTTGCGCTATAGTGCTTTCGGAATCCGTGCTGATGTGTTGCCGCTTGGAGGTGCATTGTAAGGCTGGGGAGGAGAAGTACCGCAAGTGTCTTCGCGACCAGTGACAGCAGGGAGATCGGCCTTGGTTCGCGATTTTCACGAGTTTTAAAACCGGGACCACTCTACCCATTTTCCAGACTTCGGGTATGATCAGAGTGGATAACGACAAGTTGAGTACTTTGGTCATGTACTCGACTCCCGACACGTCCAGTGCTTAAGCATCAGCATCGAAATTCCGTCGGGGCCTAACGCTTTGGATGGTTTCGCGTTATTGATGTCATCTGCAACTTCACTCGACAGAAAAACTTGTGGTCCGTCAATGACTGGAGGGTTGTGTACTTTCCTGAAAACACTTCGTTTTGCCTTATCTCTCTCGGGGTGCTCTATGAATTGGCGACCGAAACATGCCGCTCACCGCTTAGGGTCCAAAAACGTGTTATTGCCGAAGGTTATTGCGACCCGATTTATTTACCATCGTGGGATGCGAGAGAGCTTTGACTGCCGACCACAGTTTACTAGCTACGGAGCTGAGGTTGCAGTTCTTCGGGTGATCTATCCACTCGTTGACCAATTTGCTGATCTCAAGATTTAGTTGGCCAAGTTTGGGATCACTGGGGTTGGTCCTACGATCACTGGGGTTGGTCCTACGAGTCCCGCCGTCTCTGCTAGGAAATTTGGTTTGATAATTCGTAATCGACCAACAGGTTTAAAGCGAGTTGTACAGTTCAATCTATGCAGCTCCTGACCGGACAGCAATACCTTGGTGTTCCAGGTATTGGTATTGGTGTTGGCGATTCGGTCAGGCGAGATCATCCTGTACTGCACTGTGTGGTGGATTCTTGTGCGGTCCAAGCGTAGAATATTGTAACCAATCTAGAGGCTGGAGTTGTTGTTTTAGCTTTGTTTCTTTTTTTTAAGATTTTCTCAAATACACCAGAGGATTAAAAAAATTTGCAATACAGTTTAAATCGGAAGGTCAAAAATTATTTTGTTAATGAAATTCTTTTGAATTTGTAGACAAGTATTAATAAAAAATATGTTATATTGTAATCAATTTTGTTTTTAGGGCTTAACTTCACCAGGTTCTCCAACAGATGTTGGTAAAGCCGATGGCCAATGCTTAAGAGATGGTGAAATTGTTGTTTTCGATGATATCGATACAAATTGGATGAATAAATCAAATAATTTATATTCATCAAATCTTGCTAATCATACACGAGATTCATACCATGGTGATGAAGATATTTTAAAAGTGACCAAAATGATTGGTCAGTTGCCTATAGCCGAATATGAGGGATCACCTAGACGTTTTGGCAATCAGCCATTAGTACCACCATCACAACAGCAGCAACAACAACAACAGCAGCAGCAGCATCAACAACATCAACAAATGAAAACAAATTCTTCTAGTATGTTACCAAAAAGACCTCCTGGTTTTCCACAAAGAGTTTCACCAATGACTTCATTAACGCCACAACAGCAACAACAACAGCATCAAGAAGCTGCCCATGCACGACATCAACAAATGCAACAGCAACATCAATTTTATGCTCAAGCCACTAGTAGTGGCAGTTGCAATAATCCATCAATCTATAACAACGATAGTATTAATAATAAATCTATTGGCAATCTAATTGACATCGATGCAGAAATAGAAGAGGAAATGGCTACATCAGTACAACAAGTTCATTCCAATCAGCAGACACTATCGTCATCATCGTCTGCAATTAACAATGATGTGCAAAGAACTAAAGTTAAAACACCAACATTTGATTATTTATATGAATTTTCTGAGACCCGCAAGGTTTTAGAGGAATTTTTTAAAGCCAATCCAGAAGATGAAAAACGTTTTACAGATTTTACCGAAAGTGGTGATGATATGGGTAGTAATTGTGTATGTATTTCAAATTATAAGTTTCTTTTTTGTTTGTATTTTAATGTATTTTTGTATTTGTTTAAAAGGACACCCACCCCGAATATATACGCCATAGAGATGATGGTGGTGATGAGAAACATATCGAACAGGCCTATATTGGTCAGCGTTTAGCTAGAATACCCAAAGATGAATTATATATGGTGCATCGTTCTCCAACTAAGAAACCGGTAAGAAATACAAACAGAATGACAAAGTGAGTATACCCCATACTGTGGTTGGAGGGTATAAACAACATAATAAATCATAATAAACGAATTTGTTGAGTATACCCCATACTGTGGTTGGAGGGTATAAAAAACATAATAAATCATAATAAACGAATTTGTTGAGCTTTCGCAATAAGGAAAGTGTCCCCTGACGTCACCCGCCTTCCCCTACCAAAATAATTTTTATTAACTTTTTTTTTGAACACCTATTACACCGTCCGACAAGTTAAAAATTTTGGGCTGTACACAGGAACCGGACCAAAAAATGTTGAGAGTGGGGCAGAAAATAAAATGTGTTTCCCAGTTTTTTAGTTCAATTCGCGTTTTAGCAAAGAATACAAAAAAACAATTTTTTTTGCACCATAGAAAAAGTTTACTCTAGTCAGATAGTGGGGATTAAAATAAAATTCCCGTGTCTCTCAGATTTTTTAAATCATTACACGAAAATCCTACCTGATCCTGTTTTCGAGTTATTGCTAAATAATTACACTGTTCGACAACAAAAATCTCCCAGTGAAATATGCAACTGATTCTTATAGATTTGGCTCCCCTGAATCCAAATCTGCAATCCAGTTTTTTCTAGCACGTACCGTTTTTGAGATATTCGCTGTTAAAAAGTCAAAAAACAATAATTTCGAATTTTGGTGGTCCTCTGTTTTATATTATTCCACAAATAGGACTCTAATTCATATACAACGGACCTCCTGATTCCAAAACTGGAATCCAAATTTTTCTAGCATGTTCCGTTTTCAAGATATTCGCGTTTGAAAATTTTTCCAAGCGAAAATCTAGAGCGCAATTATCTCCAAAACGGATCATGCTAGAAAAATTAAGATTGCAGTTTTGGAATCAGGAGGTCAAATTTGTGTGAAATAAAGTCCTATTTGTTGGAAGCAACATTACAGTAGACCCCTAAAAGTGCGAAATTATTGTTTTTTTACTTTTTAACAGCGAATATCTCAAAAACAAAACGGTACGTGCTAGAAAAATTTAGATGGCGATTTGGATTCAGGAGAGCAAAATCTATAAGAATAAGTTGCATATTTCACTGGGAGGTTTTAAGTTGTCGAACAGTGTAATTATTTAGCAATTACTCGAAAACAAGATCAGCTAGGACTTTCGTGGTAACGATTTTTAAAGTTCAAAATAAAGAGGATTGAAATACCATTACCCGATTATGTCACCATTTTAACAAAATCGGTGAGTGTAAAAAAATGCGTGAGTGTGCTTGAGTAAGATTTCTGGGTGAGTGAGTGTGCGTGAGCCGATTTTTTGCGTGATTTGTTTTTTTAGTGCCGAACAATTAAAAAAAAAAAAAAATTGGCTAAACTTTAAATATTTTTCCGAAAAAGCAAAATCATTTTGAAAAAATTGGCAAAACTTAAAATTTTGCTAAAAATTTTGTAAGATTTTGAAACTTTAAATTTTTTATATAAGAGATTCGTGAGTGTAAGTGAAGCTTGTGTGAGTACATGTGAGTGTTAGTTGTATTTAATTTACTCGTGTAATTGTGAGTGTGAGTAGAAAAAAAATATTCTCGTGAGTGAATGTGCGTGATTGGAAAATTTCCGTCGTGAGCGTGAGTGAGTGTGAGTCAAAAGTAACTCACCCGCCCATCTCTAGTCCAGATTGAGCAAATATTAAAGAAACGAGGGTCGCGCTGGAAAATTAATTTATTAATAGACTTTTTTAGAAAATTTTTTAAAAATATTTCTAACAAGGAAGGTCTCCCTGGTGTCACCCGCCGATCTTTATGGAATTGGTTTTATTTTGTAGAGCAAGAAAAATAAAGGTACATGTATTTTTTTTAGCGGCCCAAATTCATATTTAGGTGTGAAAATTTGGAAAACCTATCTTCGTGTGCAAAGAACGTGTCCAAACACGCACAACTTTTCGTCATATTGAGTAAAATGTCAAAATTTTAGGACACTTTTGTTAATAAGTCGAAAAATATTTACTTTTTTGGCACGTTGGTAGTATCACGAGATAGGTATTTTAAATAACTTTAATCTGATATCAAATATGCCTTTATATATTTTGAGTAAATAGACGTAAATCGTTAAAAAACTGTAAATGGTCAAATTCCCCCATACAAATCGACCCCCCCCCCCCTAAAAATGAGTTTAGGCCGCTAAAAAAATACGTGTCGAATTAATTTTCGTTCTGAACAACATATCCAAATTTCACGAAGATCGGAGGGTGACACCAGGGAGACTCTCCTTTTAAGTCAATTTTTTCCAATTGGAAACAATAAACATTTTTAAAATTGGCCAGTATTTTTTGTTCAGGGATCAACTAATGTTTCCACCAACCCAAACAAAAAATTAAATTTTTAAAATGCAGTAGAAGAAATCTGCACAGTGTTTTTTTTAGAGACGGGCGCGTGAGTGAGTTTTGACTCACACTCACAAGCATATTTTTTCTACACACACTCACTCACAATCACGTGAGTAAATTTAATAAAACTCACACTCACGTGTACTCACACAAGGTTCACTCACACTCATGTTGACTCACACTTACGAAACTCTTTTTTATACAAAAAAATTTCAAAAACTAAAATTTCAAAAATCTTACAAAATTTTATTTTCGGCGAAATTTTAATTGTTTTTTTTGGTTTTTTTTTCGGTACGGAATCTAAAGTTTAGCAAAATTTTAAAGTTTTTTGTTGCTTTTTTTGGCACCCAAGGAAAATTAAGAAATAATAAATCACGCAAACTCTCGCAAAAAATCGACTCACTCACGTAAAAATCTTACTCACGCACACTCACTCACACAATTTTTTTTTTTCGCAATCACGTGAGTAAACTTAAACTTAGGCCGCTGTTCCAAAAAAAGTAATTCACATAAAAAATGTGAAAATGAAAATTTCCGAATTTTTTTGGTGTTCAAGATTTCACATCCGAATTTCTTTTTCGTTTTGTTTCACATAAATAAAATTTGGTGAAAGTAAAACGAATGCAATTTTTTCCTTATATTTTTTTAAATTTTGATTATTCGATTTCAACTTTATATCGTGAACCTACCCAGTCAGAAAAATACAAAAGGGCCAAGGTTGGCAAAGCGTTGGTGCCAGTATTACCAACGTTGGCCGATAACACGGTTTGCAACTAATACTGTACAGTGGCATTGTTGGATTGATAACGCCAGATGGGGCTCGGGCCAATTGTTTTTTCTGGTGTTGGCAGACTGTTGGCAAAACAAAAAACACTGTACATCACCAGTGTCATATTTTTAAGTAATACTACGCTGTGCCAAAGTCGGATTTACAAAAAATACTGTACAGTGCTATTGTTGGATTGATAACGCCAGATGGGGCTCGGGCCAATTGTTTTTTCTGGTGTTGGCAGACTGTTGGCAAAACAAAAAATGCTGTACATATTTAATAATGGAATGGACATATTTAATAAGTCCAAAAAAGGTTTTTGGACATTAATGGGAAGAGTTTTTGCAAGCCATTTATAATAGCATTATACTTTGGAAATTCAAAACCGTATTTTGCTGGAGAATTTTTGTCTGAATTTGTATCCGAAGTTAATACTTTAACTAATGAAGGTACACACAAAAATTAGAAAAAAAATTTAAATATTTTTTTTACTTATATTATTAAAGGTGTCGAGGTCCACGGAAAACAATTTACATTTAAAATATTAGCTTTTTGCTGTGATATGCCTGCCCGAGCGTTTATCAAGTGTACCAAGGGTCACACAGATTTTTTTTTCTTGTGAAAGATGCACCTTAAAAGAAGAAACAGTAAATAAAACACGCATTTTTAAAGAAATAAATTGTGAACAACGTACGCTCCAGTCGTTTAGAGAAAAGGCTAACGCTCAGCACCATTTAGCTAAAGAAACCAGTCCACTTCTCGATATTCCTAACTTTGACTTAATAAAGTCCGTCGTTTTGGATGAAATGCATATGTTGTACCTTGGAATTGGAAAAACGTTACTTCAGAAACTTATTTTTAAGAATCCAGATTCTTATATTTCCGAAGAAAACGTAGCAATTATGCAACAAAATTTTTTTTAAATATCTAAAGATATTACAGCTGAGTTCCAAAGAAAAACGTTTGATTTAATGGATACAGGAAATTGGAAAGCTACACAATATCGTTTTTATACCCTCCAACCACAGTATGGGGGTAGACTCACTTTTTCATTCCATGTGTAACACATCGAAATATCGGTCGGGGACCCCACAAAGTATATATAATATTGATCCATGATAGAATCTAAGACATTCTAGCGATGTCCGTCCGTCCGTCTGTAGAAATAACGATGCAGTCCAAACCAAAAGAGCTAGACTCCTGAAATTGGGCAAAAATATCTCTTATTATTATATCTCTTAATGGTAAGGTTAAGTTCGAAGATGGGCAAAATCGGACCAGGGGGAAAAAGTTCCCACTTGAAGAACTAAAATGACCCCTAAAAAATACGATATTTTTACGAGTTTTTTTTAATTTTTGCTCAACAAATGTAACATTTGTATGCTATATTATGTTCATAGACCTGCGCTTGGACCAAGGGGGTTAGAAAATTCAATTTTTTCAGGCCGCCCCCCTTTGGGGGCGTTGTTATAGAAATTAATTAAAAATAACGATAAAAATTTATTATTTAAGCGTAAATATCATAAACAAATAATTTGTAAACATATATAGCGGGGGTACAGGTGTCCCCCACCAACTTCGCCGACCCCCCCCCCCCCCACGAAAAAAAACGCCCCTGCGATTTTTTTTTTTATATTTTGAACGTGTTGGAGGGTATAAAAGATTCGGCACAGCCGAATTTAACACTCTTACTTGTTTTGAAAAATGTATTGAAATTAATCAGTACAGACATTTTTTACTTCTTTTTACAGCTTGTCGAATTTTGTCATCTAGCAAATTAGCTACATTAAAAGATGATTATGCTAAGCAGTTATTAAGGAAATTTGTTGAACTTATGTCATATTTTTATGGACCAAAATCACATGCAATGAATATTCACAACCTCATTCATATCGCAGATGACGTTGTTAATATAGGGGCGCCGCTATCTCAATTTTCCGCGTTTGATTTCGAAAATAGCCTAGGTTTTATAAAAAGTATTATAAATTCTCCAACCAACCCCATCGGAGAAGTTCAAAGAAAACTTCATATTTTTCGATCAAACGATTCATCAAATAATTTTCCATTGCTTTATCGTATCAATAGAAGCTTAAAATATTCTCTTGAAAAAATTTTAGAAACCTCGGAAATAGGAGTTACTTTTAGCTTTGTTATTATCGAAGGCAATAAAATTTCACCACTTTCTCCTGATAACGTATGCTTACTAAGAAATGGAAATGTTATTACGGTTAACGAAATTTTTAGTAGGAAAGTGTCAATTTTAAATGTGATGATATTTTTTTTTAAAGGCAACGTTTTTCTTGAAGTTACTGATTTTGTGGAATATCCACTTCCATCAAGTAAAATAGGATTGATTGTATGTTAGAAAATTAGATGAAAATAACACTGAAATTAACATAAGTATAGTACACTCAAAAAATTATGTTAGTAAAATCAACTGAAAATGTCAGTTAAAATAACTACTTTGTAAGTTGTTTTGGGGTCAACTACTTTTTCAGTTAAATCAACTAACAATGTTAGTTATTTTAACTGACAAAAAACAACTGACTTATGTAGTAAAAACTACTTACATTTGTAGTGTCAAAACAACTAAAATGTAGTAAAAATAAAAAATCTACAAATATTTTTTTTTGTCAAAAAATTTTTTTTTGACAAATTTTTTAAAATTTTTTTTTTTTTAAAGTTGTGAAAAATAAAAAAACGATGAAAATTTTTAAGAGATAAAAAAAATTAAATTAACTACTTTAAATAACTGTTACTACATCACAGTACTTTTTTGTTAGTTATTCAAAAAAACTAATTAAAATAACTAACAGAAATAGTTGTTTGACATTTTTCATACAAAAACAACTGACTTTTTAGTTGAAAATAACTAACTACTGTAAAATATACAAACAACTAACATGTAGTAACTTACATAATTTTCTGAGTGTAGAATTCAAGTGTATTCTTACTACATGTGATGATAAAACAATTGCTATTACTCTATTACACTAATTTTAATAATATATATGTAAATTATTTAATAACTCGTTGTTTATATAATAAAAGGTGTAATAAAAACAATATTTAATCGAAATCCAACCGCTTAAAAATAATTAATAAAAAAATAAATGGTCGTAAATGTTGTATAAAATGTACTGGCAGAGTACAATTCTGTTTGTAATTGCCAACGTTGAAACGCTGTTGGCATTTCCAATAAATCCAGTGCTCCGCCAGTACAATATTTTTTGTACGGTTGGCAGTTTCTGATTGGGTATATTCAAAATATGCCAACTCAAATTTGACGGAAATGAGTTTCCGATGGCAAATAACTCCCCTATGTAATACCTATCTGCCATAAAAATTTCAGAGCAAAAAAATAATTTGTTGTCGTTTTACATCCATTTTTGTTATTCTGCTAACTCAAAGTACATATTTTTTTGGTGGAAATAAATGCCAACTCCCATTGTAAATTTCCAAAAAATTTTCAAAAATTTTTTTAAAAAAAATTAGACCACATATCTTATTTTATTGCATTTGCCATGCTAAACACGAATCTTGTAAAGATTTTGATATCTAATGACTGGTTCTCGAGATATTGCCATTTTCAAAATATCGGTAAATAGTGTGTGCAAAAAAAAAATGCTAAAAGTTATAAAGTTGTTCACTTGGCTTTTTTGTGGGCTCAAAAATTGGACCAACATTTTCTATTTGTATACAAAAATTTCACTAATACTATCACATATCTAAATTGGAATAACAAGAAAATCTAATATGAATCACTAATACTGTCGCATTTTAGAACATTTTGTGACAAAAAATGTTGGTCCGAGATTTGAGATTTCTCCAAAAATTGAATAAGTCTCCACTGCCATCTCTTTCTTTATACTCTTTGGGGCAAATAAAGTCAATGATATAAGCTTTCAAAATAGCTAGTTTGGAGTGACCCTATTGCAATACAGCGTGAGTTACAGAGTGCCAAAGTTGACACCCTGAGATTAAAAGGCTTTCGGAGCTAGTAACTTTTAAAAATATGCAAAGATTTTTAATTTTTTGTTCAGTTTTTGCAATTACCGTAACAAGGATAACAAAAACCAAAAAAAAAAAAAAATTTTTTAATTTTTAAAAAAAAAATGTATTTTTATTTTCCGACAAAATATGCCAACTCTAAAAAAATATTTGTTTTTTCACATAGTAATAAATGCCATCTCTGAAAAATACGCGAACAAGTGCAAAATATGAAAATTTTTACATAGGTAAAAATTGTTTAGAATATTTAAACCATCTTGTGGAAGGTACATTGTTTATTTTTGCAATAATATGCGAAATAACTAGTTTTTTAGCACTCCTGAAAAGTAAGCTTTTTCGAGTTGGCATTTATTGAATATAGTTCGACGATATGAAAACGTGATCAACAAAACACTAAACTTGATTTCATGTGATTCGGAAATTTTCATGTAAATTGAAAAGTTGTGAAAGACAGAACAGAGGCCTTAGTCACACTCATGCGTGATCACGCGTGAATCACGCAATAATCTGCTCATGTGCCCATCTCTATTTTTCTTGTAAATTTTCGTTTTTCTTAATTATTTCTTAAAAATTTAGCATAAAATTTTAATTTTGAATCTGAACCTATGACCCTCATTAATTGTTATGCTTATTTGAAAACTAAATGCATTTTCAATGAACATTACAATTTCTAAATCAAACAAGCACAACAATATTATCTTTATTTTATTTTTTTCCATTTGCCGCATTTCCATGTTCTCTAAAACCCCAAGTGAGACATAACATTAGACCAAATGTACTATTTATGTATTTTTAAAAAAACAAAAACCAATAAATGTGTTTTTTTTTTTTTTAGTTTTCAATTCGAAAAAGCATTGTTTTTCAAATCATACAGTTATTAGGATAATTTAGCGTATAGTTAGGAATTGTGTTAGGAATTGATGAAAAAAAAGTTTGATAAAAAAAATTAATAAAAAAAAAATTTGATGAAAAAAAAAATTGATAAAAAAAAATTTATGGAAAAAAAAATTTTTGTTTTAAAATAATTACACTACTAAACATCGAAAATGCGACTAGGGCGTGACCTTATAAAATTTATTACAATAGTTCTGCTCTTCAAATTTCCGGTCTCAACACTTTTCCATCACATCAGGTTTTTGAGAAAATTAAGGTCAAAATTCAGAAAAATTGCCGTTTTGGACATTTTTGGAAACTCATAGCAGATCAACCCGGCGTGATGGCAACTTCAAAATAAGTTGAGGGTAAAGCTTACTCTTACTCGTTAACATACAAAACCCATTTTGTCAGTCGCCTTAACCCTTTGAGCACCAATTGTCTTTCAATGATGTCTTATTCCCCAGTATCGAAAAAAACGTGTTTAGGGGAAAGAGATTATTAAACGACAATTGGCGCTCCAACGGTTAAAGCGACTGATCAAATAAGTTATACATATTAAAGAGTAATGTTTGAGCTTTACCCTTGACTTATTTTTAAGTCGTTAGCACTTCGGTTTCATGCTCTTTGAGTTATCAAATATGTCCGAAAACGCGATATTTTTTGTATTTCAATTTTCTCAAAAACCTGATGTGATGGAAAAGTTTGGACACCAGATTTTTGATCACTAGATCAATTGCAATTAACTGTGAAATGAAGCGTCCCAGTCGCATCAAGTTTTTTTTCAAAATGTTCAGTAGTGTTATGTTACGTTTTATTCAACATCTGGTGAAAAACGCTTTTATTCACCAGCAGGTGAGTTATTATTCAAGTTACAAATCGAAGTTGCAAACTTTTTTGGTTTTAAGAAAATGAAACAGTTTACTTTTTTGTTAGTTGTTAGCTTATATAGTCAAACTGAGGTGGCGTCCTGCATAATTTTTAAAATTAGACACCAGCCTAAAAACATTATCATGTTAAAAGCTATACTTCTGAAATTCGGCCCGAATATGTCTTATGATCGTCAGCAGGTTAAGTTCATAAATGGGCCCAGAGGAAAAAAGAGGTTGAAGAAATAAGCCAACCTCTGAAAAACGCCATTTTTTACAAGTTTTGATCAAATGAAACCTTTTTATATCAGAAGAAGTTCAATGAACTGCGCTTGGACCCAGGGGATTAGATTATGCCATTTTTTCCTCATGCCCCCTTTTGTAGGCGTGAATAAAAATAATTAATTTTAATAATTATAAAATTGTTGTATTTCTTAAGCATAACAAATGAATTTGTAAATATTTATCGTTAAGGAAAAGGTATCGTACACGACCCTTTGCCAACCCTTTTCTGCGCTGCAATTTTTTTTTTTTTGTTTTTTGTTAAAGAGTATAAAAAATTCGGCACAGCCCAATTTAATACTCTTATTACCTTTCTTATTTAAAATTGTACTTTGCATAAAGGGTAGGTTCACTTTTTAGAGTAACTATAATTATATATGTCATATTGCATAAAGGGTACGTTCACTTTTTAGAGTATTTATAATTATTAGTGCCAACGGTCAGTACCGTAGTACCGGGAATACCGGTATTCCCGGTTCTCGGTATTACCGGGAAATGGTACCGGTTTCCCGGTTCTTAATTCATTCCCGGTATTCCCGGGAATACCGGTATTCCCGGTTCCGGTTCTGACGGTATTCCCGGGACTACCGGTATGAATATTTTGTAAAATTTTGCACAATTAAAGTTTTTTCTTTGCTTTTACAAAAAAAAATACAAAACATGTGAAAAACACCATTTTCATTTTATTTTTTTTAATTTTAGAAAAAATAGTTGCATGATTTTTAAATAATTTTACAAGCACAACTAAATATTACTGAAATACTGATTAAATAGTGTAATTTAAATATTTTATGGTATAGTATATTTTTGGTTTTTGAGAACCGGTACCAGGATCAGAACCGGGAATACCGGTATTCCCGGGAATATATGTAGAACCGGGAAACCGGTTCCAGAACCGGGAATACCGGTATTCCCGGGAATACCGAGAACCGGGAAATGGGGGGCACTAATAATTATATTTGTCGTTTGTATATTTATAGAAACAAATAACACAACAACATTATCATCAGCAGCAGCAGCAACAACATCACCATCAACAACAGCTACAGCTACAGCAACAACAACAACCATGTGATAATATTGTGTATAATGACAACAATGACATTGAGCTGTATATCGATTCAAACAGTCGTAGCAGTCGCAGTGATTTGGCTGATACAGAATTGGAGGCGAATTTACGGCATCATTCACGTAATTTCACATTGTCCCCCGAGACAACTGATTATGATTCCAATTGTGGTGATTTAGACAGTCTATCGAATGATATTAATTGTACTACCGACTATGGTAAATTGTACACGAGTATGCCAGTTTTAGAAGATGGTCTGTCCAGTGGTCACGCATCGGATACCGAAAATAATTGTCAAAAATATGAAACAACTAATGGTGGTAGTGGTGATGGTGGCAGTGTCGTTGCCGATGATGATGGCAGTAGTAGCAATTGTGATGGGGGCGGAATATTAAATGAAAATCATATTCATCATCATCAGCTGCAAATGCAGCAGCAGCAGCAACATCAGCAATTCCAACAAGAAATGTTAGAACAAAATAAATATAATAATAGTCTAACACAAGAGTGTTTAATGGATAATAATTGTATAGCGGTTAATAATTTAATAACAAATTTAGTTAATATTGATGAAATTGAGGGTTTAGAAGAATTGCATGAATTCCCCTGTAAACTGCAACAAAATTTATCAAATGATTTAATAACTGACAGTGGTTGTTGTAATAATTTAACTTCCTTAAATAATACATCCAATGAATTAAGTAATGATTCTTCAAATTATGAACCGATTTATGCTACAGTAAATAAACATCCACAACAAAAACTAATACAACAATCACCACCACCCCCACCAGCTCCCCAACCACATCGTCAACAGCAGCAGCAGCAACTTCAACAACAGCAGCAGCAGTTACAATCACGTCCTAAACTTCCTGGTCGAGCCGAATCTGTTGAAATACAAGAGGCCATGAAAGAAATACGTTCTGCTTTGCAAAGAGCTAAAACTCAACCAGAAAAATTAAAATTTTGTGATGAAGTTTTACCTCCAGGTCCTGATTCTCCCATATGGGTACCACGTAAAAATAATAGTAGCGACTGTAATGCCATAATTGTCGGCTCATCCAATAAGTCGCCAGGTGATGAAGAAGAACAAGATACAGATTTGGAAACTGATCGTTTGTTGGGTCAACAAAGAACCGATGATCAAGATTTTTTTGATGATAAGGTATAGTTTATTTGTTGATTAATTTAATTGCCGATTTTGAGACATTTTTTCTGTGGTAACTTTTTTGTGTTAACGAAAACTACAAATTTCTAAAAAAATTGACAACTAACATTTTCAAAAAAAAAATATTTACTCGAAATTTTAGTGTTATCGATGTATTGATAACACCTATTTTTTTTATCTATAATTCTAAATTTTTTCTAAGGGCTGGTAACTCAACGCAATATAATCAATGAATAAGGCAATTCAATGTTTGTATGATGATTTACTGGGCTATTCATAATGAGTAAATTAAATCTAATGTAGGTTTATTTGACTGATATTGCATGAATATTTGTCAAATAAACCTACTTTAAGTACACTTTAAGTATTATGAATAAAGGCCTTAGTATTTATTGATTAGTATTTATCTTTGATTAGCTTTTGATAAGTTACTAGCCCTAAAGAAAATTTTTTGTTATCGATTCATTTTCTTTAGAAAATGTTGTGTTATCGATAACTCTTCAGCTTTCCACAGAAAATTATTCGATATTTACACAATTTGCTATAAATTTTTTTTTGTGTTTTCAATAACTCCACAATTTTCAATGGCAAATGTTGTGTTATTATCAATTTATCGATTACTTTATGATTTTCTTTAGAAAATTTCAATATACCGATTTTTATTTTTTTTTTGTTTTTCGTGGTAACTCTTCAATTCTCTATAGATAATTTTAGTGTTATCGATAACTATACAATTTTCTATAGAAAATTTTCGAGTTATCGACAACTTTCGTGTTATCGATAATTCTGCAATTGGCATAAAGAATTTGAGTGTTATCGATAACACAAATTTTAAATTTTTTATAAATTTTTTCCGGTTATCGATATATCGTTACTTTTACAATTTTCTATTCAAAACATTCTTGTTTTCGATAACTCGACAATTTTCTATAACAAAATTTCTTGCTGTCGATATATCAAAAACACTACAATTGTCTATAGAAAATTCTCGTGTTATCGATATGCTGATAGTCTACAATTTGCTATAAAATGTTTGTTTGTTTTATCGATAACTACAATCTTCTATGGAAAATTTTGTGCTATCGACAATTTAATATAGAAAATTTTCGTGTTATCGATAAATTAATAACTCTTGAATTTTCTATAGAAATTTATCTATAGAAAATTAATCAATGATTAGTATTAATCCTTGATTAGCTTTTGATAAGTTACTAGCTCAAAAGAAATTTTTTTGTTATCGATTAATTTTCTTTAGAAAGTGTTGTGTTATCGATAACTCTACAACTTTCCACAGAAAATTTTTAGATATTTACACAATTTGCTATAAATATTGTTTGTGTTATCGATAACCCCACAATTTTCAATAGCAAATGTTGTGTTCTCAATTTATCGATAACTTTATCAGCTTTACCACAAGAAAATAAAATAAATTTAAAATGAGCTTTTAATTTTATTTCCATACAAATTGTTTTTGTTTTTAAAATCGACTTTCAAAAAATGTATTGAAAATTTGAAATTTAAAATAAAACTTTTGTTAAAATAGACTTTTTGTTTTCTTGTGGTAAGGGCCTATGATTTTCTTTAGTAATTTTCAATATACCGATAACTAAATTTTTTTTATAGAAAATTTTGTGTTATCAATAACTCTTAAATTTTCTTTAGAAATATCGATAACTTTAAAATTTTATAAAGAACATTTTTAAGTTATCGATAACCCTAAAATTTTATATAGAAAATTTTTGTGTTATGGAAAACTCTTTAATTTGAGTTGTCGACACATGAATAACTCTTCAATTCTCTATAGATTATTTTAGTGTTATCGATAACTTTTCAATCATCTATGAAAAACGTTCGTGTTTTCTATAATTCTGCAATTGACATATAGAATTTGAGTGTTATCGATAACAAAAATTTTAAATTTTTTCTTGTTATCGATATATTATTACTTTTACAATTTTTATAAAAAGTTTTCTTATTGTCGATAACTCCACAATTTTCTACACATCGATAACTCTTCAATTCTCTATAGATAATTTTAGTGTTATCGATAACTATACAATTTTTTATGGAGCACTTTCGTGTTATCGATAACTTTTCAATCATCTATGAAAAACTTTCGTGTTATCGATAATTCTGCAATTGCCATAAAGAATTTGAGTGTTATCGATATATCGATAACTACAATTTTTAATTTTTTATAAATTTTTTCTTGTTATCAATATATCGTTACTTTTACAATTTTCTATAAAAAATTTTCTTGTTGTCGATAACTCCACAATTTTCTATAACAAAATTTCTTGCTGTCGATATATCAAAAACACTACAATTGTCTATAGAAAATTCTCGTGTTATCGATATATCGATAGTCTACAATTTGCTATAAAATATCTTTTTGTTTTATCGATAACTCTACAATTTTCTATGGAAAATTTTGTGCTATCGACAATTTTATGTAGACAATTTTCGCGTTATCGATAAATTAACAACTCTTGAATTTTCTATAGAAAATTTTCGTGTTATCGATAACTCTAAAATTTTCTCTTCAAAATTTTTTAATTTTTTTATAAATTTTTTCTTGTTATCGATATATCGTTACATTTACACTTGTCTGTAAAAAATGTTCTTGTCGATAACTCCACAATTTTCTATAACAAAATTTCTTGCTGTCGATATATCAAAAACACTACAATTGTCTATAAAAAAATTCTCATGTTATCGATATGCCGATAGTCTACAATTTGCTATAAAATGTTTTTATGTTTTATCGATAACTACAATTTTCTATGGAAAATTTTGTGCTATCGACAATTTTATATAGAAAATTTTGGTGTTATCGATAAATTAATAACTCTTGAATTTTCTATAGAAAATTTTCGTGTTGTCGTGTTATCGATTACTCTAAAATTTTCTCTTCTCAGATACTGACGAATTTGTTTCTTTAAAACAAATTAAACAAAATTCTTTTCCATTTCCAGACAATTTGGCCTAAAACATCACTCATCGAATCAGGTTTGAACTCTTCCGACGATCATTCACCAACTCCATCGGAAGTTGCCAACAATCTTCATATCAAACCACAACCATTTTCATCGGCTACCATACGCCAAGGTATCGGTACATCTCTAACACCCAATTCTCCAGAACATTGCCAAATTGTTGGTGGCTCTGATGTTGGTGTAACATCACCAGAAAAACTTCAATTTACCAAAAGTCCTACGGGTTCTATAAAATCCTTAAAGGATTCAGCTAATAGTGATAAAAAAGCTAAATCACGCAATAAAGAGGGTAAGTTCCAAAATATTTTGTGTGTGTGTGTTTTAGTTTTAAATTTGCTATTGATAGTCTTAATGTGAAAATTTCTTTGTCCTTTTATTGTCTTTCTTTTGCACGCATTCACTAAAAAAAATTAAAAAAAAAATATATATAAATGTGTGTTTCTTTTGTCATATAAATGAATGTTAAACAAAAAAAAATCCTTGACATTAATGTAAGTTTAAAAAAAAATATATATATGTTTGTCTCTTTTTGTTTTCTTGTGTACGTGTCTAACAAGGGAAGTATCTCAACCCTTATGAACCGATTTGCCTGAAATATATATAAAATAGACAATTCTAAAGTTGGGGCACAGACTAATACAGACTCGACATAAGTGACAGGTGTCAAAAAAGTATTCTTTAACCATATGGTTAATATTTTCAAATTATTCTACGAATTAGGTTAGGAAGAGAAAACTGATATAACGCGCCATAAGAAAAATGGATGCCAGATCGGTTTTTGTTGTTTCACTCACTCCTAAAGCTGCCCATTCACTTGCAATAAAATTGCTCAACTTAAAAAAAAAATATTTTACAATATTATTGTCGTTTTACCCTACACAGCAAATAAAATTGCTCAATACTTAAACCCAATATATTGTACAAGATATAAACATAAACATAACATAATAAAAGTTGTACAATATAGACAACACACTGATAAAATATATTGCAGTATTTTTGTTTGTACAATAAATATCAAAAGTGTTTTGATATTCTCCAATATATTGCACAACCGTAAATATTACATACACACAAGCGATATTATTGTACAATTTGAAAAGTTGAACAATAATATTGCAAGTGAATGGGCAGCTTAAGTCGTAGAAAGTGTTGCCATGTTAGCGTAAAACGGAGTAAAAACCGCTGTGTTTTCTCCTAAAATCGCTTAGTTTTTCCCCATTTTTTCTTATAAAACTCTACTGTCGAGTCTGTATTTAGTCTGTGGTTGGGGTGTCTCGGCTTATCGGCCATATCGTGGATTTAGGGGTTCAAAACATGGGTCAAAAAATGGCGAAAAAATCGTTTTTTAGATTTTTCAGCCATTTCTTTTTAAGAAACTGTATGATGTTTTCATATGAGAAGAAAGGTTTTTTTAATGCCTATGTAATGGTGGCATAACCTTGTAAAAATTCGGCTTCTTTAAATATTTTTTTCAGGAAAATGTGTAAATTTTGGGGGGTATTTATGTGAAGACATAGACCTACGATATCCATATGGTAAGAAATAATCTTTATTAAATTTAAGTTGACACTTATTTTTGCCCTAGACGATATTCCTGTTAGTTCGGAAGTTATCAAAATTTTCCCGAAGGTCCACATGGTTTCATAAGGGGACAACGAAATTTTTAAACACCGATATGGCCGATAAGCCGAGACACCCCAACCTTAAAATCGTCTTTTTAATATATATTTTAAGTTTCAGGCAAATCGGATCATAAGGGTTGAGATACTTCCCTTGTAAGTTTTAAAACATTATTCTATATAAGTGATTGTCTAATGTTTATATTAATGTTGTTGAATTTGGGGGAAAAAAATTGGTCTTAATATCGAGCCAGTTCAGACAGTTTAGAATTTACACATCATAACGGAAAATGTTCAGTTGCTAAATTTTAAGGTAGATGATAATGCGAATGACCTTAAATATCGATAGGTGGCTCTGTAGTCGTGAGATTTGAAATTTTAGTATTTTTATTTAAACCGTGCAACGTTGGGTGCAATATATATAAAAATTATTTAGCTGCGAGTTTAATAGTGATATTAGATAAAATTTTCAATTGTACACCACAAAAACAATCTTTACATATCCAAACAATTTTAACAGATTAGCGAAAAAATGGCAATTCATGCAGTTAAAGGTTAATATTATAATTACTACTGCATCCAATATCAGGAATAATAAACAAAAATTAACAAAAAAACTTTTTGCATGTCCTTGCAATGTTACCGCGAAATATGCAGTTAAGGGTTAATATTATAATTCTTAAAAACTTATTTCGCATTATATTGTATAACTACTGCATCAAAAGGCAGGAATAAAAAACAAAAATTAAAAAAAAAAACTTTTTTGCATGTCCTTGCAATCCTTAAAAAGTGTGTCCTTGAAGTCCTTAAAGCTGTTCTAAACACATCCCAACAATTGTTCTTCAAGTTTTGCAAGTCTCAATAACTATTGTCTCATATTACTTACTACTGCATCAAAAGGCAGGAATAAAAAACAAAAATTAAAAAAAAAAATTTTGCAAGTTTTGCAAGTCTCATAAAAATAAATAACACATTTTTATTCGAAATTCAATAATTTTTTTTTTTGGTAACACTGTGCAACAAATTCTGGGTCATCACATTGAGCCTCAATGCCTTCAACGCCATATAAAAGTAGACCATCAAGTGGACAAAATCACCAAAGGGTTTTGCAAAGTCAGTTCGGATTTATTTTTTATAGCCCACTGAAGTTTTCATTTTTTTATCAAAGGCGTTTGGAAAACGTCAAAAATACTATAATAAGAACCATCGGCGTATACAGGGGGGGGGGCCCAACAACAACAACAAAAAAATATTTTTTTTATATGTATTGGAAAACACGAATCTCACGAAAAAAACAACAAATTTTTTTTTGTTGTTGTTGTTGGGCCCTGAAAAAACAGTCCTGCATACGCCGTTGATAAGAACACATCTGAGCTTTAAAATATGATTTGATGGCTGCAGTGAAATTTTATGGCAGTTCTTTTCTTAGAACATTTTAACCCTCTAACTGCCATTTTAAGGGGTCATTTTAATTTTAGTCCTTTTTCAAAAACTAAACACAGAAGTCTAATAAAACGTCCATTTAGAGGGTTAAAATGTTCTACAAATATTTTCCTCATAAAATTTCACTAGGGGTTGTCAAATGGTCAAAGTTTGTGCGACATGCGCAAAGTGCTTAAAAAGGGTCAAGTCCCAGGAAAATTTTTTGGAACAAATTCCTGGTTCAATAGATTCTTGAATATGTTCTACGGTAATCACAACACAATTTTCTATGTAAAATTATTTTTCAAAAAAACTACTTGCTCTAAAAAACGATTGCTTTCGGGACAATTTCAAACAAAAATCATTGATTCTGGAATGTTAAGTGGAACCGGTTGCAGGGTAGTTTGATGCGTTCTGGAACCGATTATTTGGAACAGAAAATTTTGCTGGGGTATAAATAATCAATGTTTGTTATTTTTTTTTTACCAAAGCAGTGTTAAAAAATATCGACAAAAAACAGTGCAAATATACTTTTGAGCTAAAAATGATGTTCTGATGTGTTTTATAAAATTTTATGATAATTCTTTTCTTTGACCAAATTAACCCATTTTAAAGGGTAATTTTTGTCCTTTTTTAAAATAAATACAAAAAAGTCTATAAAAAGAAGGCAGTTAGAGGGTTAAAATGTTTTACGTATATTTTCTGCATCAAATTTCACTAGGGCACGTCTAAGACAGAAAGTTATTCCAGCATTTAGAAAATGCTTAAAAATTTTAAAGTATTCAAATTTTTTTTTTATTTTTGTCGAATGTATTGATACCCTCCACAATGTAAAAAAGTTTATTTGCTAAAAAACAAAACAAACATTTAAAAAAAAAATCGACAAAAAAAAATTTTTGGTAAAAAAAAAAATTCTACGAAAATATTTTTTTTTGTAAAAAAATATGTTTGAACTTGTTTAAATACCATTTGGTGATCAATTCTGTTCACATGTGTCAACCAGCAGCCGAAAGAAAGCATTTTGTGTTTTTAGGTTATGTTGAATGTGCCACAATTTTCGAGGTGTTCTTACATTTTGGTTCATAACTTTTGAACCGCTGAACCGATTTCGCTCAAATGCAATACCAAACTGCTTAGTTTGTTTTGGTATTGGTATACTTTGGCCGTGACCACCATATCAGATATCTTGGGAAGAAGTCGAGTGATGCCGTTCTAGCGGAAATTTGTTGGTGAAGCAAAAATATATTTGAGGCGAAAAAGAATTAGGTGGGGAAAACACCCAAGCTTTTTTTTGAGTCAAAAAAAGGGCCCGACTTGACAAAAAAGTCAAACAAGTTTTGGATTTAAAACAAAAATCAAACTATTTTTTTATAATTTTTTTTCGCAAGATTGAAGAAATAGCTATCTAAACTGTTTGGGACACATTTTGCTAAAAACAATTGGTAAGAAGTTACATGGATGAGAATAAACACCTCTTTGGCCAAAATGTCAAATTTCGACCCCCTCTAACTCAGAGAGGCCTTGAAAGATCTCGTTGAAAAAATGTGTCTGCACTGCTATCCAATAGGATAGTAGATCGGGATCAAAAGTTGTGTCAGTTGACACGAAAACCCCCATATATATTATTGATCAGTGATCGATTTTAAGACATTCTAGCGATGCATGTCCGTCTGTGGAAATGGTGATCACGGCCAAAGTATTAAACAGATATTACTAAGAATTAGCATATTTACTTGTTTTTGCCCTAAGTAGTTTGGTATTGCATTTGAGCGAAATCGGTTCAGCGGTTCAAAAGTTATGAACGAAAATATAAAATACCTCGAAAATTGTGGTACATTCAACATAACCTAAAAACAAAAAATGCTTTAATTCGGCTGCTGGTTGACACATGTGAACAGAATTGATCACCGAATGGTATTTAAACAAGTCAAAACATATTTAAAAAAAAAAAAAAAAAACAACATATCGTCGAATTTTTTTTTTTATCAAAAATTTTTTTTCGCGGATTTTTTTTTTATTTTTTTTTGTTTTTTTTTTTTGCAAATAAACTTTTTACCAGAGTCATAGAGTAGTCCAACAAATGGCGTTTGAAAAAGTAGTAAACAAAAACCATATGGTATTGTTTACGAAATTTTATCACAAATCGAAATGTGAGCGAGATGGAAGATACCAGTTTTACAGTGAGAATGCAGATTGTTTTTTGTCTCTCTTTGCTTTGCGTTTGAACTTTAGTTTGGCATTGCCAGAATTTTCCAATTATCTTTGGTGATGCCAGATCTACAAAACGGTCGATGGATTACTATGTCACTATGCTTTTTACGTCGTGGAGGGTATTAATACATTCGACAAAGTCAAATTTAACTTTGTTACTTGTTTTTTTTTTTAATATTTCGGCCCAAAAAAAATATAAAAAAAAAATTTTAATACTTTAAAATTTTTAAGCATTTTCTATATGCTGGGCGAACTTTCTGTCTTAGACGTGCCCTAGTAAAATTTGATGCAGAAAATATTTGTAAAACATTTTAACCCTCTAAGTGCCTTTTTTATAGACTTTTTTGTATTTCTTTTAAAAAAGGACAAAAATTACCCTTTAAAACAGGAGCTAGAGGGTTTATTTGGTCAAAGAAAAGAATCATCATAAAATTTCATAAAACACATCAGAACATCATTTTTAGCTCAAAAGTATATTTGCACTGCTTTTTGTGGATATTTTTTAACACTGCTTTGGTAAAAAAAAATAACAAACATTGATTATTTATACTTGACCCTTTTTAAGCACTTTGCGCATGTCGCACAAACTTTGATCATTTGACAACCCCTAGTGAAATTTTATGAGGAAAATATTTGTAGATCATTTTAACCCTCTAAATGGACGTTTTATTAGACTTCTGTGTTTAGTTTTTGAAAAAGAACTAAAATGACCCCTTAAAATGGCAGTTAGAGGGTTAAAATGTTCCAAGAAAATAACCGCCATAAAATTTTACTGCAGACATCAAATCATATTTTGAAGCTCAGATGTGTTCTTATTATAGTATTTTTGACGTTTTCCAAACGCCTTTGATAAAAAGATAAAAACTTCAGTGGGATATAAAAAAGAAATCCGAACTGACTTTGCAAAACCCTTTGGTGATTTTATCCATTTGATGGTCTACTTTCATATGGCGTTGAAGCCGTTGAGGCTCATTTTTCTTGTTGCACAGTGTAATTTGTCCTTTTTCATTTAAACTTAAATTGAAGTCCAATTTTTAGAAAGTTATTTTTGTTAGAGAACTTTCTAAAAATCTTATAAAAATTTTGTATATGGGTAGAAGTAAGTTAAACCTTAAAGCTAGTACAAAAAATATTAGTTTTTAACCGTGTGCTGCGTTTTTATTGCCCCCTGTTAACCCTTTAGCGACCACAGGCAAGTTTACTTGCGAAAGCGTTTTTGGTGATTATTTTTGTACAGGTAAGAGATAGAATGAATGTGCTAAAAGATTAATTGTAGAGTAGTGTTCGGGCAACAAAAGACTTTTTTCTGTAAGTCTCTAATTTGATCCAGTTACTCACTGTAAGCCTTCAAGTTTTGTAAAATAAAAATCGAATTTGCTCTATCTCGCCCAGTAAAAACTTCTATTACCAAGTAATGGGGTTTTCGCCTTAAAATAGATGGTGGTATCTAGTTACTAGGTTGGTGAAACACTCATTATTTTAACATGGCGATGTCATTGGAGTAATGACCGCATACCCACTCGCTTACGAGAATGCTACTGAAAAACTACATACATTAGTACCACAAATAATGAGCTACAAGTAGCCCAAAAATAACTCGTTACCCACTCCTTACAAAAATGCTACCAAATAACAGCATACATTAGTCCCAAAAATAAGTAGCTACCAGTAGCCCAAAAATAACTCGTTGCCCACTCCTTACAAAAATGCTACCAAATAGCAGCATACATTAGTCCTAAAATTTGTCCGTCTTCCCTCAGCAAGGAATTGCGTCAAAAGTAAAATGTTCGCTTCATGCCTATTCGATGATGAAGTTCATGTTAAACGCGGTTATTTCAAGAGCAACCAAGCGGGAAAATTTCTACAATCGAAAAGCCAACGGAACCAATGTTTACGTTGATATCCATCCCTCCAAATGTTTGATTGTAAAATAACACTGTGCTACAAAAAACACAAAATCGAATATACTTTTAAAATTATGTAGTTAAGGTTGTAGGTCTCGTCGAAAAGATCACAAAAATGCCCATCAAACTTTCCAGACACCCTCAAATTTTAAAGTTATTGTCAAAAAACGTTTTTTTGGGACTTTTCTCACTAAACCACGTGTAACTTAAACGTTTTTCAACCGATTTTAGATTTTTAATCTGTTTTGGATAGAAAAAGGATAGGGCTTTCCATGTGTGTGAATTGGTCAATACGTAAAAGAAAGATATCTATTGATTTTTTCTATAAAATTAATTTTTTTTGTTATTTTTTGAAAATTTTTCGAGTTTATCGATTTTTTTCTGCTATAGTTCGTTTAACAACCATTAAAAATTTTCTGAATTACACAAGGTTTAGTGAGAAAAGTCCCAAAAAAACGTTTTTTGACAATAACTCTAAAATTTGAGGGTGTCTGGCAAGTTTAATGGGCATTTTTGTGATCTACTCGACAAGACCAACAACCTATACTATGTCACATCAGAAGTATTTTTTCACTGTAGCACAGTGTAATAAAAGGACCGAAAATATATCTTGGAACACCGTAGAAAGGGACATTTGGCTGCTTAGGGCAGGACCAATAACAAATTTACAGAAGCGACTGCTGCTCAGCCCATGGAAACCGCATTAAACACCATCTTAAGTTTGAATCTATATAAGAGTGAGTAATTTTTTAAGGGAAATATTGTCTATGATGGTTTTTACCTTTTAAATGGTTTTAACATTCTTTAAACAACAAGGCAAACAAATGAGTTAAATTAAAATTTGGAAAACAAAATCTTCTGGAAAAACAATTACAATTTAGAAAAAGCCAATTAAAATTCAGAAAACTTCAATAGAAGTTATGTAAAGACTAATGAAGGCTCATAAATCACTAGCAAGTGTCAGCTAGATCCAGGTTTTTAAATATCAATTTGGTTTTCTAAACTTTAATTTGCCTGTTCCCAATTTTAATCAGAATTCCTGAATTTAAATTTCTGTTAACTGAGTTTTATTAGAAAAAGTAGAGTAATGTTAATCTTTTTTAAGCTAAATGTGCAAATTATTTCTAAATTTTCTTTAGCATTTTTTAATTTTAGTAAAAAAAAAATTATTTGGACAACTTATCAAATATTTTAAATCGTATTTACCAGTAACTGGTTCTGTATGAGGCTATCGGTAACTCATTATTTGTTAACAACAAGTAACGGGTCCTGTATGAGGTTATCGGTAACTCATTATTTGTTAATAAAAAGTAACCGGTTCTATATGTGGTTATCGGTAACTCATTATTTGTTAACAAGAAGTAATCGAGCAGGTAACGAGTCCTCATTACATAGAATGCAGGCGGTAATGGGGACTTATTACCAAGTTTTTACTGGGCGCTTAGTTTTAGAAATACATATCGCTATTTAAAGTTAAAAAAAAAAAATTCTCAAGTTTTGAAATTTTCAAACTCCTCCCCCCCATGAATCTAATTCTTTATTAGATGCCTTACATTTGGACGCCATATCGAAAGTGTGATAAAAAGTCGAAAGTGCGATAAAAATTCGAAAGTTCTATTAAGTTGTGATTGGCGTAGGAAGGCAGGGTTGCATTATAAGGGTTTCCCCAACTAAAATTATTATTTAATTGATTTACCGAAAAATGTTGTCTAATTTAAAAGTGTGTTATAAATGTTTTGTACTATTTATTATTTCAACTTTTAAAATTTGGTTTTCTTTAAAAAATCTATAAAAATCATACTCTTACTGATGTTATCCATTCTTTAGGTTTTTTGGATCCGGCAGTATTAATTGAAGGTGTTTTATTTCGTGCCCGTTATTTGGGTTCAACACAATTGGTATGCGAGGGGCAACCAACAAAATCAACACGTATGATGCAAGCTGAAGAAGCAGTATCACGTATAAAGGCAAGTAAAAATTTTAAATACTTTTTTTTACTCTTTACTTAATTCCCTTTTAACAAAGCTAGAATTTAATATTTATTTAATTACCGAAAAATATGTTAATAAAAATTTTTGAAAAATTTCCCTTTTATTATATGCTGCTTCTTAATTAAATAATGTTGAAAAAAAAATAATAATAAAATGCTTAAATTTAGGCTTTGGTAAGTTTAAACAATACTAAACCCAATTTGTATAGTATTTTAAAATCCCCTTTTTTAATTGATATTTTAGAAAAAGTTTAAATTATTTATAATTTTTTGTATCTTCTGTTACAGGCTCCAGAAGGTGAAAATCAACCTTCCACCGAAGTCGATTTATTCATATCAACTGAAAAGATTATGGTTCTTAATACTGACCTCAAAGAGATCATGATGGATCATGCTTTACGTACCATTTCCTACATTGCCGATATTGGTGATTTAGTTGTATTAATGGCACGTAGAAGATTTGTCCATTCGGATCCTTGCACTACCACTACGTCGAACGATAATAATGAACAATCATCGAATAAAGATAAAGACTCAAAAGAGAATGGTGGTGGCTCCAATAAACAAAATCGAACACCAAAAATGATTTGTCACGTTTTCGAAAGTGACGAAGCTCAATTTATAGCTCAATCAATAGGTCAAGCATTTCAAGTGGCCTATATGGAATTCCTTAAAGCCAATGGTATTGAAAATGAAAATCTAGCCAAGGAAATGGATTATCAAGAGGTGCTCAATAGTCAGGAGATTTTCGGTGATGAATTGGAAATCTTTGCTAAAAAGGAATTACAAAAAGAGGTTGTGGTGCCAAAGGCTAAAGGAGAAATCTTAGGTGTTGTCATAGTAGAATCTGGTTGGGGTTCCATGTTACCCACTGTTGTAATAGCTAATCTAATGTCGGGTGGTGCGGCCGCACGTTGTGGTCAATTGAATATTGGTGATCAATTGATAGCCATAAATGGTTTAAGTTTAGTTGGTCTTCCGCTGTCAACATGTCAGAATTATATACGTAATGCTAAAAATCAAACAGCGGTTAAATTTACAGTTGTACCCTGTCCACCGGTGGTGGAGGTGAAAATATTGCGTCCTAAGGCATTATTCCAATTGGGTTTTAGTGTTCAAAATGGAGTGGTAGGTTTGAGGAAATAATAAAAAATTTGAAGAATAATTAATATTGGAGTTTTGTTTTTTGTTTATAGATTTGTAGTCTTTTACGTGGCGGTATAGCAGAACGTGGTGGTGTTCGTGTAGGTCATCGTATTATAGAAATTAACAATCAGAGTGTTGTGGCTGTGCCACATGATACCATAGTTAAGCTCCTATCATCATCAGTGGGAGAGGTAAGAGAAAGAATATTGTTTAATTCAAATTCAAATTTAATTTGAAACGATAACAATTAGAAAATCATAAAGTTATCGATAACACAAATATAAAAAATAAAATAAAAACAAATATTTCTTTAGAGTAATCGATAACACAAAAACATTTGCTTTAGAAAATCAAAGAGTTTTGGATAACATGAAAATTTTATATAAAAAATTGTTAGTTATCGATAGCACAAATTTTTTTATAGAAAATTATTAGTTATCGATAACACAAAATTTTCTATAGAAAATTGTTAACTATCGATAACACAAACTTTTCTATAGAAAATTGTTAGTTATCGATAACACATAATTTTCTATAAAAAATTGTAAGTTATCGATAACACAAAATTTTCTATAGAAAATTGTTAGTTATCGATAACACAAAATTTTCTATAGAAAATTGTTAGTTATCTATAACACAGAATTTTCTATAGGAAATTGTTAGTTATCGATAACACATAATTTTCTATAAAAAATTGTAAGTTATCGATAACACAAAATTTTCTAAAGAAAATTTGTTAGTTATCGATAACACAACATTTTTTATAGAAAATTGTTAGTTATCGATGACACAAAATTTTCTATAAAAATTTTTAGTTATCGATAACACAAAATTTTCTATAGAAAACTGTTAGTTATTGATAACACAAAATTTTCTATAGAAAATTGTTAGTTATCGATGACACAAAATATTCTATATAAAATTGTTGGTTATCGATAACACAAACTTTTCTATAGAAAATTGCTAGTTATCGATAACACATAATTTTCTATAAAAAATTGTAAGTTACCGATAACATAAAATTTTCTAAAGAAAATTATTTGTTATCGTTAACACAACATTTTTTATAGAAAATTGTTAGTTATCAATAACACAAAATTTTCTATAAAAAATTGTTAGTTATCGATAACACAAAATTTTCTATAGTAAACTGTTAGTTATCGAAAACAACATTTTCTATAAAAAATTGTTAGTAATCGATAATAAACACAATTACAGTAATCGATAACACAAAAATTTCTATAGAAAATTGCTAGTTATCGATAACACAAAACTTTCTATAAAAAATGTTAGTTATCGATAACAAAAACATTTTCTAAAGAAAATTGTTAGTTATCGATAACGCTACATTTTCTATAGAAAATTTTTAGTTATCGATTACACAAAAATTTCAATAGAAAATTCTTAGTTATCGATAACAAAAAAAATTTATAGAAAATTTTTAGATATCGATAACACAAAATTTTCTATACACAATTTTTTATATAAAATTGTAAAGGACTCAATAACAGAAAATTTTCTATAGAAAATTTTAGAGTTATCGAATACACAAAATTGTTCTTAGAAAGTTGTCTATGAAAATATAGCAATTTATCGATAACACGAAAATTGTCAATAAAAAATGGTAGAGTTATAGATTTATCGATATCACGAAAGTTTTCTATAGAAATTTGTTAGGTTAACGATATATCAATAACGCAAACATTTTTATAGAAAATTAATGAGTTATCGATTAAACGAAAACTATGTTTAAAATTTGTAGAGTTATCGATATATAGGTTATACGAAAATTGTATAAAAAATTGTAGAACTATCTTTATGTCAAAAACTTTTTATAGATTTTTTTTAGAATATTGCAGAGTTATCAATAATACGATTTTTTTTTAAATATTGTAGAGATATCGATTTATCGAAAATTTTCTATATCAACTGACATGAAAATTTGCTATAGAGAACTCTAGATTTATCGAATTCCATATAGAAATTTGTAGATTTAAAAAGAAAACTGTGGAGTAATCTATTTATCGATAACACGATAATTTTCTATCGAAAATTTTAGAGTTATCAAATTCTAGAGTTATCATTGTATCAATAGCACAAAATATTCTATAGAAAATTTTTATTTTCTTAATCGATAACACGACAATTTTCTATAGAAAATTTTAAAATTATCGATTAATTGATAACATTTTCTATAAAAAAATATTTAATAGAAAAAAACTAAAAGAAGTACAATTTGCTATACAAACTTCTTTGTTATCGATAAATCGATAACTATAATTATCGTAAATTGTTGAGTTATCGATATATTAATAACACACATATTTTTATTACGGAAAAAATACTAGAAATGACGATAAATAAACAATTTTCTATAGAAAACTTTCGTGTTATACATTAATCGATAACTTCAATTATCAAAAATTGTAGAGTTATCGATAATGAAAAAAATTGTGGAGTTATCGATTTATCTATAACACGAAAATTTTCTATAGAAAATTCTGGAGTTAACGAATTTTAGAGTTATAAAATTTTAGAGTTATCATATTTTAGAGTTACCAAATTTTAGAGTTATCGATGTTTCAAATTCTGATTAATTGTTATTAAAAAATAAAAATTGTTTTATTCGATCTTTAAAATACCTACCCAAAATGTTATCGATGTATCGAATACACAAAATTCGAATTATGGATTTATCGATAACACAACATTTTCTATAAAAAATTCTAAAATGATCGATAACAAGCAAATTTTTAATAGAAAAAAATAATAGAAATAACGATAAATCTACAATTTTCTATAGAAAATTTCCTTGTTATCGATAACTACAATTATCGCAAACTGTGAAGTTATTTATAACATGAATAGGTTTTATAGAAAATTGTAATGGAAAATTGTAGAGTTGTCGATACCACGAAAATTATCTAAAGAAAATTGTGGATTTATCGACAACACGATAATTTTCTATAGAAAATTCTGTAGTTATCGAATTTTAGGGTTATCAAATTTTGGAGTTATCTCTGATTCTGAGAAATTTTTTTTACAGAAAAATTCTTAGATATTCATTGATTTAAATTTACTCAAGCATTCTGTTAAGTTTTATTTCTTTTTTTTCAGATTCTTATGAAAACAATGCCCACTTCCATGTTTCGTTTATTGACCGGTCAAGAAACTCCCATTTATATCTAAATCTATATTAATCTAAAATTAAACTTTAAGAAAAAACTTTAACGAAATCACTAACTAATAATAGCGATAAATTTAAACTTTTGTTTTTTATATAATTTTATAATAAAAAAAATCACAACTTATTCAAAAAATCCTTAAAAAACTAAACAAAATCTACATACTTAAAAATAGGCAGCAGTTATAAAAAAAAAATTTATTAAAAAATTTTAATAAAAAAAGCTTTTTTTGCAGATAAAAGCTTACATCAACAAATTAAGGCAAACAATTTTGGCTCAACAAAAGCTAAAGCTTATAAAACAATGATAAACAAAAAGAAAATATTTTTAAATTTGTATTAAAATTTAATTTTCATTTGAAATGAAAAAAAAAAAAATATTACTTAACAAAACCACTCTTTTTTTGTAAAGAAACATAAAAAAGAAAGACTGACAAATTTGTGTTGAATTTAAAAACAAAAAAAAAATATTTACCTTAATTTAAAATTAAAAAAAAAAAATAAAATAAATATTTTCTTAAAAAATTTAAAATAGAAATTATGTTACAAAATACTCAATAATTTATTTAACTGCTGCTAAATTGCATTTAGTTAAAACATAAAAAATTGAAATTAACAACAACACTTAAACAAAATGTTACCAATGTGTTTTAAATATGTAATTAATCTAAAATTAAACAAATCTTAACAAATTATTATAATTCTTCTTTAAAATAACATTTTAATTTTTATACAAAATTTAGTGCCATTATTTAAAAAAAAAAATGTATTACCAACAATTTACTCTTTTTTAAGTTGTTATTTAAATATTTAAGTTTAATTTTTTTTCTTTTTTAAGTTTGCAATATTCAAAGAAATTTTATGAATTTATTAGAAATTTTATTTTATTGCAATATTTATTTTATTTGTTTTCTTTAGTTAATTTTATTATTATTATTATTATTATGATTTACAAATTATAAATATTTTTTTTAAAAAAAATTTTTGTTTTTAAGTTAAAAACAATTTATTTCATATTTTTATACCAAAAATTTATTAATTAAAAAAAACAAATAAACACAAACAAAATTATAATGTTTAATTAACAATATAATTGATTATGAACAAATTAAATGTAATTTTATGTTTATTTTTTGGCATTTTATTTTGGGCAGGAATTGGTTATCCTTTGCGTAGAACACTTAAACCAATGGTTCCCAACCTTTTTTGCGCCGTGCCACACTTTTAAGTTAAAAAAAACTACAATGTCCCTCCTACACTTAAGAAAAATTTGTAAATTTTTCAAATTTGTTTTAAAATTCAAAATTTACTAGTGGTTAAGGAAACTTTTTGTTAAAATCATCATTTAAACAAAGTTTTTAGAAAAATTTTTCATTAATCAACTTAATAATTTAACTAAAATTATGTTTTTTTAGTTTATTTAACAAAAGAAATCTTAAAAATTTGCTAGTTGCCCCCCTGAATCATTCAAATTGCCCCCCCAGTGGAGCGAAAATCAAAGGTTGGGAAGCATTGACTTAAACCCTTTAAATGCACGTTTTATTGGATTTATATGACAGTTTTTAAAGAAGCTAAAATGAGCCTTAGAGGATTATAATAATCTAAGAAAAGAAGCATTATAAAATTTCACTAAGGACACACAACAACAAAAACAACAAGAAGATTACATGATAATGATGATCAATTATTATTACTTATTCTTTCTATTTATTTAAAACTCATTTTTAATAAATTCAACCTCAACGAGAACTGGTAACAATGACCGTCGTATCGTTGTATCGAAAAAAAACCAAGGGTTCTGGTGGAAATCGAATCCACGACACCCACGTTGAAAGGCTAGCACGCTACCAACTAGCCTACGGGGGCCCCCCAACAAAAAGATTACTAAGCTCAGAATTATATTAACAGTGAGCGTCTAAAGAAAGTGTACAGCTCTAAAGTAGATGTTATTCGTTAACGGCAAAGTTGACAATAAAACCCCTTACAATTATCAATCGATTACACAGGGCAACACTTTTTTTTTCCCCGGGTTCTGATATCTAATTTTGGGTACTAGGGGTACGCTGATTTCAAATCTGGCTACCTTTTTTTTGGGTCAGCTCTAGTTTTCGAGATATAGCCTAGGAAAACTTTGAAAATAGGCTGTTTTTGGCATGTTTGTGAGTCCATATTTACCAACACTTGTCTTACATCCAAAAAGTGAATGACGATTTTAGGTATGTTGGATATGCTGATTCCAAAAATGCTCTTACTTTTGTCCTCTATAGTTTTGGAGATATCGCTAAAATAAAATTCTTAAATTTATTCCCTCGTTAATTTTGTCTGAATATTTATGCTCTTTTTTATAACTCGAAAACTAAAGCTGTCAGAAAAAAGCTAATACCAGTTTTGGAATCCTGGCATCCAACATAGTTAAGTTCGTGTTTAAAACTGAGGCACTAATTTTTTTTTTGGAAATTATAGCCAAGCAAAATTGGTAAAAAACGCACTTTTTCGACTCTTTAACAGCGAATTGCTCACAAACGCGAGCTGATGGAAACAATTGGATAACAGTTTCGGAATCAGCACTCTAAAATCCATATAAATCAGTTGTCAAAGGTCAGGCAAATTGAAAAAGGTCAAATTTTGTCAACCTGTGTTATCATTTAAAATAAAATGCTATAAAGGAAAATTTTCAAGCTTTAATTTAAGCTTGATAGCGTCCAGATTGATCAAATATTAAATAAGATACGAGGGTCGCGCTGAAAAATGAAATTATTTTTAGAAGTTTTTAAGAAAATTTTTAAAAAATATTTCTAAGGCCGCTGTTCCAAAAAAAGTAATTCACATAAAAAATGTGAAAGTGAAAATTTCCAAATTTTTTTGGTGTTCTAGATTTTACATCCGATTTTTTTTTTCGTTTTACATAATTAAAGTTTGGTAAAAGTAAAACGAATGCAATTTTTCCTTAAATTTTTTTATATTTTAGTTATTTGATTTCAACTTCGAATCAAAACGTAAACAAGAAAACACCAAACTCGATTTCATGTCATTCGGAAATTTTTATGTGAATTGAAAAGTTGTGAAAGACAGAACAGAGGCCTAAATTAATTTTTTTCAAGTTCAAACATTAAAATTTTAAAACATAGCTCAAAGTCAGTTATCATTTCATTTTTCCAACGACGCAAACAAAAATCAAAATTTTTTAAATGCAGTAAAAAATATGCATTTTTTTGATCTCCAATTCTTTTGACCACCAATTTGTTGTAAACAAAGAAAAGATTTCATTGTTTATTAATTGAGGTACACCTAAGTGTATAGTAATTAGATATGAAAATAATTAAAAATTTTCTTTACAAAAAATTAGTGATCAAAATAATTGGAGGTCAAAAAATGCATATTTTTTTTACTGCATTAAAAAAATTGATTTTTGTTTGGATTTGAAATTGAAAAAAAAATCAACTTATAAATATTTTTTACAAATTTTCAAAATATCGTCTACAAATAATTTCATTTTCCAGAGCGACCCTCGTATCTCATTTAATATTTTCTCAATTTGAACGCTATCAAGCTTAAATTTAAGCTTGAAAAATTTCCTTTATGGCATTTTTTTAATGATAGTCGTTAACGAATTCCATCTACTTTAGACCTGTACACTAGGGATATAACCAAAATAGGAACCTATCATAATCGTATGGGCAATTTTATACTGATAAGAAAAAACGTTATCCGGGGACATTTTGGTCCAAAAACCTTCGGCACCGATTGAAATTTCTAAAACACCATAAATTTACATTTTTTTATGTTTTATGGTGGGATTCCTTCCCATCCACCGTTTCTTGGCTTTTTATCGTTTTACAACAAAAATAAAACAATAACAAATTTGTAAAATGGTTTTCGACACTAGAAATACGGGTTTTCCGAATAATAAAAAAATATTAGCGAAAACTTCATCGCGATCGGTGCCGAACCTTTTTTAACATTCGCGAAAAAAAGAACACACATTTCTTCTTGATTTTTCATGTACTTTCCAAATATGATGGGTCCTTTTTGATATTTGCAAAAAAACGCAAATGGTTATATCCCTACTGTACACTTTCTTTTCACGCTCATATCTATATATCATTTATTTTACTTATTCCATACGCATTTAAAAAAACTAAGTACGTGTCCAAAATAATTTGGAAGTTTTAGTCTAATTTTTTACCCTTGCAAAGTGCGAAATGCAACATTTATTACAACAAACACACATATAATTATTTAGGTTTTATTTCATCTTTGTGTTTGTTGTAAAAAATTTAGCATTTCGCACTTTGCAAGGGTAAAAATTGCTGACGTGAATACCACTATTATTTTTGTACCACCAAAAACTTTTAAAATCCCTCCACTTTTGTATTTTTTTGTGTTTGTCCCGTTTTTTGTAAGTGTTCTCCTTCGCACTTACACATTTTTAGTATAATTTCGTCTATTTTTTTAGAGATGTCACTCTGTACTACAGAGTATCTCTGGCACAGAGTACGTCATGACGTACTCTGACGCGTCATTGTGATTTCAGCTTAGTGTGCAATTACAATTCTGGCGTTGGCCTTGAATTTTGCTCGTTCCCATACATTTTGTATGTAGAACAAAATTCAAAGCCAACGCTAGCGTTTCAAAGCCAGAATAGAATCAATTCTATTTTCTTGGCTTTGCTCTCTCGTGAGTATTTTTTTCTTGCTTTGGCGTTGCCAGTCTTTTACAAAAAAAGGGTTGATTTTGTGATGTGTTTCATATCTTGTTTATGAAACACATCTGTGTATTGGAAAATTAGAAGAAAAGTACATATAAAAGAAAGTGTAAATATAATTTACCGCCAATTATTATAAAAAAAAAACAAGTATCAAAAAAATATCAATAACAAAACCAAAGGAGTTTTATGTTTCACCGAAAAAAAATAATTTTCAGGAAAAATTTATTTTTCTTCCACCAAATAATTATATTTCTGTTCTTCTTTGTGTGTGTGTATACAAACAAACGCCAGAACAAAATTCAAAGCCAAAGCCTTTGTTTAAATCAAACGCCCTCTCTTTACACAAAATTCAAAGTCAACGCCAGAATTGTAATTGCACACTTAAGTGTTTTTTCACAATACAGCAGCAAGCAGCTGAGCAGCAAATTTTTTACATGTATTTTGTTGTTGCCGCAACAACAAAACACATGTAAACATTTTGCTGCTCAGCTGCTTGCTTCTGTATTGTGAAGAAACACTAAAGCTGAATTTTTACGTTTTCCAAGTCTTTCTGGCGCATGTAAAAATAACAAACGCAAAAAAGTCTAACAAACAACTCCAACAAACAGCTCAAAAATCATCAGTGACAGCGAAAACTGCGTTACCATGTCATGATAATGCAGTTTTCGTAGCATTTGTATGCTGATAACTGTTCTTATCTGCAATAAAAGAGTGGCATCAATGGAGGATTTATTAAAAATGTTGGCAGCACTCTCCCCAAATGAAAATTATTGTGAATATCTTATTTCTTTTTGCAAATAATTTTTAACAAACAGTTTCCACAAGTTAACAAACAGTTCCCATAGTTAATAAATTTAATAAATTATGTATAAAAAGAAAATGTTGAACAAAATAACTAAAAAAATATCAAAATAAATTTTAAGTTTTAAAATTACTACCAATGTCTTTTAATTTGTAATGTTTTAACAAAAGAAATTTCACTCATGGTGTCCAGGTCACTTTTTCCCCTCTGGAGCTTAAAAAAGTCGGAGTGCAGAAAAAGTAATGATAAGGTTCGATAGGGAATCAAAAGAGCAACAAAATGGCATTTTTGGAATATTCAAAAATTGTTTTTTGTAGAAGTTTCCCTTACAAAAGCTATTTAACTTTTGGTGTCCTGGGAACTTTCCCCACTTGAGCTTAAACAAAGTCGGAGTGCAGAAAAAGTAACAATGAGGTTCAATAGAGAATCAAAAACGCTATAAAATTACATTTTTGGAATATTCAAAAATTGTTTTTTGTAGAAGTTTACCTAACAAAAACTATATAATGTCTTAAAAAAACAAATTTCACCCATGGTATCCAGGTCACTTCTTCCCCTCTGGAGCTTAAAAAAAGTCGGAGTGCAGAAAATCTAATGATGAGGTTCGATAGGGAATCAAAAAAGATACAAAATGGCATTCTTGGAATATTCAAAAATTGTTTTTTGTGGAAGTTTCCCTTACAAAAACTATTTGACTTCGAAAATTGTCTGTAGAAAAATTTACTATCGAAAATTTTTGAAAGAAAATTTTAATATCGTCAATTTTCTATAGAAAAATTTAGTATCTAACATTTTCTATAGATATATATCTATAGGTTCAATAGACAATCAAAAACGCTACAAAATTACATTTTTGGAATATTCAAAAATTGTTTTTTGTAGAAGTTTACCTAACAAAAACTATATAATGTCTTAAAACAACAAATTTCACCCATGGTATCCAGGTCACTTTTTCCCCTCTGGAGCTTAAAAAAAGTCGGAGTGCAGAAAATGTAATGATAAGGTTCGATAGGGAATCAAAAAAGCTACAAAATGGCATTCTTGGAATATTCAAAAATTGTTTTTTGTGGAAGTTTCCCTTACAAAAACTATTTGACTTTTAGTGTTCAGGACACTTCCCCTTTGGAGCTTGAAAAAGTCGGAGTGCAGAAAAAGTAACAATGAGGTTCAATAGACAATCAAAAACGCTACAAAATTACATTTTTGGAATATTCAAAAATTGTTTTTTATAGAAGTTTACCTAACAAAAACTATATAATGTCTTAAAACAACAAGTTTCACCCATGGTATCCAGGTCACTTTTTCCCCTCTGGAGCTTAAAAAAAGTCGGAATGCAGAAAATGTAATGATGAGGTTCGATAGGGAATCAAAAAAGCTACAAAATTGCATTCTTGGAATATTCAAAAGTTGTTTTTTGTGGAAGTTTCCCTTACAAAAACTATTTGACTTCGAAAATTTTCTTTAGAAAAATTTACTATCGAAAATTTTCGAAAGAAAATTTTAATATCGACAATTTTCTATAGAAAAATTTAGTATCTAACATTTTCTATAGAAAAATTTAATAATGATTTTTTTTTTAAATAAACAATTTAGTATCGAAAATTTTCTATCAATTATTAAGTGAAGAAAATTTTCTATAGAAAAATTTAGTATCAAAAATTTTCTATAGAAAAACATATCGAAAAATTTCTATAGAAAAACATAATATCGAAAATTTTCTAAAGAAAATTGTTTTTTGCACAAGTTTTCTTAACAAAAACTATTTACTTTTGGTGTCCTAAAAAAAACTTTCCTCTTTTTATAAAAGTTTTCCTAACAAAAACTATTTTAACTTTTATTAACAAACATTTTCTATTGAAAAATTTATTATCAAACCTTTTTTTTGGAAAATTTATTATCAAAAATTTTCTGTAGAAAAATTTATTATCAAAAATTTTCTTAGAAAAATTTATTATCAAAAATTTTCTCAGAAAAATTTATTATCAAACTTTTTTTATAGAAAAATTTATTGTCGACGATTTTTTATAAAAAACTTTATTATAGAAAATTTTTGTTATAGAAATTTAGTATCGAATATTTTCTACAGAAAAATTTAGTATCGAAAATTTTCTATAGAAAAATTTAGTATCGAAAATTTTCTATAAAAAAATTAAGTATTGAAAATTTTCGATAGAAAAAATTAGTATCAAAAGTTTTCTATAGGAAAATTTAGTATCGAAAATTTTCTATAGAAAAATTAAATATCAAAAATTTTCTTAAAAAAAAATAATTATCAAACATTTTCTACAGAAAAATTTATTATAGAAAATTTTCTTTAGAAAAATTTATTATAGAAAATTTTCTTTAGAAAATTTTATTATAGGAAACTTTCTTTAGAAAACATTGTTATAGAAAATTTTCCATAGAAAAATTTGCTATCGAAATTTTTTTCTATAGAAAAATTTAATATCGGAAATTTTCGACAGAAAAATTTAGTATCGAAAATTTTCGATAAAAAAATTTTGTATCGAAAATTTTCTATAGAAAAATTAAATATCAAAAATTTTCTTAAAAAAATTTATTATCAAACATTTTCTACAGAATAATTTTGTATAAATAAAATTTCTATAGAAAAATTTATTATCAAACATTTTCTACAGAATAATTTTGTATAAAAAAAATTCTTTAGAAAAATTTATAATAGAAAATTTTCTTTAGAAAAATTTATTATAGAAAAATTTCTATAGAAAAATTTATTATAGAAAATTTTCTTTAGAAAAATTTATTATAGAAAATTTTCTTCAGAAAATTTTATTATAGAAAATTTTCTTTAGAAAAATTTGTTATAGAAAATTTTCCATAGAAAAATTTGGTATCGAAAATTTTTTTATAGAAAAATTTAATATCGAAAATTTTAGATAGAAAAATTTGGTATCGAAAATTTTCGATAAAAAAATTTAGTATCGAAAATTTTCGATAGAAAAATTTTGTATCGAAAATTTTCGATAGAAAAATTTTGTATCGAAAACTTTCTATAGAAAAATTTTATACCGAAAATTTTCTATAGAAAAATTTAGTATCGAAAATTTTTGATAAAAAAATTTAGTATCGAAATTTTCTATAAAAAAATTTAGTATCAAACATTTTCTATAGAAAAATTTTGTATCGAAATTTTTTTATAAATAATTTAGTATCGAAAATTGTTTTATAGAAAAAATTTATTATCCACTTATTTTCCTCTGGAGCTAAAAAAATCGGAGTGCAGAAAAAGTAATAATTAGGTTTAATAAAGAATCAATAAAGCTGCAAAATGACATTTTTGGAATATTCAAAAATTGTTTTTTGTAGAAGTTTCCCTCACAAAAACTATTTGACTTTTAGTGTTCAGGACACTTTTCCCTTTGGAGCTTGAAAAAGTCGGAGCAGAAAAAGTAACAATGAGGTTCAATAGAGAATCAAAAACGCTACAAAATTACATTTTTGGAATATTCAAAAATTGTTTTTTGTAGAAGTTTACCATATAAAAACCATAAAATGTCTTAAAAAAAAACAAATTTCAACCATGGTATCCAGGTCACTTTTTCCCCTCTGGAGCTTAAAAAAAGTCGGAGTGCAGAAAATGTAATGATAAGGTTCGATAGGGAATCAAAAAAGCTACAAAATGGCATTCTTGGAATATTCAAAAATTGTTTTTTGTGGAAGTTTCCCTTACAAAAACTATTTGACTTTTAGTGTTCAGTACACTTTCAACTTTGGAGCTTGAAAAAGTCGGAGTGCAGAAAAAGTAACAATGAGGTTCAATAGACAATCAAAAACGCTACAAAATTACATTTTTGGAATATTAAAAAATTGTTTTTTGTAGAAGTTTACCTAACAAAAACTATATAATGTCTTAAAACAACAAATTTCACCCATGGTATCCAGGTCACTTTTTCCCCTCTGGAGCTTAAAAAAAGTCGGAGTGCAGAAAATGTAATGATAAGGTTCGATAGGGAATCAAAAAAGCTACAAAATGGCATTCTTGGAATATTCAAAAATTGTTTTTTGTGGAAGTTTCCCTTACAAAAACTATTTGACTTTTAGTGTTCAGTACACTTTCAACTTTGGAGCTTGAAAAAGTCGGAGTGCAGAAAAAGTAACAATGAGGTTCAATAGACAATCAAAAACGCTACAAAATTAAATTTTTGGAATATTCAAAAATGGTTTTTTGTAGAAGTTTACCTAACAAAAACTATATAATGTCTTAAAACAACAAATTTCACCCATGGTATCCAGGTCACTTTTTCCCCTCTGGAGCTTAAAAAAAGTCGGAGTGCAGAAAATGTAATGATAAGGTTCGATAGGGAATCAAAAAAGCTACAAAATGGCATTCTTGGAATATTCAAAAATTGTTTTTTGTGGAAGTTTCCCTTACAAAAACTATTTGACTTTTAGTGTTCAGTACACTTTCAACTTTGGAGCTTGAAAAAGTCGGGTGCAGAAAAAGTAACAATGAGGTTCAATAGACAATCAAAAACGCTACAAAATTAAATTTTTGGAATATTCAAAAATGGTTTTTTGTAGAAGTTTACCTAACAAAAACTACACTCAGAAAATTATTGCAGTTACTACATGACGGTCGTTTGTGTAGTAAGTACACTCAACCAAAAATCATTGTATTCCCAAAGAAAATCGCTGTAAATTCAACAGAAATCATTGTTGATTTTGACCCTACAAATATTTATGTTGATTTCAATAAAAATTGTTGTCAGTTTTTGTAAAAGTTGATCAACTCGTTTTTTTGTAAATCAACTCGTATTTTTTGTAAACTCAACTCATATTTTTGTTGATATAAGAAATTTTATTAAAAAAAAAAAGCTTGTTGTTATTTGTAAATATTCTTTTATTAAGTATAAATCACAATATTTTTTAGAATTATCACCGGCTTTTTAAGCTGCAATATTTAAACAAGATTTTCACACACACTTCGTTTATTTATGTTATGCACTCGTAAGCCATTCTTCAGTTTTCTAATGACACCAAATCAAAAGCCTTAAAAAAAAACAAAAAAAAAATTATAATATATTATGAATACATAAAGTAACCAATGTATTTTATTACTTACCAAATATTTACAGATCAGAATCTGATCATCAGATTATATTTTTATTTATTTTTAAAATCTTAAATATTTTTATAAGAAACAAACACATAAAATTATTTTATAAGAGACAAACAAATTTCACATTGTAATGCATTGCTACCAACTTGATAATACAAAATTGAACGAACAGGGTTGTTTTTTCTTTTTTGGTTTTATCTATTGAATTCTGTATAAGCGTTGTAAAAAGTTGATTCAAATTTACTGATTATTCAACGATATCAACATTAATTTTTGTTGAATACGGCAATATTCTGTAAAACTTGATCTACAATGGGTTTACTAATTTTTCTACTAAGATATTTCTATGAGTGTAGTAGCTGTTGTTTTTAACTACAATTTCGGTCGTTTTTGTATGAAAAAATCTCAAACAACTTTTTTTGTAGTAGTTTCAAAAAATAACTACAAAAAATATACTACACTGTAGCAATAGTTGATTTATGTAGTTGTTTTTAGTTTTTTTTCTAAAACTCGTTTTTTTCTAGAAATTTTTATTGCAAACGAATGTGTCGAGCGAGTTGGTCGTGCGGGATGCGGAAGGAATTATTTTTATACCAAATAAATAATATCTAAATAAATTAAATAACAATTTATTAAATTTAATTATAACAAAAAATATGTTTTTGGAAAAATATTCTTGAGCGAAAGAAAATAAGTGGATAAATGAGATAACAACACACAAGAAAAAATATAAAAAAATTATGTCCGTTTTGGGGATAATACAACCTATAAAGTGGTTTTGGATAATTTACCTAAGTTTTTTAGAGCAAAAACTTTGGTAAGTTATCCAAAACCACTTTATAGGTTGTAATTAAACCAAAAACTGGCACAATTTTTTTTATTTTTTTTTGTGTGAAGTGTGTATAACATAGCGCTCACATAAGCGTACGTAAAAACCAATCGGAAAAAAACAAAATAAAATGTGTGCAGTGTTTTGTTTTCTTATGAGCGCGCCATCTTTCTTTTCTTTGTATACACAACAAAGCAGGTACATACTTTTTTGAAACATTTCAAATTAATTCTTTTTTTTTATAAATCAATTTTGCCAAAGCATTTCGTTTTTTTTTATTCCAGACAAATTTTGATCAGTACACAGAAAAAAAACGTCGAGGTAATGTTATCTAAGCTGGCTTAGGTGAATTATTTTTGTATGATTATTAAAAGCCACGACTTATTACCTATGCCACAAGTATAATTTTACTTTACATTTTTATCTAATGGCCATGCAAGGTTTACTAATGAAAATAGGTAAAATTTCGAAATTATTTTTTTTTATTTTTTATTGTCAGTTTCAATTTTAATATTTTGAAAAAAAAAATGTCCAAAATTAAATTAATTTAAAAATAATAAAATTTTATAAAATTCGTATATTAAATTTTTAGAAATTGATGTAGTGTATGAATTTAAGAATTGAAGAATGGGTACATGGATTTTTATTTACATTTACAAGTGATACACCCCAAAAGCAGGCAAAATTAAATATGGATTCTGGAAATCATTATTCGAAGGATTTATTTAAAACAACAATCTGTTATAAATATTTGTAGCTATTTTGAGGTAAAAAGGGTAATGATTCTTTCCATGTGCTGTCTTTTAATATGGATCATATTTTGCTACCAGTTTCAGATTACAAGAACACATACGGCCAAAAATGTCTTTATGGTACCGTCAGGTGATCTCTAATTGAATGGTGATATTGTTAAAATGCAAATTGACTGTGGGGTTATCAAGACAATGGAATTGGGAACTAAATCCAATTTGGAACACGCAAAAATGAGACCATCATAACAAAATCTACCAGTTTCAGCTTCTGCTACAGCAAAGTCAAATCTCCCTTGAGGAGAGAGAAAATTAAAGAATGCCCACTGCTTTTTGTACTTACTTTGTAATGAGCCTTTTTCTATAGAAAAATGTCTAGAATCTGAGGATTTTTCTATAAAAAAATATCTCTGAATCTCAAAATTTTTTCTATAGAAAATTTTTTTTAAAGAAAAATTCTTAGAAAAAATGTCTCCAAACCTGAGAATTTTTCTATAGAAAAAATTTCTCAGAATCTGAAAATTTTTCTATAGAAAAAATGTCTCAGAATCTGAGAATTTTTTATAGAAAAAATGTTCTAGAATTTTTCTATAGAAAAAAGTCTCAGAATCTGAGATTTTTTTTATAGTAAAAATGTCTCAGAATCTGAGAATTTTTCTATAGAAAAAATGTCTCACAATCTGAGAATTTTTCTATAGAAAAAATGTCTCAGAATCTGAGAATTTTTCTATAGAAAAAATGTCTCAGAATCTGAAAATTTTTCTGTAGAAAAAATGTCTCAGAATCTGAGAATTTTTCTGTAGAAAAAATGTCTCAAAATCTGAGAATTTTTCTGTAGAAAAAAACATATCTGAATCTTAAAATTTTTTCTATAGAAATTTTTTTTTAAAGAAAAATTCTTAGAAAAAATGTCTCAAAATCTGAGAATTTTTCTATAGAAAAAATTTCTCAGAATCTGAAAATTTTTCTATAGAAAAAATGTCTCAGAATCTGAGAATTTTTTATAGAAAAAATGTTCTAGAATTTTTCTATAGAAAAAAGTTTCAGAATCTGAGATTTTTTTTATAGAAAAAATTCTCAGATTCTGAGACATTTTTTCTCTAGAAAAATTCTCAGATTCTGAGACATTTTTTCTATAGAAAAATTCTCAGATTCTGAGACAAAAATGTCTCACAATCTGAGAATTTTTCTATAGAAAAAATGTCTCAGAATCTGAGAATTTTTCTGTAGAAAAAATGTCTCAGAATCTAAAAATTTTTTCTGTAGAAAAAATGTCTCAAAGTCTGAGAATTTTTCTGTAGAAAAAATGTCTCAGAATCTGAGAATTTTTCTATAGAAAAAATGTCTCAGAATCTAAGAATTTTTCTATAGAAAAAATGTCTCAGAATGTGAGAATTTTTCTAAAAGAAAAAATGTCCCAGAATCTTAGAATTTTTCTAAAAGAAAAAATGTCCCAGAATCTGAGAATTTTTCTATAGGAAAAATGTCTCAGAACCTGAGAATTTTTCTATAGGAAAAATGTCTCAGAACCTGAGAATTTTTCTATAGAAAAATTGTCTCAGAATCTGAGAATTTTTCTATAGAAAAAATGTCTCAGAATCTGAGAATTTTTCTATAGAAAAAATGTCTCAGAATCTGAGAATTTTTCTATAGAAAAAATGTCTCAGAATCTGAGAGTTTTTCTGTAGAAAAAATGTTTCAGAATCTGAGAGTTTTTCTGTAGAAAAAATGTCTCAAAATCTGAGAATTTTTCTGTAGAAAAAATGTCTCAGAACTTGAGAACTTTTCTATAGAAGAAAAAATGTCCCAGAATCTTAGAATTTTTCTAAAAGAAAAAATGTCCCAGAATCTGAGAATTTTTCTATAGGAAAAATGTCTCAGAATCTGAGAATTTTTCTATAGGAAAAATGTCTCAGAACCTGAGAATTTTTCTATAGGAAAAATGTCTCAGAACCTGAGAATTTTTCTATAGAAAAAATGTCTCAGAATCTGAGAATTTTTCTATAGAAAAATGTCTCAGAATCTGAGAATTTTTCTATAGAAAAAATGTCTCAGAATCTGAGAATTTTTCTATAGAAAAAATGTCTCAGAATCTGAGAATTTTTCTATAGAAAAAATGTCTCAGAATCTGAGAATTTTTCTATAGAAAAAATGTCTCAGAATCTGAGAATTTTTCTATAGAAAAAATGTCTCAGAATCTGAGAATTTTTCTATAGAAAAAATGTCTCAGAATCTGAGAATTTTTCTATAGAAAAAGTGTCTCAGAATCTGAGAATATTTCTATAGAAAAAATGTCTCAGAATCTGAGAATTTTTCTATAGATAAAATGTCTCAGAATCAGAGAATTATTCTAAAGAAAAAATGTCTTAGAATCTGAGAATTTTTCTATAGAAAAATTATCCGATTCTGAAACATTTTTTTCTATATAAAAAATTTTAGATTCTGAGACATTTTTTCTATAAAAAAATTCTCAGACTCTGAGACTTTTTTCTATCGAAAAATTCTCAGATTCGGAGACATTTTTTCTATAGAAAAACTCTCAGATTCTGAAACATTTTTTCTACAGAAAAACTCTCAGATTCTGAGACATTCTTTCTACAGAAAAACTCTCAGATTCTGAAACATTTTTTCTACACAAAAATTCTCAGATTCTGGGAAATTTTTTCTGAGAATCAGATTCTAAAATTTTTTTCTTTTTCTATGTAAAATAATCTGAGACTTTGTGCAGAAAAAATATTCAGAATCTAAGACTTTTTCTATAGAAAAAATGTCTCAGAATTTAAAACTTTCTATAGAAAATATGTCTCAGAATCTGAGATTGATCCCTTTAGGAATATTGTCTCAGTATCTGAGGCTTCTTCTGTAGGAAAAATGTTTCAAAATCTAAGACTTTTTCTATAGAAAAACTGTATTAGAATCTGATATTTTTTCTATAGGAAAAATGTCTCAGAATCTAAAATTTTCAATAGAAAATATGTCTCAGAATCTGAGATTTTTTGTATAAAAAAATGTATCAGAATCTAAAATTTTTCTACAGAAAATATGTCTCAGAATAAAAGATTTTTTCTATACAAAAATGTTTCAGAATCTGAGATAATTTCTATACAAAAAACGTCTCAGAACTTATGATTTTTTTTCTATAGAAAAAATGTCGCAGAATCTAATATATTTTCTTTAAAAATAATGTCACATAATTTGAGATTTTTTTCTATAGCAAAAATGTCACAGAATCTGATATTTTTTCTATAGAAAAAATGTCTCAGTATCTGAGATTTTTTCTTTAGAAAGATGTCTTAGAATATTCTTTAAAGATAAACAACAATTGTAATTTGCAATTAAAAAAAATAGTTTTTACAAATAAAACCATAATAAAATCAATTAACTTTTTTATTTGAGGGTGGAATTATTTATAATTTGCTTTTTAACAAAATAAAATACATAAACTACCAAAGTTTATGTATAAATATTTATTTTCAAAATTTTGTAAAGCTTACAAAGTTTAGTTGGAATATTTCCTAAAAGCATAGTTAATTTTTCGAACATAAAATTTTTTTAAAATCACCTTGGCTTTTTAGTAATATTGTCTAAAAACTTTGTAGGCTCTATGTTATCTTGGCACTTAGATAAAGTTATACTATGTTTTTAGGTAATATTACCTTGATTTTTTTTTGTGTGTAGCGGTGAAAATTTGAAATGAACTATTAAAAAAACAAAGGTAAATACAATCAATTTATTTTGTTTAACATTTTATTAATATAATTTTTTTCTTCTATAATTCCAGATAAATACATCAAAAAATTGTCATCATGTCGAAATTCTATACAACCAACTGAAATGTATTGCTTTTTAAATAAATAAATATCAATCATTTAAACGTTTAAGAAATTTTTTAAATAAAATTTCAGGCAATTGTAGAAAAAACAACTGTATTAAACAGTTTTGTAGTAGTTTTTACTACATTTTGTAGTTGAAAATCAATAGTTAAAAACAACAACATGTTCAGTTGTTTTTACCGTTTATGTAGTGGACGCCTTTTCAACGACAAAATGTAGTCAAAACAACTGTCTTTTGTAGTAGATTTTACCGACATACTTTTTTGAGTGTATATAATGTCTTAAAACAACAAATTTCACCCATGGTATCCAGGTCACTTTTTCCCCTCTGGAGCTTAAAAAAAGTCGGAGTGCAGAAAATGTAATGATGAGGTTCGATAGGGAATCAAAAAAGCTACAAAATGGCATTCTTGGAATATTGAAAATCTGTTTTTGTGGAAGTGCTTTTTGTTTGGATTATACGGGGAAAAATTGGTTTTAAGGGCTCGTTACTCAACTGGTAACGCAACAGAGTAGCAGTAACAAATCAGCTATTCATTTTTCTCATATGGCAATACATATAAGCGATTACTGAACGAAGAAACATGTTACGTGAAAATCTAATGCATTTTGATTGTCACGTAAGAAAAAACGGAACAAGTTGAGTTTACTGGCATTGGCCCAAAAAAGAAATAAAACAAGTGAGAGTGTTAAATTCGGCTGTGCCGAATCTATTATACCCTCCAACATGTAAAAAAATTTAAAAAAAAATTTTGACAGGGGCGTTTTTTTAAGGGGGGCAAGGTAGGGGGAGGGGTCGGTGAGCTGGGGTGACTCCTTGGCCCTCACGGTATATGTTTAAAACTTAATTTTTGTCTGTTTTGTGCACTTAACTATTATAGTTTTATAATTATTTAAGTTATTTTTTATCCACGCCCTAAAAGAGGGGCGGGCAAAAAAAGAGACATTTTTTAATCCCCTGGGTCAAAGCTCAGGACTATAAACTTCTACGAACATAAAAATGTCTCATTTGGTTCACAAAAATACAAAAAAACGTCAAAAAAGATAGCATTTTTAAGAGGTTGGTTTAGTTCTTCAAGGGGGAACTTTTTTCCCCCTGATCCGATTTGGCCCATTTCCGAACTTAACCTGCCTAGGACCATTAGACATATTTATGCCAAACTGGAGGGGTCTAGCTCTTTTATTTTGGACTGCATCGTGTTAACTACAGACGGACGGACGGACGGACGGACGGACAGACAGACGGACGGACGGACGGACGGACGGACATCGCTAGAATGTCTTAGAATCGATCACTGATCAATAATATATATACTTTATGGGGTCCCCGACCGATATTTCGATGCGTTACACACGGAATGACAAAGTGAGTATACCCCCATACTGTAGTTGGAGGGTATAAAAATTTAAAATAGCCCTTTTAGCGATGATTTCGAAAAAAAATAAAAAAAATGTCGGCGACAATTATTTAGCGAGTATTTAGCGAGTTATCTCGACTTGAAGTTTTATGCTTATATCTTCGTTATTTATTGTTCGATTCAAAAATATTGGTGTCATTCGAAAGGTAATTGAAATATCTTTCATTTTGGTAAAAAAAATATTAATCCATAAAAGACCAAAAATTTTTTTTTTTTTGAGAATTTTCGTAAAAAAAGCTTTTCTGCGTAGCGGCCTTCGGCCGGGCTTAGGGATTACAAACTCCATAAATTAGCTTCGCTAATAGGCTTCGCTAAATATTTTTTTTTGTGTATTAAGCCTTTTTCCAGTAATAATATTCTAATTTCAAGTCGACATAACTCGCGAACCAGATCTCGCCGACAAAAAATCACCCTAATATTTTCGATTTGTAATCAAAAGATCTATCTCTGGTAAAAATTTGGGATCAATCCGACCAATGCCAGTAAACTCAACTTAAGCCGAAAAAACTAGCGAGTTCTTGTTACTTGATTACTTTACCAGTTGACTAACAAGCCCTTTAGCGGGAAAATCTATTTAATACATTTTTCTATAATAAATTTTTCTATACAAATTTTTTTATACAAAATTATTCTGTAGAAAATGTTTGATAATAAATTTTTTTAAGAAAATTTTTGATATTTAATTTTTCTATAGAAAATTTTCGATACTAAATTTTTCTATCGAAAATTTTCGATACTAAATTTTTCTATCGAAAATTTCCGATATTAAATTTTTCTATAGAAAAAATTTTCGATACCAAATTTTTCTATGGAAAATTTTCTATAAAAAATTTTTCTAAAGAAAATTTTCAATAATAAAATTTTCTAAAGAAAATTTTCTATAATAAATTTTTCTAAAGAAAATTTTCTATAATAAATTTTTCTATAGAAATTTTATTTATACAAAATTATTCTGTAGAAAATGTTTGATAATAAATTTTTTTAAGAAAATTTTTGATATTTAATTTTTCTACACTCAAAAAAGTATGTCGGTAAAATCTACTACAAAAGACAGTTGTTTTGACTACATTTTGTCGTTGAAAAGGCGTCCACTACATAAACGGTAAAAACAACTGAACATGTTGTTGTTTTTAACTATTGATTTTCAACTACAAAATGTAGTAAAAACTACTACAAAACTGTTTAATACAGTTGTTTTTTCTACAATTGCCTGAAATTTTATTTAAAAAATTTCTTAAACGTTTAAATGATTGATATTTATTTATTTAAAAAGCAATACATTTCAGTTGGTTGTATAGAATTTCGACATGATGACAATTTTTTGATGTATTTATCTGGAATTATAGAAGAAAAAAATTATATTAATAAAATGTTAAACAAAATAAATTGATTGTATTTACCTTTGTTTTTTTAATAGTTCATTTAAAATTTTCACCGCTACTGATCAAAATTGGTCTGGAATAAAAAAAAACGAAATGCTTTGGCAAAATTGATTTATAAAAAAAAAGAATTAATTTGAAATGTTTCAAAAAAGTATGTACCTGCTCTGTTGTGTATACAAAGAAAAGAAAGATGGCGCGCTCATAAGAAAACAAAACACTGCACACATTTTATTTTGTTTTTTTCCGATTGGTTTTTACGCACGCTTATGTGAGCGCTATATTATACACACTTGTTATCTCATTTATCCACTTATTTTCTTTCGCTCAAGAATATTTTTCCAAAAACATATTTTTTGTTATAATTAAATTTAATAAATTGTAATTTAATTTATTTAGATATTATTTATTTGGTATAAAAATAATTCCTTCCGCATCCCGCACGACCAACTCGCTCGACACATTCGTTTGCAATAAAAATTTCTAGAAAAAAACGAGTTTTAGAAAAAAAACTAAAAACAACTACATAAATCAACTATTGCTACAGTGTAGTATATTTTTTGTAGTTATTTTTTGAAACTACTACAAAAAAAGTTGTTTGAGATTTTTTCATACAAAAACGACCGAAATTGTAGTTAAAAACAACAGCTACTACTTACTACACAAACGACCGTCATGTAGTAACTGCAATAATTTTCTGAGTGTATAGAAAATTTTCGATACTAAATTTTTCTATAGAAAACTTTCGATACTAATTTTTTCTATCAAAAATTTTCAATGCTTAATTTTTTATAGAAAATTTTTGATACTAAATTTGTCTATAGAAAATTTTCGATACTGAATTTTTCTGTAGAAAATATTCGATACTAAATTTCTATAAAAAATTTTCTATAATAAAGTTTTTTTTATAAAAAATCGTCGATTATAAATTTTTCCATAAAAAATTGTCGACAATAAATTTTTCCAAAAAAAATTGTCGACAATAAATTTTTCTATAAAAAATGTTTGATAATAAATTTTTCTAAGAAAATTTTTGATAATAAATTTTTCTATAGAAAATTTTTGATAATAAATTTTCCAAAAAAAAGGTTTCAATAGAAAATGTTTGTTAATAAAAGTTAAAATATTTTTTGTTAGGAAAACTTTTATAAAGATAGGAAAGTTTTTTTTAGGACACCAAAAGTAAATAGTTTTTGTTAAGAAAACTTGTGCAAAAAACAATTTTCTTTAGAAAATTTTCGGTACTATGTTTTTCTATAGAAATTTTTCGATATTATGTTTTTCTATAGAAAATTTTTGATACTAAATTTTTCTATAGAAAATTTTCTTCACTTAATAATTGATAGAAAATTTTCGATACTAAATTATTTATTTAAAAAAAAATCATTATTAAATTTTTCTATAGAAAATGTTTGATACTAAATTTTTCTATAGAAAATTGTCGATATTAAAATTTTCTTTCGAAAATTTTCGATAGTAAATTTTTCTACAGAAAATTTTCGAAGTCAAATAGTTTTGTAAGGGAAACTTCCACAAAAAACAATTTTTGAATATTTCAAGAATGCCATTTTGTAGCTTTTTTGATTCCCTATCGAACCTCATCATTAGATTTTCTGCACTCCGACTTTTTTTAAGCTCCAGAGGGGAAAAAGTGACCTGGATACCATGGGTGAAATTTGTTTTTTTAAGACATTATATAGTTTTTGTTAGGTAAACTTCTACAAAAAACAATTTTTGAATATTCCAAAAATGTAATTTTATAGCGTTTTTGATTCTCTATTGAACCTCATTGTTACTTTTTCTGCACTCCGACTTTTTTTAAGCTCCAGAGGGGAAAGTTCCCAGGACACCAAAAGTTAAATAGTTTTTGTAAGGGAAACTTCTACAAAAAACAATTTTTGAATATTCCAAAAATGCCATTTTGTTGCGTTTTTGATTCCCTATCGAACCTTATCATTACTTTTTCTGCCCTCCGACTTTTTTTAAGCTCCAGAGGGGAAAAAGTGACCTGGGCATGAGTGACCATGAGTGAAGTTCGCCTTGTTAAGACATTGCAAGTAAGAAGACATAGATAGTAATTTCAAAATTTTAAATTTGTTTAATATTTTTTTTATTTATTGTTTTATTTAATATGTATGTATATTCTTTTTATAATTTATAAAATTTTTTGTCTGTGGGAACTGTTTGTTATCTTGTGGAAACTGTTTGTTAGAATATTTTGCAAGAAAAAGTATAAAACATTCACAATAATTGTCTTGCGGCAAAGTGCTGCCAGTACTATTAAAAGAACTTGCATTGATGCCACTCTGTTTCTACAAATAAAAATTGTTGCCGGCATACGAATACAACATAAACTGTATTATCATGCAGTATTCATCTTCAGACAAGGTGTTTGTTGGAGTTGTTTGTTAGATTTTTTTGCGTTTGTTATTTTCACATCGATGTCTTTCTGGTGTCACCGATCTTCGTGAAATTTGGATATGCTGTTCAGAATAGAGATGGGCGCTGGTCACGTGATTTGCGTGAATGATTTTCATTTTAATCACGTGATTGTAAGTGAGCGTAAGTTGAAAAAAATCTGAGTGAGTGAGTCATCTATTTTCTGCGTGAATAGATTTTTTGATTTGACCAATTTTTTTTTAATTTTTTGAAAAAAAAATTTTGTTGCAGTTTTTTTTTGGTAAGAAAAGTGTATTGCGTGAGTTGATTATGCGTGACTCATGCGTGCGCGTGATTAATCTGGCGTGAGTCACGCGTGAGCGTGAGTAAGTTTTTTATTACTCACGTGAATAGTGAGTGAGCGTGAGTAAAAAAAAATTGCGTGAGTGATTATATTTTTTTCAAAATCCACTCGTTAGGGTCCTATTCTAAAAATTATTTTTTTTTTTTAGTTTTGACTTGAATAGATTTCAGCTGAAGTGTTGCTTTTAATGATACATATCCACAAAAAATTATTATTCCTATCTGTGACATCATTATCACGGAGGTTTTTGTCTACTGGCAGTAGAGTTTCATTTGTTTTTGCACTCAAAAAAAAAGTGAACTAAAATCTGGGAAAATTAACTCAATTTTGAGAAAAAGAGGGAATGATTTGGCTCCAAAGATTTTTTTTCTTGGTTTTAGTTCATAATTTTCCCAAAAATAAGGAAAACAAAGTTATTTAATTTTAAGCCAATTTTAACTAGAAAATGGGAAAAATTATACCTCACATTTCAGAAATAGATTGGGTCTAGACCCTGGACCCATAGGTTCGGACCCTATTTAACTCGAGACCCCGTTGGGTCCTTTAAGGGTCCCCATAGATTTTGAAACAAAACTTGTGTCCGTTTTGCTCTAACTTGCTTAGTTTTTTTAGTTAAATTTTACTAAATTGAGATACGGTAATAAGGGGCCTGATAGGGCCTTGAGAATCTTAAAAACCGGATAACTCAAAAACTATTAATCGGAGGGCTTTCGGGTATTTTGCGGAAGTGTTCTACGAGTCAAGAGCTACAAAAATGCCGTTGGACCTTTTCTCGTGTTGGCAGTATTTACCGAGATATGCAGAACTAGGCTATTCCATATTTTTGTAGTCTTTCTTTTGAAAATTTCATTCGTTTCGATCTATCTCGCTTAGTTTTCGAGATATCGCCATTTTGAATTTATAACAAAATTCTAAGAAGTTATTTACTAAATTCTCAGAAGTCATTAACTAAATTCTAAGAAGTACACTTCCTCAATTTAAAGAAAAGAAATACGATGATGTTTTTTTTTAGTAAATTTTAACTTAACTTGAACTAAATTGTTTTTTAAGAAATATGTCTTAAAAATAAAGATACGTTTCTTAGATTTGTGAAAAATTTCTTTGGCAGTAAGAATTTTTTTTCCAATATTTAAAAATTCCATTTAAAGAAAACTATGAACTACTTATAAGTAAATGAACTAAACTTTTTTCCTCATAGTTAAGAAAATTTCTCATTTTTTAGTTAAATTTTACTAAATTTTAGGAAAATTCATGATAAATTGTTAGAGAAATTTTTTACTTAATTTTAGTTATGTCTTTTTTTTTCAGTGTGGTCTCATTCAAGATACAAATTCGTGTTGCACTGTGTAATTGGTTTGTTTGGGGCATGCCACAGACTCAATTCCGTTCGGATTTGAAAAAAGTTTTTTACTTGTAAAACGCAAAACAAATATTTTTTTTCGGAATGAATTCACTTTCAAAAATAAAAGTGGAATGGAATTGAATAAAAGTGGTTTCATTCCGAAAAAAATATTTGCTTTGCGTTTTGCGAGTAAAGGCATAATTAGTTTAGAAGTGTGGTACTGTAGTAGTGAGATAGAGCCTAATGTGATTTTTAATAAGCAAAAAGAGTGTATATAATTTAAAAATTTGTGTGCTCTTCATACAAATTGAATTTTTCCATAAAGGTGAATAAGTTGTTCGTGTTCACGTGAAAAAATCTGTAAAACTTCATATAAAAATCGTTTAAAATGATTTTAAGTATATGGGGGTTTTCGTGTCAACTGACACAACTTTTGAAACCGATGTCTTCCGACCGGGATGAAATTTGCACAAAGGTTAGTCCTATTGGATAGTAGTTCAGACAAAATTTTTAAACAAGAACGGTCAATGACTCTCTGAGTTAGAGGGGGTCGAAATTTGACATTTTGGCCAAAGAGGTGTTTATTCTCATCCATGTAACTTCTTGCCTGTTGTTTTTAGCAAAATGTGTCCTAAATAGTTTAGATAGGTATTTCTTCAATCTTTCGAAAAAAAATTTTTTGATTTTTTTTCTTAAAAATCCAAAACTTTGTTGAATTTTTCCTCAAGTTGGGCTCTTTTTTTTGATTTAAAAGAAAGCTTAGGTTATTTCCTTTAGGAGCTATGGGGTCGCTTTGTGGGATGCGAGTGGGATATCTATGAAAAACATTTTTTTTTAACTTTGGAACACAAAAAACGGTTCTTCAATTTGCACTATTAGGGATGGGATAGTTAACCAGTTTTCGATTTCGATCCGCGATACCCTCTTATTTTTATAGGTTCGAAAAAGAAAGCACGAGTGGGGTGGGGCCATATGGCCCCTTATCGGGGTCAAAGTTGGGCGTAAAGAGGTAAAAATCCTCAAAAAGCCCTACAATGCCCTAGAAACGCCCCTGGAGGGGTGCAATGTGAGACGAACCTCCAATAATTTTCTGCCCCCAACATTTTTCTTGAACATACCTTACCGCTATTTTCACTTCCTAAGGGGGCTCCCATACAAAACATTTTTAAAAATTTGTTCCTACCATTCTAACTTACCCAAAAGTGCCCCTAGTGGAGCCAAATGTATGACCGACCTCCATTATTTTAATAATTCCAACATTTGTTGCTAACATACCTACAATGTATCTTTAACCCTTAAGATGGTCCCCATACATTTATTTTATTTTTTAAAAATTTGTTTTATTAAACTAGCTCCTACTGCCCCTACCATGCCTCCTAGAGAGGCAAATATTACGACCAACCCCATTAGTTTTTAGTTACCAACATTTTGTCCGAACATAGTAACACCCTATCTCCACTCCTTAAGGGGCTCCCATACATTATAAAAACATGTATTTTTAAAAACTAATACAAAAAAATGTGTGGGGACTCCCTTAAGAGTTGAAAATAAAGGGTAGGTATATTCTGAGAAAATGTTGGAGTTGAAAAAATATTGGGGGTCGGTCATACATTTTACTTCTCTACGGGCACCCTATGGACAGTTAGAGCGTTAGGAGCAAATTTTATAAAAATGTCATTTTGTATGGGAGCCCCCTTAGGAAGTGGAAATAGAGGTTAGGTATATCCAAGAAAAATGTTGGGGAAATTAAAATTAATCTAGGTCGGTCTCACATTGCACCCTTCCATGGGCAGATTTAGGGGCTTTTTGAGGATTTTTACCCCTTTACGCCCAACTTTGAACCCGATGAGGGGCCATATGGCACCACCCCACCGCCCTCATTTTTTGGCTCGTGCTTTATTTTTTGAACCTATAAAAATTAGAGGGTATCGCGGATCGAAATCGAAAACTGGTTAGCTATCCCACGCCTAATTGTAAAAATTGAAGAACCGTTTTTTGTGTTCCAAAGTTAAAAAAAAACAAGTAAAAAAGTTAAATTCGGCCCTGCCGAATGTAGTGATACCCTCCACAATTTCAAAAAGATTATTGCAAAAATCTTTATTTAAAAGGAAATAACTTTTGAAAAAAAAAAAAATTTTTGAAAAAAAAATTTCCGCAAAAAAAAATGTTGGTAAAAAAAATCCGCGATTTTTTTCTTTTTTTTGTCAAAAAATATGTTCGTACTTGTTTAAATACCATTTGGTGTTCAATTATGTTCACATATGCCAACCAGAATCCGAATTAAAGCATTTTGTATTTTTAGGTTATGTTGAATGTACTGAAATTTTTGAGGTATGCTTACATATTCGTTCATAACTTTTGAACCGCTGAACCGATATTGCTCAAATGCCGATATTGCTCGGGAGAACTTCCAATAAATATGTTAAGTTTCAGTCATCTCTGTGCAATATTTTGTCCGCGACAGTATTTTCCACAGACAGACAGACGGACAGACGGACATCGCTAGAATGTCTTAAAATCGATCGGGCATCATGAATATATATACTTTATGGGGTCCCAGATCGATATTTAGATGAGTTACAAACAGAATGACAAACTTATATATACCCTCTATCACTAAGTGGAGGGTATAAAAATCATAGATATCCCACTCGCATCCCACTAAGCGACCCCATAGCTCTTAAAGGAAATGGCCTAAGCTTTCTTTTGAATTAAAAAATAAAAATAAACAAGTAAAAAGTTAAATTCGGCCTTGCCGAATGTAGTGATACCCTCCACAATTTCAAAAAGATTATACCAAAAAACGTTACTTAAAAGGAAATTACTTTAAAAAAAAAAAATTAGAAAAAAAATTTCCGCGAAAAAAAATTTTGGTCAAAAAAAAATCCGCGATTTTTTTTCTTTTTTTGCCAAAAAATACTTTTGTACTTGTTTAAATACCATTTGGTGTTCAATTATGTTCACATATGTCAACCAGAAGCCGAATTAAAGCATTTTGTATTTTTAGGTTATGTTGAATGTACTGAAATTTTTGAGGTGTGCTTACATTTTCGTTCATAACTTTTGAACCGCTGAACCGATAAAGCTCAAATGCAATACCAAACTTCTCGGGAGAACTTCCAATAAATATGTTAAGTTTCAGTCATCTCTGTGCAATATTTTGTCCGTGATAGCATTTTCCACAGACAGACAGACGGACATCGCTAGAATGTCTTAAAATCGATCCGTCATCATGAATATATATACTTTATTGGGTCCCAGACCGATATTTCGATGAGTTACAAACGGAATGACAAACTTATATATACCCTCTATCACTAAGTGGAGGGAATAAAAAAGGGCCCAATTTGAGGAAAAAGTCAAAAAAGTTTTGGATTAAAAAAAAAAAAAAAATTTTTTTTTTTTATTTTTTTTTAAATTTTTTTTTTTTTTGAAAGACTGAAAAAATAGCTATCTAAACTATTTAGGACACATTTTGCTAAAAGCAATAGGTAAGAAGTTACATGGATGAGAACTACTGTCTGAACTACTATTCAATAGGACCAACCTTGGTGCAAATTTCATCCCAATCAGAAGACATCGGTTTCAAAAGTTGTGTCAGTTGACACGAAAACCCCCATATAAGTAAATCCGTATTTTATTTGCAATAAAGTGGATATTAAAGATTTGTTGATTGTTTCTTTCTTCTAATATTTAAAAGTTTTGATTTTTACACCGAAAAAAATCCATGCAACATTTTACGAAATAAAATTTCGTACTTACTTGTTTCGTAAAATATACGAAAATTTACTTTATATTACGAAAAAGAAATTAGTCCGGACTTTCGTAAATTTACGAAACATACGAAAATATTTCGTAATTTTGAAAATATATAATTTCCCTGCACGAAAAGTGACCGGTCCTTGATAGGTCACGTGGCATGTCACAAGGAACACAATGACCTAAGTATCACAAACTTTGAAACCTTCCATAAAAAAGGCCTAGGACTTACAATTAGAAAATTTTCAAAGTTTTTTTGAACTTCGAAATTTTATTTTAAGATTTATTTATCCTTAATGCATTTTTAATGAATTTCTTAATTTCAAAACGCAAAAAAAAGAAATGCCAAAAAAATGTTTGTGTTTGAAAAAAAAATTTCGTTAGAAAATTTGTGAAAAATATTTTTTTTTTTTAAGAAAAATTTTAATTAAAATTTTTTAAAATTAAACAACGTTTTTTTTTGTAAATTTACAAAAATATATATTTAACTAACTTTTCTATGCTACTTGTAGTATAGGTTTTTTATATTGTGCTATATAGTATTGACAAGATCTTGAAGAGATCGAAAAACGATCTCTTCAAGATCGGTTTTTTAAAAAATATATTTAATATGTACGAATTTATTTTTGTTATTTACGAATTTTTTTTTGTGTAATATAGAAAATTGTTTCATACTTTTTCGTAAAAACTTATAATTTTTACGAAACAATTTTCTAAGCAAAAAGTACGAAACGATTCTTACAATGTACGAAACATTTCGACCATATAAGACATACATTTTTTTGTAATTTTTTATATCTAATATGTACGAATTTATTTTTGTAATTTACGAAATTATTTTGTATAATATAGAAAATGGTTTCGTAAAAACAAAAAAATATTTCGTAGAATGTAGTAAACTTTTTCGTAAAAACTTATAATTTTTACGAAATAATTTCGTAAGCAAAAACTACGAAACTTTTCGTACAATGTACGAAACATTTCGTTCATATAAGGCATGCATTTTTTTCGGTGTAATAGTTTTTGTTACGATTTTAGGCGTTTAAAAATTTTTCACGTGAAAAACAACTTCCTAGACAGAAAAATACGAACGGGAGAGCGCTGGCAAAGTACTTTTTATGGTCGCTTGAGTGCTGGGAAAGCATCACAGTTTATTACTCTCCCAGCGTCCAAAATGATAACCACGGTAAACGGTATGTCGTTGCTATGGTACTACACTCAAAAAAATACGTTAGTAGATTTACTAATTTTTTTTTGCTTATGCTAGTTAGCTAACTTTTAGCAAATTTTTAGTTGAGATTAGCATGTTAGCGAAAAATTCTTGTAAACTTCATTTAGCACATTAGCAATTTTAAACAAACTTTGAACTAATTTCTTTTGCTAAATTTGAAATTGAGTTGACAAGATTTTTTGCTAACATTAGCAAAAATAAATGGTAAATGTTTTTTTATTTTCAGAAAACTTAAAATAGCGCTATCTCGGAAACTAAGCCAGATAGAGCAAAATGGAGGCCATTTTTGGTTCTTAGAATCTCCATACTTTCGCGGGTCCTCTTCACATGTGTGGACCCTAATGGGACCTAACTTTGGATCCAAAAAAGTTAGCATTCCCGAAAAATTTCAAATGCTCATATCTCGGTAAATATTGCCGACACAACAAAAAGTTCAAAAGAATTTTTGTAGCTCTCAACACGTAGAACAAGACCGCAAAGCTCTCCGAGTAATATTTTTGAAGTTATCGAGTTTTTTAATTCTCAAGACCCCAGTGATCCCCTAAAATCACGTATCTCAAAAACTAAGCAAGGTAGAGCGAAACGGACACAAATTTTGGATCAAAAACTATGACGATTTTTAAGGAACCCAACTAGGTCTAGGCCCATCGGGGTCTGGACCTATTGGGTCCAAACCCAACGGGGTCCTCAAATGTGTATGAACTACACTGAAAAAAATAGCTTCGTGAAATTAATGAAAATTGACTTAACCTTAATGAAAAATGACTCACGTTTTCAACCGAAGACAGGTATCATTTGATTAATGAAACTGGTGTCATTAAAGTTCCTTTCAATGAAAACTTGCATATAAATAATGAAAATATTCGTAGAACTTGTTTGAAACGTTTTATGAAGTTTTTCATAAAATGTATAAAAATATCCATTGATTAAATGTGGAATAGTAGTTGGTAATGAGCGTATGATAATTGCTTTTTACAAGTAACTAGTTGCTAACTTTATTAAGGTTTTGATATGGGAATTACGATAAATTCATTTTGGTTAAAGTTATCAAAATTTCCATAGAAAGCCCCTAATCAAGTTAGGAACAAGTTACCTCAAAACAGCACGTATCATACTCCATAAGTGAAAATTTGCATTAATAACAATTTAATTAAGTCACATGTAACCATCACTGTAACCGTCACTGAAATTTTATTTAGGGGCATGTCACAGACTCAATTCCGATCGGATTTGAAAAAAAGTTGTTACTCGTAAAACGCAAAACATTTTTTTTTTTTAGAAATGAAATCACTTTTAAAAATCAAAGTGGAATTGAATTGCTAAAAGTGGGTTCATTCCGAAAAAAAGTATTTGCTTTGCGTTTTACAAGTGAACCACTTATTCCACTTCCGAACGGAATTGAGTCTGTGACATGACCCTTAATTGCACACTTTTTATGGTTTTCACCTAGTTTTTACACACAACAAAATTTTACTCCAAACTTAAATTGGTCTGAATTGCCATATAAGGTAAACTATAAAAGACAAAAACGCGATGACTTTAAAAACACGTGCTGCCAAAACGTAGCAACAACGTAGCAATGGAACAACACAAATTACCCTACATTTCATCACAAAATTTTAATGACTTAAAAAACTATTTTTCTGTTGCAAATTATATTATATTTTATAAGAAACAGTCAAAAGAAACACTTATACAGAACTTTTCACTTGTAATTTCAATTAGATATAACCAGCATAACACACACACACAAGTTTCAATAACAAAGCAAAATAATATAAAATTATTTTATTTTATTAGAAAAAAGTTAACACACATGTAAAAATTACAATTAGACTAAACACGCGTGGTGTAATAAAACGTCGTATGTTTTTGTTCTGTTTTCTTTCTCTTATTCGCAACGCAGAGTTGTATTTAGTTCTAAAAAATCGTATGATACTTTTTAATGAAATTATGAAATCTAATGAAACAAGTTTCATAAAATTTGTTGATAACATGCATGAAATTTCAATCAACTTATGAATTTCTTCATTTAGGTAATGAAAACAAAATAATGAATCCGTTTCATTAATATTAGGAAGGTTATTTTTTTCAGTGTAAGTTGAAATAAAAATTATTTCAGTTAACTAATTTTTAGCAAAACGTTTTTGCTAACTTTACCAAAAAAATTGTGGGTTCAAAATCAGCAAATTTTCTTGTAGGTTTACAAGCTTTTTTTGCTAACTTTACAGTTTTTTTTTTTTTGAGTGCATTATAGCACTTTTAGAACAAAAAAATGGGACGTATCTAAATTGTATAAGTCCACAAGATACAACTTTTTTGGTGTTTATTTGAATAAAGAAATTTATTAAATTGGGATAAAAAATTGATTGAATAATTTATTAGGATAAAAAAAAATTTCGAAAAACTTTGAAATATTTTCCTGGAAAATTTTGTTTTCCATTTTCTTTGCGTTTTGGAATAAAAAATTTATTAAAAATGCTTTTAGGAAAAATTTTAGAAAAGTCCCGAAAAAAATGTGGTGTATTGAACCGAAACGGGTTATGTTCCAAAGGTATAGGCCCAGTGACATTTCATATCAGAAGTTTAAGACACTTCCTCACGAAAGAAACAGGTGTCAAGTTTGTAATATGTGGGTCATTGTACATGACATATTATGAGAACTATCAAGGACCGGCCACTAATCCTGCAGGGAAATAAAAAATATTCCAATTGTTATGAAAATTAATAAATTTTAATAAACAATTTATATTTTGAACGGATTTAAATATAAAAACATTGGCAAAGCGCTTGGAAAGCACTTTTTCGAATTCATACTACCTTCTACACAAAAAATAAAGTGCTTTGCCGAGCCTTTTTCTTTGGAACGGTTGGCAGTTTCTGCCTGGGTTGTTAAACCAATTCTGCCTATTGGTCAAAACTTTTAAAAATCTATTTTCAGTTTTTTTTTAAGTATAATTTTTGAATATTTTTAATTATTCTTAGGCTGGATTACTCAATACTCCGTTATAAAATAACTCTCCGTTAAATTTAACTTTTTCATAAAAATGTTGACATAAGGGGGCATGTCACAGACTCAATTCCGTTCGGAAGTGAAATAAGTAGGTTACTCGTAAAACCCAAAGCAATAACTTTTTTTGGAATGAAATCATAAAAGTGATTCCACTTTGATTTTTTTGTCGCTGTTCCAAAAAAAGTAATTCACATAAAAAATGTGAAAATGAAAATTTCCGAATTTTTTTGGTGTTCTAGATTTCACATCCAAATTTCTGTTTCGTTTTGTTTGACATAAATAAAATTTTGTGGAAGTAAAACGAATGCACTTTTTTCCTTATAATTTTTATACCCTCCACTTAGTGATAGAGGGTATATATAAGTTTGTCATTCCGTTTGTAACTCATTGAAATATCGATCTGGGACCCCATAAAGTGTATATATTTATGATGCCCGATCGATTTTAAGACATTCTAGCGATGTCCGTCTTTCCGTCTGTCTGTCTGTGGAAAATGCTGTCACGGACAAAATATTGCACAGAGATGACTGAAACTTAACATATTTATTGGAAGTTCTCCCGAGAAGTTTGGTATTGCATTTGAGCGATATCGGTTCAGCGGTTCAAAAGTTATGAACGAAAATGTAAGCACACCTCAAAAATTTCAGTACATTCAACATAACCTAAAAATACAAATGCTTTAATTCGGCTTCTGGTTGACATATGTGAACATAATTGAAGACCAAATGGTATTTAAACAAGTACGAACATATTTTTTGACAAAAAAAAAAAAAAAAATCGCGGATTTTTTTTACCAAAATTTATTTCGCGGAAATTTTTTTTTTCAAATTTATTTTTTTTTTTTTTTCAAAAGTAATTTGTTTTTAAATAAAGCTTTTTGCAATAATCTTTAAGAAATTGTGGAGGGTATAAATACATTCGGCAAGGCCGAATTTAACTTTTTTACTTGTTTTAGTTAAATTTACTACAATTATTTAGTTAAAAGATGAGAAATTTTACTAAAAACTTTGTTTAAACTAAGATTTGAAAAACATTTTGCAAAAACACTAGTAAAATTTCTAATTATCATACAAATTTGTAAAATTCGCAATTTTTTTTTTAAGTGTAGGGGGGACATTTTGGTTTTTTTAGCTCAAAAGTGGGACATGGAGCAAAAAAGGTTGGGAACCATTGGCTTAAACCACTTATGTCATTTCCGAACGGAATTGAGTCTGTGCCATGACCCTTTGTATTAAATTAATCCATGTTAAACCAATTTCTGCCTATTGGTCAAAACTTTTAAAAAATCAATTTTCAGTTTTTTTAAGTATAGTTTTTGAATATTTTTAATTATTCTTAGGCTGGATTACTCAATACTCCGTTATAATACTCGTAATATATAACTCTACGTTAAATTTAACTTTTTCATAAAAATGTTGACATAAGGGGGCATGTCACAGACTCAATTCCGTTCAGAAGTGAAATAAGAGGTTTACTCGTAAAACGCAAAGCAATAATTTTGTTTTTGGAATGAAACCACTTTTATGCAATTCAATACCACATTGATTTTTAAAAATGATTTCATTTCAAAAACGATTCGTCTTCTTTTACTAGAAAACCACTTTTTTCAAATCCGAACGGAATTAAGTCTGTGACATGCCCTAAGGCTCCGTTAAATCAACAGTCAGCAGCTAGCTGGACATCGAGTAATTCACCCTTAATAGTTAATAGGCCATTAATGAATTGAAAAATTAAAAAAAAAAATTAAATAAATAAATAAAAATGTTCATTAAATTAGTTAGCAAAGAAGAACAAATGAAATAAAATCAAGTTAAAAAATAAATAATTAATATGTAAATTAAATCTCTCCCATTACATACTAATAAAAGTAAAAAAACGAATACAAAATACAAAAACAAACTACATGCAACACAAAATATTAATTAATTTAAACTTTTCTTTGTAAGCAATCAACAAAAAAATAACAAAAAAAAAAAAAATATAAAATGTCAATCATTTGCAATTCAAACACACCTAATTTTTTATACATACAAAAAACAAAAAAAATATTTAAAAACAGACAAACAAAAACATAAAACTAAAACAATAAATAAATATTTTATAAAAAAAAACAAATTATATTTAATAAAAGAGCTTATTTTTCATATTTAAAAAAGGTTGCTTAACAAAATAAAAAAAATATAAATTGAAATTTAAAACAAAAATAATTTAAATTTTGATACGCTCATATGCCATATAAAAACAAATAAAAAAACACAAATTCTTTAAACTAAAAAAACAAACAAAATTAATAATATATTTTAAACACACAAAAATTTTTTTTTCCATGAACGATTTTCATAGTATTTATGAACAAATTCATACAGTTTATTACTTTTTCATAATATTTATAAAGTTTTTCATAGTATTTATGAATAAATCATAATACATATGTGAAATTTAAGAATTTTTAACATTTTTCATAAATACTATGAAAAAGTTTATAAATATTATGAAAAAGTACTAAATTGTATGAATTTGTTCATAAATACTATGAAAATCGTACATGGAAAAAATTTTTTTTTTTGTGTAGCTTCAAATTGAATAATTTGAATATTTAGTTGCTTTATTTAAAAATTATAATTTTTCTAAATAAATATTGTACAATACATAAAATATATCAAAGATTGCTAATTTTAAAAATTTGTAAATTAATGATAATAATAATTAATACAATAATTTATTAAAAAAAAAAATTAAAAAAAAATATAAAAAATATCACATTTAAATTTAATAAAACCGAAATAAAAAAACTAATAAAGCGACACAAAATATCTTAAAGCGCAGCTTTTTATGACTAAAAAAAATAAACGAAATAATTCAAAATAAAAGCCAAAAAAAAAAAACAAATAAAATAAAAAATAAATTATTCCGGCAAATAAAAAAAACAGTGTTTTATTTCAATCAATGTTGGCAATTGATACCTTTTCAATACCGTTAACCGTTTCAAAACCCTTTAAATTGAGTGCCGATACCAATACCGAAACTCAGTTTGGTATCGGATACCGGTATCCAAATACCTTTTCCTTCGGTACCGGTACGAACCGGTATTGAAACGGGGTTTCCCAAAAAAACATGTTTTTATTTAAAAAAAAAGCTAGTAAAAAAGTAAAATTCGGCCTTGCCGAATGTAGTGATACCTTCCATAATTTAAAAAAAAAACATTTTTTAAAAAGAAATTTCTTAAAAATTTGTTTTTTCTCTTTTTGTCAAAACTATGCTCGTACTAGTTTAAATACCATTTGGGGTTCAATTTTGTTCACATATGTCAACCAGCAGTCGAATTAAAGCATTTTGTATTTTTAGGTTATGTTGAATGTACTAAAATTTTTGAGGTTTTCTTACATTTTCGTTCAAAACTTTTGAACCGCTGAACCGATATCGCTCAATTGCAATACCAAACTTCTCAGGAGAACTTCCAACAAATATGTAAATATGTATATGTAATTTCAGTCACCTCCGTGTAATAATTTGGCCGTGATCACCATTTCCACAGACAGACAGACGGACATCGCTAGAATGTCTTAAAATCGATCGGGGATCATGAATATATATACTTTATGGGGTCCCAGACCGATATTTCGATGAGTTACAAACGGAATGACAAACTTATATATACCCTCTATCACTAGAGTGAATGGTATAAAAAATTATAGAAAGTTTGTAATTTTTTTGGTTTTTGTAAAAATCAAAAAAATTTTTGGACAACCACATCGTAGATTAAGTAAAAATTTAAAAAAATAATTTACTAAATTTTTTTTGAGTGTAAAATTGTATTTGAGTGTAAAATTTTGTTCGAGTATATTTTTTTTAGTGTAAACATGTTTTTGAGTGACAAAAATACGTTGTTAAATATTTTTATGACTTACCGATGCTTTTAAAAGATTTTTAACGGGTTTTCAACACGTGAATTTAAGGTGAAACTAATCTGAAATTCACGGTCTTGCTAATAAATTTTGAACCACTGCAATGTGGGCCAGCATCCCTGAATTTTGGCCATAAATAGACCGCTTAACCTATATGTCAAAAAAGTATTGCATATGGGTGTAAAAGGATCGCTGATTACGATTCTGGAAAAAAAAAATTCAAAATTCAAAATGGCGGATCCAAAATGGGGGACATGATTTTTAAATTCTTTGTTTATTGAGTTTAATTTAATCATTATCGATGTATTTGGGGTCGTTAATAACGAATATGAGCTCAGACTTTTAAAATTCAAAATGGCGGATCCAATATGGCGACAAATTTAAATTTTAAATTTTTTATATGTTGTCTCCTTTGGCCAAAAACTTCGATTTTAATGTTTTTTTTCGGATGTTAAAACTGATTTTGGAATAAAAGATTTGAAATTGGCGGATCCAATATGGCGAATATGCTTTTGTAATTCTTAGCTAATTGTACTTAAATTAATAATTTTTGATGTAGTTAGGGTCAGTAATTACTAATATGAGCTCCGATTTTTTAAATTCAAAATGGCCGAGCCAATATGGCGTCAAATAAAATATTAAGTTTTTTCTATGTTGTCTGACTTTGATGGTTTTTGGAATGCCAAATCTGATTTTAGAATCAAATATTCAAAATAGCGGATCCAATATGGCGGACAAGATATTTAAATTATTGATAAATGTTTCAAAATATCACTAGGAAATGATTGCACAACAAGAATACGAACTCAGATTTTTTGAAATCAAAGAACTTAGGACATAGCTCTTTAAAAAAATGTACAATTTTTAAATTTCTAAATTTTTAAAAATACATCTTTTTGCCTTTATCAGAAGATTTTAATAAAATATTTCTCTTTTAAATGCGTCAAAAAGTTCATATATTCAGTGGCTCATTTAAGAGAGAATTTTTTATTTCCAATAAGCATTTGCCATCCTAAATGTACAAATAATGCTACAAGCTTACAATTTCGTAAAAAATATGAAAAATGCTATTGCCAAAATATGCTTTATTAAATGCGTTACCAGCTTTAATGTTTAGCACTAGAGATGGACGCTGGTCACGTGAGTTACTCGTGATCGAAAGTGAGCGTGATTAAAATATTTAGTTCGTGAGTGATAAGTGGGTGAGACAATTTTTTGCGTGAGTGATTCGTAGTGAGTGCAATTTTTTTGCGTGAGTCAAAACTATTTAATTGTATTGATTCAGTTTTTACATTTTTTTTCGTGTTTTAAAGGATTAGCGTGAATTACGAGTGAGCGTGAGTTACACGTGAGTGGTGTTTTGTTTAGTCGCGTAAATAGTAAGTGTGAGAAAAAAGCGATTGAGTAAATTATGTTGTTTTTGCGTGAGCGTGAGTCAACGTGAGTCAAAATTTACTCACGTGCCCATCACCAGTTATCACGCCAATGTTGTTAAAGTGAGACATTTTTTGTTAGAAATCAATAGAAACAAAAATACCAAAAAATGTTGAGTTCCATTTTAGGGCATTTCTAAACGTCATATTTTGGTTTATTGCCTCTAAATCAAAAGTTTATGAACGGTCGCACAGGGTCGCAAAAATGTGAATAGAATACATTGTCAGAGACAGATCGTAGTTCGAGGTTTGTCAATATCGTTTGGACTTTTTTGGACTTTGGTGTTGAAAAAAGGCGGATTTCAACAAAAGTATGAATTTCCATAATTTATTTAAAAAAAAATATGCTTATAGCTTACTTTTTGGCAGTTTATATCATGTGTTCAACAAACAGATATGTCTTTAGGAGAACTTCACCGAAAATTTGAAAAATTGTGTTGAAGTACAAACAAAATTATTTGTTTCATAAATAAAAAATATAAAAAAAATCTCAAACTTTGACTTTAACCTCATGCAAAAAAAAAACTTTAAGCTATAATAAAAAGATATTAAAGATGGACAAAATTCAAGATGTCGACATTCCGAAAAAATATTTTTAAATATGTGTTGCCTTACAGACCTTATTGGCCAAAAAATGGAAATCCTGGCCCACAGTGCACTGGACTGATTTGGCTGAAATTCAAAGTTAGCGAAATTCAGTATTTTGCTCATAACTTTTGAACCATTGGACCGATTTCGCTGGATTGCAATACCAACCTGACCAGGTAAATGCCCAACATATATGCCAAGCTTCAGGAGCCTTCGTAAAGTCTTTCAAAAGTTAGCATGTTTTCAACAGACAGACAGACGGACGGAGATACGAACGGACGGACATCACTAGATCGTCTTAAAATCGATCGAAGATCATGAATATATATACTTTATGGGGTCCTAGACCAATATTTCGAGGTGTTACAAACGGAATGACAAATTTATGCCACTAGAGTGGAGGGTATACAAAATAAAAAAAAAAATTAGAGTTGGTCCCCCCCCCCCCCAAACGACCTTAAATTTGATTTTTCGAAATCAATTTTGATACGGAAGGGGTTATTCCACCAAAATAAAATTTGTAGTCGTTAATAAGCTAAAATCGAAACAAAAATTTTTGGTTTGTATGAAAAAAATTTTTTTTGTGCAAAACTTTAACTAAAAAACTTTGGCTAAAAATTTAAATACAGTTTTTAGTTATTATTCTTGCCATCCTAACATACATATTTGTAATTTCCTAGCTCAAATTGGAATTAAATTAAATTCCTGCGAAATCGGTTAAGGAGTTTTGAAGTTTAAAGCAAACCCGTTAATTTTGAATGGATTTTTCGTAAATTTACGTTTTGAAAAACACTCGGAAAATATTTTTTTGTGTGTAATTATTGTGATTATTGTACTCAAATAAAGTTGATGCCATCCAGTGATGCCAACTTAGCCCTTTTGGGGCTATATTCAGCCCTTTTTGAGTGCTCCCAACGCGTATTTTTTTCTTTTAGCCCTTTTATTTTTTTAGGGGCTAACATGGCTCTTTTTGTTATATTTTTTAGCCCTTTTAGCCCCTTTTTATCCATTTGTTAATTTTTTGAGTCATTTGTTAATATTTTGCCACAATGCTTGCTGTTTGGCCACAATGTTTTCTAAAATAAAGTTGCATATCTTTTATACATGAAATTATAAACCATGAAAAGGGAATAAAAGACTCCGAAAATCTTAGATAAAACAGATTCATTTTTGATCGAAATACACTGTTTCAAAAATTTTATCCGATTTTGAACTTGTCATCGTTTGTTCTGATTTAATTGAAAATCCTTATTCAAATGCAGAAGTGAAGAGAACATTTAGGTCATGAATTTCTTTAAAAATAAAAATTGGATGTCAATAAATACATCAAATTGTTTAAGTATTTCTGCAAAAATTAGATGAAACCAATATTACTATTAGTCCAATTATTATATAAGCGCACTTTTATGGCCCGAAGAAAAAATTTAATATCGTTGGAAAACGCAAATATTAGCGATTTCTTTTAAATTATACATTTTTAAGTCAAATATTTCAATATTTTTTTTTTTAATAAGCCCATTTTTACATTAGAACGTAAAATCGATCTCTTCAAAACACAAATTAAAAAAAAAATGCTGAAAAACACAAAAACTGATAAATTTTTGAGTTTAGCCCTTTTTAGCCCTTTTTAACTGCTCAGCCTACGCTTTTTGGTTTGAAATAGTTGGCATCACTGATGCCATCATCATATTTGCCACGGTTGTTGATATTTTGTTATTTCAATTTTTCTCATATTCGTAATCGTTCTCAATACGGCGAGATCATAAATTTTTTTACTAATATCACTCAAACAACAAGTAGTAATTTATATAAAATAAGGAATATATTTTTATAAGAGAATTAAAACAGTTATTTTATTCTCACTGTAACTGAGTCAAATTGTATTGCAATATGTAGGGGAAAGTGCACATACTTAATCCCATAATATGTACACTCAAAATAAATTCTCTGTTTGATCAGCAGAAAAATTTGCTGAAAATACACCCATTTTGAGCCATATGAGAAATATGCTGATTTTAGCACACACGGGTTGGTGAAAATCTGTCATGATTATCTAGGTGAAATCAGCAGAGAAATCTGTCAAAACTGCAGAGAAATCTGCTTAGACATTTTCTAGAATTTTTTTTTCTTTTAATGAAAAAGTTCGTGCAAAAAGTTCAAATGCTCAAAAAAGTAAAATTGTAAATAAATTGTTTTACGTCAAAATTTTATGAATTAAGTCGAAAAAAATGTTATAAATCTGTTTCTGAGCTAAATAACGTTAATATGTGTCTGAATTTGATGGCGGTTCTTTTCTTAGAACATATTGACCCTCATTCTCTAATTTTTAGGGGTCATTTTGGCCTTTTTTCAAATATCCACATTAGAGGGTAAAAGTTAAGGGGGTCGGTCCTACTTTTTACCCCTCTAGGGCGATAGAAACGGATTTAGTAAAACAAAGTTATAAAAAAAATTGTATGGGGGCCACCTTAAGGGTTAAAGATAGAGGGTAGGTATGTTCTAAAAAAATATTCGGGTTAAAAAACTAGTGGGGGGTCGGCAAAACATTTGACTCCTCTAGAGGCACTCTTGGAAAAGTTATAGCGGTAGGAACATTTTTTTATAAAAATTTTGTTTTTGGTTTACGAAACTTTTTCCTATAAATACACAGAAAAAAATATTGAAACAAGCAATTTGAGTAATCACTAGTTTAAATTTGTACTTAAGATTTGACTAATTTTTTAATTGACGCAATTAAAAATTTCCTCAAAAATTAAAAAAAAAAATTGATTAAATAATTTAATAGAAAATTTAATCATTTTTATACCCTCCACTCTAGTGATAGAGGGTATATATAAGTTTGTCATTCCCCTTGTAACTCATCGAAATATCGGTCTGGGACCCATAAAATATGTATATATTCATGATCCCCGATTAGAGTTGTCAAAACCGATTTCCGAAGTATTCGAAAAATCGATTTTTTTCTATTTTTCCGGTTTTTTAAAACCGGTTTTTTGAAAAGGCCGGTTTTCGAAGTATTCGAGAAACCGATTTTTTGGTCTCGAATAATCGACTTTTTTATAAATATTATTTTTTTTATTATTTGCATTCAATGGCGTTTTTTAGTAGTCATCTCAAAACTTTGAAGAACATTTTAATTATACCTTAAAAGAAATTCCAAATCCTTTTTTTGACTAGATACTACATAGATAAATTATCTAAAAGATCTTTCAAATTAGATCTGCTTTACAAGGCATTACTGAAAAGCAGGGTTGGCAACCGATACCCACCTAGAATAACGGTATTTGGCTATTGTACCGTAACCAATTAAGATATGGACATTTTTTAAAAGCGATTATGAAAGTTGATGAAATTTCTAGTATTTTAAATGTGTCACTTCGTGTTTCTACCGGTTTGTTTTCGAAATATAGGTCAATACCTTTATAATACCGTTTGAAACGGTATTATAACGGTATTGGCCTATAAAACTTAAACGAACCGGTAGAAACACGAAATGACACATTTAAATTACTAGAAATTTCATCAGCTTTCATAATCGCTTTTGAAAATGTCCATATCTTTATTGGTTGCGGTACAGTAGCCAAATACCGTTATTCTAGGTGGGTATCGGTTGCCAACCCTGCTGAAAAGTAATGTTGTTTTTTTCAAGTAACTATACTCAAAAAAAAAAAACTTGTAAAACGCCAAGAAAAGTTTGTAACTTTTTTTGCTACCTCCTATTTGTCAACAATTCCTTGTAATTTTACAAGCTTTTTACCAATAATTTTGTAATTTTACAAGCTTTTTACCAATAAAATCGTAAATTTACAAATTTTTTGACGTGATAAAACTTACAAGGAGGTTTCGTGTTTTACTAGATTTTTTGTTACCTCCTTTTTTACTAGAATTCCTGTAGAAAATAACGAGCTCTTCGTAATTTTACAAGATTTTAACCAATAAAATTGTAAATTTACATAAAAATCTCGTGAATTTACATTTTTTTTTTTGTAAAAAAAACTTAGAAATTTGTAAAATTACAAATAAAAATTGTAAAATTACAAAAATGTTTCTTTTGTTTCACAAAAATACAAAAAAAAACATGTTAAAAAGTGTCGTTTATCAAATGTTGGTTAGGTTTATCAAGAGGTAACTTTTTTCCCCCTGGTCCGATTTTGTCCATTTGCGAACGTAGCCGGCCTATAACCATGAGACATATTTGTGCCAAATTTCAGGGGTCTAGCTTTTTTATTCTGGACTGAATTGTGTTTTATGCAGACGGATATGCTAGTTTTGTTTAACTTTTTTATTAAAAAAATAATTTAAAAAAAAAACCGAAAAACCGATTATTCGAAACCGGTTTTTAGTTACAAAACCGAAAAACCGATTTTTTAAAAACGCGGTTTTTTTAAGTATTCGAAAACCGGTTTTTAAAATAGACGAATATTTGACAACTCTATCCCCGATTGATTTTAAGATATTCTAACGATGTCCGTCTGTCTGTCTGTGGAAATGGTGATCACGGCGAAAATATTACACGGAGATGACTGAAACTTAACATATTTATTGGAAGTTCTCCCGAGAAGTTTGGTATTGCATTTGAACGATATCGGTTTAGCGGTTCAAAAGTTATGAACGAAAATGTAAGGACACCTCAAAAATTTTAGTACATTCAACATAACCTAAAAATACGAAATGCTTTAATTCGGCTGCTGGTTGACATATGTGAATATAATTGAACACCAAATGATATTTAAACAAGTACCAACATATTTTTTGACAAAAAAAAAAACAAAAAATCGCGGATTTTTTTTACCAAAATTTTTTTTTGTCGCGGAAATATCTTTTCAAAAAATTATTTTTTTTTATGTAATTTTCTTTTAAATAAAGTTTTTTGCAATAATCTTTTTGAAATTGTGGAGGTTATCAATACATTCGACAAGGATGAATTTAACTTTTTTACTTGCTTCGTATAATTTTGCAATTTTACAAGCTTTTTACTAATATATTTGTAAATTTATAATTTTTTTTTGACGCTATAAAACATACAAGGAGGTTTAGTGATTTTACAAAATTTTTTGCTACCTTCTTTTTTACGAGAATTCCTACACTTAAAATAATCACTCTGTTAAATTACAGAGATACTCTGCTGATCCAGCAGGAAATGCCATAGATTTCCAACCAGCAAGATTTTTTGTTTATTTACAAAGAAAACTCTGTAAAAAGAATTTCGATAAAAAAACTGTAAATTTATAGAATTATCTGTAAAATGTTTTATAAACAAAAGAATTTTACCAAAAAAATTGTAAATTTACAAAGTTTTAGTTAAATGCATTTTATAAGTTTAAAATTACACAAAAAACAAGTTAGTGTTAAATTCGGCTGTGTCGAATCTTTTATACCCTCCAAAATGTAAAAAAAATTGTCAGAGGCATTTTTTTTGGGGGGGGGGGGTGATGGGGGCAGTGAGGGACTTTGAGAGCAACTTCCTATCGCGTTAAATATACCAACTGATTCATTTATTTAACAAAAATACAAAAAACATGTAAAAAAAGTGTATTTTTTCAGAGGTTGGTTCAGTTCTTCAAGGGGGAACTTTTTTCCCCCTGGCTCGATTTTGCACATTCACGAACTTAACCTGCCTATTAACATAAGACATATTTGTGCCAAACTTCAGGAGTCTAGCTGTTTTATTTTGGACTGCATTGTGTTATCTAAAGACAGACGGACGGACGGACGGACATTCACAGAATGTCTTAGAATCGATCATGGATCAATAATATATATACTTTATGGGGTCCCTGACCGATATTTCGATGCGTTACAAACGGAATGACAGAGTATAACCCCATACTGTGGTTGGAGGGTATAAAAACTGTAAATTTACAAAGTTTTAGTTAAATCCACTTTATGAGTAAAACTTCTCTGCATCAAAACATTAATTGAAATTAAAAAATTAAATAAATTGAAATGTTTGCAAATTTGCCCGCTATAATGCTTCCAAATTGTGAATAAACTTTTTAATTTTTGTGAATATTACGAGATTTAACAAGTAACTCCAATTTTACACGTCATCCTCGTAAAATTTACCAGTTTTTATTGTAATTTAAGACATTTTTTAAAGAGGGGTTTATCGGTCATATTTGGAAGTTTTTTGAAGTGATTTTATTTTTACAGAGCAATAAGTAAAATTACAAATGAAATTTTCTAAAATGAAATTTTCTAAAAATTTTAACAAAAAAAAAACTGTAAAATAGAGATTACAAAGTAAAAAGTAAAATTACAGATAAAATTTTGTTTTTCGATTTCAAGAAAATAGAAAGTATTTTCTTAAAATCTGTATTTCGACAGATAACTTTGTCAAATTTCTGTCGAATTGAGATTACAGTCATTTTACAGAGTAGTTATTTTGAGTGTAGTAAAAACTACGAACTTTTTTGTAATTTACAAGATTTTTACCAATAAAATTTTAAATTTACAACTTTTTTGGCGCAATGAAATTTACAAAAAATTCTCGTAAATTTACTAGATTTTTTTTGCACATTCAAAATAATAACTCTGTTAAATAACAGAAAAACTCTGCTAATTTAACAGAGTACACCATACTTTTTCAGCTAACAACATTTCTTGGTAATTTGACTAAAAACCTCTGTAAAATGATTTTGACAGAAAAAAAACTGTTAATTTACAGAGTTTCTAGTAAAATATTGGTTACATAAACCACCATTTAGCAAAGAAAACTATGTAAATTTACATATATTTGTAAAATGCATTTGATGCAAAAAAAAAAATTACAGAAAAAACTCTGTAAATTTACAGAGTTTAGTTAAATGCATGTTATTTTGTAAAAATTTTATACACTCATAAAAATAGCTCTGTAAAATGACTGTAATCTCAATTCAACAGATATTTGACAGAGTTTTCTGTCAAAATACAGATTTAAAGAAAAAACTTTGTATTTTGTTGTGACAAAAAAACAAAGTTTCCTGTGTTATATTACTTTTTACTTTGTAATCTTAATTTTACAGATAATTAACAGAGTTTTCTGCTAAAATACAGATCTAAGCAAAATACTTTGTATTTTTTTATAACCAAAAAAGTTTTCTATTTTGAGTAGTTTTTGTTTTTGTTACCAAACAAAATTTTATCTGTAATTTTTCTTTGAGAAAAAGTTGAAAAAGTAGCAGAAAAAGTTATCAAAATTTATTTTTCTTCGGCATGCTTGAAGGTACACTCAAAATAATAACTCTGTTAAATTACAGAAAAACTCTGCTAATTTAACAGAGTACACCATACTTTTCCGGCTAACAACATTCCTTGGTAATTTTACTAAAAAACTCTGTAAAATGATTTTGACAGAAAAAAACTGTTAATTTACAGAGCTTATAGTAAAATATTGGTTAAATATGAAAGCTTTTTTACAGAGAAAACTCTGTGATTTTACTATAAAACTCTGTAAAATGATTTGGACAAAAACACTGTTAATTTACAGAGTTTCTAGTAAAATATTGGTTAAATAAACCACCATTTAGCAAAGAAAACTATGTAAATTTACATATATTTGTAAAAAACATTTGATGCAAAAAAAAAAAAATACAGAAAAAACTCTGTAAATTTACAGAGTTTAGTTAAATGCATGTTATTTTGTAAAATGTTTATAAGATTTCTGAAAAAAAATTTTTGATAACTTTTCTTGCTACTTTTTCAACTTTTTCTAAAAAAAAAAATATACAGATACAATTTTGATGTTTGGTAACAAAAACTACTCAAAACGGAAAACTTTTTTGGTTATAAAAAAAATTCGAAGTATTTTGCTTAAATCTGTATTTTAGTAGAAAACTCTGTTAATTATCTGTAAAATTAAGATTACAAAGTAAAAAGCAATATAACAGAGGAAAACTTTGTTTTTTGTCACAACAAAATACAAAGTATTTTCTTTAAATCTGTATTTTGACAGAAAACTCTGCCAAATACCTGTTGAATTGAGATCACAGTCATTTTACAAAGTATTTTACAGAATTATTATTTTGAGTGTAAAAAACCTTGAAAATTCGTAAAATTACAAAAAACAAGGAAACTGTCAAATATTGAGTGTACGAAAGAATTCGTGTATTTTACACATGGAGTTTTTTAGGTGTATGTTTATTTTGACTAAATTGGCGTAAACCGAAAAAAAAAATGTTATTTTTAGTGTAGTAAAAATTACGAATTTTTTTGTAATTTACAAGATTTTTACCAATAAAATTGTAAATTTACAACTTTTTTGGCGCAATGAAACTTACAAAAAATTCTCGTAAATTTACTAGATTTCTTTGTAAAAAACCTTGGGAATTTGTAAAATTACATAAAAAAATTTAAATTTCGATCAAAAATTTTTTGTTAAAAAATAAGGAAACTGTCAAATATTGGAAAAATTGGATTACGAGACTTTTTCTTGTAATTTGACAAGTTTTTTTTTGAGTGTACGAAAGGATTCGTGTATTTTACACATGGAGTTTTTTCGGTGTATGTTTATTTTGACTAAATTGGCGTAAACCGAAAAATGTCAACTTGCCCCCGTACAAATCGACCCCCGCACCACAGACTAATACAGACTCGACATAAGTGACAGGTGTCAAAAAAGTATTCTTTAACCATATGGTTAATATTTTCAAATTATTCTACGAATTAGATTAGAAAGAGAAAACTGATATAACGCGCCATAAGAAAAATGGATGACAGATCGGTTTTTTGTTGTTTCACTCACTCCTAAGTCGTAGAAGTGTTGCCATGTTAGCGTAAAACGGACTGAAAACCGCTCTGTTTTCTCCTAAAATCGCTCAGTTTTTCCCCATTTTTTCTTATAAAACTCTACTGTCGAGTCTGTATATAGTCTGTGCCCGCACCCTAAAAACGAGTTTGGGCCGCTAAAAAAAAATATGTTTCGAACTATTTTTTGCTCTGATCAACATATCCAAATTTCACAAAGATCGAATGGTGACACCAGGGAGACTTTCCTTGTAAGCTATTTTTTGTGCGTGAAAAAATATTTTGTGATCTTAAAAAAATCATCTCAACAGTCTGGTTTTTACAGAACTTTATTTAGAAATTAGAAAAAGTATACAAATAATACAAAATATTAGAAAACATAAGACTGTTGATAAGTTTTATTACAGCTTCGACATGAATAATCCAGTTACCCCAAGTCCTTAGTTCCAGTTGTTACCACGGCTACCATTTCTATATGTAAGACTTCTTTGATTGCCACCATTGTTTCGGCTTCCATTGTAACCACTGCAATTTCCATTAGAGTAACCACCATAAGACTCACTTTCATAGGTGCTATTATTAGCATTACTGCGATTGTTGCTTCTTGCATTGCTATTCTTATTCCCGTTATAGTTATTTCCTTTGTTGCTTTGAACACTTTGTTGTTGTTTTATTTGTCGTTGTCCACCACTCGTTGATTGTTGTGAAATCTCCCAACCTTGTGTGGACCTATTGGCATTATTACTGGCATTTACCGTCCATGTGATTTCATGATCTTTCTGGCCATTTTTGTAAGTGGTGTATGCTATGGAACTGCTATATTTTGTTGCGTTACGGGTGACTTCTAGTCCACCACTTGCACCGGAATTATTTAGACTCACAACTAAATCGCCAATATCGCTGACGATTTTTTGTGCTTTATAGACATCTAATTGGTTTGACATTATTGTTAAATAATTTTTTTTATTCAAGGATTGGTGGTTTTCTTTATTTGAAAGTCGAAACAAAACTGATCGTGATTATTATTCCTTGACTTTACTAAGGTTGAGTGACATTTTTTTAGTGTACAACATTTGGTAAATTGAGTTGAGTGAGTCTCTCTTTTAAGTCTCTCAATAATTTTCAAGTCAAAGAAAAATATAAAAAAAAAACATTTTGCTATGTCAGCGGAATTGAAACACAAAGTAAAATGCGCCACTTATGCTTACAAAAAATAATACTATGGATAAAGGCATTGCCTTGGACCAGTGGTCGGCACAAAGAGGCATATGAAAGTATTAGTGTTTTAATAAAAATATGCATGTGTTGGTGTATTTCTTCAACAAAGCGACATCAACCTGCTTTGAAGAAAGTCAGCTTGCTACTGAATAAAATATTTGTTTTTTTTATGCTCTTTGTTGATTTTTTGTTGACATTCGTGTTGTATACATGTGAATTGCCGATTGTGTTCGGCTCCAGCGTGCAATGGGTGCCGATCACTGCCTTGGACAAATGATTTTAGGGTAGAAGGGGACACAATCGGCACTCTTGAAAAGTTGCATATTACAATACGAATTTGAGGACATTGTGTGTGTCTTAAATGAGACAAAAAAAAAACAAGTGAGTGTTAAAAAAACATTTTTACAAAAAAAAAAAAACAAGTAATATAGTTATAGTCGGTCAATACCGACCATATGACACCCTACACCGGTATTTTCCCAGGTCCAAACATGGACCGATTGGATCTGTCTTTTGTAAGATCTTTATTAAGGTATGAACAGAACAAGCCCGGCACGACTTTTTCCATACGATTTGACAGTAAAAAACCGTGACCGGCACGGCAAAAAATTAAAACTTATTTTATTTGTTCTCCGGGTTCTCTCATTCTCCCTTCCTCTCACACTCCAGGGTTGCCGCATTTTCACAACAAATTTTTATCTTTTCATTCACAATGGTGTAACGAACGTACAGTAGTGCCAACTTAACCACATTGACTATGTGGTTAGCGATTTTTTTCCGTAAAATTACGCTTATTTTATTAAAAGTTAGCACCACTGAACAAACAAATGACATTTTTTGCCGTCGCCGTCCCCCTTCATTGTTTTGGGCCTATTTTCTCCGGCAACGGCAACCGTCCCCCGTGCCGTGCTTGTTCTGTTTCTACCATTAAGTGTAGAAAACATACACAGCTCAAATAGACCGATTTGACTGAATATCGCTCGAAATTTTTATATAGGGGACTAAGTCCAAAAATGGTCCAACTATATTCCGATTTTATAAGGTTACTAAAGTAAACGTATATAAATTTTTCTATACGAAAAATATATAAATTCGAGAATTTTTTCATACGAAAAATATTTCAGAATTCGAGAATTTTTTTGTACATAAAATGTCTCAGAACCAGAGAATGTTTCAATACGAAAAGTGTTTTAGAATCTAAGAATTTTTCTATTCGAAAAATGTTTTAGAAATTGAGAGTTTTTCTATATGAAGAATGTCTCAGAATATGTGAATTTTTCTTGTATAGAAAAATAAAATTTTTTCACATTGTCATGAATAGAAAAATGAAAATGTGAAAATTTTAGAGGGTATATATGTGAAGACATAGACCTACGATATCCCTATGAAAACGAAATAATCTTTATTAAATTAAAGACGACACGTATTTTTGCTCTTGACGATATCCCTATTAGTTCGGGAGTTTTCGAAATTTTCCCGAAGGTCCACATTGTTTTATAAGGGGACAACGAAATTTTTAAACACTGAAATGGCCGATAAGCCGATACACCCCAACCTTAAAATCTTCTCTTTTGTATATATTTAAAGTTTCAGGCAAATCGGTTTATAAGGGTTGAGAAACTTCCCTTGTAAGTAGAGAATGCATCCCGGGATTTCCCGTCCCGGGATTCCCGGGAAATTCGTCATTTTTCATTTCCCGCATTCCCGGGAAATATGTGCGGGATTCCCGGGATTTTTAAAAATGTACATAAACGAGTTAACTGCTGTATTAAGGTAATATTTAAATATAATGGTTCCGATTTTCACGCACTTCAAAATCTAAAATTTGTGCTTATAATATGCACTTAAAAATCAAAAATATGCAACAAAAATTCAGAAATATTTACTAAAAAAGTAAAAAGTATTAAAAAATAGATTTTCATGAAAAAAGGTTTTACTAATAGCAAAATGTATGAACTTTATGACTTTGTGCCGACACAGAAGTTGAACATTGTTTTATTTTCAAGTCAAAAAATTGTTTGTATAATTAAAAAATAGTTTTTTTTGTAAACAGAAAAAACAAATTGCCAATGAACTACATTCATAGTTTTTATGAACAAGTTCTTAAAAATGTGTAAAGGTTTCATAAATTTTTTGAACTGCCAATGAACTACATTCATAGTTTTATGAACATATTCTTAAAAATGTGTAAAGGTTTCATAAATTTTTTGAACTTTTTTATTCATATTTTAAAAAAATTTAACAGGACATTGTTTAAATTTTTTTTAATTATAGGTTTTAGCATAATTTGTTGCTTTTGTTTTTTTACACTGAATTATTTTATTGCTTTTAAATGCATTAAGGCATTGTTTTACTAATTTTGCAAAAAAATGTTATAAAAAAACTGTTAAAAACTAAAAAAATGTGTTAATGGTTTTTAGTGCGGGATCCCGGGAATCCCGGGAAATTCAAAAAATTTTCCCGCTTTCCCGGGAAATGAAAAAATGCGGGAAATTGCTATCCCTACTTGTAAGTGAAGGGTGTTAAAAACCATATGTGGTAAAATATTGTTTATGTTTCGAACAATTGTGTGTACTCTAGTGTCAAATATGTGTGTTTCAAGTATCGGTATATCGTTTGCTTATTTTTGGTATGACCCAAAGACCATTTACTTTGTTTTGAGAAAAACGAAAAAGAAACTTCTCATCAACTTTATTAAAAATCTACACGATAGATTTGTTTTTTACTTTTGGTATCGATTGCTTAAAATGTTTTAAGAAAAAATATAAATTTTTATACGTTTTTGCACAAGATATTAAAAGTTATTATGATTTTACCAAAAAAAAACACTTGGTCGCGTTTTGCTCCATATCCCGTTTAAATGAATATTTTCTTAAAAAAAATAATTTTCTTTCACGTGGGTCAAAGTCAACCTGAGTTTACCTTATTAAATTATCTTTTATTTTGGCTATAATTAGCAAAGTTGGGACTGGATATCTTTTAATTCTTACGAAAAGTTCATTCCGGATGAAAATAAAGTGCATAACAATCATAAACAATTGATTCCTAATTCCATTTGGCAAATGGTTTATGGGTCACACCAATAACCAAGCGTCAATTTTTAGTTTGTTTTGATATGCACCTTTCAACGTTATATGCATCAAAACAAAAGTAGAGAAAAATATTTTAACTTTTAGGTGTAAAATTTGCTGCATGTGCAGAAAATTGGCGTATGCAGCAAACCAATGTTAAGACAATGTTAATATTGGGGATATGAAGCAAAGTTAAGGCTGGATATCTTCTAATTTATATGATATATAAAAAAATAGATTACGGATTTGGAAAGAGGACATATTAATCATATACAATTGACTCCTAACTCCATTTTCCCAAAAATGGTCTTTGGGTCATACCAAAAATAAACAAACGATATGTCTGGTGGTCATAAAAATATTTTTATGTGCCCAACAAATCACTTTCATTTAATTTTTTAAGTGTGCCGAATTCGAAGTGGGTAAAAAACTATCAAAGACCTTCATTTAGTTTATGACAAAAAATATTGTAATATAATATCACAATTTATTTTGTGTACATTTAGGTTTTTCTGGCTTTGGATATTACAGTTTTTAATTGTTTTTTGTTTATTACTTGGACATTTATTTTCACACAAAAAATTATTGGCTAACAATTTTCAATTAAATCTATTGATCAACAAAATTCAAATAAGTCAATTAATGTTTTGATTAAATTTTTTGTTATTTTCTTTAACTGTCGAATTACAAATTTTCAACATACCAGATTTTTTATTCGCTTTAATTTGTTTGGATAGATTAATTCAAAAATATACAAACTAATCGAGTTTTACTTTTTTTTATTGCTGGCAACATATTGAAAAGCAAAACATATCGTCACCTAAAATGCAAAAGGCCCTAACTAACATTTTATTAATTTTACAGGAGAAGCAAAAAACAGTATTGAATGATATTTTAAATTTGTCAATAACTTTGTTATTTTTTAATGAATTTAGCTAAACTTTTGTGAGGGCGTTCTTTTAGTAAGTATGAATCAAAATCAATCAACAAATGATGAAAAAGTTTTTTTTTAGTAACGTCCATTGGCGTTTGCCCAAAATCAAATGTTTTTAAATTTTGGCTATAAAATCGCTAATTTTTATTATGCAGCCCTAATTTTTTGTGGAGACGTGTATGTTGATAAAATAATCCAGAATCAATCAAAAAACTGATTTTGAATTTTTTGTTAGTTAGGGCCTTTTGCATTTTAGGTGACGATATGAATTTTTTGATAATTTTGTCATAAGCTTACAATTCATTTGTTAATTCAATCATTATTTTGATTGACTATAAATCAAAAATTGATCAATCTTTTGATCAAAATCGAAAAAATGTTTGATTGAAAATTTTTTTAATTAATCACCTACAATTTGATGATTGGTATAACAATTTTTTTAATTGGAGGAATTTCAATCAACAAATTGATTGAATCCGCGTTTTTTGTTGATTGAAATTTGCCTCAAATTTTTTCTGTGTTTTTTTTAACTTTTAATTCTAAAATGATCCGTAATATTAAAAAAACTAAAATATCATAAACAAATATCATTCAACCAGAGATTTTTTAAAATCTAACCGAGGGTCTTCAAATGAAAATATTTAAGGTCCTAAATCGAAGACCAGTTTTGTGTAACACACTCAAAAAAATACGTTAGTAGATTTACTAATTTTGTTTTGCTAATGCTAGTTAGCTAACTTTTAGCAAATTTTTAGTTGAGATTAGCATGTTAGCGAAAAATTCTTGTAAACTTCATTAAGCACATTAGCAATTTTAAACAAACTTTGAACTAATTTCTTTTGCTAAATTTGAAATTAAGTTGACAACATTTTTACAAGATTTTTTGCTAACATTAGCAAAAATAAATGGTAATTTTTTTTTTATTTTCAGAAAACTTAAAATGGCGCTATCTCGGAAACTAAGCCAGATAGAGCGAAATGGAGGGCATTTTTGGTTCTTAGAATCTCCATACTTTCGCGGGTCCTCTTCACATGTGTGGACCCTAATGGGACCTAACTTTGGATCCAAAAAAGTTAGCATTCCCGAAAATTTTAAAATGCTCATATCTCGGTAAATATTGCCGACACAACAAAAAGTCCAAAAGAATTTTTGTTTCAACACGTAGAACAAGACCGCAAAATAACCAAAAGCTCTCCGAGTAATATTTTTGAAGTTATTAAGTTTTTTAATTATCAAGACCCCCGTGATCCCCTAAAATAACATATCTCAAAAACTAAGCAAGGTAGAGCGAAACGGATACAAATTTTGGATCAAAAACTATGACGATTTTTAAGGTACCCAACTAGGTCTAGGCCCATCGGGGTCTGGACCTATTGGGTCCTCAAATGCGTATAAACTAAGTGGAAATAAAAATTATTTCAGTTAACTAATTTTTAGCAAAACGTTTTTTGCTAACTTTACCAAAAAAATTGTGGGTTCAAAATCAGCAAATTTTCTTGTAGGTTTACAAGCTTTTTTTGCTAACTTTACAGTTTTTTTTTTTTGAGTGTAGTAATAGTTTTAATCACATGCTCAATTATTTTTATTTATTTACAACTAATTTTTAATAAATTTAACCTAACCGAGAATTACTATTGCAGTTTTGTGTGAGGTTAGAGTAGAAAAAAATTTGACAAGAATATGAGAGAGATTGATTGAAAATTGCTGTGCGCCTTGAGTTTTTTGAAAACGAAATTGTTGCAAAATGGGATGAAAAAAAATTATGTGCCGTGCGATATATCACATTTATTAATTTTGATGCCCTGAACAGGTATATCAAAAAAAAATTAAATCGGTCGAACGGTTTTCGAGATATCAATGTTTGAAATTTGTTAAAATGGCGGGGTTTTCCTACATTAAAGAATTCTTTTTTTATACCCTCGAAATATTGGTCTAGGACCCCATAAAGTATATATATTTATGATCCTCGATCGATTTTAAGTCGATTTATCGATGTCCGTCCGTCTGTCTGTCTGTCTGTCTGTCTGTCTGTCTGTCTGTCTGTCTGTCTGTCTGTCTGTCTGTCTGTCTGTCTGTCTGTCTGTCTGTCTGTCTGTCCGTCCGTAGAAAACACGCTAACTTTTGAAAGACTTTACAGAGGCTACTGAAGTTTGGCATATATGTTTGTCATTTACCTGGTCAGGTTGGTATTGCAATCCAGCCAAATCGGTCCAGTGGTTCAAAAATTATGAGCAAAAGAGTAAATTTCGGCAAGGGTGTTTCGCGAATTTACGAGATATAAAACACGATAACTTTCGAAAGACAATAATGAGACTACTGAAGCTTGTCATGTATCTTTGCCATTCCCCGGGTCTGTTTAGTATTAAATTTCAGCTCGATCGGTCCAGTGGTTCAAAAGTTATAAGCAAAACCCTAAATTTCAAATTAGTTTCATCTAAAATGCCACGTGTTTTAAAAGCATTGGTGGTAACTAAACAATGCTTTTCAAACTTGTTCAATTTTAAAGCAATGCTTTTTAAACTTCTTTAGTTTTAAAAGCATTGGTAACTTAAAACTTAAACTCGAAAAAAATTTTACACTCAAAAAAAATTTTACACTCAAAAAAAATTTTACAGTCAAAAAAAAAATTTACACAAAAAATTTAGTTGTTTTTTTTTACAAAAATGACAATATTTTGTGTAAATACGTACGTGCATTCACTCAGAAATATTTTTACAGTAAAAAAACATTACAATCGAAAAAAATTTTACACTCAAAAAAAAAATTTGTAATTTTTCTTTTTTTTATTTTTAAAATGACAAAAAAAGATTTTTTTACTCAAAATAAAATATTTCTAATCAAAATTGTTATTTTTTTCATGTTAAAAAAATGTACTATCCTTTAAAAAATGCATTGTGGAGGGTATTCATAGATTCGGCGAAGTCGAATTTAACTTTTCTACTTGTTTTTTTTTTTTTAGTTTTTTTTTTAAAGTTTAGCTGTTTGTCCATCCACACAAAAAAAATCAGAAACACGTTCGCCGTTTTTTTTCGAGAAAATCGCATTTGAATATTGAATTTCACGACAATTTTGGAATTTCCTTGTATTTTCTTGTTAAAACATGGCGTATGAGTAACAAATTTTTGCGAAACCAACGAGTTGATCCCATTTTAATTATTTTTTCATTTGTGGTGCAATATAGAGATGGGCGTGAATGCGATTTGACCCACGCAAGAAATATTAAAGTCACTGACGACTCGTTATTATTTTTAGTTTACTTGTGCAATCACGTGAGTCAATTTACTGTTACTCACGCAGTTTTTGATTACGCTCACGGTTGTTCACTCACGCTGATGATGATTTTACACATATAATAAAAACAACAAATTTTCTATGAAAAAAGCACTGAAAACGGAAACTCAAAAAACAGTAAAATTCAAAAAAAAAAAAAAAATATTTAAAAATCACAAAAACTTACTTAAGAAAAATTTTAAGCATTCACTCATCTCGCAAAAATTGGACTTCCTAATCACTCACGAAATGTTCTACTCACGCTACCTCTTTAATATCGTGAATAGCTTAGTACGTGACTTGCGAGTCAATTTTTTCAAATGTTGAACGTTAAAGGATATGTACCTTTAATGTAGTTTCCGATTTATTGCTCCCGCTTAAATGCGCTTATCCAAAATATTAAATAAATCAGAAGGATATTGATGCATTTACATAAAAAAACTCTTATAAACGTACATCAAGTGATCATAAGATTTTGAACTCATTTAAGTGTTGATATTTCAGTAAAATTTGTATGAAAATACTCTTACCAGTTTTAGGCATTTAAGCGAGTAATTCTGTATTTTTTTTAATTTAAATTGTAATCTTTATGAAATCTTAAAACAAATTTTTTTAACAATTGACGATTTGTTTTCGATATAAACGGTCAGAAGGACATTGATGTATATCTAAAAAAACTCTTATAAACGCATCTTATCAGTTTTACGCATTTAAGCGTTTTACGCATTTAAGCATGTACGCATTTACGCATTTACGCATTTAAGCGAGAAGAGTGAATGCTTAAAATTTTTCTTAAGTAAGTTTTTGTTATTTTTAACTATTTTTTTTTTGGAATTTTACTGTTTTTTTGAGTTTCCGTTTTCAGTGCTTTGTTTTCATAGACAATTTGTTGTTTTTATTATTTTTGTAAGATCATCATCAACGTGAGTGAGCAACCGTGAGCGTAATCAAAAATTGCGTGAGCGTGAGTAACAATAAATTGACTCACGTGATTGCACAAGTAAACTAAAAATATTAGCGAGTCGTCAGTGACTTTAATATTTCTCGCGTGGGTCAAATCGCTTTCACGCCCATCTCTATATTGTACCACACATGAAAAAACAATTAAAATGGGATCAACTCGTTGGTTTCGCAAAAATTTGTTACTCATACGCCATGTTTTAACAAGAAAATCCCAGCAAAACTTTGGTAATGGGTAGTGATTATATAACACATTACCGGGTAATGCATATAACTTATTTGTAACATTATTTTATGATGTCTTACCAAACATTTGTTCCACAACGTATTATTTTCAAGAGAAAAATAATGCATTACTAATAATTTGCTACGTAATGCATGATTATTGGAAAAAATGTATTTCAGATTTGTTATTTCTAAACATTAAATCATGGATGACTTATATTTGGTTACATTATGTATTATTTGAAAGTTTGAAATAATGTATTATTTATAATTGGATGCATAATGCATTACAATAACATAAAAAATAATTATTTAAAAAAATGCATAAGTTTAAACTAGAGATGGGCTCACGACAGGAAATTTTTAGCGACACATACTCACGATCATATTTTATCTACTTACACTCACTTACAATCACGTGAGTAAATTTAATACAAAATTACTTTTTAACACCTTATATATTATCTTCTGGTATGCTATATTATTTCATTTCTAGTAACCTATAAAATATCATATATTTTACACCTTACTCGTATTCTTCGTTATAAATTTATGACTTATTTTATACCTTACTGGTATTCTTTGTGATAATGTGGATGCATTACTTTGAGTCTCATCGCCTGTTAAAATCATCAATGCTGCAATGTATAAAATAAGAGATCCTATACCTTATTTTATACCTTATTTGGTAATCTAAGTTTTGCTGGGATACAAGGAAATTCCAAAATTGTCATAAAATTCAATATTCAAATGCGATTTTCTCGAAAAAAACGACGAACGTGTTTCTGAATTTTTTTGTGTGGATGGACAAACATCTAAACTTAAAAAAAAAATTAAAAAAAAAAAGTGGCCGGATTTTTGATAAATTGACTTTTTTATAAAATGGAAAATTTCAGAACGGGTTCTGAAAATTTTCCAAAAAAAAAAAATTTAATCGATAGCCCATACAAAACTATATAAGAATGTAAATTTTTGAGATTGTGGTGCATTCCGTTTTAATGTGATAAATATTTAATCAAGGCAACTCGACACAAATTTTACCATTTTTCCAATATTTGACCACGCCTCCTGAGCCCAGTTTTTGAAAAATTTAAAAACCAAAAACGCAATTTTCTTAGTTCCATATAGAGCTATCCATACAACCTATTCAGAAATTCGTGCGACACGTGTTTTTTTTCGCTGGACATTTGGTGTGGAATGCCTCATATATGGCATGGGTTCATATGTGTGCATATGTGTTCATATATGTTTCATATATGTCTGTCCACATGCCGCCCATTTTCGTATATGCTCATATATTAAATATATATGTTCATATATGTATGTATGTATGTAATCATATGTGAAATATATATGATTCACATTTGAACATTTTTCACTGGGCCGTGACCAACTTTAATAATAATCGAAAAATCCGAAATTTTAATCGAAGGCGTCACGGGTTAAAATTATCGGTTTTGGCTCAAATTAAGTTTGAATGAAAGTTCGTTTCAAGTACTATAAAAGTGTAAAGGAAGAGAAGTTTTGTGATTTTTTTTAATTTCTTAAACGTAGGAAAGAAAATCTGCAATTTTTACAAATTTCAAATTGCAATAGCTCGAAAACCGTTCAGCCGATTTTAATTTTTTTTATATTTATGTTAAGCGCATCAAAACTAATAAATATCGCAAGACATATTATTTTTATAACCTGCACTTTCAAGGAAGGTCCTTCACAGGGCACCAGCCGATTGTCCTGATACTTGCATATGGGAAAGAGGGGAGGAAAAGAAGAGTTACCTGTTTTTTCTTAGCTGCCCAATCTCACATTTAGCGGTTCAAATGGGAGGGAAAAACTGGATTTTTTTTGTTTTTTGAGGATTTTTCAAAATTTTCTAGAAGAAACTATATGAACATTTTATACTGATCGAAAGCTTTTTTGAAAGCCTATCCAATGGCGTATCGGTCGTTTCCAAATTCGGCTTCGTTAAGCTTCTATTTTCGAAAATGTGAAATCATGGCGGTAGTTTATAAGGAGAGGTACATACGTAGGACCGCCAAAATCACATATAATAATCTATATTAAAATTAAGCTGAGCCGTATTTTTGCGTGTGGCCAAATTCCTGCTAGTTCGGATTTTCCCGAAAGACCTCATTTTTTCATAAGGTGGCAACCCTTTTTTAAATTTGAGATTGGGTAGCTTAAAAAAAAGGTAACTCTTATTTTTCTCCTTTCATGCCCATATGGAAGTTTCAGGGCAATCGGCAGGTGCCCTCTGAAAGACCTTCCTTGTAAGTTGAAATGAAAAAAATAAAAAAAATGTCAGTTAACTATTTTTTGGCAAAACATTTATGCTAACTTTACCAAAAAAATTGTAGGTTCAAAATCAGCAAATTTTCTTGTAGGTTTACAACCTGTTTTACTAACATTGCCGTTTTTTTTGAGTGCACACAAAATATAAAAATTTTTAAATTTAAGAATTTCCTAAAGTTTAAAATTTTTTTATAGAAAAATTTTTAGACCCAGCAAAACTTTACGGAGTCATTCAAAAATAACTAGTTCTAGAAGTACTTCAAAGCTTGTCACGATAGGTTCTCAAAGAGCATTCTGGAACTAGTGATGTCACAACTACTTCTAGAAGTGATCCAAAAGGGTAATATTTTGATTCCAAAGAGCTTTTTTGGAGTAGTTTGGGAACTAGTGATTTGGAACTAGTCGTACATGACTTCTGCACCACTTCCATGAAACAAATACTGGTTCTCAAATAACGTCTTGGAAGCTGTTTCAAAAACTTATAATTTTTTTCAAAAAAGAAAAAATATATATTTGATTCTATTTGGAAAAAGTCAAACTTTTTGATATATGTACAAAGGGGCTAAAAATATTATTAAGTGTTGGGTAATTTGTTTGGTATTATTAAGCATTGGGGCATTATTGCAAATAGGTTTTTATAGATTCCTTTAACTACCTTACTACAATCTGCAATATGCTACTTTATTTTCTACAGGTGGTTTTTTTTTTACAAAAAGTAAACAAAACTTTCCACTTGTAGTTAAATTAGTAAGCAATTTGAGTTATCCAACTAAGCATATAATCGTACAGTCAAACCCGGTTATAACGAACTCCGAGGGACCAGTAAAAATAGTTCGTTATAAGCGTAGTTCGCTATAAGCGGGGTTTATTTTTTATCAACCTAGTTTTATTTCCAAAAAAATAGATCCAATTTTGATTTATTTGATGTTTTTTTGTAAATAAACTTCTTATTGCGAAGAAAACATTCAAAATATAAATAAATGTCATAAAAACTATATATTTAAAACCAAAAATTTCCAACTTTTTGTGAGTTCGATAAACATGATTGCCGCACATTCTGAAATTTTTATGGGAGTTCGTTATAAAAAGGTAAATACACATGAACTTTTATTCGTGGGACCTTAATAAGTAGTTCGTTTTAACCGAGGATTCGTTATAGCCGAGTTCGTTATAAAAGAAGTATTTTGTGTGAAAATTGATGCCAAAACGTCGGGACTTTAGAATTAGTTCGTTATAACCGAGAATTCGTTATAACCGAGTTCGTTATAACCGAGTTCGACTGTATATTGTTTGGTCCCTACAATATTTCTTTTCTTCAAAAATCGCTTATTTTCCTTTTAGATAATTTCCAATTGCATTAATAAAACAAGTAAAAAAGTTAAATTCGGCCTTGCCGAATGTAGTGATACCCTCCACAATTTCAAAAAGATTATTGCAAACAACTTTATTTAAAAGGAAATTACTTTTGAAAAAAAAAAAAAATTTAAAAAAAATTTCCGCGAAAAAAAATTTTGGTAAAAAAAAATCCGGGATTTTTTTTTGTCAAAAAATATGTTCGTACTTGTTTAAATACCACTTGGTGTTCAATTATGTTCACATATGTCAACCAGAAGCCGAATTAAAGCATTTTGTATTTTTAGGTTATGTTGACTGTACTGAAATTTTTTAGGTATGCTAACATTTTCGTTCATAACTTTTGAACCGCTAAACCGACATCGCTCAAATGCAATACCAAACTTCTCGGGAGAACTTCCAATATATATGTTAAGTTTCAGTCATCTTTGTGCAATATTTTGTCCGCGAGAGCATTTTCCACAGACAGACGGACAGACGGACATCGCTAGAATGTCTTAAAATCTATCGGGCATCATGAATATATATACTTTATGGGGTCCCAGACCGATATTTCGATGAGTTACAAACAGAATGACAAACTTATATATACCCTCTATCACTAATTGTAAGTGGAGGGTATAATAATAAAAATAATACGGAAACAAAAAATACTACTAATTTTGTTCAGCAAAGTGCTTATATTGCACTTAAAAAATTATGTCATTAACTGTTTGTAGTTTATTTAAAAAGTTTTCCGTTTAGTCGTTTTAAAAAGAAAAAACATTTGTTTGATGTTCAGTTTTTATTAATGACTACTTGTGTCCTTTGTTTCAAAAATAACACACTAAAAAATAAAGACTTTTATTAACATTTAATCTTTACCCGCCCTAGTAAAAAAAGGAAAAAAAATTCATGACTAATTATATCCCAAATATGGCGGATACAATTACTATAAAAATTATCTACGGGTATATTTTATGATCTAGAGGGATAACCTTATATATAATGTGATACGTGAATTGGGTCTATATAATTATATCAGTTGGAGAAAACTGATACGATTAAATATAATTTAAAACCATTATAACTGATCATATATTGCTCCTTATAACGTCATATAAGTTGGATAAAATTATATATAATCATATGCACTTTATATAATGTTATATACAATAATATGTTCTTTATGTAGAGCAATATCTAACCATATATATTTATGTCTTATAGTCTCAATTCATTTTATATTGTATCAGTCCGGATCAAACTAATAAAACCAGATAGACCCATTTTACGTATCATATTATATATAAGACTATCTGTTCAGATCTTGTAGGCTAACCGAAGATAATATTTGAAACAATTGTGTCCACCATATTTGGGATCTAATTTGTCACGGCTATATATAACTCTTTTTTACTCGGGCGGTGAAAAATGTCAGATGTTATTCATATATTATTCATATATGCTCGTCCATATGTATTATATAAGTATATGAAGCAAATGCGAAAATTGGCGGCATATGTAAATATATGGACACATATGATCACATATGTAACATATATTTTTTAGTTCCGTTTTGCACTTTGGTGTAAAGAATTTCATTAAAATTGTTTTAGAAAAAAAACGCTTCACTATTTTTGAAGTCTTAAAATTTTTTTTAAATTTCAGAAAAAAACTTTTTCTATGTTTTTTATTTAATTTTTTTTTTTTAATTTTCAAAGTTCCAAAATTTTTGGTTTTTAAGTCCCAGACACAAAATTTTTTTGGCAACTTTTTTTCGGTTTTTAATAAAAAAAATAATTAAAAAATGTTTTAAGAAAAAAAATTTTTGAAAAATTTTCTAACCCGGTGAAAAATGTTCATATATGAATCATATGTGGTCCAAATATAGACATGTATGTTCATATATTTAAATATATGTTACACATGCGAAAATTGGCGGCATGTGTACATATATGGCATGGGTTCATATATGTGCATATGTGTTCATATATGTTTCATATATGTCTGTCCACATGCCGCCAATTTTCGTATATGCTCATTAGAGTGTCCCTTATTTTGGAAATGTTGGAAATCTTGAGACGGTACCCGCTCATTTTTTTCCTTTTGACTTAAAAATAACTCAGGGAAAATTTTACGCCCCTAGGACCACGCCTTCCCTACGCGACGGGCCCTTAAAGAGCGGGGCCTAAAAAATCATTTTTCCATACAAACCAAAAAATTTTTTTTTTGATTTTTAATTTTTTTGTTATTATTTATTATATTACTTGGTTTGCTTATTCACAACAAAAAATTTGATTTTGGTGGGATAAGTCTTTCAGCGCTAAAAAATTTTTCGCAAAAAAAAATTTTGAGCCGCCGGGGTCCTACAGTAAAAAATTTTTAAAAAATATTTTTTTTTAGTTTTGACCAGCAACGGTCTTAGCTGCTATGTTGCTTTAAATGATATATATTCATAAAAAAATATTTTTTGTATCTGTGACATCTTAATCGTGTTCTAAAAAAGGGTAAAAAATGCATTGATGATTTTTTTCGATACACGATAAAAATGTCACAAATATGAATAATATTTTTTTTGGAATATATATCATTAAAAACAACATAAAAACTAAAACCATTGCTTTTCAAAACTAAAAAAAAATATTTTTTAAAAATTTTTTACCGTAGGATTCCTACGGCTCAAAATTTTTTTTTTCGAAAAAGATAAAGATGTCACAGATATGAATAATTTTTTTTTTGGAATATATATCATTTAAAGCAACATAGCAGCTAAAACCGTTGCTGGTCAAAACTAAAAAAAAATATTTTTTAAAAATTTTTTACTGTAGGACCCCGGCCGCCCAAATTTTTTTTTGCGAAAAATTTTTTAGCGCTGAAAGGCTTATCCCTCCAAAATCAAATTTTTTGTCGTGAATAAGCAAACCAAGTAATATAATAATTAATAACAAAAAAATTAAAAATCAAAAAAAAATTTTTTTGGTTTGTATGGAAAAATGATTTTTTAGGCCCCGCTCTTTAAGGCCCCGTCGCGTAGGGAAGGCGTGGTCCTAGGGGCGTAAAATTTTTCCTGAGTTATTTTTAAGTCAAAAGGAAAAAAATGAGCGGGTACCGTCTCAAGATTTCCAACATTTCCAAAATAAGGGACACTCTAATGCTCATATATTAAATATATATGTTCATATATGTAATCATATGTGAAATATATATGATTCACATTTGAACATTTTTCACTGCCCGGTGAAAAATGTCAGATGTTATTCATATATTATTCATATATGCTCGTCCATATGTATTACATATATGAAGCAAATGCGAAAATTGGCGGCATATGTAAATATATGGACACATATGATCACATATGTAACATATATTTTTTTTAATTCCGTTTTGCATTTTGGTGTAAAGAATTTCATTAAAATTGTTTTTGAAAAAAAAAATGCTTCACTATTTTTGAAGTCTTAAAATCTTTTTTAAATTTCACAAAAAAACTTTTTCTGTTTTTTTTTTTAATTTTCAAAGTTCCAAAATTTTTGGTTTTTAAGTCCCAGACACAAAATTTTTTTGGCAACTTTTTTTCGGTTTTTAATAAAAAAAATAATTAAAAAATGTTTTAAGAAAAAAAATTTTTGAAAAATTTTCTAAGTTTTTTTTTTGGAAATTTTTTTATGCGTTTTGGAGTAAAAAATTTCATTTCAAAATTTCAGTTCAAATGCTTTTGATTTTTTTTTTTAAATTTTTATAAGTCCCAGACATATGTACGTGCAGATGTGTGCATATGTGTTTTTATACATCATCATATATGAAAAAAAATCAAGAAATATTGCTTCATATATGTATTCATATGGAGCATATATGATCACATATTTTTCATATGTGATCACATATTTTTCATATGTGATCACATATGAAACATGTATGTGCATATATGAACATTTTTCACCGGGTAAAGTAATTTATTTTTGTTCTGTAAGTAAAAACTACTGATTATTCTTTAAATTTAATGATTTGTGTAAGTCATTTTTTTTTAAATTGTTGTTATTTTTTAATGAGATATCATTAGTTTTTAACTACACAAGTAGGTTATTTTTTTGTAGAAAAAAAATTCAAAAAATTATTTATAGAAATATAAAAACATGTTTGTATCAAGTGACTTTGGCACGATGGGTAGAGTGTCTGGCCAGAATGTAGTTGATTGCGGGATCGATTCCCCAAAATTTTATTAAAAATTTTTAAAAAAATATTTCAATAGAAAATTTTAAAAAATAACCTACGAAATCATTAATTTTTAATGTTTTCGTAGGTTATTTTTTTGGAATTTGTTGGTAAAAATAACAGAACTATCATTAATTTTTAATGTTTTCGTAGGTTATTTTTTTCGAAAATGTTAAGTAGTAAAAAAGAGGGTAAAAATCGTAATTTTTTAATGTTTAATGTTATTTAAGTATTTTAGAAAATTTTGTCAACAGTAAAAAATAAATGTTGATGTTTGTTAAAATAAATGAATAATTACTGAGATGGTTTTCAATGTTATTCTTTTGTTTTAAGTGTGTTTTTCGTTTGTTTTTGCCTACAAAATATTTTGAGTGTGCGTTATAAATTAACAAAAAATAATTCACAAATGTTTTTTTTTTGCAAAAAAAATGTACAAAATGTTCCTAGACTGCTTCGCTAGAACTAGTTCTGATGGTGACAATTTCAAACAAAAATCATAGGTTAACGAATAGGATAAAGAATTTGTTCTAGAATGACTTAAAGGACCGTTCCATACATAGGTTCCTAGACTACTTCCCTAGAACTAGTTCTGATGGTGACAATTTCAAACAAAAATCATGGGTTACAGAATGGGATAAACAATTGGTTCTAGAATGACTTATGGAACCGTTCCATAGAAGGTGTGATTGTTCCTAGACTACTTCCCTAGAACTAGTTCTGAGGGTGACAATTTCAAACAAAAATCATGACTCTGAGAACGAGATAGAGAACTAGTCGAGCTAAAAAGAAGGACTCTACACTCAAAAAAATACGTTAGAAAAAAAATTTGTAAAGTGGTTTGTATCTCAACTTTACTAGATTTTTACTAAATTCTACTAAAAAAATCAATTTTTAGTAATTCTTTTTAGTGAACTCGCTTTACAAACTATTAATTTTATACTGATTTTTTAATAATTTTTTCAGTTGATTTTTTAAAAATTATCGTACTAACTTTTGATAATTATTTTGTAAATTTTACAATATTAGTTAGTAAATTTTGTTTTTTTTTTCTCTAGAAAACCTATACACTATAATTAAAAAAAAAAATTATTTTATTAAAATATTTGGAAATTAAAAAAAAATAAATAAAAAAAATATATTATTATTTTTTTAACGATAAAACTGCGCTTTGATGAGTATGAATATGTTTATTATTTTTAATATTCATTTACGCTTCATTAGTTTTTTTTTCAATTTAAAAAAAATATATATTAAAAAGGAAACAAAATAGAGACAAGAGAAGACATGCAAAATTTAAAAAACAATGCCGACCTTTTCAAATGGAAAATTTCCATAAAAACATCAGTTTTTTTTCTTTCTTCTTTACTTGCGGAATTTTTTTGTTTATGCTATCCACGAATATTTTTTTCTCACGCACATAAAGGGTTGATTTTTGTGTACTTTACTTTATGTCCAGTGTTGCCAGAAAATAATTGGCTCTTGTCCCGAATTTGAAAAATGAAATCCCCAAAAATACCCTACAAATTATATAAAATCCCCAAAAAAAAATTTATGTATATTCAAATATAAACTCTTTTTTAATTAAAGAAATGGTGTTTATTAAACCATATTTTTATATTAATTTTAAGGTTAGACCTTTTTATGATATTTAAATATTAAATTTTAAATAAAAAAGTTGTATTAAATCGCCTTCTCGAGATATGGGAATTTGAATTTTTTGTGAATCAAGCCCCCAAATCCAAGAATTCTGTTGATATTAAAAAAAACGTTAATGTTGTCTTTTTATTCCTTTTCCCAACAAAATTACATAACTTTTGAAAAAAATCCAGCCTCGATAACATCAGGAATACCATCAGAACATTGTAAGGAAGTTTAAAATGTAATTTTTTTGGTTTTATCCTTATAACTATTCGAATTTTGAAAAAAAAAAAAAATCTGTTCAAATTAGATATTTCACCCAGAAAAGTTTTACAGTAACTATTTACGGTTATTCAAAAAGTTTTTAGTTAAAGTTGTTTTAAACGTTTTATCGTTTGTTTTTCAAGGAAAATAAAATATTGAATGATTTATACAGTTGTAAAAGCAATAAACTACAAAAGTTACGGAAAAATATTTTTATCACTTAAATTATTTGTGACTGATTATTCCGTATAATTTTACAGAAGTACGGTTTTTGTAGTTTGTTATTCAAAAAATTTTATTTTTATATAACTTTAACACACACTTTTTCAATATTAAGAAATTAAATTTTTCTGATGACTGATTCGTATCCAGGAGGCAGGTATACTAAAGCAAATGTATTTTAAATTTTTTCTCTCAATATTACCAAAAAAACTATTAAAATTGGCAAACATTTTTGGATACAATCAATGGATTTTAAATTTTAACCTCAGGTTATCTTTATTGGAGTGTCCACTTTACATACATATCTGGTTTGAACAGGAAATTTCTTGCAAAATTTGGATATTTATTGCAAAAAGGACGTTGTCAACTTCCTTGACATTACCTGATGGTATCCCTGATCGTATCGAGCCCGGATATCTTGGATATGTTAGGATTTTTATAAGAAATTTGAATAAAAAAAAATACATTCCTTTAACAGACGCTTTTCCATTATTAAAGAATTGTTGGTTTTGAAGGCTTGGTCCACAAAATATTAAAATGCCTATATCTCGAGAAGGCTAATTGATAAAACTTTTCTGATGACAGATTCGTGCTAGGAGGTAATACTCCAAAATTTCTATTCGGTTGTCAAATTATTTTTTAAACGACACCAGTACCTATTTTTTGGCCTCCAATACTTTTGACCACCATTTTTTTTTTGTAAACAAAGAAAAATTTTTTTATTTTGATATCTCATTACTTTGCACTTAAGTAGATGTCTTAAAGTAAATAAACAAAATATTTTTTTATTGTTCCCAAATAAATTGGTGGTCAAAAGTATTGGAGGTCAAAAAATAATGGTTTCTTTAGCTGTATTGATTGACTTTTAGTATTTTTGTTTGTCGTTAGAAAAATTATTTGACAACTGAATATAAACTATTCCGAGTTTGAAAATAAATAACTTTGTTCGACCCTCGTAAAACATTTATTATTTACTAAAATTAATCCCGACCTACATTATTTTATCTTGCCCAATCCAAATGATGGGATTAAGGACAGTTTTACGGGGAATTTAAAAACAATATTTTTGTTTTTCAAAAAACGTCAAAAAATAATTAAAGCATTGTTATTCCAATTTAACTACTTTGACATTAACAAATGAATGTAGTTGTAATTTTTGACAGCATTCTGTACCAATGTCAATCTCATTGATTGGTAATAGTCTTAACAGTTTTAAAAATTAAATTTTTAATTTTTGAAATAAAAAAATCCCCAAATTTTAGAGAAAATCCCCAAAAATTAGCGAAATCCCCAAATCCCTCCCCTGGAAATCTTGTCCCCAAACCAAACTTGAATTCCCCATTTTGGGGACAAATCCCCTTATCTGGCAACACTGTTTATGTCTTTCTTTGAATATTTTAGTCACAAAATAACATTCGATCGGTAAACATCGCGCGACGGGTAAAATGAATAAAAAAATGTACAACAAAAAATATTACAACAAAAAAAGCATAGCAGGTAACCAAATCTTAAAGTATTTTTTGTTTAAAATTATGTAACTCGTTTTTTATTTCTAGAATAATAAAGCAAAATAGGAAATGATGACAACAGGTAACAATTGTATATTTATGTGATCTATTTAAAACATTATGTTGATATTTTTTTTATTTTAGTTCACCGTACACCAATTTATTCAACATCAATCTTCAAAGAATTAATTTTATATGGTAGTATGTATATTTTGTATTAAAAAAACGTGTTCAATATTTTCTATTTTTTAGATCGAAAATTCTAACAAAAACTGACTTGCATGGAAATAGTTATTGGCGACAACAAGCGCAATACGCAATTTACATGATGTATACAAATGCCAAAATTTAAATATACACAATTTACAATTTTTTTACAAAAAAAGTTAATATTATTTACAAACGCGTTTTAAAATCCATTTTACAAAAATTGTACAGAAAAATTTAGTAATACTAATTTTTTTAGTATTTTTAAGATTACTAATTTTTGAAAACCAAAGTTTGTAATGGTAACTGAAAAAGTTATCGGGCACAAATTGAAAACTATATTAGTAATGGTAACAGACTTTTTTGTAAGGAATACTAACAAATTTTTATGAGTGTAGCACTAGTTCTGGAAGTTCTCCAAGTTTTGCTGGGGAATGTGAGACGACAGACTTATTTAATTTTTTTTTTAAATAAAATTTAATAAAATAAATACTATGCTTTCTTTCCCAGTAAAGACAAGTTTAAAATGCATTAACGACTTTGTAATACAAATGAAAAACAGGAAACGGATTTAAATATATTTATGCCAAAAACCAGGATCTTAACAAACATTTACAAAAGCAACAAAATTTTCATTAGAAAAGGAAATACATATATCTTTTTTTTATACAAAAACATATAAAAACTATTTTAGTGAAATGTGTCTGCCAACATTACATTTGAAATATCAACCGTTTGCCATTTTTTTTGTCTAAAGTGAGAAAAAATAAGTATGAGTGTTAAATTCGGCAGTGGCGAACATTTAATACCCTCCCATATGTTAAAAACAATTTTTGCTGTTTTTTTTGTTTGGGGAGGGATGGCGGGGTGCTGTGGGGAAACCTTCCACCAAAAAATTACCGAAAATTTAAATTTAAAAGAGAAATCTTATTTTCTTGAAAATTATTCTATGAGAATATCTTGGTTGTAATTAGTAAAGAAAAATTACCTCGAGCTAGAACAACAAAGTGTAATATTTTAAAGCTCGAATAATTTTTTTTTTTAATAAAAATTAATCAAAATTTTAAAATTATTTAAATTAATTCTTTATAACACCTCCCACAAAAGGGGTCGGACCGACAAAATTGGCATTATCTAATCCCCCGTGTCCAAGCGCAGTCCTTTGAATTTTTTGACGTAAAAATGTTTTATTTGTTTAACAAAAATACGAAAAAATTTAAAAAAATTGCGTTTCAGAGGTTGAATTAGTTCTTCAAGGGGAAACTTTTTTCCCCTTAGTTCAATTTTGACCATTTACGAACTTAATCTGCTGACGATCATAAGACAAACGATCATGCAAATTTCAGGAGCAAAGCTTTTACACTGCATCGTGTTTTATACAGACGTACGAACATTCTTTATGGAATCTCTGACCGCTATTTCGATGCGTTACACACGGAATGATAAATCGAGTATACCCCCATATTGTAGTTGGAGGGTATAAAAATAGTTGGAACAAGTCAATGAACAAATATGTGTGAGTGTGTGTGTGTAAGTAAAAATGCATGTCAAAGGAAATTGCAAAGACATGTAACTAAAGAAAATGAACATGATTATAAACTACTACATTTATGAAATGTCATCTCGCACAAATGCAAATAAATTGAAAAATTCATATTAAATTTATTTTTTCTTAATATCAAATTATGTTAGTGCAACAATGGAAAATGTCATATATGATTTTATTGTATGGTTACATGGTTACAAGTGGGCAGAGTGGGCTAGAGAATAGTATCCAACCATACAAAGTTTGAAAAAAAAAATGCTTTAAATGATCAAGTAGACAGGAAAAAGAAAAAAATATTTAAGGCAAGACGAATTCGAAGGAAAACAAGTAAAAAAGTTAAATTCGGCCTTGCCGAACGTAGTGATACCCTCCACAATTTAAAAAAAAATGTTGCAAAAAACTTTATTTAAAAGAAAATTCCTTTTGACGAAAAAAAAAAAAATTATAAAAAAAAATACCGCAAAAAAAAATTTTTTTGTTAAAAAAAAATCGTCGATTTTTTTCTTTTTTGTCAAAAAATATGTTCGTACTTGTTTAAATACCATTCGGTGTTCAATTATGTTCACATTTGTCAATTAGCAGCCGAATTAAAGCATTTTTTTTTAGGTTATGTTGTATGTACTAAAATTTTTGAGGTGTTCTTACATTTTCGTTCATAACTTTTGAACCGCTGAACCGATATCGCTCAAATGCAATACCAAACTGCTTGGGAGAACTTCCAATAAACATGTTAAGTTAAAGTCATCTCCGTGCAGTATTGTGGCCGTGATCACCATTTCCACAGATAGACAGACAGACGAACATCGCTGGAATGTCTTAAAATCGATCACTGATCAATTATATATGAGGCATTCCACACCAAATGTCCCGCTACAGAAAAACATGTGTCCCGTAAATTTCTGAATAGGTTGTTTGAATAGCCCTATATGTAACTAAGAAAATTGCGTTTTTGGTTTTTCAAATTTTCGAAAACTGGGCTTAGGAGGCGTGGTCAAATATTGGAAAAATGGTAAAATTTGTGGCGAGTTGCCTTGATTAAATATTTATCACATTAATACGGAATGCACCACAATGTCAAAAATTTACGTTCTTATATAGTTTTGTATGGGCTATCGATTAAAATTTTTTGTTTCGGAAAATTTTCAGAACCCGTTCTGAAATTTTCCATTTTTTAAAAAAGTAAATTTATCAAAAATCCGGCCACTTTTTTTTTTTTTTTTAAAGTTTAGATGTTTGTCCATCCACACAAAAAAAATCAGAAACACATTCATCTTTTTTTTCGAGAAAATCGCATTTGAACTTTAAAATTCATAACAATTTTGTTATTTGCTTGTATTTCCTTGTTTTAAAGTTGCGAATGAGTAATATAAATTGCATAAATATTCGTCATACGCTCTGTTGACACAAGAAAATACAAGCAAATTACAAAATTGTTATGAAATTTAAAATTCAAATGCGATTTTCTCGAAAAAAACGAAAAATACATTTCTGATTTTTTTTGTGTGGATGGACACACATCTAAACTTAAAAAAAAAACGACAAAAAAAAAAAAAAAAGAGGCCGGATTTTTGATAAATTGACTTTTTTAAAAAATGAAAAATTTCAGAACGGGTTCTGAAAACTTTTCTTGGGAAAAAATTTTATTCGATAGCCCATACGAAACTATATAAGAATGTAAATTTTTAAGATTGTGGTGTATTTCGTTTTAATGTGATAAATATTTAATTAAGGCAACTCGCCACAAATTTGACCATTTTTCCAATATTTGACCACGCCTCCTAAGCCCAGTTTTTGAAAAATTGAAAAACCGAAAACGCAATTTTCTAAGTTCCATATAGGGCTATCCATACAAGCTATTCAGAAGTTTATGGTACACGTGTTTTTTTTCGCTGGACATTTGGTGTGGAATGCCTCATATATACTTTATGGGGTCCCAGACGGATATTTCAATGAGTTACAAACGACATGACAAACTTTTTTTATTTTATTTTATTAAGAATTACCATATAATTACAAATTATATACTAATTTTACCTAACCGAGAACTGGTAACAATGACCTTCGTCTCGTTGTAGCGAATCAGACCAAGGCCTCTGGTGGGAATCAAACCCACGACCCCCAGACTCATAGGCTAGCACGCTACCAACTAGCCTACTGGGGCGCCTGACATGACAAACTTATATATGAGGCATTCCATGTCAAATCGGACACTTTGAATTTTTTTTTTAAATTTTCCCAATTTGCTTACAGTTTTTAGTACACTGAAAGAATTATTGTTCATTATATCTATGAACAAATTTCATAAAACCAAATTCATAGAATCTATGAAACAATTCATTTGCTGAATGAATATTCATTAGTATTCTGAAATATTTCATAGAATTTTATTCATAGATTTTATTAAATTCATAGAAAAAATTCATAGAATTAATGAATGTCATTCATAGAAGAAAATGCCATCAATATGAAATTTAATTTTTTAAATAATTAAAATAATGTTACAATAATTAAAACAGTTGAATAAATTTATTAAAAAAATAAAAAAAAACATTAAAAAAAAAATTTTCATTGCTGCCCTGACCGGGGCTCGAACCCAAGACCTACCGGCTGAAGTGGTAATTGTCGACGCCTTAGCTATCAGCGCCACCAAAGAAGAAAAATCTCGCCAACTAACGCTTGGTTTTATAACGCTTCATTTTTGTAAATACACAAAATATTTGTTTTCTACAAACGCACACACAGCTTTTGGCAGAGCATTGTGACAGAGCAAAGACACAAACTCAATATGTTAGCAGATTGTTATTCAAATTTGATTTTAAGTGTTGTTACTTGTTTATATAATTTAGCTAAGTGGCTAGAGACTAAGCTTCACGAACAAGAGGTTCTATGTTCAAATCTCGGTGGGGATAAGTTAAAAAAAAAAAAAAAATTTTTAAAAATAGAAAATTGTAAATAAATAAAATAATAAAAATAAATAAAAATAAAATAAAAAAAAATAAAATTGAAATAATAAAATAAATAAAAATAGAATTGAATAATATTTTTTTTCCATAGCCTATGAACTTTTTCATAGGTTTCTGGTTTCTATGAATTTGTTTCATAGATTCTATGAAGGGCATCATTGGCTTACTTCTAATGATTTTTTTCATAGAATCAATGTACGTTTTCATAGCCGTAATGAACAAAATTCTTTCAGTGTACACTCAAAATAATTCTACAGTAAAAGGTTTAGTAAGTGATATTGTACCAAAATCTACTAATTGGTTACTAATTTTAGTATCTTCAAAGTACTAACATTAGTAATTTCTACTGGTTTTGACTAATATAAGTTAAAAATTTTAGTATTGGTTACCAATTTCTGCACTAGGTCCTTTTGGACTAAAATTAGTTAAATTTTTAGTATTCTTTACTCAAACTTCTTTTACTCATAACTGCTTCAATAATGGTCCAAATTTCAATTTTTTTTCAAAAAGGCTCCCATACAAATAACAGTTAAAGCAAATTTTATAACAATGTAATTTTGTATGGGAGCCTACTTAGGGAATGAAGATAGGGCGTAGGTATATTTTAAAAAAATGTTGTGGGGTAAATATAATTGGGGGTCGGTCTCAGTAATGACCCCTCTCGGACGCACCATTGGACCGGTAGAAGCTGATTAAATAAAACAAACTTACAAAAAATAAAAAAAAATGTATGGGGACCGCCTTAACAGTTAAAGATAGAGAGTAGGTGTGTTCAGAGAAAATGTTTGGACTAAAAAAATATTGTGAGTCGGTCATACATTTTGTTGCACTAAGGGCACTATTAGGGCAGTTAGAGCGGTTGGAGCAAATTTTAAAAAATGTCGTTTTGTGTGAGAGCCCCCATAGAAATTGAAGATAGGGTATTAGTTTGTTCCGAAGAAATGTTAAGACGTAAAAATTAATGAGGGTCGGTCTTATAAAGGACCCCTCTATGACGCACAATTGGAGCAGTAGAAATGATTTTAAGATTGGAAAATTACAATAAATTTTTTTCAAAAAATTTAAAAAAATAGCAAAAATTGTTATCCCACGATCCTCCTGGGCAAAAAGTTTGTAGAATCGATAGAAGTTTTACACAAAAAAATTAAAAAAAAAAAAATTTAAAGTACGTAAAAAAACAAAAATTTTGAAACAAAAACTTTGAAATTTGGACCATTATTGAAGAAGTTATGAGTAAAAGAAGTTTGAGTAAAGGAACAAACTAACTATTTTTAAAAATTCGATATCTTTTGAACGGGTCATCAAAAAAATCTCAAAATTTACCACGAAGGAGTTTTCGAAGGGTACTAAAAACTGTTAACAAATTGGGAAAATCTAAAAAAAAAAAAATTTCAAAGTGTCCAATTTGACATGGAATGCCCCATATATACCCCCTATCACTAACAAGGAAGGTCTTTCACAGGGCACCCACCAATTGTCCTGAAACTTTAATATGTGAATGAGGGGGAAAAAATAAGATTTACCTGTATTTTTAGCTGCACAATCTCAAATTTAAAAAAGGGTTGCCACCTTATGAAAAATTAAGGGGTTTCGAGAAAATCCGTATTAAAGCCGAACTAGTAGGAATTTCACCAAACGAAAAAATACGGGTCGGCTTAATTTTGATAGAGATTATTTTATATGATTTTAGCGGTCGTACGATTATACATTTTTGACAATAACGAACTTAACGAAGCCGAATTTGGACAAGACCGATACACCAAAGGTTTTAAAAAAACCGTTCGACGTGTATAAAATGTTAATTAGGGCGTTTCATCAAAAACTTTTTTTTGGATTTTTGCAACTCTTGAAGCGGAATATGAGTTCTTATGGCCTAAAAGATTTTTGAGATTTTTTTCAGATTTTTGGAATGTCGGGATCAACTCGCTCAAATCGATTTTATCCAAAAAATTAGGTTATGAAACATAATTTTTTTTTATTTTTTGTTCTCTGGTGCTTTTTTTAACAAAACCGGATATAATACTTCTAAATGTTGCTAGCCTCCTAAAAACAAATATTCGCGGTCAAAATAATAAGTTCAAGGGTCACTAAGATGACCTTTAAAGTAAAAATTCAGAATTTCTCGTGTTCCAACCTTAACAATTTGAGAAATATGCTTAATGAATCCGTTCGGTAGGTCTTTCTAATACCTTTAATTTAAAACCAAAATGACATTTGTCACTTTAGTAGAAATATTAAAAAACTAATATAAACTAATTTTTTCCCCCATTTTACAGAAAATCAAAGGGAATCCATTAGTAGTTTTTTTGTAAAGTTGAAATAATAAACTTAAAAGAAGTTTTTTTGATTGCAATTAGTGTTTCCAAACCGGAAAACCGGGTTTTGTCAAACCGGTTTTTTTGACAAAAAACCGGTTTTTTGGTTAACCGGTTTGGAAACACTAACTACAATCTATAAAAAGTCTTTAAAAGTTATTATTTTAACTTTACAAAAAAAAACTACCTAATGCACCAGTTCAATTATCGATAAAATGGGGGAGAAAATGAGTTTTTCCCAGTTTTTTTTTATTTTTTTAACATTTCTACAAAAGTGACAATAGTCAGATTGGTTTTAAATGAAAGGTGTTTTAAAGACCTATCTAACGGATTCAACATGACGTTCATACATAGCTTATTTCTCGAATTATTGAGGTTAAAACACGGAAAATTCTGAATTTTTACTTTTAAGGTCATCTTAGTGGCCCTTGAACTTATAATTTTGACCGCGAATATTTTTTTTAGGAGGCTAGCAACATTTAGAAGTAATGTATCCAGTTTTGTAAAAAAAAAACACCAGGGGGAAAAAATAAAATAAAATGATGTTTCATAACCTCATTTTTTGGATAAAATCGATTTGAGCGAGTTGATCCCGACCTTCCAAAAATCTGAAAAAAATCTCAAAAATCTTTTAGGCCATAAGAATTCATATTCCGCTTCAAGAGTAGCAAAAATCAAAAAAAAAGTTTTTGATGAAACGCCCTAATGTTCATGTTGTTTCTTTCGAAGAAATGGAAAAATCCTTAAAAAAACGAAAAAAAATCCCGTATTTCCCAATCCCCTTTGACCCCCTAAATGTGAGATTGGGCAGCTATAAAAATAGGTAACTCTTATTTTGCTCCCCACTGTCCTATATGCAAGTTTCAGGACAATCGGCTGGTGCCATGTGAAAGACCTTCCCTGTAAGTCAATGGTTCCCAACCTTTTTTGCTCCATGTCCCACTTTTGAGCTAAAAAAACCAAAATGTCCCCCTACACTTAAAAAAAAAATTGTGAATTTTACAAATTTGTTTGATAATTCGAAATTTTACTAGTGTTATTGCAAAATTTCTTTCAAATCTTAGTTTAAACAAAGTTTTTAGTATAATGTTTCATCTTTTAACTAAATAATTGTAGTAAATTTAACTAAAAAAATATTTTTTTTAGTTAATTTAAGTAAAACAAGTCTTAAAAACTTGCTCGTTGCCCCCCTAAAATATTCAAATTGCCCCCCAGTGGGGCGAGAATCAAAGGTTTAGAACCATTGCTGTAAGTGGAGCGTATAATAATAAGATTCGCAATGACTTTAAACGTGTTTAACTTGCAAAGCTAACGAAAAAAAGTTTTGTGGTATCGCTATGGACCAAGAGGTCTATGCGGGATGCAAATCGAAAACCGCCACCCTAACCTAACCTTACCTAATCTGAAACTTTTTCGATAGGAAAACGTCTCGGAATTTGAAACATTTTCTGAGGAATTTTTTTTTTTTAGAATCTGAGATTTTTTCTATAGAAAAAAATGTTTCAGAATGTAAGGCTTTTTTGTAACGAAAAAATGTCTGAGAAATTTACATTTTTTTCTTTAAGAAAAATGTTTCAGAATCGGGGAAAATTGCTTTAAAAATGTTAAAAACATTAACAATTTTTTTTGTTAATTTCTATAGAATAGTTTATCAGAACAGATAGATCACTATAGAAAATTGTTTCGGAATTTCAGACTTTTTGTAAAGAAAAAATTTTTCAGAATCGGAGTAAAACGTTTTTAGATTGTGACAATTTTCCAATAGAAAAAAAAACTCAGAACCTTTTCTTTATGAATGATGCCTCTAAATTTTAAAATTTTTCTATATGACGAATTTTTGTAAAAACTAGAATTTTTCGGTGGGAAAAATGGCTCACAAGGTATATCTCCCTAGTGTCACCATCATAGGCGTAGATAGCCCTGTCTGGGGGGGGGGGGGCTTAGCCCCCCCAGAATAATTTTAGCCCCCCCCCCCAGAATTTTAATCATTCACAATTTTTTTTTTTTTAATAATTTAATGATTTCATTAATTTTTGCAACACTAAATAAAATTAATATGTAATGATTCTTTAGGACTCGTTATGATTATTCAATGAGTCTTAAGGACTCGTAATGATTATTATATAAGATCTAAGCCCCCTCCCCCCCCCAGAAATGTTGGCTTCCTACGCCAGTGGTCACCATTAGATTTTTGTAAAATTGGTTTAATTTTGTAGAACAAGAAAAATAAGTGGACACGTATATTTTTAACGGCCGAAATTCTTTTTTGACACGTTCTAAGCTTTTGGCTTTAAAAATACATTTAATCTGATACCAAATACGACTATGTAAATAATGAATAAATAGGAAAAAATCGTAAAAAAACTAAAACGGTCAACTAACCCCCGTAAAAATGGACCCCCCTAAAATGTGCTTAAAAAAAATACCTGTTAAATTATTTTTTTATTCTGAAAATTTTCAGTAAAATCGGAAGACTTCCCTTGTCAGTAGCTGAACATTTTTCTGCGTGAAAGTTTATCGGAATTTGAGAATTTTTTTATAGAAAGAATTTCACAGATGCTTTAAGTATTTCTATGGGCATAATACCTCTGAACCTCTTAGTTTTTTCTTTTGGAAAATGTCACAAAACTTTTTTACTTAAGCTATTATAACTTATTGAAACAAATTTAAATGCAATATAATGGGAAATCTCATATGTAAAAGTAGTTACACATGTATTTTTATATTCATATTCAGAATTGTGAATGAAATGCACTCTAACTATAAAATAATAAATTTATTTTGCTTAACACAAAAGGTACCAAGGGATTTTTTTGATTTCTTAAAACTATTTTGCATTAATACTCAAGATATTGTTCTATCATAATTTGCTATGTAAATTGTAATTTTCTAGCAAATTATATACAATTTTAGTAAAGGCAGGGTTGCCAAATGCCCGTACCCAAGATATTATTCGATCATAATTTTCTATGTTAACCATAATTTAAGAGCGTCATATTATGATTGAAAATTTTATCATAACTTGTTTGTAGCAACCATATTATGATCCTTAATATTCGAAATATTGTAATTTATTACCTAATATGATTGCAATAAAAAGTTTATGATTGCTATGATCATATTATGATGCAATTTCCAATCATATTGTGACGATCTTAAATTATGGTTGCTAAAATCGTATCACCTCTGTCATGTAATTTACAGCAATTTATATTAAGTTTTTGTACAAACAGGGTTGCCAAATTTTCATTTTTAAAAATTCTCTTTCTTAAAAAATATGTATACATTTTTTCAGAACTTTAAAAAAATTGTTTCTTAACTCTTTTTAAAAATCATAACCTCTTTACCAGCTTTAACTCATAAAAGTTTTAGAGAAAATATTTTAATATCTTCATTAGAGGGCGCACCAGTACTTTAAAACTGAGCTGTTTTATTTATTAAAAAAAATAATTTCTGGAAATTCGAAATATTTACTTATCCGGTAACTTTAGTGTTAATATTAAACTAACAGATGATATTCATGCTGTCGTAAATAAATCATAAAAACGAAATTATTCCCAGTTGTAACTTAAATTATGATATAAAATATTACATATTACAAAAAAAAAAACATAAAATTCAATGGCTTATTAAGGGTTGCATTGTGTAATGATGCAGTATCATGTAAATTGATTTGGGCATATACTTATAAATATTATTTATATTATTGTAGAATTACAAGTTCATACAGTGAAGTTTGATTACAACGAACTGACTATGGTTCCAAATGCATATTTTTTTTCAGAAATAAAAAAAAAAACAAGTAAAAAAGTTAAATTCGGCCTTGCCGAATGTAGTGATACCCTCCACAATTTCAAAAAGATTATTGCAAAAAACTTTATTTAAAACGAAATTACTTTAAAAAAAAAAAATTTTTGAATAAAAATTTCTGCGAAAAAAAATTTCTGCGAAAAAAAATTTTGGGAAAAAAATCCGCGATTTTTTCTTTTTTTGTCAAAATCATGTTCGTACTTGTCTAAATACCATTTGGTGTTCACATATGTCAACCAGAAGCCGAATTAAACCATTTTGTATTTTTAGGTTATGTTGAATGTACTGAAATTTTTGAGGTGTGCTTACATTTTCGTTCATAACTTTTGAAGCGCTGAACCGATATCGCTCAAATGCGAGAACTTCCAATAAATATGTTAAGTTTCAGTCATCTCTGTGCAATATTATGTCCGTGACAGCATTTTCCACAGACAGACAGACGGACAGACGGACATCGCTAGAATGTCTTAAAATCGATCAGGCATCATGTATATATATACTTTATGGGGTCCCAGATCGAGATTTCGATGAGTTACAAACGGAATGACAAACTTATATATACCCTCTATCACTAAGTGGAGGGTATAAACAAGTAAAAAAGTTAAATTCGGCATTGCCGAATGTAGTGATACCCTCCACAATTTCAGAAAGATTATTGCAAAAAACTTTATTTATAAGGAAAAAATTTTTGGAAAGAAAAATTTCCGCGAAAAAAAATTTTGGTAAAAAAAAAAATCCGCGATTTATTTATAAGGAAAAAATTTTTGGAAAAAAAAATTTCCGTGAAAAAAAATTTTGGTAAAAAAAATACGCGTTTTTTTTTTTATTCAAAAAATATGTTTGTACTTGTTTAAATAACATTTGGTGTTCAATTATGTTCACATATGCCAACAAGAAGCCGAATTAAAGCATTTTGTATCTTTAGGTTATGTTGAATGTACTGAAATTTTTGAGGTGTGCTTACATTTTCGTTCATAACTTTTGAACCGCTGAACCAATATCACTCAAATGCAATACCAAACTTCTCGGGAGAACTTCCAATAAATATGTTAAGTTTCAGTCATCTCTGTACAATATTTTGTCCGTGACAGCATTTTCCACAGACAGACGGACATCGCTAGAATGTCTTAAAATCGATCGGCCATCATGAATATATATACTTTATGGGGTCCCAGATCGATATTTCGATGAGTACACAGAAAAAAAAATTTGTCAATACAATTAATTTCATTGTTAATACAATTAAACATTTAATTGAAACTGAGCCTACATTGGGTTTTGTCAATACAACATTAGATTTTGAAACTTGTGAAAAAATATCAACTTAGTAAGGATTAAACATATCCATTTTTAGTTTTTTATATTTAAAAAAAATCGCGATTTTTTCGCGAATTTAATTTTCTTCAAAAATTGAAAAAATCAAAAAAGTTTGCTACTTTGAATAGCCATATCTTCGGAAGTATCTATCGGATTTCTTCAATTTAAAAAGCATTCGATTCAGACGATAGTCTTTCTTTATATTAATGTAATAAAAAAAAAATATTTTTAAAAAAAGTGCATTTTTGATGCAAATGCATTTTTTGGATGCATTTTTTAAAACTTTCTCCCCTTCAATTTTTTTTAAACCTACATAAATCGAAAATATAGCATTTTTTACACAAAATTGCGTACCGCTTTTTTTGTGACGGAGTTTCGTAAAAATTTTGTAATATTTTTAAAAATACCTTATTGGTTTTACATACAATTTTTTCATAAAATTACAAAAAAAAAATTTAGTCTAAGGAAAAACTACATAAGCATTTTTTAAAAAAATCACGAAAATTTTGTGAAACGCCGTCACAAAAAAAAATGTACACAATTTTATGTAAAAAATGCTATATTTTCGATTTATGCAGGTTTCAAACAAATTGAAGGGGGAGAAAGTTTTCAAAAATGCATCCAAAAATTGCATTTGCATCAAAAATGCATTTTTTTAAAAAAATATTTTTTGTTAGTGCATTGGTATAAAAACGGATAATCAGTTGAATCGAATGCTTTTTGAGTCGTAGAAATCCGATAGATACTTTTGAAGAAATGGCTTTTTAAAGTTACATACTTTTTTGATAAAATTGCAAAATAAACATTAAATTGATTTTTTGTATGGAAAAAACCAAATAAGTAGTTTTGAAAAAATCACGAAAATTTTTTGAAACCCTGTCACAAAAAAAACGGTACTCAATTTTGTGTAAAAAATGCCATATTTTCGAATTATGAAGGTTTCAAAAAAAATTAAAGGGGGAGAAAGTTTTGAAAAATGCATCCAAAAATTGCATTTGCATAAAAAATGCACTTTTTTGGAAAACTTTTTTTTAATGCATTGGTATAAAAAAGGACAAACGTTTGAATCAAATGCTTTTTGAATCGTAGAAATCCGATAGATACTTAAGAAGATATGGCTCTTCAAATTAACATACTTTTCTGATTTTTTAAATTTTTGAAGAAAAGTAAATTCGCGAAAAAATCGCGATTTTTTTTAAAATTAAAAAAACTGAAAATGGATATGTTTTATTGGCTTTATTGAGAATGCATACCGTTAATATAAAGAAAATCGAAAGACCTAAGGTCAGAAAATAGCATTTTTATGTGTTTTCTGGTGGATTTCATGATATCTTTCTTGGACAAAAAGTTGTGTTTGGGCACGAACTTGCATGAGTCTTATAATGTGAAAATGTTTTCTAAATGGTCTATTTAATACTAAAATTAACATCTAACCAGCATTTTTCGGTAAACTCTCACAATTGTTATTTTAGTTTAGCACAAATATCGGCAAAATTTTCGGTTTTTTGCGTGGCACATCTTTAAATTTTTTTTAACTATAATTTTTTCGCCTTCGGCCGAGCTAACTGACTACTAGAAATATATTATTGTTGATATATATTTTTTTTTTAATTCAAATTCTGATTAATTTTTATTAAAAAATAAAAATTGTTTTATTCGACCTTTAAAATATTATATTTTGAGGATGTTTGTTCTGGCTCGAGGTCATTATTTTCTTTACTAATTAAAACCATGATATTCTCATAGCTTGATTTTCAAGAAAATAATTTTTTTTTAAATTTATTTATGTGGTCATTTTTGCAAGACTTAATCGACACGTGTTTCGGAATTTGTCAGATTCCTTTGTCAAGGTTATTTAGCAAAAATAGACACGATTTAGCAAACGAGTCTAATGACAAATCGTTTGTACACAAACTAAAGTATTAGTACATATTCATCCGACTCTATTTACAATGGGAATTAAAAAGACGAAGAAATTGTAAAGCAACGATTGTCAATAACCAACAAAAATATTTAAAACATTTACTACTTTGTAGTAAATCGTTTCTATTTTTGCTAAATAATCTTGACAATGGAATCTTGACAAATTCCGAAACACGTGTCGATTAAGTCTTGCAAAAATAACCAACATAAATAAATTTAAAACAAAAAATAATTTTCTTAAAAATTATGCTATGAGAATATCATGGTTTTAATTAGTAAAGAAAATAATGACCTCGAGCCAGAATAAACACTCAAAAAAATAAAAAATAAAAAAAATTTAAAAAAATTTCCGAAAACAAATTTTTTTAAATTTTTTTTTTTTTTTTGAGAATCATTCTTTGATTGCGTTAGGAGATTAAAAAAAATTCAGATTCAAAACTAGCGACTTTGCTTCATTTTTGGAATTTATGCCAAAAAAATTGATTTGGAACCATAGTGGAACTCACGGAGACCAGCAAATGTTATTTATTGTAAACTTAAAGAAATATTTATAAAATAATCATTAACATTAATGAAACAAACAAAACTTGAAGGCTGCTGATGCTTGGTTTATTTATTTTTCCGGTCAGGTTGGTAATGAATAGGAATGAGATTTTCATGTACAAGAAAATCGAAAATAATCGCTAAAAATTAAAAATATGCACTAAAAACCCTTTAAATATGCAATAAAAAATAAAATGTGTGCAATAAAAATCTTGTTTTCATACGAAAAACTTATCAAAAAGCATAAAATAATACTGGGTTTAAATAGTAACATTTAAAACTTTATGTAAGCTGGGCACCCTACTGGTAAAGTAAATTCGGGTACGCTGAATTCTATGGTGCTAGCCTTTTTTCGAAGTTAGCGCTTGTATTCGTGATATTCGCGATTTAAAATTTTGATGCTTTATACAATAAAAACGATATTTTTAAACTATTGCGATAATTTTTAAATTTAAAACCAATCAAGTCTGTTAAACTAACACAACAAACCCTAATACCGTGAATTTTTTTTGCGAAAAAAAAACATACTCACGCTTACGCGTGACTCACGCCAGATTCAATCACGCTCACGCGTAAGTCACGCAAAATCTACTCACGCAATAAAGTTTTCGTACCAAAAAGAAAAAAAATCAAAAAAAAAATTTTTTACAAAAAATTTAAAAAAAAAATTGGGGAAATCAAAAAATCTAATCACGCAAACTCACGCAAAAAATTAATGGCTCACTCACTAATCACTCACTCAGATTTTTTCAACTCACACTCACTCACAATCACGTGATTGAAATGAAAATCACTCACGCGTGATTTACGTGAATCACGCAAATCACGTGAATCACGCAAATCACGTGACCAGCGCCCATCTCTGCTTCGAATGAATTTTATTTGACATGTAAACATGTTAAGGATATTTTTTTTAAGGAATACGTGCATTGTATGCATATCGATTTAACAATATCGCTTTAATTCTTTTTGAATAACTTAAAATTCTAAAAAATTCAAAACCAGTACCATATTTCCATCTATCTCTCCCATAATTTGCATCATTCCCCAGCAAAAAAAGAGCTTACCATTCACTACATAATTCACCACAACTTATGAACCAGATGTACTTCTTCTTCAACTGAAACATTGATGAATTTAATATGGGCGTGACACACAAAGTATGTTCTTTTTATCGCCACTTTTCAGTGGCGAAAGATTGACACTTAAGTATAATATATATCACTAGTGTTTATTATGTACATATATATTAACATTTTTATCACAACTTCTGAAGTAGTGATCCGGATGTTAATATAACTTGACTTTTTGGAAGCGCTTTTTCATCACTTCTTTAGAAGTACATATTTCTTGGCATTTTGGGTGTGATTATGTCATTTTTATTTGGTGATTTAGAACTTCTAAATTAGAAGTTCTGTTTTCACTTATTTTTGTTAGATTGATTGAAAGAGTATTTTTTTGTAATATTTACACTAAAAACACTGTTCGACAGCAAAAACCTCCCAGTGAAATTTCTAACTGGTCCTTGTAGATTTTGGTCCCCTGCTTTCAAATCTACCGTCCAAATTTTTCTAGTAAGTACCGTTTTTGAGAAAATCGCTGTTAAAAAGTAAAAAAATAAACAATATTTTAGCACTTTTGGGGTCCACTGTTACGTATTCTTACGTTGCTCCCACCAAATAGGATTTGATTTCATATAAAATGGACTTCCTGATTCCGAAACTGCAATCCAAATTTTTTAAGCATATTCTGTTTTTGAGATATTCGCGTTTGAAAATTTTAGTGTGATTTAAAAAGAATATAAAAGTGCGCAACAGTGGAGTTTGAGTTTTTCAAACGCCAATATTTCAAAAACAGTACGCGATAGAAAAATTTGGATACCAGATTTGGAATAAAGATGTCTTATTTTAACTAAATCGAGTACTATTGTGTTTGAGCAACTTAAGAATACGTTACAGAGGAGACCCAAATATTTCAATATTCAAACGCGAATATCTTAAAAACCTTACGTGATAGAAAAATTAATTTCATTGATAACACAGGTTCACAAAATTTAAACTTTTTCAATTTGCCTGACCTTTGACAACTGATTTATATGGATTTTAGTGTGCTGATTCCAAATCTGTTATCTAATTGTTTCCATCAGCTCGCGTTCGCGAGCAAATCGCAAAATAAAGTGTTGCCCTGGGGCAAAAAAAAAGTGTTGCCCTGGGGCAAAAAAAGTGTTGCCCTGTGTAATCAAACGTATATACTTCGAATTTAAAAAAGGAGTAATTATAAACATCACAAAACTATAAAAATTCGCGGCGAATCGATTCACCAGTTTGTTCTGACTACAAGCCTAGACCTCAATTTTCTAAAAAGCTTAAACAATCTTTAATAATAGTTTGTAAATGTATTTATTTAATTTATGACCAACTTTTTTCGATATAAGATATAGAATGGTAGTTCAACGTCAAATTGCTTGTATGAAATGTGAAAAATTTATCAATAATCGATTTTCGTCTTTTCGATTTTTTAAGCTCTAAATAAAAAGAAATGAAATGCCATTACAAAATTTTGTCACCATTTTTGCAAAACCGAAATCTATTCGAAGCTGGACGTAGAAAAAATTGCATACTTCGTGTGTCACCCCCATTCTAAGAGTTTCAGTTGAAAAATAAGTTCATATGTTATGGTGATTTGATTTAATTCCTAAGAACATATGAAAGAGGTACTTCAAAATCATTAAGCAGAGAACTGCTAAAAGATGATTTTATTGTTATTTTGTAGCATTTTTGGAAGTGATTTTAAAAGTACTTCCTACGGAATATGAAGTTCGGCACCTATCCCTACTTTGTATGTAGTGAAACTACTAATTCTTTTTGAACCACTTCGTTTATTTTTTGCTGGGTCACGTTGCGTTTATTGTTAATGTATGCATTCATTTTCATGATGATGTACATTATTTGTCTATTTTTTTCTAAATCTCAAGTTGAGACACACAGTATCTTCCTATGGGGCAGTTATTGTTCCAATAATGAAAAATAATTTTGTTATCATACACTTTCTAATTTTTTCCTTTTATCTGGGTTTTTACAAAACAAAAAAACCCCATTCAACACTAGCAACCATAGAATTAAGATGTTTGTTAGGAAGCATTAATGCAGAAATCTTTTGTGATGCAGAAATTTTTGCAACTTTTGCACTATAACTTTTTTTATCTACGTCATTTCACAACAACAGATATGGTAAAAAAAATGTATGGAAAATGAGTGTGTAGGTAGGTATTCTTGTGCATAATACACTGTGTTGCAAAAAAAAATTGTATTACTGATATATCGATAATCATACCCTGTTCTTAGAAAATTTTGTATTATCAATTTACAGGTAACTATACAATTTTCTATAGAAAATTTAGTGTTATCGATATATCGGTAACAAACAATTTTCTAAAAAAAAAAATGTTGTGTTATCGATAACAAACAATTTTTTATAGAGAATTTTGTATATATCGATAACACAAAATTTTTTTATAGAAAATTGTTAGTTATATAAGTATATATTGACAACACAAAATTTTCGGTTGAAAAATGTTAGTTATCGATATATCGCTAACACACAATTTTCTATTGTTAGTTATTGATATATCTATAACACAAAATGTTCTATTAAAATTGTTAGTTATCCATATATCGACAATACAAAATTATCTTTTTAGAATTGTTAGTTGTCGATATATCGATAACACAAAATTTTCTATTGCAAATTTCTAGTTATCAATGTATCGATAACAAAAAATTTTCTATAGAAAATTGTTAGTTATACATATATTGATAACACAAAATTTGCTATAGAAAATTGTTAGTTATCCATATATCGATAACTTAAAATTTTCTATAGAAAATTGTTAGTCATCGATAATACCAAATCATCTATAGAAAATTGTTAGTTATCGATAACAAAAAAAATCTGTTATCGATAACTAACAATTTTCTATAGAAAACTTTGTATTATGGATATATCGATAACTTTTAATTTTCATTACAAAATGTTGTGTTATCGCTATATCAATATCTAACAATTTTCTATAGAAAATGTTGTGTTATCGATACATCGAAAAATAAAAATTTTCTATAAAAAACTTTGTGTTATCAATACATCGATAACTAACAATTTTCCATAGCAGTTTTTGTGTTATCGATAACTAACAATTTTCTATAGAAAATTTTGTGTTATTGATACATCGATAAATACAAATTTTCTACAGAAAATTGTTTGTTATCGATACATCGATAACTAACAGTTTTTCATAAAAAATTTTGTGCTATCGATACATCGATAACTAACAGTTTTCCATTAAAAATTTTGTGTTATCGATACACCGATTTTATAAAAAAATTCTATCTAATCGATACATCGATAACTAACAATTTTCTATAAAACATTTTCGATAATATCAATGTATCGATAACTAACAAATTTCTATAGAAATTTTTGTATCATCGATATATCGATAACCAACAATTTTCAATAGAAGTTTTTTTTATCAATATATCAATAACTAACAACTTTCTATAGAAAATTTTGTGTTATTGATACATCGATAAATACAAATTTTCTACAGAAAATTGTTTGTTATCGATACATCGATAACTAACAGTTTTTCATAAAAAATTTTGTGCTATCGATACATCGATAACTAACAGTTTTCCATTAAAAATTTTGTGTTATCGATACACCGATTTTATAAAAAAATTCTATCTAATCGATACATCGATAACTAACAATTTTCTATAAAACATTTTCGATAATATCAATGTATCGATAACTAACAAATTTCTATAGAAATTTTTGTATCATCGATATATCGATAACCAACAATTTTCAATAGAAGTTTTTTTTATCAATATATCAATAACTAACAATTTTCTATAGAGAATTTTGTGTTATCGATACATTGATAAACTTTTTGATATATCGATAACTAACAATATTATATAGAAAATTTTGATATATATACATCAATAACTAACAATTTTCTAAAGAAAATTTTGTGTTTTCAATGTATCGATAACTATCGAATTTTTATAAAAAACGTTGTATCATCAATATATTGATAACTGACAATTTTCAGTAGAATTTTTTTTATCGATATATCGATAACTAATAATTTTCTACAGAAAATTTTTAGTTATCGATATACCAATAACACAAAAGTTTCTATTGAAAATTGTTAATTATCGATATATCGATAACACAAAATGTTCTATAGAAAATTGTTAGATCGGTAAATTTTCTATAGAAAATTTTTAGTTATCGATGTATCGATAGCACAAAATTTGCTATAGAAATTTGTTAGTTATCGAAAATTTTGTGTTATCAATATATCGATAACTAACAATTTTCTATAGAAAATTTTGTGTTATCGATATATGGATAACTAACAATTTTCTAAAGACAATTTTGTGTTATCGATAACTAACAATTTTCAATAGACAATTTTGTATTATCGATGCATCGATAACTAAAAGTTTTCAATAGAAAATTTTGTGTTATCGATATATCAAAAACTAACAATTTTCAATAGCAAATTTTGTTTTATGAATATATCGATAACTAACAATTTTCAATAGAAACTTTTGTGTTGTTGATATATCGATAACTAACAAATTTCTATAGAAAATTTTGTGTTATCGATATATCTATAACTAACAATTTTTTACATAAAATTTTGTGTTATCGATATATCGATAACTAACAATTTTCAAAAGAAGATTTTGTGTTATGGATATATCGATAATTAACAATTTTTATTAGAAAATTTTGTGTTATCGCTATATCGATAACTAACAATTTTCAATAGAAACTTTTGTGTTATCGAAATATCGATAACTAACAATTTTCTAACGAAAATTTTGTGTTATCGATATATCGATAACTAACAAATTTAGTGTTATCGATAACTTATAATTTTCTATAAAAAATTTAGTGTGATCGATATATCGATAACTAATAATTTCTATAGAAAATTTTGTGTTATGATATATCGATAACTAACAATTTTTTATAGAAAATTTTGTGTTATCGATACATCGATAACGAAGAATTTTCTATACAAAATTTTCTGTTATCGATATATGGATAACTAACAATAACAATTTTCTATAGAAATTTTTGTGTTATCGATAACTAACAGTTTTCTATAGAAAATTTTGTGTTATTGGATATATCGATAACTAACAATCTTCTATAGAAAATTTTGTGTTATCGATATATCAACAAATAAAAATTTTCAATAGAAAATTTTATGTTATCGATGTATCGATAACGAACAATTTTCTATAGAAAATTTTGTGCTATCGATATATCAATAACTAAGACATTTTATTTTCGAAAACAATCATATTCTATTGCAATTTTTTTATTATCGATTAATCGATAACCATATAAGTTTCTTTAGAAAACTTTGTACTATGTACTATACTATAAAATTTTGTAAGGCCGATATATATATATCGATCTCTGCAAATTTTCTATGGCATTTTTTATTTGACAGAACTATATGGGAGATAGAGTTTGAACATTAATGGAAACGCTGTGTTCTGTTTAATCATCTTTTGTTTGGGAAACATTTTTTCACAGACATACAGGCCTATTCTGAGTTATGACTCGTTATGACTAATTTTATAATTTTCAAACTTTATATTCCCTGTGTTTGTTGTAAACAAAATCATAAAAAGTCTCAAAATTTAAAATTATTTGTCAATTTTGAGACGATGTGGGTCTTTATTTTTTTGAAATTTTCAAACAAAATTTGAAATTTTTTATGATTGTTTACAACAACCACATGAAAAAAATTGAGTTATGATTGAGTTATGACTTTTTTTGTGAATAGGCCCCATAATTTATTATTCTTTTATGTTTTCTTCGTCATCATGATAGTTGCACAGACTATTATTTCCTAAAATACTCCAAAATTCTGTTATCAACTGTGTTATGAAAATTAAGGAAACTAAACTGCAATTTATGGCATAGATACTCGTATAAAAGAAATGAAAATTTTTAGGGATGATCCCAAATGTTTGCCATATTTTCTATAGCACCTCTAGTTAAGCCATAAAAAACAATTAAGGTTTTTCTAGAAAATAGTCATGATCAAAAGGATTTTTTTTTTAATTTTTGGGGATAAACACCAATTTAAGTTATTTTCAATTTAGCATCTCTAGTTAAGTATATCATTGCAATTATGGTTTAGAAAAAAATCATGTACATATTATACAAATGAGACATTTGAAAATATATAGAGGGATGATCCCTAATTTAAGCTAATTTCGTTTTAACATCTCTAGTTATGTTGTAAGATGCAAGTGTTTTTGGAAAAAAATCATGTAAAAATTAGTTTTTGGAAATTTTTAACGATGATCCCCAATTTTAGCTATTTTTGATTAAGAACCTCTTGTTAGGCCATATAATGCAAGTAAAACTTAAAAAATAAATAATATAAAAATATATTTTTTGAAAACGTCCATAATTGCAGCTAATTCTTCTTTTAGATTCCCAATTTCCTCTATTTTCGCTAAAGCACCTCGAGATAAGTAGTAAATTGCAAAGAATGTTTTTTTTTTCGATAAAACTCCCTTTAAAAATGTTTGTTTGTTTTGGTAATTTTAGAGGTGATTCCCACTATTTGATAGTTTGGTCTAGTATCTCTAATTAATCAATTAGTTTCATATACATATTCGTTTCAAAAGACTTTTACGAAATTTATTAAGCAATGATTTCTCCAATTTCAGCTATTTTCACTATATCGCCTCTAGTTAAGGATTTAATTTCTGTTAGGATTTTTTGGTCATTTAAAAAAGGATTTTTGAAAATTTGTAGAATGATCTTAAAAAAAAAAAATCATATAATATGGATTTTTGGAAATAAATAGGGATGATATTTTAGTTTTTTTTTTTATATTCGTTGCAAAAGACTTTTAGGAAATTTATTAAGCAATTATTGCAATTTTTTTCCAATTTCAGCTATTTTCACTCTATCGCTTCTAGTTAAGGATTTAATTTGTGTTAAGATTTTTTTGGTCATTTAAAAATGGATTTTTCAAAATTTGTAGAATGATCTTAAAAAAAAAATCATATAATATGGATTTTTGGAAATAAATAGGAATGATCCGTAATTTTAGTTCATTCAATTTGTTCATTCAATTTGTAGAATGATCTTAAAAAAAATTATATAATATGGATTTTTGGAAATAAATAAGGATGATCCGTAATATTAGCTTTTTTGCTTTAGAATCTCTAATTAATCCAAAAAATGTAGGAAAAGGTTTTTTAGGAAAAAGTTCATATACAAATGGGACCTTTGGAAATTAATAAGGATGATCTCAAATTTAAGTTTTCTTCGCAATAAAATGCAAGTTAGGGTTTACTTAGAAAAAATCACATAAAAATCAATTTTTGAAATTCATAGCGATGATCCCCAGTTTTAGCTATTTTCCCCAGTTTTAGCTATCGCCTCTAGTTAATTTCTGTTAAGATTGTTTGGTCATGTAAAAAAGGATTTTTGAAAATTTGTAGAATAATCTTTAAAAAAAAATCATATAATATGGATTTTTGGAAATAAATAGGGATGATCTGTAATTTTAGCTTTTTTCATATTTGTTGCAAAAGACTTTTAGGAAATTTATTTAGCAATTATTGCAATTTTTTCCAATTTCAGCTATTTTTACTCTATCGCTTCTAGTTAAGGATTTAATTTGTGTTAGGATTTTTTTGGTCATTTAAAAATGGACTTTTGAAAATTTGTAGAATGTTGTTAAAAAAAAATCATATAATATGGATTTTTGGAAATAAATAGGGATGATCCGTAATTTTAGATTTTTTCGCTCTAGAATCTCTAATTAATCCATAAAATGTAAGAAAAGTTTTTTTAGGAAAAAAAGTTCATACACAAATGGGACCTTTGGAAATTAATAAGGATGATCTCAAATTTAAGCTTTTTTCGCTTTAGCATGCATAGTTAAGCAATAAAATGCAAGTTAGGGTTTTTTTTTTAGAAAAAAATCACATACAAATCAATTTTCGGAAATTTATAGCGATGATCCCCAGTTTTAGCCATTTTTACTTTATCACCTCTTGTTAAGCCAAAAAAAATGCAGGTGAAAATAATTTTAAAATGGATTTTTGGGAATGGTCAAATCATTTCAGCTATTTTCGCTCTAGCTCCCCTAAATGGTAAAGTTTTTTTTTTTTTAAAGATTCTAATAAAAAAACACTTTTAAAGTAATTTTTTTAGGTAAAATTCATAATTTTTTTTTTTGAAAATATATAGCGATGATCCCTAATTGTGGCTATTTTTGCTCTAGCATCTCCAGTAAAGTTATAAAATGCAAGTTAAGTTTTAAAACAAAAAATTATATATATTTTTTTATTTTAAAGGGACGATACCCAATTTCAGCATTTTTTGCTCTAGCTATTCTTATTTTTGATTTTGTTGAAATTTTCTAAAAAAAAATTAAAACTTGAAACATCAGGGGAAATAAATTTCACTACATCACGCAAATTTAGTCTAACCAGTTTGAAAATTTAAACAATTTAAATTTAATCTCTATTTATTGTTTTTATCATTTAAAGTTTTTTAAAAGTTTGTTTCAACTTCCTTTGCAAATAAACATTACCATTATCAATCATTAATTTATTCACTACAATAAAGTATGAAAATAAGCTAAGTTACAAGAAAATACACTGGAATTCCATGCAACTTTTTACTTAAGTCTTGTAGAACATGAAAAAAGTAGAGACGGTGTAAAGTAATGAAAGGGCAAACAAATATAAAACAAATAAGTAGACTTTCGTAATGAAGTGTTCAGGAACTATTCGGTATTTGACAAAAACTTTGCTCACAGACCGAATACGTGCATAATTTATAAAAAAAAAGTAAATTACATATTTTTTTAGTAACATTTTTTTATCAAAAGCTATGGAATAAAAGAATTTTAGTTTTTTTATATTTTAAACATATAAAGACCGGGCTATAGGTCATTGATCTGCTAAGATTTTTCTAAACAAAAATTAATTTTAAGAAATTTTAATATATGATTCACAATTTCTGCTATATACACACAAAAAAAAATATAAAAAAATTGTGTCCGTTTTGGGGATAATACAACCTATAAAGTGGTTTTGGATAATTTACCTAAGTTTTTTAGAGCAAAAACTTTGGTAAGTTATCCAAAACCACTTTATAGGTTGTAATTAAACCAAAAACTGGCACAATTTTTTTAATTTTTTTTTGTGTGTACACTCAAAATAATTCTACAGTAAAAAAATTAGTAAGTGCGTTGGTAATCCAAATCTACTAATAAGTTACCAATTACCAGTATTACAGTAGTTTTTTTAGTATCTTAAAAGTGCTAAAATTAGTATTTCTTACTGTTTGTGAGTAATTTTTGTTGGTAGTCGGTTGTACTAATTTTTTTACTATTTTTAGTTCATAAAAGTACTAATATACAGTAATTTATTAGGTTTTTATTTTTTTTTTGTTAGTAATAATTCCGTAAGGGGGCGCTTGTTTACAAGCAGAGCTACCAACTGTTTTTGCTGCAAAATCGTTAAATTTGAATTTAGTGTTGCCATTATGTTACATTTCGGGTATGTGCTGGTGCTTTTTTGGTTTTGCCGTTTTTTAAATACGCGTTTTTAAAGATAAGGTATTTATGGTGTTTTTTCCATTTTTTTTAATTTGTGATTTTTATATTATCAATTGATTTTGCTGAAATTTGAAAGTCAGGCCCAGACCTAATGAAATTTGGAAAATTTTAACCATGTTTGGACCTTGGCCTCATACAAACAACCCCTTTAAATTTGAATTAAGTGACTCTAACAATTAATTTAAATTGTGCCGACGAGGAACTTACGGTGGTGGCGACTCGCCCCATTTGCTTGCAGACGGCAGCGTTTGCTCTCAATCATCGGCTAATTTAAATTTTTGGTTATGGAGTTGTATTTTTGTAATGACGTAATCAAAATATGTATTTTTGATAAAGTTAAATAAAGAAAATTGAAGTTTATTTTCGTAAAAATTTCAATACAATTTATTGTTTTTACAAAACCAATTTTCACAGAATTTTGAACAACGCTATGCGTTGTGATCGAATGTGATTTCATCTTAGGTGTGAATTAGGTATAAGTTCATGTAGTGTGAACGTGGCCTTACTCTATACAGGATTAATGATTTTTTTGGGATAAGACTAAAAATAATGCATGAACCTTCGTAATGCATGAAAAATGAAAAAAAAAAATATTGCCTATGGTAAGCGGTAGGGAACAACTAGTACATATTTTTCCATTTTTTGTGGCTATGCATTACATGGTAATGCATACTGTTGCTCCCTGTAGATTTAGTCGCCGATATTCAGTTAAAAGAAGCATATTTCTCTCAAAATTGTTTTATATGGGATTTTTCCAGTAATTAAAGATCTTAAAAAATATCCAATCGGTCCATGTTTGGACTTTCCTACTTGTATTTGTGTAAAAACTTTTTGGTACATATTTTCTAATTTTTTTTACAACTACGTATTTTTTTAAATGTTTAATGACTGTTGTTTTTTTAAACAATTTTTTTTACTGTCAAAATAAAGTAAAATGCATAAAAACTAAACTGATAAAATACCTAAACATTCCACACAGGGCCAGCATGATCCAATTCCGGCCAAAAGTCTTTATCGTTGTTGGATCCGTCTGAAAATGTGCTTCTTTAGGAATTCGAGGTCGCTGATTTTAAAATTTAGCTAAAAACCAAAAAAATCAAAATGGCGGATCCAATATGGCGGACAATTTTTTTTAAAAATGGTCGGATTGAACTCAAATTTTGTTTTATGCGGGTCTTGGAGTTACTGAATAAGAATTGTTACTCCAAATTTTGAAAAACAAAATGGCGGAATAAATATGCTTCTTAAAGTTTAAATAATGATCCAACTCCGGTCAAAAGTCTTTATCGTTGTTGGATCCGGCTGAAAATGTGCTTCTAGTGTATTTCGGGGTCGCTGATTTCAAAATTTAACTAAAAACTAAAAAAATCAAAATGGCGCATCCAATATGGCGAAGAAATTTTTTTAATAATTGTCCGATTTAACTCAAATTTTGTTTCAAGGGGGTCTTGAAGTTACTGAATCAGAATTACTGGCGTGAATTTTGAAAAACAAAATGGCGGACTAAATATGCTTAGTGAAGTTTGTTACAAGTAATTAGAAAACAGTTATATTCCTTTTCTTTGTTAAAGCTCGCTTAAAATCGAACTGATAAAGTTCAATATGGCGAAAACAATATGGCGGCTAGATTTTCATCATTGTCTGATCTAACTAAAAATTAGTTTAAAGGGTATTAAGATTGTCCGAAATTAAATCTCCGCACATAATTTTTATATATATTTTTTATTTATTTTTGATATAAATATGGAAATGGTGTAAATGACTTACTTAGTTTCAGAAAAGCTTTTGGAAATGGTGACGACAAATTATTCACTTTTTTCTTTATTTTGGAAATTCAATAAAAAATCTTTGAATTTAATTGGAAATGGTGTAACTGATATTTTACATAATTCTACAAAAAACCTAGAAATTTAGATAATTTTTTTCTCCTACACTTAACTTAAGGCACTCTCTGGCGATAAAAAAAACTAATCAAGCCGTAAAACATTATTTTGGGTTAAATTACACAGCTCAACAAGAAAATGCGTATTGGATTATGGTTAGTGATTTGGATACTGTCTGTTGCGCTGACTCCAAATCCGGCGACCAAATTTGTCTATCACGTCAGGATTTTGAGTAATTCGCGGTTAAAGTTCCGAAAAAGGGCATTTTTGACCTTTTTACAAGCTTATAAAAAAGGATCCTGACATGCAAATGACTTGGTGTCAAGCTCATTCGAAAGCCTGTAATTTTCTCTATAGATAAGATAAAATGTTCTAAAAATTTAATTTTCTGAAATGGTAAAAAAATCATTAGCAAAAAACCTTATTTTGTTTATTTACACAGTGTTTTTGAACAAATTTCCATACAAATTCATACGTAAATTTTAGATTTAAAGCACTTGTGGGTAATGATTTTTTTACCATTTTAAAAAATTAAATTCCAAGAAGATTTGATCTTATCCGAAAGAGAAAATTACACACTTTCGAATGAGCTTGATACCGAGTCCTTTGCATGTCAGGATCTTGTTTTATTGGCGTTCAAAAATGATCAAAATGGGCCTTTTTTGACACTTTAACCGCGAATTTCTCAAAATTGTGACGTGATAGAAAAATTTGAGTGCCTGTTTTGAAATCGGGGCACCAAACCCTATCAACTTTTTTTGGTTTCATCCAAAACGCAGCGAAAACCCTCAGATTTGTAGAGCGGTGTTATTTTTTTTAAAAACAAATCTCGGACCACTGCATATGTAGCTGTAGTTTTGCCATTTATCATTTCGAGCAAGTTTGGGGAACTTTTTTCGAAAGATACGGATCCATTCTATATCAAAAAAAATATGGACCGATTGTATCGAACTGAGGATCGCTGAGGATTTTTTCGGCGCGATGTAAATAGCTAAAAAATTATAACTTTTTTCACAAAAAACGCGAATTGCTGCCAGGCAAATGAGTTATATTTGTCCATGTTATTTTCGTTACAAAGGCTTATATATAAGGTTGAACCACGCAAACAAAAAGTTAAACATTAGCAATAGAAGTATGGAAAAAAAAAAATAAAAAAGTATCTCAACTTTTAACATTTTTTTACCAACTTTTTTAACTTTGAAGACCTGTCAAAGAGAAGGGTGTAATTGGATCATAAAGATAAGTTCAGAAAACCTGCTTCTATATATGCCCAACAAACTGGTAAACATTTTTTTGAGAATTTACAAATATGGACTTTTGGCCGGAAATCGATCTGTCTGGCCCTCTGTGCATTCCATTAAAGCAGTTCTGTGGCTTGATAATTGAATGTAATAAAAAAAGTTTGTTTTAAATTTAATGTTAACCATTATCTTAATATTATTTGAGTAATATGAATGTAATATTATTTTTACTTTTGATTGTATCAGCTAATTTATTGAATTTATAATAAAAACAAATATTTTTATTTTTTTTTGCTTTTTATCCTTTTTACCTTAAAAAGCACATTTTCAAATTTTTTTTAATATTCTCTCTTTTCTTGGCGCTGATTTTTGTTTGGTAAATTTTTACCCTTTTCCTACGATTTTTGCGTTTTTTTTTTCATATTGATAATGGCAACACTGTTTTTATTTGCGATCATTTGCTCCTTCTCAATTCAGCAGCAAGCAGCAGACAGCAAAAATTAAGAGTACACTATTTAATTATAATTTCACTAAAATGACATATTTTTTATTTCTTAACATTGCAAAAGCACACATCAAGTTCCAAATACAATTAGTACAGCTTTTATAAATTCATAATTTATAATTAAACAGGTACTTTATATTTTTTGCCGTCTGCTGCTTGCTGCTGCAGTGTGTGCGAACACTACGTTTGCTCGCATTAACTGCAGTGCTACCAACTGTTTTTTCTGTTTGTTTAGTGCGAAAAAGAATTAGAAAAAGTAACAACGCGATACCCAGTCACGGAGTGTTTATAAAAAAAATATATGTTACATTTATTTAATTAAATTGTGTTAAAGTAATTAAATATAAATGTTTTTTATTTAAATGTGTTTATAATAAAATAAATATGCATTAATAATAAAACTACGTCAGTTTTTTTTAAAATCGTTTTTTATTTCAATGATTGTGTAAGAAAAAAATTCAAGCTGAAGAAGAATATGGATACACACACGAATACAAAAAAAAATGTAGGTATAAAAAAGCGCCCTCTGTAGTAAAATGTTTGTACATACATTTGAACATGTATTGAGAATATATTATTTCTTTCTTATATTTTTAGCAATCGTTTACGTGGTACAATCAACGCTACATTTTTTAAACAGCTTAAGAAGACATGTAATTAAGTATATCTTATAACCGAAGTGAAATAATAAAATAAAAAACCGAAGTGAAATAAAATCATTTATATATAATATTTTTCTGACTTTTATTTATTAAAATTGATTTAGGTAGTAATTTTAATCACTAAAATTAGTAATTTTATTTACTAAAATTAGTAGTTTTATTTACTAAATAGGACAAAAATTTTAAATATTTATGATTTTTTTAGTAGTAAATTGCAGTAATATTTACTGTTTTGTTAGTATTTCTCATGTACTAGATATTAGTAACAAATTTTAGTAATGATTAGCAACGCCTGCACTAGATCATTTTGGACTAAAACATTAGTACTCGTAGCTAAATTTTTAGTATTAAATACCCACGTTTTTTTTTTGAGTGTACGCTCTAACGCCTCTAGTTAAGCTATAAAATGCAAGTAAACATTATTTAAAAATTCATACAAAAATGGTTATTTGAAATTTATAGCGACGATAATTTCATATTTTAAACCCAGTCATAGATCTCCTGAGATTTTTTGAATAATAATGCGCTTTTAAAAATTTTTAGGGATGATCTCCAATTTCAGCTATTTTCGCTAAAGCACCTCTGGTTAAGTAATAAAATGCAAGTTAAGTTAAAAGAAAACATAATTACGGATTTTTAGAAATTCATAGGGGTGATCCACAATTTCTGCTGTTTTCGCTTTAGCATCTCTAGTTAATTCATTAAAGGCAAGATAAGTTAAAAAAATATATAAAATTGGATTTTTTTAAATCTTAGAGTTTGATCACTAATTTTTGATGTACTAATTTTAAGAAGTTTATTTGGAAATTTTTAGTGATGATTCACAATTTTTTGCTATTTTCGTATTAGCACCAATCATATAAAGATTTTTGATAATTTAATGGGCTGTTTAGTTTCGCTCTAGTTAAGTCATAAAATGCAAGTTAGGTAAAAAAAATCCAATTAAAATAAATTTGAGGAAATTTTTAAGGATTGATCACCAATTTAAGCTTTTTTGCTCCAGCTTTTTTTGTTAAGCAATACAAATGCAAAAAAAATGATTACAAATGTTTTTGAAAAATTTATCGAGTTAATCTAATTGAACCATAAAATATAAGTAAATTCTTTTAGAAAAAACCATAGAAAAATGTTTATTTGAAAATTTATAGTGATGATCTACAATTGTTCGATATTTTCGCTCTAGCCCCATCCGTAGAACCATAAAATGCAAGTAAAGCTTTTTTAAAGAAATCATAAAAAAATTAACTTTTGAAAATTAATAGCGATGATACTAAATTTTTTATTTTTTGCTTTAGCACTGTAAATGCTTTACACCATTTACTGATGTAATTCGAAAAAGGTCAATTGTAGTTCGAAGATTCTACTTGTAATTCGAAGATTCCTTTTGTAATTCGAAAACTTAATTTGTAATTCGAAGATGCCAATTCTTGTTTGAAAAGATCAATTGTTATTCGAAATAGATATAGATAAAAATAGAGAATTCGATGATTCCAATTGTGATTTGAAAAAAAATATCAATTGTAAGTCGAAGTTTCCAATTGTAATTCAAAAAAGATCAATAGCAATTTGGAGATGCCAATTGTAATTCGTAAATCAATTGTTATTCGAAATAGATCAATTGTTGTTTGAAAGCTATCAATTTGAATTCGAAAAAGATCAACTGTAGTTTAAAAATATCAATTGTAATTCCAACAAGTAGAAAAGTTAAATTCGACTTGGCCGAATCTATGAATACCCTCCACAATGCCCTTTTTAAGTGATAGTAAATTTTCTAACGTGAAAAAATAAAATTTTTATATATATATAAATATTTTATTTTGTGTAAAAAATTATTTTTTTTAGTAATTTTTGAAAAAATAAATAATAATTTACTAAATTTTTTTGGAGTGTATTTTTATACCCTCCACTCTAGTGATAGAGGGTATATATAAGTTTGTCATTCCGTTTGTAACACCTCGAAATATTGGTCTAGGACCCCATAAAGTATATATATTCATGATCCTCGATCGATTTTAAGACGATCTAGCGATGTCCGTCCGTCCGTCCGTCCGTCCGTCTGTCCGTCTGTCTGTCTGTCTGTTGAAAACACGCTAACTTTTGAAAGACTTTACGGAGGCTCCTGAAGTTTGGCATATATGTTGGACATTTACCTGGTCAGGTTGATATTGCAATCCAGCGAAATCGGTCCAGTGGTTCAAAAGTTATAAGCAAATGAGTGAATTTCGGCAAGGGGTTTTCTGGAATTTACGAGATAAAACACACGGTAACTTTCGAACGGCAATTCTGAGGGTGCTGAAGTGTGGCATATATATTTACCGTTCCTCGGGTCCGGTTCGTTTTAAATTTCAGCCAAATCGGTTCGGCGGTTCAAAAGTTATTAGCAAAACCGTAAATTTCAGATTAGTTCACCTTAAATTCACGTGTTGAAAACCCGTTAAACATGTTTTAAAAACATTTGTAAGTCAGAAAAATATTTTTAAAGGTATTTTTGTCACACAAAAATATTTTTACACTAAACCAAAAAAAAATACACTTAAAAAAAAGTTTACACTCAAAAAAATTTTACACTCAAAAAAAAAAAATTGGTAAAATATTTGTTTTTTTTTCAAAAATTAACAAAAAAAAGTTTTTTTTACACTAAAACAAAAAAAAAAAAATACACTCAAAAAAAATTTTACACTCAAAAAAAAAAATTTGTAATTTTTTTTTTCAAAAATTAATAAAAACAAGTAGAAAAGTTAAATTCGACTTGGCCGAATCTATGAATACCCTCCACAATGCCCATTTTAGATGATAATAAATTTTTTAACGTGAAAAAATAACAGTTTTGATTAGAAATATTTTATTTTGCTTAAAAAATTTTTTTTTAGTGATTTTTGAAAAAAAAAAAATAATTTACTAATTTTTTTTTGAGTGTAAAATTTTTTTTGAGTGCAAAATTTTTTTCGAGTGTATTTTTTTTTTGTTTTGGTATAAAAATATTTTTGAGTGACAAAAATACGTTGTAAAATATTTTTGTGACTTACCAATGTTTTTAACACAGGTTTAACGGGTTTTCACCACGTGAATTTTAGGTGAAGCTAATCTGAAATTCACGGTTTTGCTAATAACTTTTGAACCACTAGACCGATTTGGCTGAAATTCAATACGAACAAGACTGGAGGAACGCAAAATATTTATGCCAAGCTTCAGCATCCTCATAATTGCTTTTCGAAAGTTATAGTGCTTTTTATCTCAAAAATTCACGAAAAACCCTTGCCGAAATTCAGTCTTTTACTCATAACTTTTGAACCACTGGACCGATTTCGCTGGATTGCAATACCAATCTGACCAGGTAAATGCCCAACATATATGCCAAACTTCAGGAGCCTCCGTTAAGTCTTTCAAAAGTTAGCGTGTTTTCAACAGACAGACAGACAGACAGACGGACAGACGGACGGACGGACGGACGGACGGACGGACGGACATCGCTAGATCGTCTTAAAATCGATCGAGGACCATGAATATATATACTTTATGGGGTCCTAGACCAATATTTCGAGGTGTTACAAACGGAATGACAAACTTATATATACCCTCTATCACTAGAGTGGAGGGTATAAAAAGTTTTTTTTACAGAAAATAAAATATTTCTAACCAAAAAAAAAGTTTACACTCAAAAAAAAAAATTTACACTCAAAAAAAAAATTGGTAAATTATTTTTTTTTTTTTTTCAAAAATTAACAAAAAAAAGTTTTTTTACATTAAAACAAAAAAAAAATACACTCAAAAAAAATTTTACACTCAAAAAAAAATTAGTAATTTTTTTTTTTTTCAAAAATGAATAAAAAAAAGTTTTTTTACAGAAAATAAAATATTTCTAACTAAAAATTTTATTTTTTTCACGTTAGAAAATTTACTATCACTTAAACAGGGCATTGTGGAGGGTATTCATAGATTCGGCCAAGTCGAATTTAACTTTTCTACTTGTTTTTTTTTTTGTTTCAGTGTAAAAATATTTTTGAGTAACAAAAATAGGTTGTAAAATATTTTTGTGGCTTACAAATGTTGTTAAAACATGTTTAACGGGTTTTTACACGTGACCTTAAGGTGAAACTAATCTGAAATTCACGGTTTTCTTAATAACTTTTGAACCACTGGACCAATTTTGTTGAAATTCAATACCAATTAGACCAGGGCAACGGCAAATAAATATGCCAAGCTTCAGCAGTATCAGAATTGTCTTTCGAAAGTAAGGGTGTTTTTTATCTTGTAAAAACGCAAAAAAACTCTTGCCGAAATTTACTTTTTTGCTTATAACTTTTGAACCACTTGACCGATTTTGCTGGATTGCAATACCAACATGACCAGATAAATAACAAACATATATGCCAAACTTCAGAAGTCTCTGTAAAGTCTTTCAAAAATAAGCATGTTTTCTACATCGACTTAGAATCGATCGAGGATCATGAATATATATACTTTATTGGGTCCTAGAGCAATATCTCGAGGTGTTAACCACGGAATGAGAAATTTATATATCATGAAATCTTTTTTAAATTTCATCTCAGTGAAACTGAAATAAATGTTTAAAAAAACCGGCAGTTTTTGGAATTTAGAAAAACTGTTAATGCAGTTGTGTAAACAAGACCTTGAACCATCACTGAGCAATGTTTAAGGATTACCCCACTTTATCCGTAAAAGTTACAGAGGGTTAAAGTTGAAAAATCGATAAAAATGGCTTGAAATAATCCATAGTTTTTACCTTCTTTCGCATTTTTTTTTATGTTCTCCTTATATTTCAATCTTTTCCGGCATAACACAAAGTCAGTACATATAAAAGATTATTTTAATGTTGATAGATGCCTCATAGCTTGGTAAGAAGTTATAAGACGGTTAAGTTTTGAAACCAAAAATTAAGAGTTTTTAAATTTTCGAGGTTTTTTGATCAGGGATTTCGGCTACCTCTATAAAATGAAAAAAGTTGAACTAGAGTTGGTAGCTGTTGTAATTCTTAACATTTTGGAATTAATCCCGTTAATGTGCCACGAATAGTTAAGGAGTTTCAGCAGATCAAAGTTCGAAAGTAAAAACGTAATTTTTTTAAAATACCAGTTTTCGCGAGACACATTCGCGGTTTCATTCGAAATTTGGTGGACTATTGCGTAAACCGAGTTTTTTAGGAGTTTACATAAAAAAATCACTGGCGGTTTTATAAAAAATAAATTGCAAAAATTTTATGTCATTTTTAAAAATTGAGCGAAATTTGCAAATCTGTTTCCAATTTTTTTTAGTAGCAATTAATGCATCATGTTCATTTTAATACACCAAAAGACGTGCCTTAGCGAGTAGAACTGATTTGCTTTTTGACTTTTTACTTTAAGCCATTCTGAGCGGAAAGCGCGATGATTTTATCTAAACCTGTTTTGATCTGGCACATCCAAGGCTTTACACGAAATCGGATGAAATTTTTTTTAAATGAAAGCCCACTTGATGTGTCATCATAAAATCAGAGGCGGGTTAAAAAATTTTGATGATTATAGATTTTTTGGACCATATTAAATTTTCTTGGTATAAAACAGCATCACCGATTTTTTTAAACACTGGTACAATGATACGATTTTCCGTGATTTTTTTTTCAGTAAAACCAACGCGCATTGCCTAAATATGTTATAAAAAATTGTGAAACTTTTCTTTTACCGCGAATCAATAGCGATTTTAGGTACTTAGATATTTTTTTAAATCGTTTGGTCATTAAAGGGTTAAATTTATATCATATATTTTAGAAGAAATGATTTATCCTGGCATGTTTTAATAACGCATGCAACAAATGTGTAGAAAAAAAATATTTAAAATATTTTTAAGATTTTTTAAAACCGCTAAATCTTAAAACCGCCATAACTTTTGACCCCCTTGCGCGATTTAATTGACGCGAACGAATATCTTATTCTTAAATAGCTTCTAATATTTATGCCAACTTTCATCGATGTGCCATCAAAACAAAAATCACATCTTTTTTACCTCAAAATTTAAGTCTTAGCCGGAACTCCTCATATACCTTCTATCACTAGAGTGGTGGGTACAAAAATAATAGTATATAAAAATATATATTTTTTTGAATTTTCAGCATTGATCACCAATTTTGGCTTTTTTGCTTTAGCAGCTTAAGTTAAGCCATAAAATGCAAAAAAAAAATCATATTAAAATGTATATTTAGAAATTAATCGAGTTAATCTAGTTAAGGCATAAAATTTAAGTAAAAGTTTTGAGAAAAATTCATAGAATAATTTTTTGTTTGCTATTTTCGCTCTAGCACCATTCCTAGAGCCATAAAATACAAGTAAAGCTTTTTAGCAAGAAATCATATAAAAATTAACTTTTGAAAATTGGGGGATGTTGGGGGACACCTTCCCCCTGTGCAATAAATGTTTTCAAATGGATTTATTATAATTCTTGATATTAATTAATCCAATTAATCATTAAAATATTTTTTTTTATATCCACGTCCACAAAAGGGGGGGGGCAGGTAAAACTTTAGTAACCCTTTTTTATAATACTTTAATTCGGCTGCTAGTTAACATATATGAACAGAATTGGACACTACAAACATATTTCTTTTCCCCAAAATTTTTCTTATCTCAAAATTAATTTCTTTTACCCAATTTTTTACCCCACAATTTTTTTCGCGAAATTTTTTCTTACCAACAATTTTTTTCCGCGGAAATTTTGTTTAGAATTTTTTTTTTTTTCAACAAATCAGAGTTTTTGCAATGATCAGTTTTACATTGACCGTGTTCAGCAGAGAAACCTGCTACTCAACAGTTGAGATGTAGCATGTTTTGATTAGTTGACTCTGCTGAACGCATTTTCTTATGAATATTTTAAAATATTGGAATAAATTATTGTTTTTTATATTTTCATTTATTTTTTCTGTGGAAAATACTTTTTTTATCTGTTTTTTATGATTTGTTTGTTAATATCCTTCAATAACGTAAAGAAAAAAAAAATTTTTCAATAAAACAGCTTGTGATCAAATGTAGCATAATTTTTCTACGCTACCAGTGATGAGAAGCGCTCACTCAACATGTTGACTGAAATGTCAAAAATTAAACCGTTCAGCAGAATGTTTAGGAGCAGCTGAGTAGCAGCTTTATCTGCTGAACGTACCCATTGTGAAGGGTATCCAATTATAATGTTACCGAATATTTGACAACGTCTTTGACCTCCAAAAACAACTTCGGTTTGACACTACAAATAAATAAATACTACAAATAACAGCTACAAAAGTTGTAGTGCTATTAAATTAAGTGATGCTTAAATACAAAACAGACTAAATAGAGAAACATGTTGCAAAAGTTAAGGCATGCAACATAATAGAAATATTCTTTTTGTTCAGTTTATTTGCGGAAAAAATAAATAAACAATAATAAAACAAGTGAATGAATAAAATTAAATGAATTTTTGCAGCAACAAGCAGCTGTTACCGCGTGTGAATATTAATGAAATTCAAGAAGGTTATTGATGTTCTTAAAACGAACAAATTCTCAGATTTAATTTGTTTGCAATAATTATTTGTTTTAAATACAGATATAATTTTTTGTGGTATTTTGGCAAAAAAAAATATGTAATTTTTTTTTTGGATATTTGGTGTAACATCTTAAAAACAAATTAGTTAATTAATTAATTAAAAAAAATACAGATAAAATACAATGTATTTTGCAAAGCAAACGAAATATTTTTGTGTCAGAAGAAGTTCAAAGTCCTGCAGTTGGATCTAGGAAGGTTGTCTTCCACCGCCGAACCTACCCCCCCCCCCCCAAAAAAAAAACGGCTCTTTTTGTTTGCGTGTTGGAGGATACCCAGAAATTAAAATCGGCAAATTAAAATCAACAAACATCGATTGTAAATCAACCAAACATGGTATCAACCAAACATTTATTAAAAACGTCCGCCAGGTAGTCCATAAAACAAAATTTCGAATTTGTTTTCAACAAACTTAGTGAAGTAATTTTATTTTAAAATTATTTTATCATGTCAACAAATAGTTTTTGTGTGTTTGTTGAATTTCTTTGTTGAAAAAAAAAAAGATTTTTTACGTTTGTCAGATCAAAAAAATTGTATTTGTGTTTGTTGAATTTCTTTGTTGAAAAAAAATTTAAGATTTTTTACGTTTGTCAATACAAATAATAATTTTAGGGAACTATTACAAACTCGTTTATCAATTTTTTTTACATTTTTTTTTTTTCAACAATTAATATTTACAAATGTTAGTTGGTATCACAAATTTCCGTATAGGAGCACTTTCAGTGAAAAAGTTTATTGTATTCACAAATATGGGGGTCAATATAACAATTCGTTTTTTCCTGTTTATAAAAGATTTGGCACAGCCGAATTTAACACTCTTAGTTTTTATACCCTCCTCTGTTTGTAACTCATCGAAATATCGATCTGGGACCCCATAAAGTATATATATTCATGATGCCCGATCGATTTTAAGACATTCTAGCGATTTCCGTCTGTCCGTCTGTCTGTCTATCTGTGGAAAATGCTCTCACGGACAAAATATTGCACAGAGATGACTGAAACATAAATTTATTGGAAGTTCTCCCGAGAAGTTTGGTATTGCATTTGAGCGATATCGGTTCAGCGGTTCAAAAGTTATGAACGAAAATGTAAGCACACCTCAAAAATTTCAGTACATTCAACATAACCTAAATATACAAAATGCTTTAATTCGGCTTCTGGTTGACATATGTGAACATAATTAAACACCAAATGGTATTTAAACGCGGATTTTTTTTTACCAACATTTTTTTTCGCGGATTTTTTTTTTTCAAAAATTTTTTTTTTCAAAAGTAATTTCCTTTTAAATAAAGTTTTTTGCAATAATCTTTTTGAAATTGTAGAGGGTATCACTACATTCGGCAAGGCCGAATTTAACTTTTTTACTTGTTTTTATTAAATTCTTTATAAAATTCTCGTTTTTGTTTCGTATTCTTCTTGAGAAACATTAGTGTTTAATTGCAATTATATTATTTTTTTTTACAATTGAATGGCAAAAGTAGAATGACTTGACTTTTGTTATGTCTGTAAAGTTTTGCGGCTTTACTTAAAATGATTACAAATATGAAAATGCTTATATCATTTTATATTGTTAAATACAAAAAGTGGTAACAATGACTTATTTATTCTTGATAGATTATCAACTTGTGTTGGATGCACTTAGGGATTACAAAATTCTTGGGAATCAGAAAATATTTTATGTAGATTACGAAGTTTGTGTCAAAAAAAATAACACATTTTTTTAACCCTTTCCCAAAAATAATTTTAACACATTATTTTTGGGCTATAATTTAAAAAAAAAGAAAAACCAAAAGGTTTAATGTCAAATATATTTGGCTCGTCAACTGAGCCACCCCTCTCTCCAAAATTGGTATGGGTTTAAAATTTGTTTAAAAAACTTCGAAATTACTTAAAAATATTTGTTTTTGAATGCTGAGTGGCGGTTTTTGAATTTCAATATGGCGAATCCAATATGGCGTCCAATTTTTTAAAAATATTACAGATTCGCTTAAAAATCTTCATACACTGGTTCTTGGGGTTACTTAAAAAGAATCTGCAATTGCATTTTCAAAATTCAAAATGGCAGCTCCAACATGGCGAAATTTTGGTTTTTAAATAACAGATACACTTAAAACTCTTTACGCACAGGTTTGTTGGGTTGGTAAATTAGAATTTGCTATTCGAAAATCTAACTTCAGATTCTTATTTAGCGACACAAAAAACTTTTACAAGGGAAGTATCTTCACCCCTATGAACCGATTTGCTTGAAACTTAAAATATATATAAAAGAGACGATTTTAAGGTTGGGGTGTCTCGGCTTTACGGCCATATCAGTGTTTCAAAATTTCGTTGTCCCCTTATGAAACAATGTGGACCTCAGGGAATTTTTCGATAACTCCCGAACTAACAGGAATATCCTTTAAAGAAAAAATACGTGTCGACTTAAATTTAATAAAGATTATTTCGTATTCATATGGACATCGTAGGTCTTTGTATTCATATAAATACCCCCAAAATTTACACATTTTAAAAAAAAAGTATTTAACGAAGCCAAACTTTTACAAGGTTATGCCACCGTTGGATAGGCATTAAAAAAACTTTCTTCTCATATGTAAACATCATATAGTTTCTTAGAAACAAATGGCTGAAAAATCCAAAAAACGATTTTTCGCCATTTCTTTACCCATGTTTTGAACCCCTAAATCACCGATATGGCCGATAAGCCGAGACACCCCAACCTTAGAATTGTCTCTTTTATCTATATTTTACGTTTCATGCAAATCGGTTCATAATAGTTGAGATACTTCCCTTGTTAGTATAAAAAATTTCAAGCAAATCGGTTTATATTTTTTAAATATTGGTCGCCATGTTAAATCCGCCATTTTGAATTTTAAAATTCCAACTTCAGATTCTTCTTAAAAGACCACAAAAACCCATGTATAAAAAGTTTTAAGCGAATCAGTAATATTTTAAAAAAATTTGGCGCTGTATTGGATCCACCATTTGAAATTAAAAAACCTCCACTCAGCATTTAAAAGTAATTATTTTTTATTGATTTCGATTTTTTCAACAAAAAAAATTTTTTTTTTTTCATAAAATTTTTTTTTTTCATAAAATTTTTTTTATCATTTTTTTTTTTTTTTCATAAATTTTTTTTTTTTTCATCAAACTTTTTTTTTCATAATTTTTTTTTTCATAAGATTTTTATTTATTTTTTCATCATTTTTTATACCCTCCACTTAGTGATAGAGGGTATATATAAGTTTGTCATTCCGTTTGTAACTCATCGAAATATCGGTCTGGGACCCCATAAAGTGTATTCATGATGCCCGATCGATTTTAAGACATTCTAGCGATGTCCGTCTGTCTGTCTGTGGAAAATGCTGTCGCGGACAAAATATTGCACGGAGATGACTGAAACTTAACAGATTTATTGGAAGTTCTCCCGAGAAGTTTGGTATTGCATTTGAGCGATATCGGTTCAGCGGTTCAAAAGTTATGAACGAAAATGTAAGCACACATCAAAAATTTCAGTACATTCAACATAACCTAAAAATACAAAATGCTTTAATTCGGCTTCTGGTTGACATATGAGAACATAACACTGTACAACACAAAAAAAAATTACAAGGTCAGACCAAAAAATTTTGATAGAAGAGACAAAAAAAAAATACACGTGTATCGGCGTTTTGAAAGTTTACATCTGGGTTTCATTTTAGGGGGAGGTGAAGTTTCCCCCAAATGCAAATGTTGTATTGTAAATCGTCATTGAATATCGAGTGAAGCTTACGTTTAAAGTATATGGTGTGTTAAGCAAATTTATGTAAAATGTTACGGAGAACATTTTTGTGGAATATATTAACCCTCTAACTCCTCAAGATAAGGGTCTTTTTTGTCCTTCTTTTCAAAAAGAGCAAAAAACACCATTGAAACAGGGATTTAAGGGGTTTGAATGTTCCGCAAAAATATCCGCCGTGAAATTTTACTATAAGTCCCTGAATACACCAAAACGGAAAACTTAACAAGAAAGTCAGAAATAAGACATAACAAAAGAGAGCTTAGGGTTAATTTCGCATTTATTAAGAAAATCGAGTTAAGCTTACGTTTAAAGTATATGGTGTGTGAAGCAATTTTATGTAAAATGTTACGGAAAACATTTTTGTAGAATATGTTAACCCTCTAGCTCCTCAAGGTAAGGGTATTTTTTGTCCTTCTTTTGAAAAAGAGCAAAAACACCATTAAAACAGCTATTTAAGGGTTAAAATGGTCCGCAAAAATATTTGCCGTGAAAGGGACTTATAGTAAAATTTCACGACGAATATTTTTGCGGAACATTTTAACCCCTTAAATCCCTGTTTTAGTGTCGTTCTTTGCTCTTTTTTAAAAGAAGGACAAAAAAGACCCTTATCTTGAGGAGTTAGAGGGTTAACATATTCTACAAAAATGTTCTCCGTAATATTTTACATAAATTTGCTGAACACACCATATACTTTAAACGTAAGCTTTACCCGATTTTCTTAATAAATGCGAAATTAACCCTAAGCTCTCTTTTGTTGTGTCTTATATCTGACTTTCTTGTTGAGTTTTCTGTTTTGGTGTGTTCAGGGACTTATGGTAAAATTTCACGGCGGATATTTTTGCGGAACATTAAAACCCCTTAAATCCCTGTTTTAATGGTGTTTTTTGCTCTTTTTGAAAAGAAGGACAAAAAAGACCCTTATCTTGAGGAGTTAGAGGGTTAATATATTCTACAAAAATGTTCTCCGTAACATTTTACATAAATTTGCTGAACACACCATATACTTTAAACGTAAGCTTTAAACGATTTTCTTAATAAATGCGAAATTAACCCTAAGATCTCTTTTGTTGTGTCTTATTTCTGACCTTCTGGTTGAGTTTTCCGTTTTGGTGTATTCAAGGACTTATAGTAAAATTTTACGACGAATATTTTTTCGGAACATTTAAACCCATTAAATCCCTTTTTTAATGGTGTTTTTTGCTCTTTTTGAAAAGAAGGACAAAAAAGACCCTTACCGTGAGGAGCTAGAGGGTTAATATATTCCAGAAAAATGTTCTCCGTAACATTTTATATAAATTTGCAGAACACACCATATACTTTAAACGTAAGCTTCACTCGATATTCAATGACGATTGACAATACAACATCTGCATTTGGGGGAAACTTTACCTCCCCCTAAAATGAAACCCAGATGTAAACTTTCAAAACGCCGATACACGTGTATTTTTTTTTTGTCTCTTCTATCAAAATTTTTTGGTCTGACCTTGTAATTTTGGAAAAAATTTGATTTTGTTGTTCAGTGTAATTGAACACCAAATGGTATTTAAACAAGTACGAACATATTTTTTGACAAAAAAAAAAAGAAAAAATCGCGGATTTTTTTTTACCAAAATTTTTTTTCGCGGAAATTTTTTTACAAAATTTTTTTTTTAAAGTAATTTCCTTTTAAATAAAGTTTTTTGCAATAATCTTTTTTAAATTGTGGAGGTTAGCACTACATTCGGCAAGGCCGTATTTAACTTTTTTACTTGTTTTGTCATAAATTTTTTTTTTATCATTTTTTTTTTTTTTTTATCAAAAATTCTTTTTTTTATCAAAATTTTTTTTTCATCAATTTTTTTTTCATTTTTTTTTTTTGTCAAATAATTTTTTTTTATCATATTTTTTTTATTAATTTTTTTATCAAATTTTTTATTGTCAATTTTTTTCTCACCAAAAAAAAAAATTTTTTTCATAATTTTTTTTTTTACATCAAAAACTTTTTTTCATAAATTTTTTTTTTTACCAAAAATTTTGGGACCATTAAATTTTTTTTTTTTAACATAATTTTGTTTATCAAAACTACTTTTTCACCAAGTCTAAGCTTTTCGCATACAAATTTTCCATTTGTTTATCAAATGTACATAAAACAAGTGAGAGTGGTTTTTTGTTGCACAGTCTTTTATACTCTCCAAAATGTAAAAACACTTTTTTGCACTTATTTTTGTACTCACTTACGAAATGTTCAGCTCTTTTGGGTTTTTGATGGGGCCCTCGACTGATATTTCAATTCGGTTTGCATGGAATAGCATAGTAATATAATATTATTTTTTCTAAAAAAAACTTTGCCTCGGCAAGTACACCAAAATTTTCCGCAAAACATTATCATGATTTAATGTTTTGGGCAGAGTACAAAATTCGCAGGCATTTTTTTTACCCTAATCTCACACAAACAGGTCTCCGATTTTGGAAACTAGAAAATAAAAAAATTAAGTCCACCTTATAAAGTACAAAACTTTTTGTAGTTTCCCTGAGGTCTAATTCTCTTAGTCGATAGCTATCGAAATTTTACTCGAAAGTGCAATTTTTTAAATTTTTCTTTATGCCTAAAATTATGCTTTAATAAATACAAACTTTTCATATCCCGGCTAAAAATAAATGTGTATGTTCGTATATGCTTATATATAGATCTTTATATGATCATATATGAAATATATGGAAACATATATGTGACCATATATGCAAGAAACGATCCCATATATGTGGCCGTATATAAAATATGTGCCATATATGATATCATATATGGAAACATATATGTTATCATAAAATGTTAAATTTTAGTGCATGTGTATGAAAATATCAACCGGAATTACAAAATAAAAGTTTTGTACGATTGAAATTATATTTTATTACCATATTTATATCTTAATACCGATTCGTATCAATAATTTAAAAAATATAAAGTTACTTTTACATAAAGAAATGGAAAAGGTAAGTTTTTATTAGAATTTTAAATGAATTTAGAATTATAAAATCATATGTATTATTTTTTTCCAGTTCATCGTCATAACAAGTATAAGCGTGGACATTTTTTTCCAAAACAAGATCATATTCAAAATGAGTAAATGAACATATGTCGCAAATACAATAATATAGAGTGCTTTGATGTTGAAGAAAATTAAACTACGCAGCTTCGTTAATCTCGTGCAACTTCGTGGAGAGGGCATATGCACCACCATTATGTTTTCACTGCGATTGCAATACTGCAAACTATTTTGAAATCCCTTAATGTCGCCATAACAAATTGGAAATGATAGATCGTATAAGCAGTTTTGAGGCCGCGTAACGTTAAGCTCACTCAACTTGGAGAAGAGGACATATGCACCACTAGAAATGTTATCACTACGATTCCAACACTATAAATTATTTTGAAATCCCTTACTGTAGCAAATTGGAAATGGAAAGAACGTATGTATAAGAAGTTTGAAGGCCGAGTTACTAGAAAATTCAACCATGCGGAGGTACGTTAAGCTCGCTTAACTTGGAGCAGAGGGCATATGCACGACCGTAACGTTATCACTACGGTTCCAACACTACAAACTATTTTGAAATCGCTTACTATCGCCATAGCAAATCGAAATGAAAAGAACGATCAGTTTTAAGGTTGAGTAACGATTTAGGAAGGACAACGTTTTATACAATTACAAGAAAGCTGTCTATAAGCGAAAGTGACAATCTGGCACATTGTCACCATGATGTCAGTAGAAATAGTTTTTATCCCAGTTCTTCAAATATCCTTACAAACATGATGTAAGTAGAAATAGTTTTTATCCATATCCTTCAAATATTCTTACAAACATAACCCAGCAAGATAAAATACATACTACGGAATATATTGCTTTTAATCGAAGTCTTAAGTAATTATTTGCTTTTGGCACAAAAGACCCATAAGGGTCGCAGTGCCGGCCGTTAGGGCTAGATCACCCCTTGAAAAAAAATTATTTGCTTGCTATGAATTTTGATGCATGCATTTAGTAGAAAAGAAATATGTAATAATAATTTAATATTTTTTCAGATGGATTTCTGAAAGACAATATATCTTTCCCTAAAAAGCATTCCATAGTCTTTAGCATCCAATGGGCTTAAGCATCCCATGGTCTTAACAAAATACACTCCAACATGTATGTATGTAACTAGCAGTATCTAACCAATCTTTAAAGGTAGATGGTTGCTTCGTTAAATGACATCCGTGTTATCATTAACCTATTAGCACCAAATGCTATCGTTGGTAATACTTTAATACAATAAAAATTCTAGAAATATCTCAAATATTAATATTATTTTATGTCCTTTTTTAGATTTTGACTATAAATATTGTAAAAAAGAGCCTTATACCATAACAAAAACGCTAAGTCTGAAGATAATCGGAATTAACACTAAAACAAGAAAACACCAAGGAAATCAACGTTCCTTTAATAAGCCCATTGTTCGCATCTTTCGATATCAATTGAAAAACTTGATATATAAGATCTTTTATGTTCAATTTATTTTGTTGACTATCAAAATGTGTTCTCATATCTATAAGTTAAATTATTTTTTTTTATATGGTCACCAAAAATGCAAACGATAGTAACTAAAAAATGAAAAACATAAAATTAAAGGGTTATGAAAACACCAAAATTAATAAAAACAAGTAAAAAAGTTAAATTCGGCCTTGCCGAATGTAGTGATACCCTCCACAATTTCAACAAGATTATTGCAAACAACTTTTAAAAGGAAATTACTTTTGAAAAAAAAAAAAATAAAAAAATATCCGCGAAAAAAAATTTGGTAAAAAAAAAATCCGCGATTTTTTTTCTTTTTTTGTCAAAAAATATGTTCGCACTTGTTTAAATACCATTTGGTGTTCAATTATGTTCACAATTGTCATCCAGAAGTCGAATTAAAGCATTTTGTATTTTTAGGTTATGTTGAATGTACTGAAATTTTTGAGGTGTGCTTACATTTTCGTTCATAACTTTTGAACCGCTGAACCGATATCGCTCAAATGCAATACCAAACTTCTCGGGAGAACTTCCAATATATATGTTAAGTTTCAGTCATCTCTGTGCAATATTTTGTCCGCGAGAGCATTTTCAACAGACAGACAGACGGACAGACGGACAGACGGACATCGCTAGAATGTCTTAAAATCGATCGGGCATCATGAATATATATACTTTATGGGGTCCCAGACCGATATTTCGATGAGTTACAAACGGAATGACAAACTTATATATACCCTCTATCACTAAGTGGAGGGTATAAAAATATTTTTAATTTTAAATTATACTTATGTACACCGTTTGCAATTCTGGTGAATATATACATAATAATCTATTACATATAGTTTAAAATGAAAAAAAAAAATAAAAAAAAAATTAAAAAAAAATGTAAAACAAATTGAAAACAACATCATATATGATCCCATATATGATTCAATATATTATCCAATATATGATTCAATATATGATCTAATATATGATCACATATATTGGATCATATATGACCGTGTCTTATATAAGCGCCAATTTTGGAATATGTTCATATATGAGACCATATTTGATACTATATATGATACTGTATATGGTCTCATATATGATATCATATATGATTATATACAACATTTTTAGCCGGGATGTTAAAAAAAAGCGAAAACATTTTTTTTTTAAATATTTTTTGCGCCATAATAACCTTTTTGCATATTTTTTGCCTAACCAGACCATCTGTTATTAAAAACATAAATATGGCGAAAAGATTTTCGTTTCGCATTTTTTTTTTAATTTAGCTTAACCGTCAATAAATTTAAATCAGAAATGTTTGTTGTGACTATGAAATAACTTAACACCAAACTAAGGCAATATAGAATCTAATTTAGTTGAATGTAATATTTTCTCTATCATTTTCACTTTAAATACGACGCCGACAAACAGTACAACAAACAAAACCCCATAATTTTATTGAATGTTTTGCATGCAAATGTGTCTGCAAAAATTGTGACCGAAAAAAAAAATGCTAAAATACACTTTTGTTTACACTTTATGGCTCCTTTCCTTTCTCCACTTTGAATTTCATTTCGTGACGTTTCACAGTGGGAAAAAGTCCCAATCTAGCGGGAAATAATTCAAAAAATAACTAACACTTTTTAACAAAGTTTTAATGCGATTTTAAAGCGGGATAGTGACTGCACTTAAAACCGTAAAGAACTTAAAATTTAGTTAACCCATTAAGGAAATATTAACCATCAAATGTTGACAATTTATTGGGCTATCGCAGTTAATTGTTAATAATAGTAAACTTGTCATCGCCGTGTATCGGAATGGGTAAGCCGTTAGCTACCAAGTGCTTGCTTTCTGTTAAAGGGTGCTATTAGGTATATTATATATAAATTTCCATACGTTATCTGTTTTGCGAGGGCTCCCTCATAACGAACTACATAAAAAACGTTTTTTTTTTAACTTGTTTAAATTCTTATGGAGCTACAAAAAAAACGCCGCCAGATGCTGCTTAATCTTTAATTATAGATTATTCTACATATAATAAAGTATTACTATTCAAAAAATTAGCTGCGTAGGCCTGCGTAGCGATTTTTTAAAATTATTTTTGTAATTTTGGTCTTTCAATAATTATAATTCTAAACCTAGGCAGCGATGAACGCGACTCACGTATATGTTGAGAATTGCGAAGGATTGTTAGTAATTTGTTTTTAACACAGTAGAGCGTCGAAATCTTGGAAAAAGTTCGTGTTTACAAAAAATTGGTGGACAAACGAGTTGGAGGTCAAAAAATGCGGATTTCTTCCACTGTATTTAAAAAATTTCATTTTTTGTTTGGGTTGTTGGAAAAACTAGCTGAAAACTAAATAAAAATTATTGGATAATTTTTTAAATTTGTAATGTTTAAACTTGGGAAAAATCGACTTAGAATAATTTTAAAAAAATTTCAAAAAAACATATACAAAAAATTTCAATTTCCAGTGTGACCCTCGTATCTCATTTAATATTTGCTCAATCTGGACGCTATCAAGCTTAAATTAAAGCTTGGAAAATTTCCTATATAGAACTTTTTTCAAGAATAGTCGATTGATAATAATAAGGTTTAGTATTGATAACTTTTCCTTTGAAGAACTGCTTAAAAATATATGCTGTTCCATTATTACTTTGAGTCACTGTATTGTCCAAACTTGGAAAAACATCTATAATGGTAATGATAACTATAAAAGACTAACTGTTAGGGTGCGAGGTTTGTGTAGTTAATTTAAAAGTAGATGGGATAGTGTTTCTCGCAATTTATATAGTTTTGAAAACATAAGAATATATAATTGAATGAGAATAAAGATTTTCTAGTAGAAGACAAAGAACCAGGACCGTCACAACCTCGAGGGCGTCCTTATAGATTTTTTTGGAAACGACAAGAAAATCCAAGAGGAGTCGTGTTTCGGATCTTGTACAAAATAACAGCATTGAAGAATTATTGATCGCCACAAAGTAAGTCTCTACAAATCTGGAAAAAGAGGTGCAGCCCAAAGGGCTACAAAGATAAAAAAGGTGTATTTTACGCCTCTGAAGTACTGACATCATACACACCAGAATAGGCATTGGCGCTTTACGTTGACGAAGGGTTAACTAAAAATTCGTATATGCTTACGCAATCAGGTGCTAAGGCTCCTATTTTAGTTATATGTTGCATGTAGGGTATATGTCCAAATGTTATCAGATTTCACTTACAATATTTGAAAGCCCCTTTTACTTTTTAAAAATTATAAAATTCTTATTTTAAACATAATTTTCCACAGCTAACAGGTACTTCAAAAAATACATCTGAGGTAGTCGTATATAACACCTTTTAAGGCACCCTGTAGTGAAAAAAAAGTTTCTTATTATTCATTTTTCAAAAAGCTCATATCCTTAGCTATAAAATCCCCATGTATTATTATCGGATCAGACCAATAGTTTAGAAGATATGATTTTTTTCCTGCCAGATTGGTGTTTTTTCCCACTGTGCGTTTTGCAAAAAACAAAAAATCCCAATGAACCAACAATCACCACAAAAAAAACGTTTAGTGAAAATAACTAAAATTGTTTGAAAAGTGTCTAGTTTAAATATGCTACGGCAAGGAAAGTGTCCTGCCTTACATTTTTCTTTTTTTTAATTTTCACTAGTTTTATAACGAAAATATTTGACGAAAAAAAAGTTTTTGATGAAGAAAAACCTAGCGGACATTTTTCAAGACTTGAAAACTCCTACTAAGGGTTGCAGCTCTGAGAAAATCTACTACAGTGTAAGAAATTACAGCTGTGTTAGAAAAAGTTAAAAATAGATTGATTAAGTTCATGAAATGTCATATATGTTAAAAGTAGGGATGAGATTTTCATGCAGTAAAAAATCGAAAATATGCGCTTAAAATATGAGCTAAAAAATCTAAAATATTCACTATAAAACCTAAAAATATGCACTAAAAAATCTATATATGGGTCATTCCATGTGAAATCGGACACTTTGAAAAACTTTTTTTTTATATTTTCCCAATTTTTTTACAGTTTTTAGTACCTTTCGAAAACTCCTTCGTGGTAAATTTTCAGATTTTTTTGATGACCCGTTCAAAAGATATCGAATTTTTAAAAATTGGTAGTTTATTCCTTTACTCAAACTTCTTTTAATCATAACTTCTTCAATAATGGTCCAAATTTCAAATTTTTTTTTTCAAAATTTTTGTTTTTTTAAGTACTTTCTAAAAAAAAAATACCGAAAAATTCTTAAAAGCGCTCTAGTATGTGATTTTTAAGTTTTAAAATTTAAATCTCATTTTTGAAAATGTTTGTACTCTTTGATTTTTTCGAAATTTTTTTGTGTAAAACTTCTATCAATTCTACAAATTTTTTGCCCAGGAAGATCGTGGGATAACGATTATTACTATTTTTTAAAATTTTTTTAAAAAATTTTATTGTAATTTTCCAATCTTAAAATCATTTCTACTGCTCCAATGGTGCGTCATAGAGGGGTCCTTTATAGGACCGACCCTCATTAATTTTTACGTCTTAACATTTCTTTGGAGCAAACTAATACCCTATCTCCAATTTCTAAGGGGGCTCCCACACAAAACGACATTTTTTAAAATTTGTTCCAACCGCTCTAACTGCCCTAATAGTGCCCTTAGAGCAACAAAATGTATGACCGACCCACAATATTTTTTTAGTCCAAACATTTTCTCTGAACACACCTACCCTCTATCTTTAATTGTTAAGGTGGTCCCCATACAATTTTTTTTATTTTTTGTAAATTTGTTTTATTTAATCAGCTTCTACCGGTCCAATGGTGCGTACGAGAGGGGTCATTAGTGAGACCGACCCCCATTTATTTTTACCCTACAACATTTTTTCAAAACATACCTACGCCCTATCTCCACTCCCTAAGTAGGCTCCCATACAAATAACAGTTGGAGCAAATTTTATAAAAATGTAATTTTGTATGGGAGCCTACTTAGGGAGTTGAGATAGGGCATAGGTATATTTTGAAAAAATGTTGTAGGGTAAAAACAAATGGGGGTCGGTCTCACTAATGACCCCTCTCGGACGCACCATTGAACCGGTAGAAGCTGATTAAATAAAACAAATTTACAAAAAATAAAAAACATTGTATGGGGACCGCCTTAACAATTAAAGATAGAGGGTAGGTGTGTTCAGAGAAAATGTTTGGACTAAAAAAATATTGTGGGTCGGTCATACATTTTGTTGCTCTAAGGGCACTATTAGGGCAGTTAGAGCGATTGGAACAAATTTTAAAAAATGTCGTTTTGTGTGGGAGCCCCCTTAGAAATTGGAGATAGGGTATTAGTTTGTTCCAAAGAAATGTTAAGACGTAAAAATTAATGGGGGTCGGTCCTATAAAGGACCCCTCTATGACGCACCATTGGAGCAGTAGAAATGATTTTAAGATTGGAAAATTACAATAAAATTTTTTCAAAAAATTTTAAAAAATAGTAATAATCGTTATCCCACGATCTTCCTGGGCAAAAAATTTGTAGAATTGATAGAAGTTTTACACAAAAAAAATTCGAAAAAATCAAAGAGTACAAACATTTTCAAAAATGAGATTTAAATTTTAAAACTTAAAAATCGCATACTAGAGCGCTTTTAAGAATTTTTCGGTATTTTTTTTTAGAAAGTACTTAAAAAAACAAAAATTTTGAAAAAAAAAATTTGAAATTTGGACCATTATTGAAGAAGTTATGATTAAAAGAAGTTTGAGTAAAGGAACAAACTACAAATTTTTAAAAATTCGATATCTTTTGAACGGGTCATCAAAAAAATCTGAAAATTTACCACGAAGGAGTTTTCGAAGGGTACTAAAAACTGTAAACAAATTGGGAAAATCTAAAAAAAAAGTTTTTCAAAGTGTCCGATTTCACATGGAATGCCCCATATATAAAAGAGTAACGTGACTGACTGACTGACTGACTCATCATCGCCCAGCCCAAACCGCCGAAGCTAGAACCTTGAAATTTGGACTGTAGGTTCACCTCCCGGAATATAGATCCACTAAGGCTGGATTTTTGCCAGTGTTGATTCTAAGGGGGTAAAAAGGGTAAAAAACTGTACTTTTGGTACTTTTTATATCTCCTGAAATAATGGTCACAGAGACTTGAAATTTGGACTGTATGTTCACCTCCCGGAACATAGATACACTAAGGCCGGATTTATGCCAGTGTTGATTCTAAGGGTTAAAAAGGGTAAAAAACTGTACTTTTGGTACTTTTTATATCTCATGAAATAATGGTCATAGAGACTTGAAATTTGGACTGTATGTTCACCTCCCGGAATGTAGATCCTGTAAAGGGTAAAAAAACTGTACTTTTGGTACCTTTTATATTTTTTGAAATAATTGTCACAGAGACTTGAAATTTGGTCTGTATGTTCACCTCCCGGACTATAGATTCACTAAGGCTGGGCTTTTGCCAATGTTGATTCTACGGGGGTAAAATGGGTAAAAAAGTTTACTTTTGGTACTTTTTATATCTCCTGAAATAATAGTCATAGAGACTTGAAAATTGGACTGTATGTTCACCTCTCGGAATAAAGATCCATTTAGGCTGGATTTTTTGCCAATGATGATTCTAAAGGGGTAAAAAGGGTAAAAAACTGTACTTTTGGTACCTTTTACATTTACTTAAATAATGGTACTAGAAACTTGAAATTTGTAATGTAGGTTCACCTTCCGGAAAAAAGATTCAATAAGGCAGGGTTTTTGCCAATGTTGATTCTACGGGGGTAAAAAGGGTAAAAAAGTACCTTTTATAAAAAGTACATTTTATACAAAGTACCTTTAATAAAAAGTACCTTTTATAAAAAGTACCTTTTATAAAAAGTACCTTTTATAAAAAGTACCTTTTATAAAAAGTACCTTTTATAAAAAGTACCTTTTATAAAAAGTACATTTTATACAAAGTACCTATTATAAAAAGTACCTTTTATAAAAAGTACCTTTTATAAAAAGTACCTTTTATAAAAAGTACCTTTTATAAAAAGTATCTTTTATAAAAAGTACCTTTTATAAAAAGTACCTTTTATAAAAAGTACCTTTTATAAAAAGTACCTTTTATAAAAAGTACCTTTTATAATAAGTACCTTTTATAAAAAGTACCTTTTATAAAAAGTACCTTTTATAAAAAGTACCTTTTATAAAAAGTACCTTTTATAAAAAGTACCTTTTATAAAAAGTACCTTTTATAAAAAGTACCTTTTATAAAAAGTACCTTTTATAAAAAGTACCTTTTATAAAAAGTACCTTTAATAAAAAGTACCTTTTATAAAAAGTACCTTTTATAAAAAGTACCTTTTATAAAAAGGAATGTAGGATTTTTCGGTGAAGAAAAAAACCTTCTGAAGGAGGTACTTTTTGGAAATTTCGTTTCTAACGGGGGTAAGAAAGTGTACTTTTGGTACTTTTTTTGGTTCCTGTAATAATGACCGTTGAAGCTTGAATTTTGGAATGTAGGGGACTTCGGTGAAAAAAAAATCTGCTAAAGTATTTTCAAAAAATTCTGTTTCTAGAGCTGTAAAAAAGTGTTTTTTGATACTTTTTATATTTCATGAAGTAATTATCCTAGGCACTGAAATTTTGAATGCTTTAAAAACTTATTTTTTGGAAATTCTGTTTCTAAGGGTCGCGAACGATCGTAAAGGGGATAAAAAGTGCAAATTTGGTTATTCTTATATTTCTTGAAATAATGGTTCACAAACTTGATGTTTTAAATAAAAGATCACCTAGCACAAAAAAACAGTTTTTGGAAAATATAATTTTACGAGGAAAAGGGGGCAAATTGTTATTTTGAGATATCTAACTATTGAACTAAAAGCCGCAGAAATAACACCCAAGACAAGGACATATTTCAAGATTTTAGGGTAAAAAGGTGTACCTGGTAACAGTGGTGTAAAATGGTACTTTTCATATCTACAATATAAAGACAATAGAGCTTTTTATTTTTTTAACGCATATTATACGGAGAGGAATGAAACTTACATGGAACGAAAGGAGATGGACTTGGAAGTGAAATGGAATAGAACGGGGAACGAAGTGGAATAGAGCTGGGAACAATATGGAATGATACTTTTTACTTAAATTTTTCATATTTAACTTTTTTGACTCAATATTTTTTCTCGCTATATGTTTTTCCACTCAAACTTATTTTTATTCCAATTTTTTTTTTTCACTGAAATATTTATTCACTCAAAATCCTAAAACCCGATATAAGCATGATGACTTACCAGCGAAGCTATTCAAATTTTATCGTTTAAATTATTCATTAAAATATTATTTTATGAAAGACTTAAACGTCCACAATTAAATAAAACAAAAACTATGTAGAGGATTTTTTTTAAATCGATAGAGTAATCCTGATCCTTTTATTATCCGGTATTCAATACAACCGGTAACGAAGTACCGGGATGGTAAGCTAGTAAAATATGTGCAATAAAAATCTTGTTTTCATAGGAAAAACTTCTAAAAAAGCAAAAAATAATGCCGTGTTAAAGAGTAACATTTTTTTAGAAAATAAGAATATCTATAAAAAAAACTAAAAAGAAAAAAAAATAATTTTTATTATTTTCAAAATAAATTTTTAAAATTTAAAATAGTTTTTGAAACAAATAAATTTCAATTTGTGTTTATGCCAAAATATGCAAAAATATGCACTTAAAAGTTGGAAATATGCACAAAAAATGCATTTAAAACCAAAATATTCAAAAATATGCATTTTCACCAAAATACGAAAAAATATGCAAAAACAAATCGATGCCATTTTAACGCAAATTTGTTGATTCGGAATGATAACACTGTGACACAATTGAAGGGTCATTTCTTAGGGCCTCAACCAAACCAAGACAGTTTGAAAGTACTTGTGTGTAGTAGTAAAAACGCCAATGGGTTTGCTCTGTAACGTCTCAAGTTTTTTTTATAGCCCACTGAAATTTTCATTTTTTTTTTTTAAAGGCGTTTGAAAAAAACTCGCAAAAAATAATGTAACTCTTCTTTTGAGCTTAAAATAGTGTTTGGATGTCTTCAATAGAATTTGATGGGGAATTTTTTTCTAGAATATATTAACCCTCTATCTGCCGTATTTATTGGTCATTTAAGTACTTTTCTTAAGAAATGGCTCAAAAGTCTAATAAGACTTGCGTTTAAAGGGTTAAAATGTTCTACGAATTTGTTCTGCATCAAATTTCACTAGGGGTTACTGAAGGCAGAAAGTTCGACTGGTATAAGGAAAATGAAGAAAAAATATAAATTGTAAAGTGTCATTAATTTTTTTATATTTTTGCTAGAAATTGTATACAATTGTAACTAACAAATATAGAAAAAAATATAAAAAGTTAATGATACTTTACAATTAACCTTTTTTATGCATTTTTCGTATACCGGTCGAACTTTCTGCCTTCAGTAACCCCCAGTAAAATTTAAAGCCGAAAATAATCTTAGAACATTTTAACCCTTTAAACGCACGTCTTAGTAGGTTTCTGAGCCATTTCTTATAAAAATTACGTAAATGACCCATTAAAACGGGAGATAGAGGTTTAGCGTACTCTAGAAAAATTTTCCCCATAAAATTCTATTGAAGACATCTAAACACTATTTTAAGTTCAAAAGAACATTAACATTAGTTTTTCCGACTTTTTTCCAACGCCTTTAAAAAAAAACTGAAAAATTCAGTGGGCTATAAAAAAAATTTCAGACGTTACAGAACTAAACCCTTTGGGGTTTTTACTTCTACACATAAGTACTTTCATACTGTCTTGGTTTGGTTTAGGCCCTAAATGTGCTGTTGCACTGTGTAATTGATCGACATCGTTTTTAGACTATCGACAAAAAACATGCATTTGCATGGAAATCTCATCCCTAGTTATAAGGTTCAAGTTGATTCCCGTCATATTTTGTCTCTAAATCTACGTTTAAATAGCTGATTTTAATCTGATACAGTTACAGTGACAATCGAAGAGTGCTGACGAAGGAAGGGTGGCTTCTTCCGAAAACTGACGACATCTCCACTTAGCCTGTGTTGTCAATTATTTTTTTTTTGACTTTCTCATTGTACAACAAAAATAATTATTTCTCAGAACACGGTGAGCCTCAGCGATGTTTAGGTTGAACTTTAGTGTCGACAAAAAGTGTAAGCGCCCCAGCAAAACTTTGGTAATGGGTAGTGATTATATAACACATTACCAGGTAGTGTATGTACCTTATTTGTAGCATTATTTTAGGATGTCTTACCAAACATTGGTTCCACAAAGTATTATTTTCAAGTGAAAAATAATGCATTACTAATAATTAGCTACGTAATGGATGATTATTGGATAAAATGTATTTCATATTTATTATTTCTAAACATTAAATCATGGATGACTTATATTTGGTTACATTATGTATTATTTGAAAGTTTGAAATAATGCATTATTTATAATTGAATGCATAATGCATTACAATAACATAAAAAATAATTATTTTATAAAAAAATGCATAAGTTAAAACTAGAGATGGGCTTACGACAGGAAATTTCTAACGACACAAACTCATGAGCATATTTTATCTACTTACACTCACTTACAATCACGTGAGTAAATTTAATACAAAATTACTTTTTCACTACTCGTAACACCTTATATATTATCTTCTGGTATGCTATATTATTTCATTTCTCGTAACCTATAAAATATCATATATTTTACACCTTACTCGTATTCTTCGTTATAAATTTATGACTTATTTTATACCTTACTGGTATTCTATGTGATAATGTGGATGCATTACTTTGAGTCTCATCGCCTGTTAAAATCATCAGTGCTGCAATGTATAAAATAAGAGATCCTATACCATATTTTATACCTTATTTGGTAATCTAAGTTTTGCTGGGGCAGTTCGATTTCTACAAGATTAAATGTCACAAAACTGTTAACAGCGAAATCGTAGCTGCTCGCATCCGCGAGATAACGCGAAATTAGTGTTTTTATAATTTTTAAAATTTTGACATTGAAGTTTATTTAAATATTTTCAAAAACTGGATATACAGTTTTAATTGTAGTTATTAAAAGGTCACAAAACAGTAAACATCAAAATCGTATCATCTTTAGTTCGCGAGAAATCGCGAAATTAATTTTTTGCTGTTTTTGTTTTCGTTTTTTATCTTTAGATAGGTTCCTTTAAAATTTCGTAAAAACATGGTATGCAGTTTTACTTGTGCTTGATCAAAGGTCACACAGCTGTTGACATCGAAATTGTAGGTGTTAAATTTCGCGAGATATCGCGTAATTATATATTTTTTTTTTATTATTTATTAATATTTTAAAACCGGTTCTTTAGAAATAATAAAAAAAATTGGTATGCAGTTTGATTTGAGCATGTTGGAAGAAATTAAAACTGCCCACAAAAAAATTATAGCGGCCCACTTTCGCGAGAAATAACAAAAAACAGCTTTTTGGTGGTATTTCATATTTTGATTAATAAAAGAACTTTCTTTAACATTGTTGAAAAACACGAAATGCAGTTTGATTTGCTATTGATTAAAGGTGATAAGGCTGTTAACATTTAAATTCTAGCTGGTCAATTCATCGAGATATCGCTGAAAAAAACTCGCTAAACTGCTATTTATTCATTACTTTGTGTTATTTTTGGTCTGTAAGAACATTTACTTCAATTAACGACAAAAATGTGGTATGCAGTTTGAATTCGAGGTTATTAAAGTTGACAAAACTGCAAGCATAAAAATTATAGATGATCTATTTCAGGAGAAATTGCAAAATTACTGTTCAAGCTTTTATATTAATTAATTTATTTTTTCTTTAGTGTCTAAAATATAGGAAAAAAATCAAGAAACGACAAATATATTGTATGCAGTTTAAATTTTATGTGGTTAACGGTGGTAAAACTGCTCAAATCAATATCTTGACTGCTAATTTACGCGAAAAATTAATTTTTTCCAATTTTTAATTTTTTTTTTTTTAATTTTGCGATTTCTTGCGAAATTGAGAAGATATGATTTTGATGTTAGCTGTTTTGTGACCTGTAAATAAATACAATTAAAACTGCATACTCAGTTTTTGAAGATATTAAAAAAAACTTCATTGTCAATATTTTAGAAAATGCAAAAACACAAATTTCACGATATCTCGCGAATGCGTTCAGCTACGATTTCGCTGTTTACAGTTTTGTGACATTTAATCAAGTAGAAATCGAACTGCGTTTACACTTTTCGTCGACACTAAAGTTGAACCTAAACATCGCTAAGGCTCACCGTGAGAAATAATAAATATGGACTTAAACCGAAATAAATAAAAATTCAGTTAAATAAAAAAATAGTGAAAAAAAATAAATTTGATGAACAAAAAGATTAGAAAAAAAAATTTGTTAATGAAAAAAAAATATAAAAAAAAATTTTTTTTTGTTAAAAAATAATTATGTTACGTTTTATTCACCATCTGATGAAAAACTCTTTTCTAAGAAAATGTATTTATCCGACAAAAATATTTATCTTGAATATTTTTGGGGGACAAAGCAAAAAATTATTGTTTCGTTAACACATTTAAAGAAATTGTCTAAATTATGCATCGAACTCGAACATATTTTTGGATCAAACAAATCTTTGTAACTTAAACCTCAATGAAATTATGTCAGAAAATATTTTTTTTAGTATATTTGGTGGATGCTCGTAAACAATGTAACAGTGGGCTTGAGTTTGAAGTTTTGCAAAATTTATTAAGTGCGTAGATATTAATAAAAACATCCCAGCAAAACTTAGATTACCAAATAAGGTATAAAATAAGGTATATGATCTCTTATTTTATACATTGCAGCATTGATGATTTTAACAGGCGATGAGACTCAAAGTAATGCATCCACATTATCACATAGAATACCAGTAAGGTATAAAATAAGTCATAAATTTATAACAAAGAATACCAGTAAGGTGTAAAATATATGATATTTTATAGGTTACGAGTAAGGTATATAATATAGCATACCAGAACGTAATATATAAGGTGTTACGAGTAGTGAAAAAGTAATTTTGTATTAAATTTACTCACGTGATTGTAAGTGAGTGTAAGTAGATATAATATGCTAGTGAGTGTGTGTCGTTAGAAATTTCTTGTCGTGAGCCCATCTCTAGTTTAAACTTATGCATTTTTTTATAAAATAATTATTTTTTATGTTATTGTAATGCATTATGCATTTAATTATAAATAATGCATTATTTCAAACTTTCAAATAATACATAATGTAACCAAATATAAATCATCCATGATATAATGTTTAGAAATAATAAATATGAAATACATTTTTCCAATAATCATGCATTACGTAGCAAATTATTAGTAATGCATTATTTTTCACTTTAAAATAATACGTTGTGGAACAAATGTTTGGTAAGACATCCTAAAATAATGCTACAAATAAGGTATATACATTACCTGGTAATGTGTTATATAATCACTACCCATTACCAAAGTTTTGCTGGGATACCTAACGTGTAGTTAGTTGACTTTTTGTGTGTCAGTCGCATAAAATATAAGTAGACAATTTTAATGTCCCATTTTATTTGCCACATGTGGTGTATTTTGCAAAATCTTTTGCTTTTGCTACCCTACTTTAAAAATGGAGTGTATAATAAATTTTTAATTTCGTGTGGAACACATGGAAATATTGGCGTAGGGGTCTATGAAGTTAATGTGAATATTGTTAGATTACTGCAAAAAGGCGCTAAGTCCCTATTTTTTATAAATAAGGTTTTTACTGCAGTAAGATGAAATTAAGTAATTCCCGAATTTTTAGATATACTACCTCCGTCCCGAAATATTCTTAACATTTCTATAGATTTTTTTGTCCCAAAATAAACTTTACATTTTATTAAGCAGTGTTTTAGTTGAAATAATACAAGATAAAGTTAAAAAAACAATCTTATACTAATCTCGTGTACTAAAATTGTAACAAAATTAATTAAAAATATTTGCAAGATGTCCCTATTGCATCCATAATGCATTTATTAAAAACCGTTAAAAGGGCCTCTAGCGTAAAATTTTTTATTTTATACGCCGCATTTTGTAATTATTTTTATCTTTTCGACCATAGTGGTCACCCTGTCTGTTTGTAACGTCGAAACAAGTTGTCTCATTTATCTGGATGCAGTTTATTGAATCCATTTTGCACGTGAATTGAAAAATTGCAAAGATATAAAGAATTTCTAAATTATTGATACGTCTCGATATTATTAACAAAAAAAACAAAGCTCTTTCAAAAAATCCTCCATAATCCCAGCCAAAATATAGAAATGTTAAGATTATTTTGGGACGGAGGTAGTATTTCGTATTCATTCGTCATTGAGCAGAAATGTGTAAAAGTGCTAAGTAAAATTGTTAAATAAAATGTGCTAAGTTCAGGTCAAATTCACAAATTGTTTATAAAAAATTGTCTTTGGCCTTTAGCTTTTAAATAAAATAGCAATATTTAAAAAAAAATGTTAAGAACCAGCTACGCAAATTTTTTTGTACTTATTTAATTAAATAAATAAAATTCAGAAAAGTTGAAAAAAATCAGAAAAAATTCAGATAATTATCAGGAATTTAAAAAAAATCAATTGAAATGAAAAAAAATGTTGACTGTGCTGGAAAATTCAGAAAATTAAGAACAAGCAGAAAAAAAAATTTTGAAAACCTCAATAAAATTTAGAAAAACTATAAGGATAAACACAAAAAGGAAGAGAAAACTAAAAAAATATACAAAAATATTGAAAAATTCAGAAAAATGAAGGCCATTTTTAAATCGCCACTGCCAACTATTGTTATCTCACATGTTTATCATTTATTTTCTGGGAAAATTATGTGAAAATTTTGTTGATATTTTCTAAAATTATCTTTAGGACTTTTTGGCACACATTTTAATATTAGACCTATTTCAAAGTAACACTACCAAAATAAGAGTAGTGTGTTTGAGATTTATGCTTTTAATATTCGTAATATAATGTGTTTTTTAATAGCAACTTTTGCTATTTTCTAGCCATTAACAACATATTTTATTAAAGTTAGCAAACAATTTTTAAGGTCTCCCCATAATTTGTGACATTTTTGATGATAAGCTTAAAATCTTAAGTTTATGGTTCTTATTTTACTTGATAGTTTTATTTTGAACAAGTTTTAATTTTTTTACCACTAATTGTGATTGTTTTTTTATTACATTTTTTTAAGGATTTTTAAAGTTATAAATTCGAAAAATAAAATTTTTTTTATTAAACAAAATTACACTGTGCAACAGAGCATTTAGGGAGAAAAAGCGATACAACAAATGTTTTACAGAAAATTTTGCTGTCGATAGATAACTTATTTTCGATAGAAAATTTTGTTATACTGTGATAACTTATTTTCTATAGAAGAAGAATTTTCTGTAGAAAATTTTGTTATCGATAACTAATTTGATGTAGAAAATTTTGTTATCGATAACTAATTTTTTATTGAAAATTTTTTATAGAAAATTTTTTTATAGAAAATTTTTATAGAAAATTTTGTTATCGATAACTAATTTTCTATAGAAAATTTTGTTATCGATAACTAATTTTCTATAGAAAATTTTGTTATCGATAACTAATTTTCTATAAAAAATTTTGCTATCGATCACTAATTTTCTATAAAAAAATTTTGCTACCGATAACTTATAACTTATTTTCTATAGAAAATTTTGATATCGATAACTAATTTTCTATAGAAAATTTTGCTAATTTTCTATAGAAAATTTTGCTATCGATAACAAATTTTCGACAGAAAAATTTAGCTATTTGGTTGTCGATAACTAATTTTCTATAAAAAATGTTGCTATCGATAATTTATTTTCCATAGAAAATTTTGCTATCAATAACTAATGTTGTATAGAAAATGTTGTTATCGATAACTAATTTTCTGTAGAAAATTTTGCTATCGACAACTAATTTTCTATAGAAAATTTTATTATCAATAACTAATTTTTTGAAGAAAATTTTGCTATCGATAACTAATTTTCTGTAGAAAATTTTGTTATCGATAACTAATTTTCTATAAAAAAATTTTGTTATCGATAACTAATTTTCTATAGACAAATTTTGATATCGATAACTTATTTTCTATAGAAATTTTTAATTCTATAGAAAATTTTGTTATCGATAACTATTTTTCTATAGAAAATTTTGATATCGATAAATTATTTTCTATAGAAAGTTTTACAATCGATAACTAATTTTCTATAGAAAATTTTGTTATCGATAACTAATTTTCTATAGAAAATTTTGTTATCGATAACTTATTTTCTATAAAAATTTTTAATTCTATAGAAAATTTTTTTATCGATAACTTATTTTCTATAAAAAATTTTGCTACCGACAACTTATTTTCTAAAGAAATTTTTGCTATCGATAACTAATGTTGTATAGAAAATTTTGTTATCGATAACTTATTTTCTATAGAAAATTTTGTTATCGATAACTTATTTTCTATAGAAAATGTTGTTATCGATAACTTATTTTCTATAGAAAATTTTGTTATCGATAACTTATTTTCTCCAGGAAATGTTGCTATCGATAACTAATTTTCTATAGAAAATTTTGTTATCGATAACTTATTTTCTGTAGAAAATTTTGTTAACGGTAACTTATTTTCTATAGAAAATTTTAGTATCGATAACTAATTTTCTATAGAAAATTTTGCTATTTGGTTGTCGATAACTAATTTTCTATAGAAAATTTTGCTATCGATAACTTATTTTCTAAAGAAAATTTTGCTATCGATAACTAATGTTGTATAGAAAATTTTGTTATCGATAACTTATTTTCTATCGAAAATTTTGTTATCGATAACTAATTTTCGATAACAATTTTTTTTGAAAATTAGATATCGATAAAATTTTCTTTATAAAATAAGTTGTAGACAACAAAATTTGTATAGAAAATTAGTTATCGACAACAAAATTTTATATCGAAAATTATTTATCGATAGCAATATTTTTTATAGAAAATTAGTTATCGAGAGCAAAATTTTTTATAGAAAATTAGTTATCGATAGCAACATTTCCTAGAGAAAATTATTTATCGATAACAAAATTTTCTTTAGAAAATAAATTAGGTTAGGTTAGATAGACAATTAGTTATCGATAAAAAATTTTCTATAGAAAATAAATTATCGATAGCAAAATTTTTTATAGAAAATTAGTTATCAATAGCAAAATTTTTATAGAAAATTAGTTATCGGTAGCAAAATTTTCTATACAAAATTAGTTATCGACAGCAAAATTTTTTATAGAAAATTAGTTATCGATAGCAACATTTCCTAGAGAAAATTAGTTATCGATAACAAAATTTTCTATACAACATTAGTTATCGATAGCAAAAATTTCTATAGAAAATAAATTTTCGATAGCAAAATTTTTTATAGAAAATTAGTTATCGATAGCAAAATTTTCTATAGAAAATTAGTTATCGATAGCAAAATTTTCTGTCGAAAATTAGTTATCGATAGCAAAATTTTCTATAGAAAATTAGTTATCGAGAACAAAATTAGTTATCGATAACAAAGTTTTCTATAGAAAATTAGTTATCGGTAACAAAATTTTCTATAGAAAATTAGTTATCGGTAACAAAATTTTCTATAGAAAATTTTGATATCGATAACTAATTTGCTATAGAAATTTTTACCGATAACTTATTTTCTAAAGAAAATTTTGCTATCGATAACTTATTTTCTATAGAAAATTTTGTTTTCGATAACTAGTTTTCTATAGAAAATTTTGCTATCGATTAATAATTTTCTATAAAAAATGTTGCTATCGATAATTTATTTTCTATAGAAAATTTTGCTATCGATAACTAATGTTGTATAGAAAATTTTGTTATCGATAACTTATTTTCTGAAGAAAGTTTTGTTACCGATAACTAATTTTCTCTAGGAAATGTTGCTATCGATAACTAATTTTCTATAGAAAATTTTGCTATCGATAACTAATTTTCTATAAAAATTTTGTTATCGACAACTTATTTTCTAAAGAAAGTTTTATCGATATCTAATTTTCTAAAAAAAAAATTGTTATCGAAATTTTGTTAGTTTCTATAATAAATGTTGTTATCGATAACTATTTTCTAACTTTTTAAAAAATAAGTTATCAATATCAAAATTTTCTATTGAAAATAAGTTATCGATAACAAAATTTTCTAAGGAAAACAAAATTAGTTATCAATAACCAAATTTTCTATAGAAAATTAGTTATCGGTAGCAAATTTATCGATAACTAAGTTTCTATAGAAAATGTTGTTATCGATAACTACTTTGCTATAGAAAAATGTTGTTATAGATAAATTTTTGTTATAGATAACTAATTATCTCTAAAAAAGTTTTGTTATCGATAACTTATTTTCTATAGAAAATTTGGTTACCGATAACTAATTTTTTATTTTCCATCAGTGTAAATAACACTTTCGCGAAAAAAAATCCTCTTATTTCTATTTATAAAATATAAACATTTTTTTATTTATATTTCCATTCTGTAAAGTTTATTAACCGTTGAAATGTTTCCCTTTTTTTACATTCTTTTTAGATTTTTTTTTTATAACTTATTTTCCATTGAATTTGACAAACAAATAAAGAAAATTTACACGAATTTAACAATTATAATACAATCACCTCAACTCAGTTGAAGGAAAGCAAAACAAAGATACTTTTTCTTGGCATTTGTTCATAAAAGAAAAGTTTTAGTTAAACAAATCAAAAAGAAAAATCAAAATTCCCTAAGGAAAAAGAGCAAGAAAAAATGTCAATAAACCTTTTCAAAAAAAAAAAACGAATATTTTTAAATTCCAAAACAAGTAAAGGTAAAGTCCCAAAATAAAATAAAAAATAAACTCTTAAACATGCAACAAGTCTTTTATGACGGTGATGATGATTTTTTTTTTTATCATATAATGGAAAATGTTTCTAAAGTACCTTTAAACGTCGTACAAACACGTAAATTTTAAAAGCAACATCATTAAGAAAATATATGACATTCGTTCATTCATTCCCACCCGTATGATTATCATAAATCAAGGAATTTTGTGTGCTGATAGTACAAAGCAAAAGGGGTTATTGTTTTGGGAACAGTTAAAGGATAAAGAGTGTTGTTAGTCCAAACATATGTTTAAGTGGGAATAGTTTTTGCGGATAAAAGGATACAATCTAATGCGCATGATTTTTTTTTTTTTTTTGAGAAAACGGAGAAATTTATCTGTATGAAAATAAGGAGAAAAAATACTGAGAACAGTTTTAAGTCATCCAGAGAATATGTAAGAGACAGATAGTTTTTGATGTAAGCTTAAGAGAGTTTTAAATTGTTTTATAATATAAAAATTAGTTTTAAAGTAATAATATAAAATTTAAGAATTTTAGCACTTACCCTAATTATGCTGGATTTTCTAAAAATAAATAAGAGAAAAAATAATTTTTTTTTTCAAGTTTTTAAGATTTTCTAACAAACATTTCTTTGATTCTGAGATGCATCGATAGCCGACAATAATAAGATTCTGAGAAATTTTTAATAAACAAATTCTCGGTGTTTAAAAACATTTGAAACAAATCTTGCTAATTTTAAACTAAAACTGCAAAATTTAGAAAAACAAAAACAAAGTAAACTGAAATTAGCAAAAACAAGTAAAAAAGTTAAATTCGGCCTTGCTAAACATATTGATACACTCCACAATGTAAACAAGTTAAATTCGGCATTGTCGAATATATTGATACCCTAAACAATTTAAAAAATATTATTGCAAAAATCTTAATTAAAAACAAGTAAAAAAGTAAAATTCGGCCTTGCCGATTGTAATGATACCCTCCACAAAAAACTTTTTTTTAAAGGAAATTACTTTTGAGAAAAAAAATTTTTTTTAAAAAAAAAAAAATTCTGCGAAAATAAAATTTCCGCGAAAAAAAATCAGCGATTTTTTTCTTTTTTTGTCCAAAAATATGTACGTACTTGTTTAAATACCATTTGGTGTTCAATTATGTCAACCAGCAGTCGAATTAAAGCATTTTGTAATTTTAGGTTATGTTGAATGTACTAAAATTTTTGAGGTGTCCTTACATTTTCGTTCATAACTTTTGAACCGCTGAACCGATATCGCTCAAATGCAATACCAAACTTCTCAGGAAAACTTCCAATATATATGTTAAGTTTCAGTAATGTACGTGTAATATTTTGGCCGTGATCACCATTTCCACAGACAGACGGACATCGCTAGAATGTCTTAAAATCGATCGGGGATCATGAATATATATACTTTATGTGGTCCCAGGCCGATATTTCGATGAGTTACAAACGGAATGACAAACTTATATATACCCTCTATCACTAAGTGGAGGGTATAAAAAAAAAAATAGTTTCAATTGCTAAAATAAATAAGTTTTGCCATTTTTTTTATTAAATCCGCGAAAAAACTTTTTTGTTAAAAAAAAAACAAGTGAGAGTGTTAAATTCGTGAGAGTGTTAAAAATAGTTTCAATTGCTAAAAGAAATAAGTTTTGAAATTTTTTCTTTAAATCCGCGAAAAAACTTTTTTGTTAAAAAAAAAAAAATACAAGCGAGAGTGTTAAATTCGGCTGTGCCGGATCTTTTATACAATCAAAAAATTATGTCATTAACTGTTTGTAGTTTATTTAAAAAGTATTACGTTTTGTCGTTTTTAAAAGAAAAAACATTTGTTCAATGTTCAGTTTTTTTAAATGACTATTTCTGTTCTTTGTTTCAAAAATAACAACATAAAAAATAAAGACTTTCATTAGCATCAAATTTTTAAAGTCATTTATTTTTGGTCTGTAAGTAAAAATAAGTGATTCTTCTTTAATTTTTATTGATTTGTGTACGTTATTTTTTTTTTTTAATTGTTGGCATTTTTTAAAGAAAAGTCATTAGTTTTTACCTTTTGTGTTGGTTATTTTTTTGTAGAAAAAAAATTCAAAAAATTATTTATAGGAATATAAAAACATGTCTGTACCAAGTGACTTTGGCACGATGGGTAGAGTGTCTAGCCAAAATGTAGTTGAATGCGGGATCGTTTCTCCAAAAATTTTATTAAAAAATTTTTAAAATAAAATTCAATAAAAAAATTGTAAAAACAACCTACGAAATCATTAATTTTTAATGTTTTCGTAGTTTATTTTTTTTTGAGTTTGTTGGTAAAAAAAATGAAAGTGACGTTATTTTTTAATGTTCAATGTTATTTTAGAAAATTTTATTAACAGTAAAAAATAAATGTTGATGTTTGTTAAAACAAATGAATAATTACTGGGATGGTTTTCAAATGCTTTATCACTTGTTTTAAATATGTTTTGCACTTGTTTTTGCCTACAAAAATTTTTGAGTGTACCCTCCAAACTGTAAAAAAAAATTAAAGAAATCCTAGGGCCTTTTTTTGGGGGGGGGGTCCGTGGGAGATGTTGGGGAACACATTCCCCCTTGCGATAGGTGTTATCAAATTTTATTATGATTCTTGCAATTTATTAATACAACTAATCATTATTTAAATATATTTTTTTATATCCACGCCCACAAAGGGGCGAGTCAAACTTTTTTTAGTTTTGTTTTTATCCGCTTGGTCTACCTGCAGGATTTTTAAGTTTTCTGACACAAAAACGTTGCATTTGCTTAATAAAAACACAAAAAATCACGAAAAAATTATGTTTTTCTGAGGTTGTTTTCGTTTTTCAAGGGGGAACTTTTTTCCCCTTAGTCCGATTTTGCCCATTTCCGAACATAGCCAGCCTCGGACCATAAAACATTTTCGTGCGAAACTTTATCTTTTATTTTGGATTGCACGAGGACACGATACAGTCCAAAATAAAATTTATAGTTTCGCACGAAAATGTTTTATGGTCCGATGCTGGCTAAGTTCGGAAATGGGCAAAATCGGACCAAGGGGAAAAAAGTTTCCTCTTGAAAAATAAAAACAACTCCGAAAAACTGAATTTTTTTCAGGGTTTTTTGTGTTTTTGTTAAGCAAGTACAGACGGACATACGGACGGACATCGCCAGAATGTCTTAGAATTGATCACTGATAAATAATATATGGGGCATTAAATGCCAAATCGCACACTTTCGGACTCGACCCCCTTCGATTTATTTAATTTTTGGATATGTTTTAGTACGTATTTTTTCCAGAAAAATTAATAAATTGAAATTTTCAACTAATTTTGACCAGCAAAAAAAAAATATCGATATCATAAAAAAAACTGGACAACATTTTGTTGGTATTTAAATGCAGTTTTAGAAAAAAAATATGAAAATATTATTCGAAGTAACTATCACTTATTTTTACACGTTTAAAAAATAAAACCAACTTTTTGAAAAAGTCCGAAACCTTCGCATTTTTTGTTATACCCTCCACTCTAGTGATAGAGGGTATATATAAGTTTGTCATTCCGTTTGTAATACCTCGAAATATTGGTCTAGGACCCCATAAAGTATATATATTCATGATCCTCCATTTTAAGATGATCTAGCGATGTCCGTCCGTCCGTCTGTATGTCTGTTGAAAACACGCTAACTTTTGAAAGACTTTACGGAGGCTCCTGAAGTTTGACATATATGTTAGGCATTTACCTGGTCAGGTTGGCATTGCAATCCAGCGAAATTGGTCCAATGGTTCAAAAGTTATGAGCAAAACACTGAATTTCGGCAAGGGTTTTTCGTGAATTTACGAGATAAGAAACACGGTAGCTTTCAAAAGGCAGATCTGAGGATGCTGAAGCTTGGCATATATATTTATATATATGCCCCTGGCCTGGTTCATATTGAATTTTAGCCAAATCAGTCCAGTGGTTCAAAAGTTATTAGCAAAACCGTAAATGTCAGATTAGTTTCACCTTAAATTCACGTATTGAAAACCCGTTAAACATGTTTTAAAAACATTGGTAATGTTTTAAAAACATTGGTAAGTCACAAAAATATTTTGCATCGTATTTTTGTCACTCAAAAATATTTAAAAAAAAAATACACTCAAAAAAATTTTACACTCAAAAAAAAATTTACACTCAAAAAAAAAAAAAATTAATAACTTAGTTTTATTTTTCAAAAATTACTAAAAAAGTTTTTTTACTCAAAAAAAAAAAATATTTCTAATCAATAATGTTATTTTTTTCATGTTAGAAAATTTAATATCACTTAAAAAGGTCATTGTTTAGGGTATTCATAGATTCGGCAAGTCGAATTTAACTCAGTGTTGAAAATACTGCCTAGATTTTCAGCAAAAACACATAATTTGTACTGTTTTGTCAGCATAAACATTATCAAAACAAAACAGCAGTCAAGAACTGAGCTGTTAAAAATTGTCAATTTTCTTCAGCAGCAGTACAGTAAAAGTTTTTTTTTTGAAATTGACAAACTTGCCAGCACACAGTTCAGCTTCAGTTTAAAAAAACAAAAAACAGCACACACGACTGAATTGTCTGGTTACTGCGCTGCACAAGTTCTGTTTGTTACTGGACTGGCAGTAGGGAAAATAAAAATTGAATTCGACTCGTCAGCATGAAATTTTTTTTATTTCAGCTGCTGGAAGTTAAATGAACAGTAAATATAAGTAGATATTTCTTTGTACAAGTAATTACAAGTTTTATTATATTATTAAGAAGAATGTTTCAAAAGTAAAGATAAAGCTTAAAATTTTCTAAAATTAATTAATTGAAAATTTTCTAAATTTAATTAAAAATGCATTTAAAAAATAAAAATGTTTCAAGTTCCGACACTAATTTTTTTTTTAAGTTTTTGAGTAAAAAATTTTAACAGATTTTTTTTTTTTTCAAGATCCGATTTTTTTTTTTTTGAAAATATTGCAATTGATTTAAACATTTTTTTTATGGTTTAAAGTTAAAAATCTTATTAAAGTTTAAAAAAAATGCTAACTTCCGATTTTTTTTTTAATAATTTTCCAAGTGTCTGACACAATTTTTTATTTTTTTATTTTCTAAGACACATTTTTTTTTTTTAGGTTTTGAAGAAAATTTTTTAAAAGTTTATTTTAATGTTATAAGTTTTATTAAAAGTGCTCTAAAAAAATTCTAAGTTTCGAAAACTTTTTTGGAAAATTGTCTAAGGGTCAGACACGAATTTTTTACTTTTTGAAGTAAATACGTTATTAAATGATTTCAAAAATTTAAGTGACGACTTTTTTTTTGGAAATTTTTTTACGTTTTGAAGAACCATTTTTGAAAATTTGGAAAATTTTCTAGGTACACAGAAAAAAATATGGGGAAAAACAATTTGAGTAATCACTTGTTTAAATTTAAAAAAAGTTTTGAGTAATTTTTTAATTGACGCAATTAAAAATTTACTCAAAAATTTAAAAACAAATTGAGTAAATAATTTAATAAGAATTTAATAGTTTTTTTAATTTTTTTTTTGGAATTTTCTTAGTTTTTTTAATTCTCGTTTAGTTTATAGTTTTTTGTATATATACATGAAAGTTTGTAATCATATTTATAAATTTTTTTTATGTCTTTAAGACAAAAATATATTTGGTAAAGCTTGAAAAAACATGTTTTTTTTTTTCTTTGTAAAAAAATATGAAATTTTTTTAAACTTTTTTTTTTTAGAGTAGAAACAGAATAAGCCCGGCACGACTTTTTCCATACGGTTTGGCAGATTAAACCGGTGGCTGGCGCCGATGTGAAATAAAACTTGTTCTGTTTTTAAAAGGTGGTGCTTCTTGTTCTGTTCCTGCACTTAATAGTCAATTAAAAATTTACTCAAATTTTTTTGGCAAACATTTAATAAATTTTTATTAAAAATTTACTCAATACTATTAAATCGTTTACTGGTGGAAAATTGAGTAATTTTTTACTCAATAGTATTAAAAATTTACTCAAATTTTTTTTTTATTTCTTTCTGTGTATCAGATACAAATTTTTTTTTACATTATGAAGTTAAAATTTTTTTTAAAATGTTTTCCGATTTTTTTTTTTTAATAGAAAAGCGTAAGACTTGAAAGTTATTTTTACGGTTTAAAGTTTCATTTAAAGTGCCTTAAAAAAATCGAATTATTATAATTTAAAAAACGATAATAATTTTATATTTTTATTTGTTAAATATAGTTATATTTAAAATATCGATGATTAATTTTCTTACTTGTTCAATTTTTTTTACTACCAATTTTTGATAAGAATCATGGTTTTCATTACAATGATTTCAAAATTTGTAGGCAATTTCAATATTTCGATGCGTTACCAACGGAATGACAATGAAATTTAATTGATATATTATGAATTTTTATTGATACTTTTGAATTTTAATTTACATTTGACAAATTGAGCAAAAGTATTCAATCACTTGCTTAAGATTTTGTGTTTTTCGTGATTTTAATAGACGATTTACGCCTATTTAATCAAAATTAATATGGGCATATTTGGTATCAAATTAAAGGTATTCAAAAGACCGTGGTGCTAACAACGTGCCAAAAATTAATAATTTTCTTTTCGACTTATTAACAAAAATGTTCTAAACTTTTGGTATTTTATTCAATATGACGAAAATTTGTGCATGTATGGACACGTTCTTTACACAAAAAATAGGGTTTTCAAACCCCCTTCATCCTCAAATTTAGTTGGATTAATTGTGATTTATTTATATTTTTTTTTTTATTTTTTAAATTTTTTTTTATTATTTTTTTTTAGATTATAATTACTAATTTATCGTATATTATAGAAAAATATTCCAAATTTGTTTTATAATGTTAAAATATTTTTTTTACCTATATAAGCTAAGTAAGTTGTTCACCGGTGAAAAAAAATGTTTCGGAACATCAATTAATTTGTAATGAAAATTTGACAGTCATATGTTTGGTTATGTTTTGCGCATCAGCATACATAAAATACCTTCAATTAAAATTTTGTTGATAATTTTTGTCTATTTATGTGATATAACTAATGTTTACAGTCCCAAACACTTATAATTACTTCATTTTATTTCCGAATGTTAAATTTCACCGCTTTTTAAATGGTCTGTACAATTTAAAAAAATGTTGTGAACAGAATACCTCTTCAGCGAAATTTTTACGCTTTTGTAAAGCCAGTGTGAAATTAATGTTTTTTTTTATATGGAGTTTGACAGATTTTCACGTGAAAACCGAGCAACTTACCCACCTATAAGATTAATCCGAAAAAAATCTACTTTTTAAAAGTTAAATTTTGCTTTTATAACGACGACTAATGCATTAATTCATTTATTTAATATAAAAATATAGATTTTTTATTGAAATAAATTAATTGAATAAACAAGAATTGAATAATCATATTAATTTTTTTTTTAATTAAACCTAATTTTTTTTCTTTATTCCACATTTATTTCTTCGCTATGTATGTATATGTACAAGAAGTTCTTTCGTTACAATGATTCTGTTTATTTTCGTTTATATTTCTTGTCTTGTCAGTACCTCATCACTTTTTGAATTGTAACTCGCAGTACATTTCTCAAAACATCGTTTGTGCTGTTTGTGTGCTTCTTTCATTTTTTACTGCTGCTGGTTTGGCAGTGTTTGTATTTTTTCAAATCAACCACCATCAGCACAACACAAAAAAGTTCAGCAGTAAAAAAGTGACTGAACTGTTTTGTTAGAAATGTAAACTGGACTGGTGGGCTGCAGTATTTTTTTTTTAAATTGTTAACAACTTGACTGGAAGTGAAAATTAATACTGTGTAATTATTTTCAGTTTTTAATCACTGATTTAACTTTTCTACTTGTTAAACTCTAAAAATTGTACTCTAAATTACGCAACTTTTGAGCCATAATTCAGGAAGTGATCACAATTCGTTCTATTTTTTTTTTTTTTGTAAATTTTAAAATTTTTAATTTAATTTTATATGGTGCTCAAAAAAAAAAAAAAAATCAAATATGTTTTTTTTCTGTTTTTTAATTTTTTTCGATATTTTGAGTTAAGTTTGAATTCAAGTGGATACAGAATTATGATTTGAAGTAAAATACCTCTCTAATAAGGAACTAAAAACATAAGTCGGTTGAAAATCAAACAAGTTATTACAAATTCCCCAGGTATCTAACGTGTGGGAGACCACTTGATTAAGGGATACGTGTGAGATTGTTGAAACTTATTGAAATTTTCTTCGGTAATAACATTTTTTCTTCAAGTTTTTGAGCTTTTCAGCAAAAAATTGGGTTCCTTTAAAAAAAAAATCAAAAAAGTGATAATGTCCGTGAGGGTTATGTCATGTCACCTTGAAAAAACCCATTATGACAGTCTTTTAGAAAAGCGAAAATTAAAATATTTTCTCTTCACACAATTTTGAGAAAAAAAAACTTTCACATTCTTTTATTTCACCCATAAAATCATCAAAATATGTAGTTTTATTATCCAAATAGCATAAAAAACAGCTATCAATCAATTATATAAAATCCTGCTTTACAATTAAGACTACAGTGACTCAAAGTAATAATGGAACAGCATATATTTTTAAGCAGTTCTTTAAAGGAAAAGTTATCAATACTAAACCTGATTATTATCAATCGACTATTTTTGAAAAAAGTGCTATATAGGAAATTTTCCAAGCTTTAATTTAAGCTTAATAGCGTCCAGATTGAGCAAATATTAAATGAGATACGAGGGTCACATTGGAAATTGAAATTATTTGTATATGTTTTTTTGAAATTTTTTTAAAAATATTCTAAGTCGATTTTTCCCAAGTTCAAACATTAAAAATTTAAAAAATTATCCAATAATTTTTATTTAGTTATCAGCTAGTTTTTCCAACAACCCAAACAAAAAATGAAATTTTTTAAATACAGTGGAAGAAATCCGCATTTTTTGACCTCCAACTCGTTTGACCACCAATTTTTTGTAAACAAAGAAAAATTTTAATTATTCTGAAATCTTATCACTATACACTTAGGTGTACTCAAATTAATAAACAGTAAAATATTTTCTTTGTTTACAACAAATTGGTGGTCGAAAGAGTTGGAGGTCAAAAAATGCGGATTTCTTCTACTGTATTTAATTTTTTGTTTGGGTGGTTGGAAAAACAAGCCGATGACTAAATAAAAATTATTGAATATTTTTTTAAATTTTTAATGTTTGAACTTGGGAAAAATCGACTTAGAAATATTTTTAAAAAAAATTAAAAAAAAATATCTAAAAATAATTTCATTTTCCAGTGCGACCCTCGTATCTCTTTTTATATTTGCTCAATCTGGACGCTATCAAGCTTAAATTAAAGCATGGAAAATTTCCTTTATAGCACTTTTTTCAAAAATAGTCGATTGATAATAATCAGGTCAAGTATTGATAAATTTTCCTTTAAAGAACTGCTATCAAATATATGCTGTTCCATTATTACTTTGAGTCACTGTATAAATATGCATTTGATATATTCCATATAAAATTCTTTAATAAATTTTATACAAAAATTCATAAAATGCAATAGCATTTTCATGTTATTTTTACTAGTTTACTACTATTTTAATATATGTAATTTTTCCCCATTGGATATCAATAATAGAACTATAAACAAATCATGTAATAAACATTTTTGTAATAATAATCAGCAGGAGCATACTGTGAAATGAATTTCTATGAAATTAATATGAAAAACATACTACACTTCAACACTACCTCACTTTATAACTACAACTGCCACTTTCATACACAGAAGAAAACAAGAAAGTTAAATTCGGCCTTGTCAAATATACTAATACCCTGCACAAAGTTGAAATTACACAACCCCACAAAAATATAAAATGGTTCTGAACCAGAAACCAGACCTCCTAACCCTGATGCATTTTGATTTCCTGAACTCGATTTCACCATCAGAATTGAATCCTTTCGTTGGGGTTTCTTGTAATTTACAAGGCTTTGATGTGCTCTGACGTATAAAGTAAAATTTAATGGGCAATATTTTTGTACAACATTTTATTCCCGCCCTCTCCCTTTTTCGGGGTGTTTTTTACGAGTTGTTGAAATAGAGCTAAAAAGACCGTTATGAGAGGGAGTTAGAGGGTTAATTTTTCCCCATCAAATATTTGCCATAATATTTTCTACAAAGTTGCTGAATATACTCTACACCTCAGATGTAGGATAACAGTAGGTAGTCTAAAGGTCAAATAAAAAAATTTTGTTGAAATATTTAGAGTTACAGAGATGGAAAGTTTTAATTTTTTTGCAAAGATCATATTTGGTTGAATTTTTATTGACACTTTGATGCTACAAAAATTTATTTTTAAAAAACGATTTTTAAAGTATTTTTGACGACCTTTTCAATGGTATTGGTGATTTTTTTAAAAAAATATAAAAAATATTTGACCTTAAAATTCAATGTCAAATTATTAAAAAAAATTGTATCTTATAAAGCTCCTATTTTGAGAATATTTTAAAAAAGTTTAATAGAAAGCTTGACGTTTTTTACATTTGAAAACATTTTTCAAAAAATGGATCGAGAGTTCCTTGCTTCGAAAATATTTTTTTTTATAAAATAACACTCAAAAAGTAAGAATACAGCGTGTATAATGAGTAAATAAATAAATAAAAAAATATATTTCGATCCATTTTTAAAAATGTTTTTAAAAAAAACGTCAATGCCCTTAAAAAGGTTGTCAATAATACTTGAAAAAACTTTTTTTTTATTTGACCTTTATCCAACCTACTGGTATCCTATCATTTTAGCAAAATTATACTTAAATCGGTTTTTTGGTGTGGATTGTTGACGCCTTTCGCCCCATATATAGCAAGAACAGGCCAAAGCTGGGAAACTTTAATCGTCTCTAAAATAAAATTCCGATGTGATCTTGCAAAACGCTGACACACATGAGGCATTCCACACCAACTGTTCCACTACAGAAAAACCATAGTGGTTTCAATGGGATATCATTTGCAAAGTATTCGCTCTTAGGGTACTATGAAATAACAAAAACAAAATTTAAGATTTTTCAAAAAGTGGGGCTTGTAGGCGTGGTCAAATAGTGAAAATATCAAACTTTTTTGCCTGAGTATCTTTACTTCAATATTTATTCAAATTAAATGAAACACAAGTCTTTAAAGTCTTTTTTATAGATTATTGTATAAAATAAAAATTGGAAAACTTTCAGAAAAAGTTCTGAATTTTTGAAATTTAAACTTAAGCTTTATTTATCAAAAAACATGCCGCAATTTTATTTTTTTTTTTAATTAAAAAAATCTGTTCTAAAATTTTCATAGATGTGTTTTGCCCTTGTTTTCGAGAAATCAAATGTAAAAGATTGCAATACGCTAATTTTATACAATAATGGTGTATATAACGTGTGCGTATGAGTAAGATCAACACTCAAAAAATACTTTAAATATGCGATGGGAGCGTGAGTGAGTTTTTATTTACGAACACAAAAATCTGTAAAAAACTTTTATTTTAAAGACTTTACTGTGTTTTATTAAATTTACATAAATATTGAAATAAAGATAATCAGGCAAAAAATGCTGATATTATCAATATTTGACCATGCCTACAAAGCCCACTTTTTGAAAAAAATAAAATTTTATTTGTGTTATTTAATAGTGCCCTAAGGGCGAATACTCTGCAATTAATTTCATATTGACACCACATAACATTTTTTTTGCTGAACATTTGGTGTGGAATGCCTCACATGTATCTTTTTTTGGTCTCCTCTACCAGAATCAATCATCGGACCCCCGTTATTTTCGAAAAAGTTTTAAATTGTTGTACAGTGTAATTATTGTTCCATTTAATTTTGTTTCATGTAGCTTTCAAATAAAAAAATTCTAGAGTCTTTATTTTTATGAATATATAAAAAGTACCATTTTACCTTAATTTTAACAACATTTTACCCCTTTTACCTCAAAAATTTTAAATTTTAAAAAATGTCCTTCCCATGGATGTTTATTCTGCTGACTGTAAAATTTTGAGATTCTGGGATTTTTAGATAAAAAGTACAAAATGACCAATTTTTGACTTTTACCCCCATTTTGTCCTCTTAGAACTGACATTATTAAAAACTTTTTATTTTAATGTTTTTTTGATAATGGATTTCAAGTTTATAAAACCTTTATTTAAGAAATCGAAAAGTAGAATTTTTTAGCCCATTTTCCTTCTTAGCATCGAAAATTCTTTAAAGTCTTTTTAAAGAATGTTTTGTAACGATTAAGGATCCTTCATTTAAAAAATCAAGTTTTAATGTCCATGTTTTCAGGAGATCGAAAAAGTACCAAAATATTTAGACTTTTTTTTACCCTTTTTGCATTGAAACTTTCTAAAGTGTACTTTTTTGAGAATCTTTTGTTTTTGTCGCTTAAGGATCCTTAAATTTTTTTATTCCATTAAAATTAAAATTTTTAAAAAGGTCCTTTTTTAATAAAGTTTTTGTTTTTCGCTGGAGAGTCACACATTTCAAATATCTAGTTTATATTACTATTATTTCAGAAGAACGAAAATGGACTAACACGTGTACAAATTTATATGACCTAATCTGATCTGCTTTGATCTGATAATATAAGATTGTATCTGTTTGTATATAATTCTATCTGATCAGATATAAAAAATGTCAAATTTGTGGAAAAATCCGAAATTTAATTAAATCTTGATTTTGACCATTTTATTTATAAGAACCAGATATCAGATATGATTTTATTATGTAAATATGTATAAACAGGTCATATAAGATCAAATTATTTTTCACATGGAAAAGTAGGTACTCCATGTGTTCCTTCTTCCCCTTTTAGAATCGAAATTTCCAAAAAGTACTTTTTGTTATTTAAGGAAATATAAAAAGTACAATTTTTTACCCCCTAAGTATCTTAATTTTCAAAAACAATTTATTATATCTACCCGAGTAAAAATGTGAAGAATCAGTACTGATCCGAAAAATGGATCGCTAAGATTAGATCAGTTTTAATCGGACGGGTACAATTTCATCCGAAAAATGCGTTTATCTAATTTTATAACCTATTTTTTTCGTCCGATTTAAACTGATATAATCTTAGAGGTACATTTTTCGGATCAGCACTCTACTTTTAAATTTCGGATCAGTATTGATCTTACTCGGATCAGTACTGATCTTACTCGGATCAGTACTGATCTTTCAAATATTGAATCAGATGTGATATACAAGATTATATATAAACATTTTTACTCGGATATTTTCCGGGAAGTGAATCAACATTTCAAATTTTCGCTTCATTTTTTTTTTCTGTGTAAAACTATAACTAAATATTTTATGACTGTGATGACTAAAATAGAAGTGCAATTTTAATTTAAATCAACAAATGAATGTGGACAGTAAAATCCCCAGCAGCTGCAGCAACAGCAGTTCCAAACATCAGCAATATGTATAACAACAGCAACAATAACACAAATGTTCCCATTAAAAGCATTTAGAAAATTACGGCAACCAAAGTATCTCTCTGTCTCCACTAATAAAACACAAAAATGTGCACAATTTTATAGAGATGCACGAGGCAACTGGAGCAGCATCAATAAAAACTAACAGGATGCAAAAATTGTTAAAAGGCAACCAACAAACGGTAAGGACGGTAAAGAGTAGTGAGCATTTCTGTTTTAAAGGACTCATGTGTTCATGAGTGCATATCGCTATTACCGCCACAATACAGCGAAAGTCATTTAAAGCACAAATTTAACGATAAGAATAAAATGCTGCCATAAATGAACACTGAGAAAATGTGGGATTTGTTAATTGGTCTGCACTTATTCCAATTGAAGTACAGATAATTGAGAACAGACAATATGAAATTCAGAAAAGCCAATATAAAATGTTAAAAATGTTCAATTTAAATTTAGAAAAACACATTTGAAATTTTAGAAAAAATTTCACAAAATAAATTCACAAAATAAAAACTTAAGCTGAATTCACAATGACGGAGTACTCTGTGCCAGAGACTGGATTTGGTTCATTTCTCTTTTGCATTTTCGCACTTACACATTTTCTGTATGATGGTATCTCTATTTTTAGAGATGGTACTCTGTAGTACAGAGTACTCCGACATTGTGTCGGAGCCTTTAAAATTAGAAAAACTCAAGCTCACAATTAGAATTCAGAAAAACCTTACGGAAATTCTGAAAATCCATTTTAAAATTTTTAAAAACCAAAGTGAAACAAGTAAAAAAGTTAAATTCTTAACACAAAAAAAAAACTGTAAAATTACTAGAAAAAGTCTCGCAATCCCATTTTACCAATATTTGACAGTTTTCCTTGTTTTTTAAAAACAAATTTGGATCGAAATTTAATTTTACAAAAAAATCCAGAAAATTCACGAGAATTCCTTGTAAGTGACATTGCGCCAAAAAAACCGTAAATGTACAATTTTATTAGTAAAATGCTTGTAAAATTACAAAGAAAAAAAACCTCCTTGTAAATTTTATCGTGTCAAAAAATTTGTAAATTTACAGTTTTATTAGCAAAAACCTTGTAAAATTACAAAATTATTGGTAACAAGCTTGTAAAATTACTAGGAATTTTTGACAAAGAGGAGGTAGCAAAAAAAAGTAACAAACTTTTCTTGTAATTTTACAAAGTTTTTTTTTTTTTGAATTGAACTTGGCAGAAATCATGAATACCTTTACACTATATAAAAGGTCCAAAGCAGGGCCGCTTTAAGGTATGGCGGGGCCCTGGACACACAAGAATTTGGGGCTGGAAAGTAAAAAGTCGAATGACAAAAAAAAAAAATTTTTGGTACAAATTCGCTCGAAGTAATTTTTCTTTACCTATTGAAACCATGATATTTGTGTAGAACAATTTGGTCTTAATGAGACCATTTTATATATCAGAATTAGAGACTTTTCCCATACGAAAAATATCTCAGAATCTGAAACTTTTTCTACCCTAGTAAAAAAAGAAAAAAAGTTCATGACTAATTATATCCCAAATACGGCGGATACAATTACTTTAATAATTATCTACGGGTATATTTTATGATCTAGCGGGATAACCTTATATATAATGTGATACGTGAATTGGGTCTATATAATTATATCAGTTGGAGAAAACTGATACGATTAAATATAATTTAAAACCATTATGACTGATCTTATATTGCTCCTTATAACTTCATATAAGTTGGATAACATTGTATATAATCATATGCACTTTATATAATGTTATATACAAAAATATGTGTTTTATGTAGAACAATATCTAACCATATATATTTATGTCTTATAGTCTCAATTTATTTCATATTGTATCAGTCCGGATCAAACTGATAAAACCAGATAGACCCATTTTGCGTATCTTATTATATATAAGACTGTCTGTTCAGATCTTGTAGGATAACCGAGGATAATATTTGAAACAATTGTGTCCACCATATTTGGGATCTAATTTGTCACGGCTATATAAAACTCTTTTTTACTCGGGTATACGAAAAATGTCTGAGAATCTGAAACTTTTTCTGTTTGAAAAATGTCTCAGAATCTGAAATTTTTTCTTTACGAAAAATGTCCTAGAATCTGCGACAATTTCTTTACGCAAAATGTTTTAGAGAGAAAGTATTTGAGATTTTTTTTATATATACGTATACGAAAAAAGTCTCAGATCTGAGACTTTTTCAATACGAAAAATGTTTCAGAATCTGAGAATTTATCTACACCCGAGTAAAAAAATTGATATGACACAATATAGAATTTAATATGGGTTCGTGTCTATTCTGATATAATCTTATACGAAAAATGGTTTCATAAGATTTGATCGAATAATATCTAATAATATCAGTTTATATAACTTTATATCGACTTTGATACGAATTTTGGTCTAATCCAATGATATAAAATTATATCCAATTATATTAAAATTTATACAATTTTATAAATCGGATGTTTTTTTTTTAGTTTTTAATAAAAAGTTGAAAAATTAAAATAATAAAAATAAGTTGTTCTTGAAAAAAAGTTAGAAAGTTTTTAAAAAATGGAGTCATGTTAAATTTTATATAAAACACTTAGAAAATATTTTCAAAAAAATTTGTCCTTGGAAAAACTTAGAAAAATTTACAAAAATGGAGTCATATAAAATTTTATATAAAACACTTAGAAAATATTAATCATAAAAAAAATGTTCCTTGAAAAAAAAATAGAAAAAATTTAAAAGATGGAGTCATATAAAATTTTATATAAAACACTTAGAAAATATTCGTGATACAAAAGTGGTGCTTGGAAAAATCTTAAAAAAATAAAAAAATATGAAGTCATATGAAATTTTATATAAAACACGTTGCAAATATTTGCGATAAAAATATGTTCTTGAAAAAAACTTAGAAAAATTCTGTTTTAATTTTTAAATTAATAAAAATTATTAAAATTAGGTATGTTTGAATTAAATAGTGATGGTTTGGTTTTGACTTTTCGTTTGAAATTTAGAGCTGTATTATGTTGTGTATTTAGTACATTTCTCGTTATGACTATTTACATACGAATATAAGTCTTTATGTTTTGCCACAAACGATTGTCAATTTGCTAAATACTCTTGATAATGGAATTTGACGAATTCCGAAACACGTGTCGAGTAAGTCTTGCAAAATGACCAAACCAATCAATTTAAAACAAACAACTTTATAAAAAGTTTCTTGAAAATTGTTACTTTGACAATATCATCGTAATGATTAGTATAAGAAATATGACCTTGAGCTAGAATAATCTTTCTCAAAAAAAAAAAAACTTAGAAAAATTAAAAAATAATGGAGGCATATAAAATTTTATATAAAATACTTAGAAATTTGGAATGATGCATGGGACCAGATGTTACAACATATAGTTATGTATGGCGATATCTTAAAAAAATCCCACATCAAAATTTATTATATAAATTTATCTTGCAATACATAGTGTCACACATGATCATATATCAAATAATATGACTATATAAAAGTATATAAGATCATATTAAATTATTTTTACTCGGGCACGAAAAAAGTTTCAGTTTTTTTTAAATTATTTTATTTTATTTTTTTTTTTATTTTTATGTTTCTTTTGTTCTATTTTTAGATTTTTTTTTTAATTTTTTGGTTCTCGGGCTTTCCATAGTCCTCTTCACATTTTTTTAGCTAAAAAAGCTAAAAACGTTGAAAAAAAGCTAAAAAATAAAGCTAAACTTTTTTTAATTGATTTAAATTAGCTTTTTCTTCGATTTTACAATAGAACTGCAAAATTGGGATCTGAGAAGGAATCTATAGCATTTTGGGACTAAAATTATGCTTATTAATAAACAAAATATTAAAATGTAACAAATCTTCATAAATTTGAAAAAAATTATGTTTCCGAAAATTTCGAATGTAGGTACCACAGTACATGAGTAGTAGGTTCACAGAGGTGTATTTGATGTGTGTAAGTATTAGTGACAGCACACGGTGTAACTTTTGACGTTTCATACAAAACGTAAACAAACAACATAAATACATACACAAAAGCTCACACGTACAGGCACACTTACACTAGGCAGCGATGACAATTCTGTACTAAAAACCATACCACCATATTGGAAAGTACGCAATTAGCATCAGTGTTTGCATACTAGTCTGTACTGTGGTAGGTACACATAAATAAGGATTAAAAATAATACAATCAAGAAAATCTTTAACGTTAACAAATTCAAATTGCATTTCAGAAATGTCAAAACGTTGTGTATAAATTTCCAAATAAATCAAAGAAATTTTCAAATACAATTTAGATTTTTTTTTGGATTTTTTCAATTTCATTTCAGAATGTATTTCAAATTGTTTGATTTACATTTTCAAATAAAGTTTAGAAATTTGGGAAAAATTGAAAGTGGAAATTTCTTTAATAATTTCTGAATATTTAGAAAAACAGTTTATAAATACATCAACACTTTCCCAACAATTTTTCAGAAAATACAAACAATATTAAAAAAATTTACAAATACATTTCAGAAATCTTCATTTGTATTTTAAAAATTTTTAATTTTATTTCACAAAATACTAAATATGTTTAAGAAACTTCTTTATATGTTCCAAAAATTTAATTTTCTCAAGTTTATAATTAAGAAATTTCGAAATACATTTTAAAAATGCTTATTAAAGTTTTAAAAATTTTCAATTACTTACACACAGAGAAATGTTTAGTTGGGATTCCATTATGAAAACGGAATTTTGATAAATGTTATACATTTTTAGTTGTTATTGTAAAGTTTTTATCACCATACCAAATAAATAACAGTAGTAATAATTAATTTTCAATCGTAACCGAATGGATGTATCAACAACTAATAATTTGGTTAATATACCCAAACTTAAAACAAATAAAGTTTTTGAAAAAAAATTTAGTAACTACAACCGTTTCTTTTAGACTTTATTTTCCCTCTCGACCAATAATCATTTGTTTAAATTAATAAATTCCAAAAACATTAGGTAATAGTATCCACAACTGAAAATATTGGTTAACTTAATCAAATCTTCAATAATTTTTTATTTTTGAAAAATTTGACTAAATTATAAATTTGTATTGGTATTCTTAACTGATAATTGGTCGTTAGGATTTCATTTCAATTACAAAATGTTTTACGTCAAAAAAAAATTAAAATAGTAATCATTTAAAACAAAAATGTGATTGTGTTTAGACGTTTTTTAAATCAAATTCATGTAACATTTCGTAAAAAGTGTTACAAGTTTTGACGGTAAGTTGATACCACTACCGAAATGCAATCAATTTAAATAAATAAATCTTATTTTAGGTATTTGCACACGCAACTTTAATGCAGATGCTAAAAATGATGTTTAACCCAGAAGTCGACAATAAAATCGTTTTTGAGCCAACTATAAAAAAACTTTCGAACAGTTTCCAAGAAATCCGTAGAGCCCAAAGTGTCCAGAGAGTGGTAACAAATATAAGGTTTGTAAATGCCAGAATATTATAATTCAGAAAGGTTCATCCAAAATTATTCTCAGATTCGGAAACATTTTCTATAGAAAAAATTACTAAAAATCTGAGACTTTTTCTGTAGGAAAACTTTTTCAGAACCTGAGACTTTTTCTCCAAATCTGAAAAAAATTTTATATAGGAAAAATTTCAGAATTTGAGACTTTTCTTTTTTTTTTTCTGTTAAAAAATTCTAGAATTCTGAGATATGTTCCATAAAAAAATTATTGAAGTCTGAGATATTTTTTTGATTTTTTCATTGGCATGTTTTCTTAAGAGATTCTGAGACAATTTTTTTTTAGAAAATTTCTTAGATGTTAAATTTTCTATCAGAATTATCAGTTTTAATTTATTTTTTCTATTGCATGTATTTATTTCACTTTTTAAATAATAAAATTTTTACAATCAAATAAATTTGTAAAATTGCTAGAAAAAACTATTAAAAATTTTTATTTCAAAAGAAACAGTTTAAAAAAATATTGATTGGTACAACTATATAACGCTTTTTAAAATTCGATCACTATAACCAATGTCAATTTTGACATAAAAATATTCGGTTCTTATGATAGATCTTTACCGGTAGAGACAACTGAATTGGCAGTAGAGGCAACTGAATATTGTGATAGTTGGTGCAACCGCAAAAATTCAGTTGGCAAACAATTCAGTTGCAACAACTGAATCTGTTTTCTGTGTGTATTAGAATTCTGAAAAAAAAAAAATTAAATAAAAAAAAACTTCCTAAAACTCATTAGACAAACATTAAAATATAAATAGTTTAATGTTTTTGAATTATAATTGTGTTTTTGAACACAACTAGAAATTTTTCAAGTAAAAATTAATGTTTTTTCTCTTTTTACATTGATATTTAATGAAAAAAAGTTTAAAAAAGTCTAAAAAAGCTAAAAAAAAAGCCAAAAAATTTTCAGAAAAAGCTAAAAAAAATCCGCTTAAAGCTAAATGCAAAATTTTCGCGCGAAAAATTTAAAAAAAAGCTAAATCTAGCGGGAAAAAAGCTAAATTGGCAACGCTGGTTACAAAAGTCATTCTTGTATTGACAAAATCCAATGTAGGCTCAGTTTTAATTAAATGTTTAATTGTATCTGTGGCAGAATCTGAGACTTTTTCTGTATGAAAAATATCTCAGAATCTGAGACTTTTTCAGTATGAAAAATGTCTCAGAATGTGAGATTTTTTCTAATCGAAAATTGTCTCAGAATCTGAGACTTTGCATAAGATAAGTGTCTCAAAATTTAAGACTTTTTATTTTGGCAAAACTTCTATGAACTTTAGACTTTTAAAATCTCAGAATCTGAAACTTTTTCTGTACGAAAAATCTTTCACAATTTAAAACTGTTTATGTAGAAAAAGCTTCTATGAATTATATAGGACAAATTTCTCCCACAGAAAAAGTCACATATGAGGCATTCCACACCAAATGTCCCGCTACAGAAAAACATATGTCCCGTAAATTTCTGAATAGGTTGTTTGGATAGCCCTATATGGAACTAAGAAAATTGCGTTTTCGGTTTTTCAATTTTTCAAAAACTGGGCTTAGAAGGCATGGTCAAATATTGGAAAAATGGTCAAATTTGTGGCGAGTTGCCTTGATTAAATATTTATCACATTAAAACGGAATGCACCACAATCTTAAAAATTTACATTCTTATATAGTTTCGTATGGGCTATCGAATAAATTTTTTTTCCTTGAAAAATTTTCAGAACCCGTTCTGAAATTTACCATTTTTTAAAAAAGTCAATTTATCAAAAATCCGGCCACTTTTTTTTCTTTTTTTTAAAATTTTTTTTTTTAAGTTTAGATGTTTGTCCATCCACACAAAAAAAATCAGAAATGTATTTTTCGTTTTTTTCGAGAAAATCGCATTTGAATTTTAAATTTCATAACAATTTTGTAATTTGCTTGTATTTTCTTGTTTTAACGTGTCGAATGAGTAATATTAATTGCATGAATATTACTCATTCGACACGTTAAAACAAGAAAATACAAGCAAATTATAAAATTGTTATGAAATTTAAAATTCAAATGCGATTTTCTCGAAAAAAACGAAAAATGCATTTCTGATTTTTTTTTGTGTGGATGGACAAACATCTAAACTTAAAAAAAAAAAATTTAAAAAAAAAAAAAAAAAGTGGCCGGATTTTTGATAAATTGACTTTTTTAAAAAATGGTAAATTTCAGAACGGGTTCTGAAAATTTTTCAAGGAAAAAAAATTTATTCGATAGCCGATACGAAACTATATAAGAATGTAAATTTTTAAGATTGTGGTGCATTCCGTTTTAATGTGATAAATATTTAATCAAGGCAACTCGCCACAAATTTGACCATTTTTTCAATATTTGACCATGCCTTCTAAGCCCAGTTTTTGAAAAATTGAAAAACCGAAAACGCAATTTTCTTAGTTCCATATAGGGCTATCCATACAAGCTATTCAGAAGTTTATGGTACACGTGTTTTTTTTCGCTGGACATTTGGTGTGGAATGCCTCATATGTATCCGAAAAACCTGTTAGATTCTGAAAATTTTTCTGTAAGAAAATGTGAAATTTTCTTTAAAAACAAATTTAAAAATTTTGCTTCATTTCGTATAAGCGATTTTATTTGTATTTCGGGGGCCCCTTAGGTCGGGGAACCTTTTAAAAAAAAATTCTGAAACAAAGAACTTTTTTATGAAATACGTCTCGAATCTGAGAATTTTTCTGTGGTAAACTTATTTCAGAGAAAAAAGATCAAAGAATCTAAATAATTTGCCTTAAAGCGTATCTATAGGGAAATTGACTTAAAATCCGGAAATATTTCTATCAATTTATGATATATTTTCTTAAGAAAAATGTCTCAGAATCTGAATTTTTTTTTTATAGAAAAAATACTTCTGAGTGCGAGAAATTTTCAAAAGAAACAAATGTCTCGTCCAAATATGTACTCTGTATAGAATTTTTCTCCGTTTTGTTTTATGACCAATTGTCTGTATATTTTAGTAATTTTGCTGTCCTAAGACAAATGCCTTATTTATATTTTTTACTCATAAATTTCTTTCACTGTTTGATTTTTAAGTATGTATTTCTGTTTCTGATACGTTCTCTTGTATACTTAAAAAAGTAAAAGTTAAATAAAGCTAGAAAAAAGTGTAACTAGACTTAGCCGAATCAATGAATTCCCTACACAATGTATAAATTCGACTTTCCCGTATCCATGAATTTGAATTTGAGTATAAAAACTTTTTTTTTAATTTAAAATAAAATAATTATATATATAATAGGGCATGTCACAGACTCAATTCCGTTCTGATTGGGAAAAATTAGTTTGATCGTAAAACACAAAACGAATATTATTTTTTTCGGAATGAAATCACTTTCAAAAGTCAAAGTGGAATTGAATTGCATAAAAGTGGTTTCATTCCGAAAAAAATATTAGCTTTGCGTTTTACGACTAAACCACTTTTTTCAATTCCGAACGGAATTGAGTCTGTGAGATGCCCCAATATTTATTTTTTGCTACTTCCTATTTTACGGAAATTCATCGTACAAACTACGAGCTTTTCTGTAATTTTACAAGCTTTTAACTAATACAATTGTAAATTTACAGCTTTTTTGACGCGATCAAATTACCAGAAATTCTCGTGACTTTACTAGATTGTTTTTCTTAAAATTACCTCGTCAATTACTCGAGCAGCTCGAGTAGCTCGAGCTACTCGAGTAGCTCGAGTAGTAAAACACACATTTTTTTATATTTAAACTCCTGTAAAACAAAAACTATTATAGCTATTTTCAAAATTTTTACATTTTTGAAATGCTATGCTTCCAAAGAATATACATAACAAATATCAAATTAATAGGATTATCGTAGTGGCTTTGCTAAACTACTACTCGAAAAAGATCGGCGAGTTTTCATACAAATGTATGAAAATCCGCCCTCCTTTAAACTTTAATATCAAATTATGAGAATATTTTCAAAAAAACATGTAATTATTTTTTACCAATTATGATCGCATATACGATTAGAATACTTCCTCGAAATTTCAACTCATTTCTACAAAAAATGTGCAATTGGCGATCTACTACTCGAAAAAGATCGGACGCTTTCCATACAAATTTATGAAAATCAGTAGAATTTATTTCTTTGAGTAGTAAAACACACAGTTTTTATCTTTGAACTCCTGTAAAACAAAAACTAATATACCGATTTTTAAAGTTTTTACATTTTTGAAATGGTATGGTTTCAAAGAATAAAAATAATAAATATCAAATTAATAGGATTATCGTAGTGGCTTTGCCACACTACTACTCGAAAAAGATCGGCGAGTTTCTATACAAATGTATGAAAATCCGACCGCCTTTGAACTTTAATCTCAATTTGTAAAAAAAAATTCAAAATAACATTAAATTATTTTTTATCAATTATGATCGCATATATGATAAGAATACTTCCTTAAAATTTCAACTCATTTTTACCAAAAATGTGTCATTGGCGAACTACTACTCGAAAAAGATCGGCCCATTTCCATACAACTGTATTAAAATCAGCCAACTTTTGAACTTTGACGTCACTTTATGAAAATGTTTTCAAGAAAACATAACGTTATTTTTTGCCAATTATGATCGTATATATGATGAGAATTCGTCCTCAAAATTTTAATTCATTTCTACAAGAAATGTGGCATTGGCGAACTACTACTCGAAAAAGATCGGCCGCTTTCCATAATAATGTATGAAAATCTGCCCTTATTTCAATTTAAATTTTAAATTATGAAAATATTTTCAAAAAACCATGCATTATTTTTTACCAATTATGATCGCATATACAATAAGAATACTTCCTCGAAATTTCAACTCATTTCTACCAAAAATTTGGCATTGGCGAACTACTACTCGAAACAGATAAGCCGCTTTTTATACAAATGTTTGAAAACCAGCACTTGTTTGAAGTTTAATTTCATTTGTGAAAATCTTTTTAGACCACTAATTTTTTTTTTTTTACATATTATAATTGCAATGATAATATCACTTCTTAAATCATTATTTTAATTTTGACATAATTTACCTGTTGTGAATTTTTTAACCCAAATTGTTTTATTACTAAAAATTTCCCATTTATAATGTACCGTACATTTTTTTTCATTTTACCTTTTAGTGCAATATTTATAGGCAGTGTTTTAAAAAAGGCACAGCAAAAGATTTTACAACCTAATAAAAGAACACGTGGTCTCAGCAAATTTTACTGCCATGGATTTTCCAAATATTTGTTTATGACTCCTTTCATAAAAAAACAATTATCTTTAACATGTTTACGTAATTTATTTCAATTTTTTTTTTTTTGTTTAAATTTGACTGAAGTTATCTAGTCTATGAATGGAAAGCGGCCGATCTTTTTCGAGTAGTAGTTCGACAATGCCACATTTTTTGTAGAAATGAATTTAAATTTTGAGAAAGTATTCTTATCATTTATGCGATCATATTTGGCAAAAAAATAACTTTATGTTTTCGTGAAAACATTTTTACAAATTGACATTAAAGTTCAAAAGAGGGCATATTTTCATACATTTGTATGAAAATGGGCCGATCTTTTTCGAGTAGTAGTTCGCCAATACCACATTTTTGGTAGATATAAGTTGAAATTTCGATGAAGTATTCTTATCATATGTGCGATCATAATTGGTAAAAAAATTTTTCATCTTTTCTTGAAAATTTTATCACAATTTGACATTAAAGTTCACAGGAGGTCGGATTTTCATACATTTGTATAGAAACTCGCCGATCTTTTTCGAGTAGTAGCGTGGCAAAGCCACTATGATAATCCTATTAACTTGATATTTATCATGTTTATTCTTTGGAACCATACCATTTCAAAAATGTAAAAATTGTAAAAATCGGTATAATAGTTTTTGTTTTACAGGAGCTCAAAGATAAAAACTGTGTGTTTTACTACTCAAAGAAATAAATTCTACTGATTTTCATAAATTTGTATGGAAAGCGTCCGATCTTTTTCGAGTAGTAGATCGCCAATGCCACATTTTTTGCAGAAATGAGTTGAAATTTCGAGGAAGTATTCTTATCGTATATGCGATCATAATTGGTAAAAAATAATGACATGTTTTTTGAAAATATTCTCATAATTTGATATTAAAGTTTAAAGGAGGGCGGATTTTCATACATTTGTATGAAAACTCGCCGATCTTTTTCGAGTAGTAGTTTAGCAAAGCCACTACGATAATCCTATTAATTTGATATTTATTATGTATATTCTTTGGAAGCATAGCATTCCAAAAATGTAAAAATTTTTAAAATAGCTACAATAGTTTTTGTTTTACAGGAGTTTAAATATAAAAAAATGTGTGTTTTACTACTCGAGCTACTCGAGTAGCTCGAGCTGACGAGCTACTCGAGCTGCTCGAGTAACGAGCTACTCGATTACTCGAGCTACTCGAGTAAAAGCGTAGGCTCTGTTCAATACCAACCTGGCAAGGAAAATTACAAATATTTATGCCAAGTTTTTGTATCATCCAAACATTTTTTTTGAAAATTTTTTAACAGACATACAGACGGACCAATATTGCTAGATCGTCTTAAAATCGATTAAGTACTCTTTTGAGTTCTAAATCGTTATTTCAAGGTGTTACAAACGAAAGAACAAACTTATTTTTTTAAAACCTCTACCACTAAGTGGAGGGTATAAAAAAAATATATATTAAAGCATCCTCTTAAAAAGGATTTTATAGTGTGCATACACATTTATAAAATTTGATGTAATTTCTGTGTTCTGGCTTTTGTATTCTGTTTTTTTGTTTGCTGATTTTTTTCAGTCTGTCTTCCGAAGATGATTGTGTGATAATAAATGAAAATGATTTATTATCGAATTATATATTTTTTTTTTTTTAATTTTTGTTCTTGAGCATTGTTTAAAATAGTGTCAATTATTAAGGACATATTTTTTTTTTTTTAATAATGGCAAATTAATTTTGATAAAGTTCATTATATCGAAATGAAATGCAAACAATGTCAGAGATGTAAGGAAGATTAAGTATTTATTTGTAAAAATAAAAAAATGAAAATATTTAAAATATTATAAATGACAATGAATTTCCATTAGGAAAATACAAAATTGATAGATATATAATTTCGATAAAACAAATTCAATTAAACTACATCATAGCGTATGATTAAAATTATTTATTTTGAAATAAGCATACGAATGCAAATAGAGAGAGTTTTTTTGTCTCAGATTTTTTCTCAGAATCTGAGACCTTTTCTATACAAGAAAAAGGTCTCAGAATCTGAGACTTTTTCTATGTAAGAAAAATGTCTCAGAATCTGAGACGTTTTCTATATAAGAAAAATGTCTTAGAATTTGAGACTTTTTCTATATAAGAAAAATGTTTCTGAATCTGAGAATTTTTCTATTAAAGAAAAATGTCTCAGAATTTGAGACTTCTTCTTTATAAGAAAAATGTCTCAGAATCTGAGACTTTTTCTATATAAGAAAAATGTCTAAAGCTCTGAGACTGTTTATATATAAAAAAAATGTCTCAAACTCTGAGACTGTTTCTATATAAGAAAAATGTCTCAGAATCTGAGGATTTTTCTGTATAAGAAAAATATCAAGAATCTGAGACTTTTTTATATAAGAAAAATTTTTTTATATAAGAATCTGAGACTTTTTTGATATAGAAAAAATGTCTCAGAATCTGAGAATTTTTTTATATAGAAAAAATGTCTCAGAATCTGAGAATTTTTTTATATAGAAAAAATGTCTCAGAATCTGAGAATTTTTTTATATAGAAAAAATGTCTCAGAATCTGAGACTTTTTTTATATAGAAAAAATGTCTCAGAATCTGAGACCTTTTTTATATAGAAAAAATGTCTCAGAATCTGAGACTTTTTTTATATAGAAAAAATGTCTCAGAATCTGAGACTTTTTTTATATAGAAAAAATGTCTCAGAATCTGAGACTTTTTTTATATCGAAAAAATGTCTCAGAATCTGAGACTTTTTTTATATAGAAAAAATGTCTCAGAATCTGAGACTTTTTTTATATAGAAAAAATGTCTCAGAATCTGAGACTTTTTTTATATAGAAAAAATGTCTCAGAATCTGAGACTTTTTTTATATAGAAAAAATGTCTCAGAATCTGAGACTTTTTTTATATAGAAAAAATGTCTCAGAATCTGAGACTTTTTTTATATAGAAAAAATGTCTCAGAATCTGAGACTTTTTTTATATAGAAAAAATGTCTCAGAATCTGAGACTTTTTTTATATAGAAAAAATGTCTCAGAATCTGAGACTTTTTTTATATAGAAAAAATGTCTCAGAATCTGAGACTTTTTTTATATAGAAAAAATGTCTCAGAATCTGAGACTTTTTTTATATAGAAAAAATGTCTCAGAATCTGAGACTTTTTTTATATAGAAAAAATGTCTCAGAATCTGAGACTTTTTTTATATAGAAAAAATGTCTCAGAATCTGAGACTTTTTTTATATAGAAAAAATGTCTCAGAATCTGAGACTTTTTTTATATAGAAAAAATGTCTCAGAATCTGAGACTTTTTTTATATAGAAAAAATGTCTCAGAATCTGAGACTTTTTTTATATAGAAAAAATGTCTCAGAATCTGAGACTTTTTTTATATAGAAAAAATGTCTCAGAATCTGAGACTTTTTTTATATAGAAAAAATGTCTCAGAATCTGAGACTTTTTTTATATAGAAAAAATGTCTCAGAATCTGAGACTTTTTCTATTTAAGAAAAATGTCTCAGAATCTGAGACTTTTTCTATTTAAGAAAAATGTCTCAGAATCTGAGACTTTTTTTATATAAAAAAAAATGTCTCAGAATCTGAGACTTTTTTTATATAGAAAAAATGTCTCAGAATCAGAGACTTTTTTTATATAGAAAAAATGTCTCAGAATCTGAGACTTTTTTTATATAGAAAAAATGTTTCAGAATCTGAGACTTTTTCTATATAAGAAAAATGTCTCAGAATCTGAGACTTTTTTTATATAGAAAAAATGTCTCAGAATCAGAGACTTTTTTTATATAGAAAAAATGTCTCAGAATCTGAGACTTTTTTTATATAGAAAAAATGTCTCAGAATCTGAGATTTTTTTTATATAGAAAAAATGTCTCAGAATCTGAGACTTTTTTTATATAGAAAAAATGTCTCAGAATCTGAGACTTTTTTTATATAGGAATAGTGTCTCAGAATCTGAGACTTTTTTTATATAAAAAAAAAAATATCTCAAAATCTGAGACTTTTTTGTATAGAAAAAATGTCTTAGAATCTGAGACTTTTTTTATATAGAAAAAATGTCTCTGAATCTGAGACTTTTTTATAAGAATCTGAGACTTTTTTTATATAGAAAAAAATTCGAAAAAAATGTCTCAAAATCTGGGACTTTTTTTATACAGAAAAAAATTGAAAAATGTCTCAAATTCTGAGACGTTTTTACATAGAAAAATTTCGACTTTTTTTATATAGACTTTTTTTATATAGAAAAAATGTCTCAGAATCTGAGACTTTTTTTATATAGAAAAAATGTCACAGAATCTGAGACTTTTTTTATATAGAAAAAATGTGTTAGAATCTGAGACGTTTTTTGTTTAAAAAAATTCTCACGCTCTTTTAAACTATAATTAAATTTGCTAGTTTACATTTATTTGAATTTTTAATAAAATCCTTTCTCTGACAAACATTTTCTAACACAATGGTCAGTTTATCAATATTTGTTTTGAAAATTACTAAGAACTTTTTTTTTTTTTTTGAAATCATAAAAAGTTTTATATAAAAAATATTTTTATAAAGCAGCATTTAATTTTTTTTTATTGTTTGTCAAACCCCCCAGCAGTACAAATCTACTGGTATTGACTTAATGGGAACAAAGAAATAAAAGTCAAGACTTAAAAACTTTGTTTAGTTTCAAACAATGGACAACAAAAATAACAAAAAAAAAAAACAAAATATCAAAAGAAACTACTTAACCACAATTGTTCAATAAAATTGAGTAATAAATTGAAGTATACTTTTCTTATACGTCAATTTACACAAAAATAAATAAAATATCCGGGATAAAAATGACAAACTTATCAAATTATATCTAAAAAAAAAATACTATAAAAATAGCAAAAAGTGGTATAAAAATAAATATAAATTTCAAACCGACAATTAAATACTCAAAAGCACTTTTTCCAAATTCCGATTATAAGTGGTCAAAAAGTGGTATATAAACGTACTTTGCTACTTTTTTCTTTCTCCTGAAATATAGGACACTCCAGAAAAAATAAAAAAAAAAACATTCTAAAAAATGTACCTTCGGAATTTCGATTTTAATGCGATATAAAAGGGTAAAAATTTGTACTTTGGTACTTTTCTATCTTTTACATCGTTCTTCCCACACCAAAACACTTTATATTATAGAGATCTATCTATTCTGAAACACTGTTTTATACACAGAAAAAAATATGGAGGAAACAAATTTGAGTAATCACTTGTTTAAATTTAAAAACCAAAATTGAGTAATTTTTTAATTTACGCAATTAAAAGTTTACTTAAAAATCTTAAAATCAATTTATGTAAATAATTTAATACAAATTTTATAGTTTTTTTAATTTTTTTTTTTACTCTCATAGTTTTTTGAATTCTCGTTTAGTTTATAGTTTTTTGTGTTTGTATATGACAGTTTGTAATCGTCTTTATAAAATTTTCCTATGTTTTTGAGACATAAATATATTTGGTAAAATTTTAAAAAACATTTTTTTTTTTGTAAAAAAATTTAAAACTTTTTTAAACTTTTTAAAAAAATAAATAGATAAATTTTGAGTAAATTTTTAATTGTGTCAATTAAAAATTTACACAATTTTTTTTTGTTAAACATTTAATAAATTTTTATTAAAAATTTACTCAATACTATTAAATCGTTTACTGGTGCAAAATTAAGTAATTTTTTACTCAATAGTATTAAAAATTTACTTAAAAATTTTTTTCTGTGTAGAGATCTACCTGAGATTAGCAACAATTTATACCTTTATTCTTTTTAACGTTTTTGAGTCAATTTTCTTGATTCTGAGACATTTTTAGTAACACGAAGTCTAAGATTCTGTAACATTTTCTAAGACATTTTTGCTATCGAAACATAATCGGGTTCTAAAACATTTTCCTACAGAGAAAATCTGAGGTTCTTAGAGATTTTTCCTTAAGAAAAAGTATCAGATTCTGAGAAAAAAAAATATAGAAAAACTTTCAGATTGCGATACATTCATTCATCCGAGACATCATACTATGAAAGTCTCAGATTCTGAGATATTTTTTCTATAGAAAAAATATCTTATGCTGAGACATTTTTTATATAGAATAATTCTCTGATTCTGAGTAATTTTTTTTTATAGAAAAAGTCTCAGAATTTAAAAAATATTTTCTATAGAAAAATTCACAGAAAGTCTTTTTATAACATTTTTCATATTTTGTTCTATAGAAAAACTTTACAATTCTCAAATGTTTCTTATAGAAAATTGTTAGATGTTTCCTATAAAAAATGGTGGAATCATTCTCACTTTTCATATAGAATGATTCCATCATCCGACAGCCAATATTAAACATGAACCGGATGATATACGTCTGAAAGTAGAGAGTAAAACTGCATTTACAATTTTTCATTTCGTGATCCTGTTTCCTTTTAAACAGCTTTCAAAGTTTTAAGGGATACATTTTGTAAAATAATGGAGTAAAACTGCATTTAGAATTTTTCATTTCGTGATCCTGTTTCCTTTTAAACAGCTTTCAAAGTTTTAAGGGATACATTTTGTAAAATAATGGAGTAAAACTGCATTTAGAATTTTTCATTTCGTGATCCTGTTTCCTTTAAAAAGTACTTCGAAGTTTTAAGGGATGCATTTTGTAAAATATTTTTGAAATATTTGTACTTGTCCTAGGATGACACTGGTGATGGCAAATGAAAGAGGAGAATCTTTCCTAATTTTTCCAATTGTTTATTTTGCCATATCAGGATAAAAGGATGTGAGTAACATCGTTTGAAAACTTTATCAAAATATTTTCTTGAATATTTTAAATGATATTGAAGGATATATTTTTGAAAAGAAGTTACATACTTCCTTTTTCCTGATATGTAAAAAAATAAAATTTGCTATCACACACAGAAAAAAAAATAAAAATTTGAGTAAATTTTAAATACTATTGAGTAAAAAATTACTCAATTTTGCACCATTAAACGATTTAATAGTATTGAGTAAACTTTTAATTAAAAATTATTAAATGCTTAAAAAAAGTATATTTTTAATTGACACAATTAAAACTTTTCTAAAAATTTTTCGATTTTTTTAAGTAACTTTTTAATTGTGTTAAGTAAAAATTTATTAAAAAATTTATCAATTTATTTTTTATAAAAGTTTCACATTTCTTAAAAAAAAATGTTTTTTCAAACTTTACCAAATATATTTACACTCAAAAAATAATGTTAGTAAAATCAACTGAAAATGTCAGTTAAAATAACTACTTTGTAAGTTGTTTTGGGGTCAACTACTTTTTCAGTTAAATCAACTAACAATGTTAGTTATTTTAACTGACAAAAAACAACTGACTTATGTAGTAAAAACTACTTACATTTGTAGTCAAAACAACTTAAATATAGTAAAAATAAAATAATCAATATATAATTTTTTTTTCAAAAAATTTTTCGAAAAAAAATTGAAGACCAAATTTTTTCCATTTTTTTTTTTAAACAAATTTGTAAAAAATAAAAAAAACTTTGAAAATTTTTAAGAAATAAAAAAAGTAAAATTAACTACTTTAAATGACTGTTACTACATCGCAGTACTTTTTTGTTAGTTGTTCAAAAAACCGACTTAAAATAACTAACAGAAATAGTTGTTTGATATTTTTCATACAAAAACAACTGACTTTGTAGTTGAAAACAACTAACTACTGTAAAATAAACAAACAACTAACATGTAGTAACTTACATAATTTTCTGAGTGTATGTCTTAAGGACAAAGGGAAATTTCATAAAGATGATTTCAAACTTTCATATACATATGAGGCATTCCACATCAAATGTCCCGCTACAGAAAACATGTGTCCCGTAAATTTCTGAATAGGTTGTTTGGATAGCCCTATATGGAACTAAGAAAATTACGTTTTTGGATTTTCAAATTTTCAAAAACTGGGCTTAGGAGGCGTGGTTAAATATTGGAAAAATTGGCAAATTTGTGGCGAGTTGTCTTGATTAAATATTTATCACATTAAAACGGAATGCACCACAATCTTAAAAATTTACATTATTATACAGTTCTGTATGGGCTATCGATTAAAATTTTTTTTTTTTTGGAAAATTTTCAGAACCCGTTCTGAAAATTTCCATTTTTAAAAAGTCAATTTATCAAAAATCCGGCCACTTTTTTTTCTTTTTTTTTAATTTTTTTTATTTAAGTTTAGATGTTTGTCCATCCACACAAAAAAAATCAGAAAAACATTTTTCGTTTTTTTCGAGAAAATCGCATTTTAATTTTAAATTTCATAACAATTTTGTAATTTGCTTGTATTTTCTTGTATTAACGTTGCGAATGAGTAATATTCATGCAATTATTATTAATTCGCAACATTAATACATGAAAATACAAGCAAATTACAAAATTGTTATGAAATTTAAAATTCAAATGCGATTTTCTCGAAAAAAACGAAAAATGTTTTTCCCTTTTTTTTGTGTGGATGGACAAACATCTAAACTTTAAAAAAAAATTAAAAAAAAAGAAAACAAGTAAGAGTGTTAAATTCGGCAGTGCCGAATCTTTTATACCCTCCAAAATGCAAAAAAAAAATCACAGGGGCGTTTTCTTTTTTTTTTTTGGGGGGGTCGGTAGTGGTAATTGGGGGGGCGCAAATTTCCTATCGAATATGTGTGTAAAAATTCATTCATATGCTTTTTGCGCTAAAGAAGTACAAGTTTATCAATATTAAAAAAAATGTTATTCCACGCCCATAAAAGGGGGGCGGACAGAAAAAAACGACATTTTGAAATTCTTTGGGTCCAAATGCAGGACTTTGAACTTCTTGTAGCATAAAATGTTGCATTTGTTAAACAAAAACACAAAAAAATCATGAAAAAAATTGTGTTTTTCAGAGGTTGGTTTAGTTCTTCAAGGGGGAACTTTTTCCCCCCTGGTCCGATTTTGCCCATTGTGGGGATCCTAAAAGGATCCCACAATAAAAAATCAAAATTTATTTTTTATATTTTTTACAAAATGCGAACAAATTTATTGAATTAAAAATAACAACTAAAAATTAAAATCAAAACTCAATTGTCAATAACAAAAAGGTATCTTTGAAATTATAAAAATATTTTGAACAAACAAGTAGGGATGGGGATGGAACCCTACATTACTTCCCCTTCGAAAAAAAGTATTAAAATTGATTTTAAAAAGGTTACGTTACTTAGTTGCATTATAAGAAATATTCCGTTGCTTAATCAATTGACTGAACTTGATGAATCAAGACCTGAATGTACAATTTTAGAATTGTTCCATAGGTAACTTGAAAAAAAGGTATGTTTACATTTGTATATTAGGTATCTCCATCCGTTAATGAATTGTTGCGACGTAGTACTTCATGTCCCTGAATGATCACCAACCCAGTTGGGTCATAGGTAACAAGAATGTTTATGTTTCTTTTTTGAGAATAAATATGTCAGGCATTAGCATATTCTTGATTGGTTTCATTGGATAAATTGGCGATCCGATTTAATCGATTTAAAGTTTGCAAAATGTTTGTATAACTTGTATTTATGGACGGAATTGTTTTTTTTTATTAACTTCATTGAATTCTTCTTCTCTTAGAGCTTAAAAAATTTCCTTCTAGAAATGAACGTGCATTAAAAATCTTCGTTGTCCTTCCTGTTGCTTATGAATTGTCTTTCTATTCATGTAAACGTGTATCTTGCTCCTGGCAAGATCGCCAAATTGTGGGGATCCTAAAAGGATCCCACAATAAAAAATCAAAATTTATTTTTTATATTTTTTACAAAATGCGAACAAATTTATTGAATTAAAAATAACAACTAAAAATTAAAATCAAAACTCAATTGTCAATAACAAAAAGGTATCTTTGAAATTATAAAAATATTTTGAACAAACAAGTAGGGATGGGGATGGAACCCTGCACCCATCTCCGAACTTAACCAGCCTATGTACATAAGACATATGAGTCATTCCACACCAACTGTTCCACTACAGAAAAACCATGGTGGTTTCAATAGGATATCATTTGCAAAGTATTCGCCCTTAGGGCACTATTAAATAACAAAAATAAAATTTAAGATTTCTCAAAAAGTGGGCCTTGGAGGCATGGTCAAAAATTGAAAATTTCAGCATTTTTTGCCTAAGTATCTTTATTTCAATATTTATGCCAATGAAATGAAACACAGTAATGTCTTTAAAATAAAATTTTTTTATAGATTTTTGTATGGGCTATCGATTAAAAAAATAAAAATTGGAAAATTTTCAGAAGAAGTTCTGAATATTTTAAATTTAAATTTAAACTTTATTTATCAAAAAACATGCCACAATTTTATTTCTTTTTTAAATGTTCAAAAATTAGTTAAGGTGTATATCTATCTGTTCTGAAATTTTCAGAGATGCATTTTTCCTTGTTTTCGAGAAAAAAAATGTTGAACATTGCACTATGCTTATAATTTACAATAATGGGGTATATTACGTATGCGAATGAGTAATAATATCTCTTAAAAATCATTTAAAATAGTGATGTTTTTGTGGGTGAGTTTTTTTTGACGATCACGCAAACTCACGAAGAAAAAGTTTTAATCACGCACGATTTTTCATTTTCCTCACGTTCACGTACGCTCACGTGAGTTGAAAAAATTTTTGTCACGTGCACGATACTCACGTGAGCGTGACTGAGCGTGAGAAAAATAAATGAGCATGCGTGATTAAAATAATTTCCTTGGTGAGAGAGCGTGATGGTAAAAAAACAACTTACCCACGATCACATCTCTATTTTAAATGTTTTTTAAGAGTTAATATTACTCATTCGCATACGTAATATACCCCATTATTGTAAATTATAAGCATAGTGCAATGTTCAACATTTTTTTTCTCGAAAACAAGGAAAAATGCATCTCTGAAAATTTCAGAACAGATAGATATACACCTTAACTAATTTTTGAACATTTAAAAAAGAAATAAAATTGTGGCATGTTTTTTGATAAATAAAGTTTAAATTTAAATTTAAAATATTCAGAACTTCTTCTGAAAATTTTCCAATTTTTATTTTTTTAATCGATAGCCCATACGAAAATCTATAAAAAACTTTTATTTTAAAGACATCACTGTGTTTCATTTCATTGGCATAAATATTGAAATAAAGATACTTAGGCAAAAAATTCTGAAATTTTAAATTTTTGACCATGCCTACAAGGCCCACTTTTTGAAAAAACTGAAATTTTATTTTTGTTATTTAATAGTGACCTAAGGGCGAATACTCTGCAATTGATTTCATATTGACACGACATCACTTTTTTTTTGCTGAACATTTGGTGTGGAATGCCTCATATATGTGCCAAATTTCAGGAGTCTAGTATTTTTATTTTGGACTGTATCGTGTCTTCCACAGACGGAGGGACGGACAGACAGACGGACAGACGGACGGACGGACAGACGGACATCGCTAGAATGTCTTAGAATCGGTCACTGATCAATAATATATATACTTTATGGGGTCCTAGACCGATATTTCGATGCGTTACACACGGAATGACAAAGTGAGTATACCCCCATACTGTAGTTGCAGGGTATAAAAAAGTGGCCGGATTTTTGATAAATTGACTTTTATAAAAATTGGAAAATTTCAGAACGGGTTCTGAAAATTTTCCAAAAAAAAAATTTTTAATCGATAGCCCATACAAAACTATATAAGAAGGTACATTTTTAAGATTGTGGTGCATTTCGTTTTAATGTGATAAATATTTAATCAAGGCAACTCACCACAAATTTGCCAATTTTTCCAATATTTGACCACGCCTCCTAAGCCCAGTTTTTGAAAAACCAAAAACGCAATTTTCTAAGTTACATATAGGGCTATCCATACAACCTATTCAGAAGTTTAAGGTTCACATGTTTTTTTTTCGCTGGACATTTGGTGTGGAATGCCTCATATGCATATGGGGCAAAACTCGTCAACGGTCCACACCAAAAAACCGATTTAGGTATAATTTTGCCAAAATGTTAGAATAACAGTAGGTAGGCTAAAGTTCAAATAAAAAAATTTTCAATGAAATATTTTTAGAGTTACAGAGATGGGAAGTTTTAATTTTTTGCAAAGATCATATTTGGTTGAATTTTTATTGACACTTTGATGCGATAAAAATTTATTTTTAAAAAACGATTTTTAAAGTATTTTTGGCGGCCTTTGCGAAAAAAATTAAAACTTCCCATCTCTGTAACTCTAAAAATATTAAAAAAAAAAAAATGTATTTGACCTTTAGATTACCTACTATTATTAACGTTTTGGCAAAATTATCCTTAAATCGGTTTTTTGGTGTGGACCGTTGACGTGTTTCGCCCCATATACAAAAAACTATAAACAAATTGAGAATTCTAAAAACTAAGAGAATAACAAAAAATTAAAAAAACTAATAAATTTTTATTAAATTATTTATTTTTTTCTGTGTAGAGTTAAGTTTTCAAACCCATTTTTAGGGTTTGAAATGGTGGTTTGAAATGATGGTTTAAAATTTGTTTGACAGTGTAATTTTTTGTATATAATTGTAAAACTTTAATTTTTACCCGGGTTAAATACATTTTGAATGACCAATTAGACATGGAGAACAATAGGCGTGTTTTTTTCGAGTTTTTTATAAACTTTCCATACAAATTTAAGTAGATATACACTTGGTAAGTAGGGATATTTATGTAGCACCAGATTTATAAAAGATGATGTTTATTTCCCAAAATTTAACAAAAACTGAAAAATATTCTAAAATTCAAAATGACAAAATTTAAAAGTAAACAATATTTAAAAATCAAATTCCTCAATATAAAATGGAGTAGAACACTAAAGGGTCTCCGTAGAACACTATCCACACGGCCAATCCTGATAAAAAATCGGACCCCGATTGCATTTTTCAATTTTAGCGTTTGATCTTTTGTCCGGCTTTCCAATACTTATCTTCGCTTTCTTTCTTCCAGTCTTATCAACTGCATTATTTAGTTTATTTCTCTTAAAATTATTCTTGTTCGTCTTTGCAATCGTTAAATCTTGTTCGTATTTAAAACGTTTTAACGAGACTTTCCCAAACTCATTTACTATTCCACGCTTACTAACTTTATGCTTTTTTCCAAAATCCCCCACTCTCTCACATCGTTTAAATTCTTTGTTTTTTCGAAATGTTTTAATATTTTTCTTTACGACACTGTTATTCACTCCAATATTACAATTTAAAGATTGTACTATCTTCTTCAGCGATACCTTTCCACCAATTCTACCAAGCTTAACATATTTAAAGACATCTCTTACATTATAATCTTCTTTATTGACTTGAATGGCAGTCTCAAGCACACCATTTAGAACAAATTTCTCTTGGCCTCTCCCAATAAATACCTTGGTTGAATTTTCATAATTTGGACAACTCATTGCAGGACAAACATTATTGCTAACCACATTTACTAAATTTCCCGTATCTACTAAAGCATCCAAACATTTATTACCAACTTGAACATTTGCATCTGGGATAACATTTGTTTTAGTAACCACTTTTACTTCCTTGTCAGAGTTGAAAAGGAGAGGACAGTGTTTCGCAATGTGTCCAAATAAATTGCATTTAAAGCACTTCATACCAAGAGCGGAGCTTGGACATTTATTAGAACTATGCCCCCTCTTACCACAATTGAAGCATCTCACCAATTTAAACGATAAATCTTTAGATCTTGCTGCTTTAATACGCCCATATTCTTTAAATTTTACCTTCAACTGTTCCAAAGTTGTGCTTCCATACAATACTAATTTATCCGTTGATTGATCTTGAACACCACACACAATGTATTCAATGGTTGACATTTTATCTAAATTTATTGATGAAGCTATTTTTAGCATTTCATAAAAATATGTTCTCCATGATTGTGTTGGTAACATTTTCTTGGAACGCAACTTTTCATGGACATCTTTGCTGTTAAACTCATCATGAAATTCACTACGTAATTTGTTTTTAAAAGATCTCCATGAAAAAATGTTACGTTGTGCAGACATAAAAATCTTTGCAGGACCACGAAGCAGTTTCCTGGAGTTTATTATAGCTTCTTCATCACACCACTCTAGCATCTTTATTATTTCGTCTACGGTAGACAACCAATATTCTACCGACATATACGGGTTCTCTCCATCAAAAAATTCTAGTACTCCTTCAAGGTCATTAACACTTATGACGCGACAAATGCGTTTCCCTTGACTATTTATTTCAATACTCTCGTTATCTCCCATCTCGCTTTTTTTTAAATCTCCGTTTAAATTTATTCTCGTCTTGTTATCCGTCTTTAACTTCGTCTTTAGTTTTTGGTTGAGCCCCCAAATGTAGCACCAGATTTATAAAAGATGATGTTTATTTCCCAAAATTTAACAAAAACTGAAAAATATTCTAAAATTCAAAATGACAAAATTTAAAAGTAAACAATATTTAAAAATCAAATTCCTCAATATAAAATGGAGTAGAACACTAAAGGGTCTCCGTAGAACACTATCCACATTTATATATTCTAAAAAGTTAAGTATTTAAAAAAAGTGGTGCCAAATCTTAAAATTTTCGTTTTTGTCAATTACCAACACTGTTCTTTATGTCGAAAAGTCAAAAAAATAAATAAATAAAATTCCAAAAATTAGTTTGATTATTTTAAATTCTTTACAAAAAAAATAGAAAACTATTACAATAATTTTATTAGTTCTATAAATTCAATAAAAAGAAATATTTATACATTAAAATGAAGTGATACCAAGTACATTTTAGAAATTAAATGTGTTGCCAGAATTTTTATGATAAGTAGTGATACGGTTTTTTTACTAGTAGATATAGTTATACATAAAAAACTCTAAAAAAACACGCCTAATGTCTTTTATAATTCAATTTTCTTTTCTTTTATTATTGAAAATACTTCAACTCAACTCTAGACATTGTTAATACAACATTAGTGTTATTAATAAAAGTTTAGATAAATCAACAAACGTCATTTCGGTAATATAATATATTTACAACAAATACAAAACTGACAAATATTTAATAACGTCATCGACAATAATGATATTGATGGCGACGGAGACGATAACGACATAACATAAAAGGAAAGGAAATGTTAACAAAAAGATTTATTTTGTTGTTTTATTTCATTTTTTGTTTTTTTTTTTTGTAACAGGAAAAAGGAAATTACCAAGAAAATGTTTGTTGTATTTACAATTTACACAAGTTTGTAATACAAACAGAAGCAAACTGAAAGACACACAGACATACTTACAGACATTAAAATTGTATTATTGGTAGATATTTGAAAGGAAATTTATACTTGATGATGTTGATGATTATGAAATTTAATAACTATGGCAACCTACGAGTATTGTTTTCATTCTTTTGATTTATGGAAATTGAATGGTTATTTTAAATCTTAAATTTTTTTATTTTGTTTATATTTACAATTGCAAAATGAAATATTGAGATTATTTTAAAACCTCTTTGTTTTAACAAAATGGTTGAAATGTATTTGGGAAAATTTGTGGATTTAAATAAGGTGGCTTATGTTTATTATTAGGGACCCAGCAAAACTTTGATTACCAAATAAGGTATAAAATAAGGTATAGGATAGCTTATTTTATACCATGCTACATTAGACTGGCATTTTGAACGTCAGGGAATTATTTTTTTAGACCTAAAACTTATGCGGTTCAAATTTGAGGTCAATCGGATTAAATTAACCCGTGGCGCTCGGCGACCAAATTTTTGGATTTTTGAAAATTTAAAAAAAATAAAAATAACTATGTCTTGCGACACATCATACTAATTAATTTTGATGCGCTGAGCACGAATATCAAAGAATTTTTAAAATCAGTCAAACGGTTTTCGAGATATCGCTATTTGAAATTTGCAAAAAAATGCAGGTTTTTTCCTACGTTCTAGAAATTAAAAAAAAAAATCTCAAAATTTCTAACGCTTGACCCTTTCAAAGAGCTTGATACAATATTTCATTCAAAATTAATTTGAACCATATCCGATCATTTTAACCCGTAGCGCCCTTTAATCAAAGATTTACATTTTTGGAAAATTTCCACCAAAATTCAAGATTTTTGAAAAATAAAAAAAAAAATATCTCGCGATACATTATTTTTATTAATTTTGGCATGCTGAACACAAATATCAAAAAATATCTTAAATCGGTCGAACGGTTTTTGAGTTATCTTTTATTTTTGAAATTTTTCAAAAAATTTCACAAAATGGCGGTTTTTTCCTACGTTCAAGAAATTTTTTAAAGAATTTTTTTAAAAAAATCTTAACACTTTGTTTCGTTAACTATTTTATAAAACTGAAGACAAGCTTTCATTTAAACTTAACTTATGCCAAATCAGACCATTTTAACCCATGGCGCCCTTTGATCAACGTTTAGAGTGTTTGGTGAACATTTTTGTAAAAAAGCAAAACTTTGATCGAATTGCGCCACGGGTCAAAATGATTGGATTTGGCTCAAATTAATTTTGAATGAAAGATTGTGTCAAGCTCTGTGAAAGGGTTAAGGGTAAGAAATTTTGAGATTATTTTAAAAAATTTCTAGAACGTTGGAAAACGAAAACACCGCCATTTTTAGCAAATTTCAAATAACGATATCTCGAAAACCGTTTGACCGATTTTAAAAATTCTTTGATATTCGTGTTCAGCGCATCAAAATAGTTTTATTTTTTTTTTTTTCAAAAAATGTTTAAAAATATAAAACTTTGACCGCCGGGCCACGGGTTATTTTTAATCCGATTGACCTCAAATTTGTACCACATATTTTTTAGGTCCACTAGAAATAAAATTTGCCGGACACTTGGGAAAATCAAAAGTTGATGAAAAAATTCCAAAAACGTTACGAGTAGTGAACAAGTAACGATGTTTTAAATTTACTCACGTGGTTGTAAGTGAGTAGAAAAAATATGCTCGTGAGTGAGTGTCCGTGATTCAAAAATTCCTGTAGTGAGCCCATCTCTAGATTTTTAAAATCGGTCAAACGGTTTTCGAGATATTGTTATTTGAAATTTGCGAAAAAGTGGCGGTGTTTTTCTACGTTCTAGAATTTAAAAAAAAAAAATCTCAAAATTTCTTACCCTTAAACCTTTCAAAGAGCTTGACACAATCTTTCATTCAAATTAAATTTGAGCCAAATCCGATCATTTTGTGGCGCCCTTCGATCAAAGTTTTGCTTTTTTACAAAATTTTCACCAAAATGGGTTAAAATGGTCTGATTTGGCTCAAACTAAATTTAAATAAAAACTTGTCTCAAGGTAGATTTATACAAGGTAAGATCCAATAACCTCACTTTTCCTCCATAGTAAGCTTTTTGACAAATTTGAAAAAAATAATATTTACGAATTTTTAAAACGAAATAAAAATATTTTGTTCGGCATAAATGACTTGAGTTTACACTACACTTGATGCTTAAAAATATTTTAATATTTTTTAGTTTTTGTCGCTGAAAATAAAAGAATTTCGTTTGAATTTCAATATTTTTTTATAATTTAGTTGTTTTCTAAAATTTTAAAGTCTTAAAAAGCGTTTAAATTGGTTAATGTGTGCACTGAGCATTTAAGTCGTTTTTGCTGACTAAAATGATTTTGAAAGAAAATTGTTTTCATTTACGCTACTAAAATATTACCTTATATAAATCTACCTTGGCTTGTCTCTAGCTCTATCAAATAGTTGAAAGAAACAAAATTTTTTTTTTTTTTTTTTAAATTTCTTAAACGTAGGAAGAAACCGCCCTTTTTTTTAATTTTTGACAAATTCCAAATGGCGATAAATCAAAACCCTTTCGACCAATTTACGATATTTTTTTTTTTTTTTGATATTTGTGTTCAGCATGCCAAATTTAATAAAGATAATGTATCGTGAGATATTTTTTTTTTTTATTTTTTAAATTATCTAAAATTTTCAAAAATGTAAATCTTTGATTGAAGGCCGCCACGGGTTAAAATGATCGGATATGGCTCAAATTAATTTTGAATGAAATATTGTGTCAAGCCCTTTGAAACGGTCAAGGGTAAGACATTTTGAGATTTTTTTTAAAAATTTTCTAAAACGTAAGAAAAACCCGCCATTTTGTGAAAATTTCACATAGCGATATCGCGAAAACCGTTTGACCGATTTTAAAAATTCTTTTCAGCGCATTACAATTTTTAATTTTTTTTTTTTTTAATTTTCAAAAATCCAAAACATTGATCGCCAGGCGCTACGGGTTAATTGATGTCAAATTTGTAACACATAAGTTTTAGGCCTAAAAGAATGAAAATTTGCCCTGACGTTCAAAAACGGAAGAAAAACTTTTTTGCCACACAATAAAATGCCAGTCTAATTTTACAAATTATACGGAAGGAATGAAACGTACTTGGAACGAATGGAGAAGGAACTGGAAAAGAAATGGAATAGAACGGGGAACGAAATGGAATAGAGCAGGGAATGATATGGAATGATGTTTTTATATCAGTATTATGTCTCTCTAAATATTTTTTCACTCAAATTTATTTTAATTTAAATTTCTTTTTTTACTGAAATTTGTATTCACTCAAAATATTTTCCTCTCAATTTTATAGGACAGTCCCGTTAATAGAGCTCGACCATTTTAAGTATAATCTTCCACCGGAACGATCATGATCCACACTAGCGAAGTTATTAAAATTTTATTTTTAAATTATAATTTGAAATATTATATTATGAATAACTTCAAAGTTCACAATTAAATAACTATCTTTCCCCTAGTCCGATTTTGATCATTTACAAACTTGACCGTATCAGAAACATAAGACATAGTCATACCAAACTTCGAGGGTCTAGGATTTTTAGTTTGTACTACATCGTGGTTTATACAGACGGACGGACAGATAACGCTTGTGTGTCTTAAAATCTATCATAGATTAAAATATATATACTTGACCGATATTTCGATTGGTTGGACAGTTTTAAAAAATGATTTTGACTTATTTCGAATTTTAACCCCCAAAGACACACCTTTATGTCGATCAGAATGTTACACACGGAATAACAAAGTTAATGTACCCCTATTATTCTGATGCAGGATTTAAAAAAAAATCATTATTTTATTCTTATGGGAAATACATTTATCATTTTTATTTGTTTGTTTAAATTCACTCCAGTTGTTTATTTTCCATTTTAAATACATATTTGGGTGTTTATTGTTTTATTTGGGTTTTTTGGTTTTTAACTTTATTTATTTGTATGTGCGTGTGTGTGTGTGTGTGTGCCTTATTTGGGTTAACCCCAATGCAAATATGAATGGAAATAATAAAAAAAAAACCTTCAACATTTTCCGTTTATTTTTTCAACATTTTTATTAACTTGTACTTATTATTTAAGCAACACATAATAATAACGCACAATTAACTTAAATTAACATTTGTTGGTTTATTTTTTTATTTTTATAAATTTTCCACTTTCCGCTTTTGGTTACAGATAACACTGTTTATATTTGAAGTCAAGCGTATACAAATTATTCATGGAAAATTTTTCAAATTTAAAGAATCCGGTGAAAAATGGGCATATATAAATACTAGTGTTTGGGGTCCGGGAATTCCCGGGTCGGATTTCCCGGGAATTCCCGGGAAAAGACTGACGGGAATTCCCGGGATTTTTTTTAATTTTTCCCGGGAAATCCGGGAATTTTATAAAATAAACCATTTTACATAAAAAACGTTTATTTTAATTTAATTTTTAATTTACTATTTTTTGTAGTTTTTCTGTTTGGAAGAACAGTGCAAATATGTATTCATAGGAAAACTGACCAAGTGTAAAAAGTATGACAATATCATGAAAAAACTTAAAAAGTCAAGAAATACACGTCGGTTAATGATAATTTTGCTAAGACTGTCAAAAAAATATAAAAATTTTGAACCTAGAAGTTACATTTCCAGAACAAATATTAAAAGTATTAGTTTTTGCTATAATAACGCATTTTTAAAGTTTTTTGCGATTTTTGGCTACTTTTTGCGATTTTTTGTGGGGGAAAAAGTTGCAATACTTTTTTTGTTTTGTTTTATTGTATTTCAGGATTTTTAACTTTTATTTTTTGATTTTTTATGTTTTAATTACTTGTATATCTGTAATAAAACTGTTTTAAATAAAAAGTTGGTCAAATTATAATGTTTTTTATGATTTATATTAATAAAGAAAATTTCCCGGGATTCCCGGGAATCCCGGGAAATAAATTATTTTTTTCCCGTTTCCCGGGAAATTGAAAAGTCCGGGAATTCCCAAACACTAATAAATACATATATCCTGACATGTGGACATTGGGCATAAAAATATGTCCCACAAATCGAAAGTTTGCAATTTTGCATGAAATGTCCTATTTATATAGACATTAGAGCAATGGTTCTCAAACGGTGGGTAGCGACCCCCTAGGGGGTCGCGGAAGAGTTTCAGGGGGGTCGCGAACAATTTTTTTAAAACCCTAAATTTTGGTAAATTTAAACCACATTTTTTTATTGTTGTGTAATAGAAATATACAAATACTTTTATTAAAGAAATTTAATTTTTCCATCACTTTAGGTCCGTCCGTAATCACTGTGCAGTTGTCATTTTCCCGGGATGCCCAACACTGATTTGTAAACTTTTTTGGCTGAGTCTGTGATCTAACAGTTCGTTTTCTCTTAACTTTTCGATGCTGATCTGAATTTGGGTTCCAAATTTTTCTAGTACTTTAGGTTTAGGTTTTTGAGAAAACTCAAGGCAAAGTTCATAAAAACGTATTCTGTGCATTTTTAATAGATTTGTTTGTGAAATTTTTGGATGCGTCTGGGATCTGACCACTTTTTTCGATTTCCTTTTTAATGCTGATTCGTAATCTGGATCCAAATAACGGATCTAGATTCGTGATCGAATAAAATTTCGATCACTACCAAACATTGGTACATTATTTTGAAAAAGAACTATCATTACTCTAAATTGGACCTTAAATACTTTTTTGGTAAATATGTCTTCATTTCAGATCAGGCTAAACTAAATAAAAAAATGGCCGTAGTTCGGGACCTGGTTTTGTAGGAAATTGAGGTCAAAGTTTACAAAAATTGTGTTTTTTTTTTTTTTTATTTTTTAGAAGATTTTTACGTGCAATTTTTGGTATGCGTCTCGGAAATGACCACACGATTTCGATTAATCTTTCAATTCTGTTTCTGAATTTGGTTTACAAATTTTTCCATTACTTCAGGTTTTTGAAAAAACTGAGTTCACGTTAATAATTTTTTTATGTTGGGGGGTCGCGAAAAATTTTAAATATTGAAAAGGGGTCGCAAAGTAAAAGTTATTGAGAAGCTCTGCATTAGAGTGTCTCTTGTTTTGGAAATGTTTGAAATGTTGAGACGGTACCCGCTCATTTTTTTCTATTTGACTTAAAAATTTTTGACTGAAAAATTTTTCGCTCCTACGCTGTCACAGTAGACTGGCATTTTTTTTCTCAACTTTCGATTTTCCCAAGTGTCCGGGCAAATTGTCCAAGGTCTAAAACTTATGTGGTACAAATTTGAGGTCAATCGGATTAAATTAACCCGTGGCGCCCGGCGGTCAAAGTTTTGGATTTTTGAAAAATTTAAAAAAATAAAATAAAAAATTTAAATTTCTTTCGACACATAATATTTGTTAATTTTGATGCGGTGAGCACGAATATAAAAAAAATTAAAATCGGTCGAACGGTTTTCGAGATATCGCCATTTGAAATTTGCACAAAATGGTGGTTTTTCCTACGTTCAAGAAATTTTTTAAAAAACATCTAATTTTTTTCCCCTCTGCCAATTCATAGAGCTTAAGACAATCTTTTATTTAAATCTAATTTGAGCCAAATCCGATCATTTTATCCCGCGGCGCCCTTCGGTCCAAGTTTTGGATTTTTGAAAAATTTCCACAAAAAAAAAATAGATTTTTTAAAAATTAAAAAAAAAAAAGTTTTTGATACATTATTTTAATTAATTTTGGCATGCTGAAACGAATGTCATAAAATTTCTTGAATCGGTCTAACGGTTTTCGAGATATCCCCATTTGAAATTTTCCAAAAAATGCCCAAAATGGTGGTTTTTCCTACGTTCAAGCCATTTCATAGAGCTTAAGACAATCTTTCATTTAAATCTAATTTGAGCCAAATCCGATCATTTTAACCCGTGGCGCCCTTCGGTCAAAAATGTTGGATTTTTGAAAAATTTCCACCAAAAATCCAAAACTTTGACCGAAGGGCGCCACGGGATAAAATGATCGGATTTGGCTCAAATTAGATTTAAATGAAAGATTGTCGTAAGCTCTATGAAATGGCCGAGGAAAATAAATTGTGATGTTTTTTAAAAAATTTCTTGAACGTAGGAAAAAACCACAATTTTTTGCAAATTTCAAATGGCGATATCTCAAAAACCGTTCGACCGATTTTATTTTTTTTTTGATATTCGTGCTCACCGCATCAAAATTAACAAATATGATGTGTCGAAAAAAATTAAAATTTTTTTTTTTTTTTTATTTTTCAAAAAATCCAAAACTTTGACCGCCGGGCGCCACGGGTTAATTTAATCCGATTGACCTCAAATTTGTACAACATCCGTTTTAGTCCTAGTAGAAAAAAAAATGCCCGAAATTGAAAAATGAAGAAAATTTTTTTTGGCCATACAGAAAAATGCCAGTCTACTGTCACAGATACAAATAATATTTTTTTATGAATATATATCATTTAAAGCAACATAGCAACTAAAACCGTTGCTTGTCAAAACTAAAAAAAAAATATTTTTTAAAAATTTTTTACCGTAGGACCCTTGCGGCTCTAATTTTTTTTTTTCGAAAAATTTTTTAGAGTTTAATGCCTTATCCCACCAAAATCAAATTTTTTGTACCAAAAAAATTAAAAATCAAAAAAATTTGTTTGGTTTTTACGTAGGGGCGTAAAATTTTTCCTCAGTTATTTTTAAGTCAAAAGGAAAAAAAATTAGTGGGTACCGTCTCAACATTTCCAAAATTTTCAAAAAAAGGGACACTCTAATAGACATATATGTCTGCATACAATTTCATATACATGAGTCCATATATGTATGATAATTTTTCACCGGGACGTGAAAAAAATTAAATTTGTTTTTATATATAAAGTGAAAAGTCTATGCGTAACAGCCTAAATTAAACATTTAAATGTATTTTTCCTTAGAAATAATTTATTTATTCTGTGAAGTTCTTAAATTCAAAAATATTTAAAACAAAGAAAACTTTGCAAAAAGCTAATAAAATTTTAAATGGAAAATTTTTTATACTATCCATATATCAATAACTCTACCAGCATTTCGGCTTAAATTTCCTGTTGCTCATGTTATTTGCAAATTTTCAAGAAAAAAAAAATTCACTATAAATCAGAGAAAATCATTTCAAAAAATTTATGTAGTTCTGCATAAAAATCTATTACATTATTGGTTAGCATCAAGTTATTGCAATTTAATAGGCAAACAATCCACATTAAACATAATTAGACATTTTATTACAATAAAGGAAATCAAAATGATTACCAGTTTTTAATTGATTTTCGGAACAATTAAATTATGAAAATAAAAAAATAACAAAATAACATCCTGACGTACTCGTATGACTGATATGACACAAATATTGATTTGAGTAATTGAAAATATTGCTCATACGCACAAATAAGGATGCAATATAAAATAATTCTTCTTTTTTTTATAGCAGACATATAAAATTTTAATAGTTCATGTATGTTGTTGATTTTTATGGTTTATTGCAATATCTTGACAATAAACACATAATTTTTATGAAAACTTTTCATAAATTTTTAACTCAAAATTCATAAAAAGTTATTTCAAAACAAGTAAAAAACAAGTAAGAAAGTTATAGTCGGTCAAGACCGACCATATGCTACCCTACACCAGTGTTTTCCGGAAAATGGGTCCCAAGTCCAAACATGGACCGATTGTATCCGTCTTTTGTTAGATCTTTATTTAGTGTAGAAAACACACACATATCAAATTTTAGTGAAATTGGTTTATTTTTTTGTCAATAGACATATGGAACTGAATATCGGTCGAAATTTTTATATGAGGGACTAACAAGGGAAGTCTCCCTGGTGTCACTCTCCGATCTTCATGAAATTTGGATATGTTGTTAAGAACGAAAATTAATTCGACACGTATTTTTTTTTAGCGGCCCAAATTCATTTTTTAGAGGGGTCGATTTGTATGGGGGGAAATTGACCTTTTCAGTGTTTCACGATTTAAGCCTATTTAAACAAAATTAATATAGGCATGTGTGGTATCAGATTAAAGGTATTAAAAATACCTATCTCGTGGTGTTAACAACGGGCCATAGAAGTTAATATTTTTCGACTTATTAACAAAAATGTCCTAAAATTTTAGTATTTTACTCAATATGACGAAAACTTGTGCATGTTTGGACACGTTCTTAGCACACGTAGATAGGTTTTCCAAAGACCTTTCATTTGGTATGCAACATGACTAGGTTTCTTTGCATAGTATAGGAGATAAACGAAAAAACTGCAAAATGGCCTTGTCTTCCCCCCTCCTTTTTACCCCCTAAATATGAATTTGGGCCGCTAAAAAATAATACGTGTCCCTTTATTTTTTCTGCTCTACAAAATAAAACCAATTCCATAAAGATCCGCGGGTGACACTAGGGAGACTTCCCTTGTAAGTCCAAAAATGGTCCAATTATATTTCGATTTGCTTAGGTTACTAAAGTACACGTTTAACACCTAAAAAAAAAATTTTATCAAATATTTCCATTTTTATTAATTTTGAGGGAATTACGTGAATATCGGGAAGGTAGTTTGTATGGGGACTACCAGAAGGACTGACCCGATTCCTTTGAAATTTAGAATGGTGATTTGTGCATACAAAATTTGATTACCTGCTGAATTTCAAAGCGGTATGTGGGCTAGGTCTTACCATGGACCGATGTTCCCCAGTTTAAATTGGCTTCGTCCTTGGGCCAAATGATTCTTAAGTTTCAAATTTCAAGTCAATTGATTGAAAATTGCGACCTGTATCGTGCTTAAACCGATAGATGGACAGACGGACGGACGGGCATCGCTAAATCGACTCAAAAAGTAATTCTGAGTCGATCGGTATACTTGAAGGTAGGTCTAGGACCAATATTTCGGGTATTTACAAACATCAGCACAAACTCAATATACCCTGTATCACAGAGTGGTGTAGGGTATAAAAATAAATTTAACTTGGCCGAATCTATAAATACGCTTCACAATGCCTAAAATAATTGTATTATTTTTACAGATTGTAATTTTTTAACATACAAAAAAAAATTTAGTGCCACATTTTTTTGAGTGTAAATTTTTTTTTGAGTGTATTCTTCTTTCACCTTCGCCTCTATGTTTCTCTATGATTGTTAAGTTGTCGATATATCGATAACACGAACATTTTCATAGAAAAATTCTTAAGTTATCGATATACCGATAACACAAAATGTTCTAAAAAAAATTGTTGAGTTATCAATAATACAACATTTTTTTTTTAGAAAATTGTTAAGTTATCGATAACAAAAAAGTTTTCTAACGTAAATTGGTAAGTTATCGATATATTGATAACAAAAAATGTTCTATAGAAAATTATTAAGTTATCGATATATCGATAACACAAAGTGTTCTATAGAAAATAGTTAAGTTATCGATACATCGACAACACAAAATTTTCTATAGAAAGTTATTAAGTTACCGATAATCGACAACACAAAATTTTCTACAGAAAATAGTTAAATTAAATTGTAAATTTTTTGATGTATCGATAACACAAAATTTTCTACAAAAAATTGTTAAATTATTGATGTATTGATAATACAAAATTTTCAACAAAAAATTTTTAAATTATTGATGTATCGATAACACAAAATTTTCTACATAAAATTTTTAAGTTATCGCCATATCGATAACAAAAAATTTTCTTTTCGTTAACACAAAATTGTCTATAAAAAATTTGCTAAGTTATCGAAAAGTAAACAATTTTCTAAAAAATCTTTAAGTTATCGCTAACACAAATATTTCTGCAGAAAATTTTTAACATATAACGATAACACAAAATTTTCTATTGAAAATTGTTAAGTTGGTGATAGCACAAAATATTTAAAATTGTTAACTTATTGATAACACAAAGTTTGTTGTAGAAAATTTTTAAGTTATCGATATATCAAAATTTTATGTAGAAAATTGTTAACAAAATTTTCTATAGAAAATTGTTAAGTTATCGATAACCTAGCAATTTTCTATAAAAAATTTTAAGCTAGAAATTTTCTATAGAAAATATCGTTTATCGATAACATACATATCGACCTATCGATAACACAAAAATTTCTATAAAACAATGTCGAGTTATCAATATTTTGAAAGTACAACATTTTCTAGAAAATTGTTAAGTTATCGATATATTGATTACACAAAATATTAAAAATTGTTGAGTTATCGATATATTGATAATACAAAATTTTTTGGTGAAAATTTTTAAGTTATCGATACATCCATAACACAACATTTTTTATAGAAAATTGTTTAGTTATCGATATATTGATAACACAAAGTTTTTTATTAAACATTTTTAAGTTATCCACATATCGATAACACAATATTTTCTATAGAACTTGATATGTCATTAATATAAAATTTTCTGTAGAAAATTGTTATGATATTGGCAACACAAAATTTTCTATAGAAACTAGTTAAGGTATCGATACATCGATAACACAAAATTGTTAAGTTATCGATAAATCGATAACAAAAAGTTTCTATAAAAAAATGGTTAAGTTATCGATAAATCGATAACAGAAAATTGATAATTTATCGATTACACAAAATTTTGTAATTTATCGATGTATCGACAAAAAAAAGTTTTCTATAAAAAATTGTTAAGTTAACAAAATTTTGAAAATTTGCTAGAGAAAATTTTGTGTTATCGAAATATTTATAACTCAAATATTTCTTTAGAAAATTGTTGTATTATCGAAATATTGATAACACAAAATTTTTTATGGAAAATTGTTAAGTTATTGATATTTCGATAACTCAAAATTTTCTATCGAAAGTTGTTATGTTATTGATATATCGATAACACAAAATTTTCTATATAAAACTGCTAAGATATTGACATATCGATAATACAAAATTTTCTATAGAAAATTAATGTTATCGATATATCGAAATTACAAAATTTGCTACAGAAAATTATTTTATTTTCTTGGGAAAATTTTAAGGTTTATCAATAACACAAAATTTTCTATAGAAAATTGTTAAGTTATCGATATATCAATTACACAAAAATTTGTATAGCAAATTGTTAATTTATCGATGTATCGATAATACAAAATTTTCTATAGAAAATTGTTAAGCTATCGACGTATCGTTAACACAACATTTTCTATAAAAAATTGTTAAGTTATCGATATATCGACAACATACAATTTTCTCTAGAAAATTGTTAAGTTAATAAAATTTTGAAAACTGTTAAAATTGTTAAGTTATCGATATATCGAAACACAAAAATTTTCTATAGAAAATGATTAAGTTGTCGATGTATAGATAACACAAAATTTTCTATAAAATATTGTTAAGCTATCGATGTTTAGATAATAAAAAATTTTCTGTAAAAATTGTTAAGTTATCGACAACACAAAATTTTCTATAGAAATTTATGTATCGATAACGAAACATTTTTTATAGAAAATTGTTAAGCTATCGATAACACAAACATTTCTATCGAAAATTGTTAAATATCGATAACACAAAATTTTCTATAGAAAATAATTAATATATCGATAACACAAAATTTTCTATAGAAAATTATTAATTTATCAATACGATTATACAAAATTTTTACAGAAAATTGTTAAGTTATCGATTGCATAAAATTTTGTATAGCAAATTGTTAATTTATCGATATATCGATAACACAAAGTTATCTATAGAAAATTGTTATGTTAACAAAATTTTGCAAACTGTTGAAATTATTAAGTTATCGATATATTGAAACACAAAAGTTTTCTATAGAAAATGATGAAGTTATCGATGTATCGATAACACAAAATTTTCTGTAAAAGATTATTAAGTTATCGATACACCGATAACACAAAACTTTCTATAGAACTTTAAATATCGATAGCACAAAATTTTCTATAAAAAATTGTTAAGTTAGCGATATATCGATAACACAAAATTTTGAAAATTGGTAAGTTATTGATGTATCGAAACACAAAAATTTTCTTAACATCAAATTTTCTATAGAAAATCGTTAAGTTATCGACAACACAAAATTTTCTATAGAACTTGACATATCATTTACACACAATTTTTTATAAAAAGTTATTATTTTATCGATATATTGATAACACAAAATTTTCTATAGAAAATTGACAAGTTATCGATAACACAAAATTTTCGATAGAAAATTGCCAAGTTATCAATATATCGATACCACAAATTTTCTATAGAAAATTGTTAAGTTATCGATATATCGATAAAACAATATTTTCTGTAGAAAATTGTTAAGTTATCGATTTATTGATAACTACATAATTTGATTCGATATATATTGATAACACAAAATTTGAAAATCGTTAAGTTATTGATACATCGAAACACAAACAATTTTTAGAGAAATTGATTAAGTTATCGATGTGTCGATAACACAAAATTTTCTGTAAAAATTTTTAAGTTACCGATATATCGATAACGCAACATTTTCTAAAGAAGTTGATATATTATTAACACAAAATTTTCGATAGAAAATTGTTAAGTTATCGATATATCGATAAAGCAAACTTTTCTATAGAAAATGGTTGAGTTATCGATATATCGATAACACAAAATTTTCTATAGAAAATGGTTAAGTTATCGATATATCGATAAAACAATATTTTCTGTAGAAAATTGTTAAGTTATGGATTTACCGATAACTACATAATTTTATTCGATGTATCGATAACACAAAATTTGAAAATTGTCAAGTTATTGATACATGGAAACAAACATTTTTTATAGAAATTGATTAAGTTATCGATAACACAAAATTTTCTAAAGAAGTTGATATATCATTAACACAAAATGTTCGATAGAAAACTCTTAAGTTATCGATAACACAATATTTTCTGAAAAAATTGTTAAGTTATCGATTTATCGAAAATTAAAAAAAAAATTGTTAAATTATGTATAGGGTATAAGAAGTTCAAAAATGTGTTTCTCTTTCTGACCTCGAAAATCTTTAAAACTTTTATCACATTGAAGTGTAACAATCGGTTACCATACACACACAAATTTAACAAGCGCACATACTTTTTGTTTTCTATTGAGAATATTGAAATATTTGTATTGATTTTTAACCAAGAAACTTTAAACATTTAGTCCTTTGCAAACTTAAGAGTTTAAACAATAAAAACTTTTCTCAACAATCTTTATTGGGTATCGCTGAAAAACTTTAGCAAAACTATTGAAAAAAATTGTCTAAAGGGGGGTTTGTTTTTAAGTTGAAACAAAAAAAAAAATAAAGTTTATGGTAAAATAAAGAAAATATATTTTATAAAAAAAATTCAAAAAACTATAAAATAAGAGATCACAAAAAACATTCATACGTTTACGGCTTATAAAATTTAAGCCATTATCAATAAAACTTTCAACAGATTTTGTCAAATTTGTTAAACGGTTTCTTATTTAAGTTTTGTTTACGGTACTCTCAATTTCATACAAAATTTTTTTTTTTTTTAAATTTTAAGTAGTCATCTTCTTTGGTCTGTAATATTTTCAACAACTGCACTTAAATACTTGAGTTTTTTTTACAACAGAGACGTAGTTAGAGGAGACAAATGGATGCAAGAAATTTTTTTCCGATTTTAAAAATTTATCCATTTACTAACTTAACCTGTCTTTGACCATATGAAATATTTGAGCCGAAATTCAGCAATTTAGCTTGTTCCGAAATCAGGAAATTTTGGAAATTTTTTAGAACGTATCCTAATTATGCTTATTGAAGAGCTGATTACGGGAAAAAAATTAAAAGCACTTTTAAAGGTCAACTTCAGTGTGCAACCAGGGCTTAAAGTTTGCATTTCGTCCAAAAAAAAAATATTTTTTTTAATTTTAAAATTGGTGCCAAAAGTTTTGTTATGTAGAGTACATTGAGAAAAAAATATTTATAAAGTTTTCATAGACTAATTTTGATCCAGCACAACCTATAGACTTAAAATTTGGTATATAGATTCACCTCCCGAAAAAGAGATTTATTCATCAGAAATGATCAATTGTGTTTCAGAAGTTATCAATTGTATCTCAGGACCTATCAAATGTATTTCAGAAGTTATCATTTGTATTTCAGAATTATCAATTGTATTTCAGAAATTATCAATTGTATTTCAGAAGTTATCAATTGTATTTCAGAAATTACCAATTGTATTTCAGAACTTATCAATTGTATTTCAGAAATTATCAATTGTATTTCAGAAATTTTTAATGTTTATTTAGGAAATATCAATTGTATTTCAGAAAATATCAATTGTATTTCTGAATTTATCAATTGTTTTTCAGAAATTATCAATTGTATTTCTGAAATACAATTGACAACTCTGAAATACAATTTATATTTCCTACAATACAAATTAAAAATTTCTGAAATACAATTGATAATACCTGAAATACAAGTGATAATTTCTGAAATACAATTTATAAATTCTGAAATACAATTGATAGTTTCTAAAATACATTTGATTATATCAGAAATACAATTGATAAATTCTGAAATACAATTGATAATTTCTGAAATACAATTGATAAATTCTGAAATACAATTGAAAATTTCTGAAATACAATTGATAGCTGATATACAATAGATAAATTCTGAAATACAATTGACAATTTTTGAAATACAATTGAAAAATTCTGATAGTTTTTGATAGTTTATAAAATACAATTGAAAATATCAGAAATACAATTGATAATTTCTGAAATACAATTTGAAATGGTGTAGTTGAAATACATCCCTTGTAAGAAAAAAAAATACGACAACCCTGATTTTACTATCTTAACATTAAAATTCCATACATTATTGATAGAAAATGTTGTTGAATGATGTTGATGTTGATTGGAAAATGACTAAAACGTGCTCAAAGTATCACTTTTTGGTTTTTATTGGTTAACAATTTATAATGAAACGACAATCAACTAAAATGTTTAGTCCTTGAAATATTAATGATGTTTTCATTTTTGAGACAACAAATTTTGTCCATCAATAGTTTAGGGTCAAATTTTTAGTTTATTTAAAATAAAAACATTTAGTTGAGCAAATTTGACAAAAATTTACCCTACACTAAGGCAAAAATTACCAAGTTTATGAGTCAGAATCTGAGAATATTTCCTAGATTTCAAGAAATTTTTGTAAAGAAAAAAATTCTCAGAAGTTTTCTATAGAAACATAATTTCAGAAATTCAGAATTTTTCTATAGAAATTTTTTTTTCCTAAATCTAAAAACTGTTAAGAGAAAAAAATTTCTTTGAATTTAGAAATTTAGAATTTCAAAATTTTTTAGATAAAAAAATCTCAGAATTTCAGAAATACCTGTCTGAATCTCAAAATTTTTTAATAGAAAAATATCTCAAAATTTGAAAATTTTTCTATAGAATAAATATCTCAGGATCTGAGAAAAAATCTCTCAGCATTTTTCTATAGAAAAAATCTTTCAAAATCTGAATATTTTTGTATAGAAAAATCTGAGAATTTTTCTAAAGAACAAAAAAAAATTCTCAGAATCTAAGAATTTTTGAACAAAAATTTGTTTTTTTCTGAATTTGGGAATTTTTATACAGAAAAAAATCGCATAATCAAATTGTTCAATTGTTCAATATAAATTAGAAACGGCATATGAGCAGATTAGAGCGTGATTCACGCGTGATCACGCGTGAGTGTGACTGAATTCAATTTTACTCAAGTGATTATGAGTGAGTGTGTGTGAGTGGAGAAAAAATTGAGTGAGTAAGTTAGCCGATTTTTTTAATTGAGTTTGCGTTATTTATATTCTCTTAATATTTCCTTTCATACCAAAAAAAGCAACAAAAAAATTGTAAAATTTGGCTTAACTTAAGATTTCGTCCCAAAAAAAAATAAGAGTTTCGTGAGTGTGAGTATAAATAAGAGCTTCGTGAGTGTAAATAAGAGTTTCGTGAGTGTAAGTCAACGTTAGTGTGCGTAAAGCCTGCGTGAGTGCACGTGAGTGTGAGTTGTATTAAATGTACTCACGTGATTGTGAGTGAGTGTGAGTAAAAAAAATATTCTCATGAGTAAATGTGTGTGATTTAAAAATTACTGTCGAGAGCGTGAGTGTGAGTCAAAATATTTCATAGAATCTTAAGAATTTCACAGAATTTGAGAACTTTTATATTGAAAAAACATTTCAGAGTCTGAGAGTTTATCTACAGAAAAAAGTTCACAGAACCTAAGAATTTTACTATAGAAAAAACATTTCAGAATCTGAAAATTTTCTATAGAAAAAATATCTTAGAATCTGAGAATTTTTCTATACATAATATATCAGAATATGAAAATTTTTATATAGAAAAAATCTCTCAGAATCTTAGAATTTTTCTATCAAAAAAAATCTCAGAATCCGAGAATTCTTCTATAGAATTTTTGTTTTTATACAAATGAAAATTTGTCTATAGAAGGAATTTTTAAGTACTTGAGAAATTTTCTATAGAAAAAATTTCACAGAATCTGATAATTTTTCTATAAAAAAATTGTTTCTATAGAAAAACTCTCTTTCTCTATAGATAATTTTTTTCAGAATCTGAGCCATTTCCTACGGAAAAAAAATTTTTAGAATTTAAGAATTTCTCTACAGAAAAAATTATTAGAATCTGAGAAGTTTTTTAAAAAAAAAATCTCAGAATCTGAGAAAAAAATTTATCAAAATCTGAAAATATTTCTACAGAAAAAATATCCCCGAATCTAAGAAACATTTCTACGAATACTAGAATTTTTCTTTTGAAAAAATTTCTCAGGATTTTTCTACCGAAAAAATTTCTCAGAATCTGAGAATTTTTCTATAGAAAAAATATCTCAGAATCTGAGAATTTTTCTATAGAAAAAATATCTCAGAATCTGAGAATTTTTCTATAGAAAAAATATCTCAGAATCTGAGAATTTTTCTATAGAAAAAATATCTCAGAATCTGAGAATTTGTCTATAGAAAAAATATCTCAGAATCTGAGAATTTTTCTAAAGAAAAAATATCTCAGAATCTGAGAATTTTTCTATAGAAAAAATATCTCAGAATCTGAGAAGTTTTCTATAGAAAAAATATCTCAGAATCTGAGAATTTTTCTATAGAAAAAATATCTCAGAATCTGAGAATTTTTCTATAGCAAAAATATATCAGAATCTGAGAATTTTTCTATAGCAAAAATATTTCAGAATCTGAGAATTTTTCTATAGCAAAAATATATCAGAATCTGAGAATTTTTCTATAGCAAAAATATTTCAGAATCTGAGAATTTTTCTATAGAAAAAATTTCTCAGAAACTGAGAATTTTTCTAAAAAAAAATTTCTTAGAATCTGAGAATTTTTCTATTGAAAAAATGTCTCAGAATCTGAGAATTTTTCTATAGAAAAATTGTCTCAGAATCTAAGAATTTTTCCATAGAAAAAATATATCAGAATCTAAGAATTTTTCAATAGAAAAAAATATCTCAGAGGCTAAAAATTTTTCTATAGAAAAAATATCTCAGAGGCTAAGAATTTTCTATAGAAAAAATATCTCAGAATCCGAGAATTTTTCTACAGAAAAATTTATAAAGAAAAAATATTCTCAGAATCTAAGAATTTTTCTATAGAAAAGATAAGAATCTGAGAATTTTTCTATACAAAAAATTTCTTAGAATCTGAGAATCTTTCTATTATTTTTTCTATAGAAAAAATTTCTTAGAATCTGAGGGTTTTCGACAGAAAAAAAATCTTAAAATCAGAAAACTTTTCTATAGAATTTTTATTTTTTCTATATTAATAAGAATTTTTTATAGAAAATATTTCTTGGAATCGGATAGTTTTATATTGAAAAAATTTGTCAGAATTTGAGAATTTTTCTATAAAAATATCTCAGAATCTGAACATTTTCCTTTAGAAAAAATATCTCAGAATCTGAGCATTTTTCTATGGAAAAAATATATCAGATTCTTAGAATTTTCTGTAAAAGAAAAATTTCTTAGAATCTGAGAATTTTTCTACAGAAAAAATTTCTCAGAATTTTGCAACGGAAAATCTATATTTCAGAATCTGAAAATTTTTCTTTACAAAAACAATTTCTCAGAATCTGTAAAGTTTTATTTAGAAAAAATTTTCCAGAATCTGAGAATTTGTCTATAAAAAAATTCTCATAATCCGAGAATTTTTTTAAAGAAACAATTTTTTAAAAAATTTTATAGAAAAAAAAAATCAGAATCTGAGAATTCTTCTATAGAACATTTTAGATTCTAGATTCTAAAAAATTAGATGAGATTCTAAAAAATTTTCTATAGAAAAAATTCAGATTCTTAGAAAATCGGAATTTTCTTAGAATCTGAAAATGTTTTTATGGAAAATTTTTTTAGTCTCTAAAAATTGTTCTATAGAAAAAAAATTTCTCGGAATCTGAGAATTTTTCTATAGAAAAAATTTCTCAGAATCTGAGAATTGTTCTTTAGAAAAAATTTCTCAAAATCTGTGAAATTTTTTCTTAAAAAAATTTTTCCGAATCAGTTTTCTATAGAAAAAAATTCTCAGAATCTGAATTCAAAAAATCTGAGAATTTTTCTAGAGAAAAAAATATTTCAAAATCAGAGAATTTTCCTAAACAAAAAATATATTTTAGAATCTAAGAATTTTTCTATATTTTTTTTTTTTTACTTTATTAAGAATTACCATATAATTACAAATCATATACTAATTTCACCTAACCGACAACTGGTAACAATGACCTTCGTCTCGTTGTAGCGAAACAAACCAAGGCCTCTGGTGGGAATCGAACCCATGACCCCCAGACTCATAGGCTAGCACGCTACCAACTAGCCTACTGGGGCGCCTCTATAAAAAAATATTTCAGAATGCATTTTTTTTATAAATGCCAATTTTTTTATAGAAAAAATTTCTTAGGATCTGAAAATATATCTATAGAAAAAATTCTCTGAATCTGAAAACTTTTCTACTGTAAAAGTTTCTCAGAATTTGAAAATTTTTCTGTTGTAAAAATTTCTCAGGGCGGATTTTACAGTCAGCACTAAGTGGTGACTTAAGCTAAGAAATTTCTTAAATCCAAAAAACTATTTTATAAAATCCACTTAAGTAAAACTTAAGTCATCTATTATTATAACTTAAGTTTTACTTAAGTAATTTATTTTGATTTGACAATTCAAAAAAAAAAAATACAAAACAAAATTCAATTAATAATAAAAACACACAAAAAAAAAAATCCAACAATTGCTCTTCTTTTCCTTTAAAATCTCCATCCGCCACTCTCAAATTCAAGGTATTTCCATCAAATTTCGCGATATTTCCATCATATTGAAAAAAATAATTAAATAAATAAAAATCTGTAAGGAATTTGAGATTGGCGGAGATGACTTATCAAATGGGTAACATCCAATCTTTTTCCTCAAGATTTTGTTGAAAATAATAAAAACGTTTGTTAGTGTGGAAATCCGAAGTCAAGCGGGTGGATAATTTTTCAATGATGACCCTAGCGCCTTGGTCGTTTTGGTTCTAACAAGACAGATGATTGTATTGGAAAAGAAGAGCAATTGAGTGATTATAACCTACACCACTCTGTGGTACAGGTATCAAAATAGTATGTGATGAAGATTGTAATTACCCAAATTATTTGTCCCACATTTAAGAATACTGATCTACTGTTCGTCCGTCTGATTGTCCATGTATCGTTGTAAACGTCTCCGTAAAAAGGTTGCTGTTATTTCCAACAAGAATTAAGATTACCGGTTATGTTACCCACATGATGGGCCATATCCAATGCTTTAACATTTCTTAAACATTATTTTTTTATGGTAATATCAGTCAATTTAATGGAAATACCTTTTATTTAAGAGTGGCGGAGATTTCCTATCAAATAGGTAACATAATCGTAATCGAAAAAAGTTTTGGTGGAAATAACAGCAACATTTTCATGGAGACGTTTGTTGGTGTGCAAATCCAAAGTAAAGCGGGTGGAGTATTTTTTAATGATGCCCTTAACCGCGCTCTAAAATGTTATAGTTCTAACAATACCCACGATGAAAGATTTTAACAGCATTTGTGCGATTTTTCGTTATTTTACATATACATATTTTGTTTTGTATATTTTTATTATTTTATTTTTTTTTTGTATTCTTTTTGAATTGTCAAATCAAAATAAATACCTTGTGTTACCATATTTTTAGCATATTTTCTTTTTAACTTAAGTACAAACCGAAAAATCGAATTTAACTTAAGTAATAAAAAATACTTAAATAAATCTTAACTAAGATTTTACTTAAGTTAGAACTTAGTTTAGACTGTAAAATCCGCCCTCAGAATTTAAAAATTTGTCTATAAAAAAAAATGCTTAGATTTTTATCGAAATTCGAAATTTTCAACCTTAGCAATAATTTAATTTTTTTGAAATTATCTTAATTAGAAATACATAAAATAATGTCTAGTTCATTTCAGCTGTATCCGTTTTCTGTCATTCTTTTAAAAAAATACAAAATGAACAAAATTATTATGGCAATAAAGACAATGGTAATAGTGATGGAATAATTTAAATTCAAAAAGTTGCCTTTTTTATGTTATTTGAAAGAAAAAAAATTGCAACCCACTTGTTGTTAAATCAAATTTCCTTTCTTTTTGTATTATTAAAAATCTTGTAAAAAAAACCTACAAAAAAAATATATAAAAAAAGAAGACAACAATTGTTGTACTTTAACTTAAAGAACTTAATTTAACAAAGAAAAAGTTTAATAAGTAATATTGTCTTTTAAATGATTTGGGTTTAAAACTCTTGTCTTCTTTTTTTAGTCTGTTTTAATAACATTAATACCATTTAGTAGAAAACTTGTAAAAAAAAATTGTCTTGAACGAATAAATGAACACTCTATACGGTGTACAAAAAAATGTTTTTTAAATGTAAAAAAAACAATTTTTTTAACAAAAAAAAGTTAAACCAGAAAAAAAATTTTTATTCCAAAAATTTTTTAATGAAATTTTATAGTAAAAAAAATTTAAAAAAAATTTGGAATAAAAAAAAGTGGATTGAGCGAATTTATGAATACTCTTTACGGTACAAAAAAATGTTACTTTAACATAAAAATTTAAAAAAAAAAAATTTAACAAAAAAAAAAAAAAAAAAACAACCAAAAAATAAATTTTTTTTTTTTTTTTCAAAAATTTTTTACAGGAATTTGTAGTGGAAAAAAAAATATTTTGGAATACAAAAAATTTATAGTAGTAATTAAAAAAAAAAAAAATCATTTTAAAATATATTTTTATAAAAAAAATAAAACAGAAAAATATATTTTTTTTTTTTAATTATTATATATCATTGTTTTGATGAGTAATGAAAAATGACCTCGAGCTATAATAACCTATGTAAACGCAATGGACAGGGCTGGCATAAATCCAACCATCAAAAGATGGATTGGCTGCCTGCTGTCTTGTAGAGAAGTTACAGCCGAATGGGGGCTTGAAAGAGCCATAAGATATACAGCCAGGGGAACACCACAGGGAGGAGTATTATCGCCATTACTCTGGCTCTTGGTCGTGGATCCCATTCTCAAAAAAATGGAGACGCAAGGAGCGGCAGTAGTTGCTTATGCTGATGACGTGGTAATAATGTCAACTGGAAAATTTTTGACCACGTTATCCGAGTTGCTAGAGCGATCACTGAAACAGTTATGGAATTGGGCTAATGAAAATGGTCTTAACGTTAATCCTCGGAAAACCGAGATGGTATTGTTTACACGAAAGTATAAGATCGAAAATTTTAGAAAAGTCAAGGTCAACGGGGTTGAAATCCCACTTTCAGATCATGCGAAATTTTTAGGAATTATTCTGGATAGTAAATTATCATGGAACCAAAATACCGATGAACGATTGAGAAAGGCGAATAATGCATATTATGCATGTAAGAAAATGTTCGGCAAGACATGGGGACTTGAGCCAAGGATCACGTACTGGATCTATACTTCCATCGTAAGACCTATCTTACTTTACGGAGTTATGGTCTGGCACAGAGCGCTAGAGAGGGAGGTGACTCGTAGTAAGTTCCAAAAAGCCCAACGGCTTATGGGTCTGAGTATCACTGGTGCCCTAAGAACAACATCAGCTGCATCCATCGACACGATATTGCATCTGCTGCCAATTGACGTCTTTGCTAAGGGTGAGGCATATAAGGCATGCCTCAGACTCAAAGAGTCAAATTGGCTCAGACGCCGAAATTTTGGACACAGTAGCATGGACAATTTGGATAACGTTGTCACTGACTACAGGGTGCCCAAACTACTTTTCGATCGGAAATTTAAAGTTGAATTTCCGACTCGAGAATTTTGGTCGAACTGGCGTTGCGTTCCAAATGACGCTTTAAATATTTTCACAGACGGCTCCAAACAATCGACGGGAGTGGGAGCGGGATTTACTACGGACGTCTGTGATATTCGAAAATCTTTTAATCTACCTTTGAGCTGTAGCATATTCCAGGCTGAAATAGTTGCTATTAATAAGGCAGCCTTGCAGTTTCTTGGAGAATCGGAGAGAATAATAAACTTTTACATCGACAGCCAAGCTGCACTAAAAGCTCTAAGAGGCTTTTGTATTAAATCAAAAGTCGTTTTTGAGTGCTACGAGAATCTTCAGAAACTATCCAGCAACAACCTCGTCTCTTTAATATGGGTTCCAGGACATAAGGGAGTAGACGGGAACGAGAAGGCTGATGAGCTTGCAAAACTGGGCGCAGATGGGGTAGGGGATTTTGTTCATATCGATCCCCCAATGCAGTACTACAGATCGAGAAGTGATTGTCAGTGTATTTCCATGGCGAACAGGAAATGGCGAGAGTTAAGTACAAGCAGAACTACCAGAATAATCTGGCCGCGTTACGACCTTAAAAGAACTCGTTACCTACTTTCTCTTAACAGAAGAGAATGTCGTTTACTCACGGGAGTGGTCACGGGACACTGCCTTATTGCTTTCCACGCAAGAACAATTGGACTTATCTCTGATTCCAATTGTAGAAGATGTGATGAACCGAATACGGATGAAACTGTTGAACATATCCTGTGCAAATGCCCCGCATTGGCCAGGCATCGCAAACAAATTTTGGGCAAAGCAGAACTCGAGAATCTGGAAGAAATCGCAGTCATGGACCTCATGCGCATTAAATTGTTTGCAACATGGACTAACGCGTTTTATCCTCGTCGCTGAAGGAACATGTGGTATTGCTATGGACCAGCCGGTCTATGCGAGGAGTTCAAAATTTTGAGCTCCGCCACCCCTAACCTAACCTAACCTATAATAACCTACAAAAATGTAAAAAAACAAAACAATTTTTTACACAAAAAAAATGCTCAAACATCTTTTTTTTTTAATTTTAGTATTTTTTTATGTTGAGTAGTGTTATTTTAGCTCGAGGTCATATTTCATTACCATTTAAAACCAAAAAATTAATAGAGTAAACATTTTATTTGTGACCACAAAGAATTCGTAGCAAAAAAAAAATATTGTTATTTGAAAAAAAGGGAATTATAGAAAATTAATTTTTTTATCCTTAAAGCATTTTTAATAAACTTTTGATAGATTTTTTTGGCTTAAGTTGAGTTTACTGGCATTGGTCGGATTGATCCCAAATTTTTACCAGAGATAGATCTTTTGATTACAAATCGAAAATATTAGGGTGATTTTTTGTCGGCGAGATCTGGTTCGCGAGTTATGTCGACTTGAAATTTGAATATTATAACTGGAAAAAGGCTTAATACACAAAAAAACTTTATTTAGCGAAGCCGCTAAACTAATTTATGGAGTTTATAATCCCTAAGCCCGGCCGAAGGCCGCTACGCAGAAAAGCTTTTTCTTACAAAAATTCTCAAAAAAAAAAAAAAAAAAAAATTTTTTTTTTCTCAAAAAAAAAAAAAAAAAATTTTTTGCCTTTTATGGGTTAATACTTTTTTTTACCAAAATGAAAGATATTTCAATTAGCTTTCGAATGACAACAATATTTTTGAAATCGAACAATAAATAACGAAGATATAAGCAAAAAACTTCAAGTCGAGATAACTCGCTAAATACGTGTCGCCGACAATTTTTTTTATTTTTTTCGAAATTATCGCTAACAGGGCTATTTTCAATTTTTTTTATTTTTATTTTGGACTAATGCCAGTAAACTCAACTTTTTCCATTTTTTTTAAGATGTTACAAACGGAATGATGATAAACTTTCATATACCCCCTAAATGGAGGGTATTAAAAGAGCATTGCGTTTTGGATTTAACTAAAAACCAGCTCAACAAGTTTTAATGAGGTTGAAAGTGTTTAAGTATCAACGAATACAAATAAATGTGACAAATATCCTCTCAAAATTAATTCCAATTCAAGTTCAATTTATTCTTTATCTTTAACTCGGCATTTATTTCAATTAATTTTCCAATTTGTATTTTTTTGCTAAACACACAATTATTTGAAAAATGTCAATATCTTGTTATTATTGTTTTGTCCTTTTATTTTGGCAACAAATCATTTATTTGATTTTTATCATTTAATTAAATAATTGCCTTAATCCTTAAACACAAAAAAACAATACAAGTTGTAACCGAAATAGCCAAAACATCATTAAAGGATTTATTTTATTTATTTTTTTTTTAATTTTTAACCTTAATTTGCATTTTTTGCTAAAATATTTAACAAATAAAATCCCTAGGCTATGAAATAACCTATGATGCACAGTGGGTGCTTTTAGCAACAATTTGAATATAACTTTCCCTCTTACGTTAAATGTTAACCAGATTATTTATTATTATGCTTTTTGCAGTGAAGTATGCTCACAAAAGGGGGCGGGCCAAGTACCTCCTATTTAACGAGAATTCCCAATAAATTTTTTTTTGTAATTTTACAAGCTTTTAACAAAAAAAATTGTAAATTTACAATTTTTTTGACGCGATAAAACTTACAAAGACCATTTGTAACTTAACTACATTTTTATACCCTCCAACCACAGTATGGGGGTATACTTACTTTGTCATTCCGTGTGTAACACATCGAAATATCGGTCGGGGACCCCACAAAGTATATATAATATTGATCCATGATAGAATCTAAGACATTCTAGCGATGTCCGTCCGTCTGTAGAAATAACAATGCAGTCCAAACCAAAAGAGCTAGACCACTGAAATTGGGCAAGAATATCTCTTATTTTACTGGTAAGGTTAAGTTCGAAGATGGGCAATATCGGACCAGGGGGGAAAAAGTTCCCCCTTGAAGAACTAAAACGACCCATAAAAAATACGATATTTTTACGATTTTTTTTTAATTTTTGCTCAACAAATGTAACATTTGTATGCCATATTATGTTCATAGACCTGCGCTTGGACCAAGGGGGTTAGAAAATTCGATTTTTTCAGCCCGCCCCCCTTTAGGGGCGTGGTTATAGAAATTAATTAAAAATAACGATAAAAATGTATTATATAAGCGTCAATATCATAAACAAATAATTTGTAAACATATATAGCGGGGGTACAGGTGTCCCCCACCAACTTCGCCGACCCCCCACCCGCCCTCACCAAAAAAACAGACGCTCCCGCAATTTTTTTTTTTTAATTTTAAACGTGTTGGAGGGTATAAAAGATTCGGCACAGCCGAATTTAACACTCTTACTTGTTTTTGGTAAAATTACCTTGGAAATTTTGACATTTACATTAAAAAAAACCTTGAAAATTAAAAAAAAAAATTTGTAACTTTTTTGTTTGCTACCTTTTATTTGACAAAAATTCCTAGTAATTTTACAAGATTTTTACTAATAATTTTTGTAATATTACAAGGTTTTTACCAATAAAATTGTAAATTTACAAATTTTTTGACACGATAAAATTTACAAAGAGGTTTCGTAATTTTACTAGATTTTTTGCTACCTCCTATTTTACGAGGATTCCTAGTAATTTTACAAGCTTTTTAAAAATAATTTTGTAATTTTACAAGGTTAAAAAACAAGGAAAACTGTCAAATATTGGTAAAATGGGACTACGAGACTTTTTCTAGTAATTTGACTAAGTTTTTTTTTTGTGTACAAAAAATAATTTTAAAATTACAAGAAAATTTTTAAATTTCCATGCAAATTTTTTTGTTAAAAAAAAGGAAAACTATCAAATATTTCTAAAATGCGATTACGAGACTTTTTCTATTATTTTGCGTTTTTAAGAGGATATACATAAATGTTTTTGGTAAAATTTCCCACTGTGTGAATACTAATTTTTACATACATGTTGTTGTTTTGCCAAAAATTTATTTAAAAAAAAAATTCAATTATTTTTATTGCTACTGTAAAATGTTGTACATTTTTTTGTTTAATGTTTGAAATTTCATCTGAAATGTGTATATAAAATCAATAATCATTGACAATAACTGTTATTTTTTAAAAGATATATATGTTAGGGTTGCCCTTATTTTGTAATTTGTAAAAAGGCTCTTGCTTCCTCATACCAGAATTGTTCTGTTTTGTCAAAAACAAAATCGTTTAAAAACTAACAAGGAAGGTCTTTCACAGGGCACCCACCGATTGTCTTGAAACTTGAATATGGGAATGAGGGGGAAAAAATAAGAGTTACCTGTTTTTTTTTTTAAGTCCAATCTCAAATTAAAAAAAGGGTTGCAACCTTATGAAAAACTAGGGGCTTTCGGGAAAATACTTATAATAGCCGAATTAGCAGGAATTTCGCCAAACGAAAAAATACGGGTCTGCTTAATTTTGATAGAGATTATAATATATGATTTTGGCGGTCGTACGTATGTACAGAGATGGGCACATGAGCAGGTTAGAGCGTGATTCACGCGTGATCATGCGTGAGTGTGACTAAATTCGATTTTACTCACCTGATTGTGAGTGAGTGTGAGTGCGGAAAAAAAATGCGTGAGTGAGTGTGCGTGAGTAAGATTTTTTCGTGAGTGAGTGTGCGTGAGTAGATTTTTTTTGCGTGAGTTTATTTTCTCTTAATATTTCTTTTCGTACCAAAAAAATCAACATAATAACATTAAAATTCGGCAAAATTTAGGATTTCGCACGAAAAAAGAAAAAAAAAAATTTTAAATTTCGCGGAACTTTAAATTTTGCTTAAAATTTTTGAAATTTTAGTTTTTGAAATATTTTTTGTATAAATAAAAGTTTCGTGAGTGTGAGTCAACGTGAGTGTGAGTGCACGTGAGTGTGAGTTGTATTAAATTTACTCACGTGATTGTGAGTGAGTGTGAGTAGAAAAATTATGCTCGTTAGTGAGTGTGCGTGATTCAAAAATTCCTGTCGTGAGCGTGAGTGAGTGTGAGTCAAAAATCACTCACGCGCCCATCTCTAGTATATACATCTCCATATAAACTAACCCAACGATTAATCATTTTTGACAATAACGAACTTAACGAAGCCGAATTTGGACACGACCGATACACCATTGGATAGGTCTTCAAAAAACCTTTTGACCTGTATAAAATGTTCGTATAGTTTCTTTGGAAAAAATCTTCAAAATGGGAAAAATCTCCAAAAAAAAAACGAAAAAATCTCCCCCTCCCCTTTGACCCGCTAAATGTGAGATTGGGCAGCTAAAAAATACAGGTACCCAGCAAAACTCAGATTACCAAATAAGGTATAAAATAAGGTATAGGATCTCTTATTTTATACATTGCAGCATTGATGATTTTAACAGGCGATGAGACTCAAAGTAATGCATCCACATTATCACAAAGAATACCAGTAAGGTATAAAATAAGTCATAAATTTATAACGAAGAATACGAGTAAGGTGTAAAATATATGATATTTTATAGGTTACGAGAAATGAAATAATATAGCATACCAGAAGATAATATATAAGGTGTTACGAGTAGTGAAAAAGTAATTTTGTATTAAATTTACTCACGTGATTGTAAGTGAGTGTAAGTAGATAAAATATGCTCGTGAGTGTGTGTGTTAGAAATTTTCTGTCGTGAGCCCATCTCTAGTTTAAACTTATGCATTTTTTTATAAAATAATTATTTTTTATGTTATTGTAATGCATTATGCATCCAATTATAAATAGTGCATTATTTCAAACTTTCAAATAATACATAATGTAACCAAATATAAGTCATCCATGATTTAATGTTTAGAAATTATAACTATGAAATACATTTTTTCCAATAATCATGCATTACGTAGCAAATTATTAGTAATGCATTATTTTTCACTTGAAAATAATACGTTGTGGAACAAATGTTTGGTAAGACATCCTAAAATAATGCTACAAATAAGGTATATACATTACCTGGTAATGTGTTATATAATCACTACCCATTACCAAAGTTTTATAATGCATTATTTCAAACTTTCAAATAATACATAATGTAACCAAATATAAGTCATCCATGATTTAATGTTTAGAAATAATAAATACGAAATACATTTTTTCCAATAATCATGCATTACGTAGCAAATTATAAGTAATGCATTATTTTTCACTTGAAAATAATATGTTGTGGAACAAATGTTTGGTAAGACATCCTAAAATAATGCTACAAATAAGGTATATACATTACCTGGTAATGTGTTATGTAATCACCACACATTACCAAAGTTTTGCTGGGTATCTCTTATTTTGCTCCCCTCTTTCCTATATGCAAGTTTCAGAATAATCGATGGGTGACCTGTGAAAGACCTTCCTTGTAAGACAAATTGGACAATTTTTAGGCAAAACTCAATATTTCTGGGCAAAATTACCGCAATTCGGAAGCATGAATTAAAAAAAAAAACTTAGATTTTATAAAACTAATCAAGACAAATGTGTTCAACACAGTGAGCCTCGGCGATGTTTAGGTTCAACTTTAGTGTCGACGAAAAGTGTAAACGCAGTTCGATTTCAACTTGATTAAATGTCACAAAACTGTTAACAGCGAAATCGTTGCTGCTCGCATTCGCGAGATATCGCGAAATTTGTGTTTTTGTATTTTCTGAAATTTTGTGACATTGAATCTTGTAGTTTTTATTTCACCATTAAAAAAAGTTTATTCAAGTTCGAGGTCATTTATTTTCTCCCATTATGAATTAACATAGCAAGTACTTTTGTTAACCGATATTTGGGAAAAATGTTAATTGTCCTCTTATTTAGTTTGTATGTAAAAATGGGGGAAATCGGTCCAGGGGCTTAAAAGTTATGAGTGAAAATGTAAGGTAACCTCAAAAATTGTTGGTGTATTTCACACAATATAAAATGCTTTAACTTGAAACTTTTTCAAAAAAAAAATAAATTTTAGTTTTGACAAGCATACATTAAAGATTTATTGTTGCTATTAAAAATAGAGTTAGTTTAATTTTTTGGTGACATCGTATTTTGGTCGAAAATTGGGGTCAAAAACTACAAAAATGGAGTTAGAGTTAGTTAAATTTGTTTGGTGACATCGTATTTTGGTCGTAAATTGGGGGTCAAAAACTGCAAAACTGGAGTTTTGGTCCTATTTAAGATTAAAATTACGATGTCACCAAAAAATAAATTAATAATCAAGGAAAACCTATTTTAAAGAGCGAGAAAAAATCTTTAATGTATGCTTGTCAAAACTAAAAACGAAAATTTTTGAGTAAGCACCCATTTTTGCAAAATTTTTAGAGTAATTACCCAACTGCAGTGTCAATTTTTTTTTCCAAAGTCCATTTTGGAATTGATAAACTTTTCCGATTGAAATTTTTGCTTTTTACTTTTTTCATCTTAACTTCACACAAAATTGGCCTCCGATTTTGAAAAAAAAACAGTTTTAAATTTTCTGATACGTTGTAGGTCAACCTTAATATTTATAAATAATGTTTTCATAGCTTTAAAATAAATAATAATTAGTAAAATTTATTATAATAACTTTTATTTGGTACATTTACAGGAAATTCATTATTTAGAAAACCACTAAAGCGTCAAATACATATTAAGAGAGGTTAATATAAACTATTAGGGATGGAAATATATATATTTTTGCATATTTTGATATAAAATGCATATTTTTTGCATTTTCTCAATTGCTTTCTAGCTAGGTCTGAGATAGGTCGCAGACAATATTAGAGCAGGGGAACCAAAATTCCCACAGGAAGAACCCAAACAACCTCAGAAATATCAGAAGAAATTTTGAAGACCTGCGCTTGGATCCATGGTATAAGAAAATACAATTTTTTCGGCAAACCCCCTTTTGTGGGCATAGATATGTTCATTTAATTAATGATAAAATTGGATTACTTTAGTGCAAAAATCATAATACAGTCGAACTCGGTTATAACGAACTCGGTTATAACGAATTCTCGGTTATAACGAACTAATTCTAAAGTTCCGACGTTTTAGCAACAATTTTCACACAAAATACTTCTTTTATAACGAACTCGGTTATAACGAATGCTCGGTTAAAACGAACTACTTATTATGGTCCCACGAACACAATTTCATGTATATTTACCTTTTTATAACGAACTCCCATAAATATTTTTTAATGTGTGGCAATCATGTTTATCAAACTAACAAAAGGTTAGAAATTGTTGGTTAATATTATTATTTTGATCAAATTTATTTATATTTTTAATGTTCTCTTCTCAATAAGTAGTTTACTTTCAAAAAACGTCAAATAAAACAAAATTGCAACATTTTTTTTTGGAAATAAAACTAGGTTGATATAAAATATACCCCGCTTATAGCGAACTTCGCTTATAACGAACTATTTTTACTGGTCCCTCGGAGTTCGTTATAACCGTGTTTGACTGTAAATGAATTTGTTATTGTTTATCGCGAGGAGGAGTCCCCCAATATGCCCACCAACGACTGCTGGTTGACATATGTGAACAAAATTTGATACCTAAAAGTAAATACCTAAAAAAAAATTATTAAAACAACAATTTTGTCGCGGATTATTTTTTTTACCAAAAAAAATTTTCACGGAAATTTTTTTTCTCAAAATATTTTTTTTAACAATTTCTTTCACAAAATTTATTTTTTCAAAAAATTTTTCTTAAATCAAGTTTTTTGCAATAATCTTTTACACAAAAAAAAAAAAAACTGTAAAGTTAGCAAAAAATTTAGTTAAATTTAACTAAAAAAGCACCTGATTTTGGGCCTACTAAATTTTTAGTAAATTTAACTAAAAATATTTAGCTAACTTTTCGTAGAATGAATGTAGCAAAAAAAACGTAACTTTAACTAAAAATTTTGCTGAAATTTTGTAACGTTTTTATGTACAATGTACATTGTACATATAATAACAAAAAAATTAGTTGAATTCAGCTAAACTTTATGTTACTTTTCGTAAACTAAAATTTACAAAATATTTTGTAAAAAATTGTAAGTTTATTTTTTCTGTTTTTTCATCAGCTTAAGTAGAACTTATGAGATTTGCATAGGAGGCTACATAAGAAATTTCACTTAACAAATTTGTTACGAAAAATCAGCAAATTAATTACTAAAAATTCGTAAACTCAGTTTTGAAGTCAACAAAAAAAATTAATTCAAAATTTGTTCAAAACTAGTATTTTCGTAAATTGAACTTAACTTAAAACGCTGATTTTAACTAAAAGTTTGCTAAAAAGCCAGTAAACTCGAGTTAACAAAAAAAAATTTGTTAACTTTACAGTTTTATTTTTTTGAGTGTAGAGATTTTGGAGCGCATTAATACATTCGACAAGGCCGAATTTTACTTGTTAAGTTTATACTTGGCTTCCCCGAGTTTTGTCACAATTATTCGTAAAGAAAACAATATAATAGTCGTAATATTTGAATTTTGTTTTAAAATAATAAAATAACTTTAAATGTTTCCACTCTTGGGATTTATTAATTATTTGTAGTCCCTTGATTGTTGTGCACCATCTGCTGAATTGCTTACAACCTTACAACATTATCATTAGTATTAATGTCTTGTTTCTTGATTACTTTGATTTTTATTTTTTATTTGAATTTTTTTTTTTGTGTTTTCAAGGTTCTTTAACAAATTTAGCTAATTTGTTAAGATACTTGTTTAAAATCTTTAGAGACAATTACGTGTGACGACTGACTATTGTCTGGACAATATTAAAATTAAGTTTTAAATCTATTACACGCTTGAGAAAATAAGTAATTTTAAATAATTGTGTTTGTTGTTTGAATTTACTAAGGAAGGTACGACTAAGGAATATAGTACAAAAAATAAATTAGGTAAAGGAAAACACTTTTAAATGAAAAACTTAAATATTATTAAAACTTCTTATAAAACGTTTGTTAAATTTTAAATTTTAAAAAATTTTAAATTTTAAATTCTCGGGAGGTGACCTTTATTCAAAAGTTTGGCACGAATATGTCTAGTAGTCATATGCTTGTCAAATTCGGAAATAAAAATATCGAATCAGGAGAAAAACGTTTCCTCTTTAAGAACTAAACCAAACTTAAAAAAGCAAAGTTTTGGATTTAGAAAAAAATTTATAAATTTTAATGCCCTAAACGCGAATATTACAAAAATTTTACAATCGGTCTAAAGGTTTTCGTGTTTTCCTACGTTTAAGAATTTTTTTAACAATATTTAAAAATTTATTTTCCTTTACCCTTTACAGAGCTTGAGACAATCTTTCATTTTACTTAATTTTAGCCAAATCCCATAATTTAAAAAAAATCCACCAAAAATTTTAATTGTTGAAATTTAAAAATTGATCAAAATATTAAGCTCTTTGTCTCCCACTCTTAAAATTTTGGAACTTGATAACAGAAGGTACGAAAACTGTTAGACGAGGAAAATACGATAATGTTAAATAAACATTGTTGGTTTGACAAATAATGCTAACTTTTTATATCGAAAAAGCGCTTAATAAATTTTGAAAAAATTTATGAATTTATAATTATTATGGTAATATTATTTAAGAAATACCTTTAATAGTGTTTAAAACAAATTCTCAGCAAATAAAAAGTCATTGGATTTCCCAATAATCCACAAAAAAAAACTTTTTTTACAGCTAGACGAAAAAAAAACGCTAACTTTAGTCTGAAAATCGCCAAATTGCAACACTTTTTCTTTTTTTATATCGAACTTAAGGGATTTTTTTTTTTTGGTTTGATCAAACGTCCAGTTCGATGGCGTACTTAGCAAAGGGAATTTAAGAGAGGGTTTAACAGAAGAAGGGAGACTTCACATATCTTTAAGTATTGACAGTCTTTGAAAATATATCTGCGGTACATTATTTTTATAAATTTTGGTATTCTGAGTACAAATATTAAAAAATTTGTAAAAAAAAATTTGTCAGAAGTTTGTCAACAAATTTCCAAAAATGGCGGGGTGTTCCTACATTTAAGAATTTAAAAAAAAAATCTATAAATTTTTTTCCATCGACTATTTCATAGAGATTGAAACAACATTCATCTTAACTAAATTTGAGTATAATAAGGCTATCATTCGATTTTAACCCACTATTCGATCAATTTTTAGAGTTTTTGGTAAAAATTTTCCAAAAACCCAAAACTTTGATCGGAGGTCGCCACGGGTTAAAATTGTCGGATTTGACTCAAATTAATTTTAAATAAAATTTTGTGCCAAGCTCTATTAAAAAAGCTCTATTAAAAAATTTTGTGCCAAGCTCTATTAAAAAATTTCAAAAAAAAAAACGTTTTTTTTTTTTTAAAATTTCTTGACCGTAGGAAAAGAAATATCTCGAAAATCTTTCGACCGATTTTATTTTTTTTTTATTCCCTTCTCTCTAGTGATAGAGGGTATATATGAGGCATTCCACACCAAATGTCCAGCGAAAAAAAACACGTGTACCATAAACTTCTGAATAGCTTGTATGGATATCCCTATATGGAACTTAGAAAATTGCGTTTTCGGTTTTTAAATTTTTCAAAAACTGGGCTTAGGAGGCGTGGTCAAATATTGGAAAAATGGTCAAATTTGTGGCGAGTTGCCTTGATTAAATATTTATCACATTAAAACGGAATGCACCACAATCTTAAAAATTTACATTCTTATATAGTTTCGTATGGGCTATCGAATAATTTTTTTTCCTTGAAAAATTTTCAGAACCCGTTCTGAAATTTTCCATTTTTTAAAAAAGTCAATTTATCAAAAATCCGGCCACTTTTTTTTCTTTTTTTTTTTCTTTTTTTTTTTTAAGTTTAGATGTTTGTCCATCCACACAAAAAAGTCAGAAATGTATTGTTCGTTTTTTTCGAGAAAATCGCATTTGAATTTTAAATTTCATAACAATTTTGTAATTTGCTTGTATTTTCTTGTTTTAAAGTTGCGAATGAGTAATATTAATTGCATGAATATTACTCATTCGACACGTTAAAACAAGAAAATACAAGCAAATTACAAAATTGTTATGAAATTTAAAATTCAAATGCGATTTTCTCGAAAAAACGAAAAATACATTTCTGATTTTTTTTTGTGGATGGACAACATCTAAATTTAAAAAAAAAAATATTAAAAAAAAGAAAAAAAAAAGTGGCCGGATTTTTGATAAATTGACTTTTTTAACAAATGGAAAATTTCAGAACGGGTTCTGAAAATTTTCTAAAGAAAAAAATTTTATTCGATAGCCCATACAAAACTTTATAAGAATCTAAATTTTTAAGATTGTGGTGCATTCCGTTTTAATGTGATAAATATTTAATCAAGGCAACTCGCCACAAATTTGACCATTTTTCCAATATTTGACCATGCCTTCTAAGCCCAGTTTTTGAAAATTAGAAAAACCAAAAACGAAATTTTCTTAGTTCCATATAGGGCTATCCAAACAACCTATTCAGAAATTTTCGGGACATATGTTTTTCTGTAGCGGGACATTTGGTGTGGAATGCCTCATATAAGTTTGTAATTCCGTGTGTAACACCTCGAAATATTAGTCTAGGACCCCATAAAGTATGTATATATATTTATGATCCTCGATCGATTTTAAGACGATCTAGCGATGTCCGTCCGTCCGTCTGTCCGTCTGTCTGTTGAAAACACGCTAATTTTTGAAAGACTTTAAGGAGGCTCCTAAAGTTTGGCATATATGTTGGGTATTTACCTGGTCAGGTTGGTATTGCAATCCAGCGAAATCGGTCCAGTGGTTCAAAAGTTATGAACAAAAGACTGAATTTCGGCAAGAGTTTTTCGTGAATTTACGAGTTAAAAAACACACTAACTTATACATATACATATATATTTGTCGTTTCCCTAGCCTGGTTCGTATTAAATTTCAGCCAAATCGCTCCTGTGCACACTGGTCGATCCCATTGGCCAAAAATAAAAAAATCAAAGTCAAAAGTTTGTCACCAAATGTGTCATCTCTATTTCTAATAAAAACAAGGTTTTAAAATTTTGAGCTGTTTTTGTTTTATTATAACTGTACTCTTTAAGAAAGGCCTCAAAAGAGATGGCAAGTTAACGGTTGGTTTTTGCAGTGTGAAAAAGTGGAAAATTAGGTTCAACTTTCGAATAATTAAAAACATATAAAAAAAAATTTGTTGAAAAAAATCATAATGATTATTGAATTAGAAGGTATTTACTAAATTTTAAAATAACTACAATGTGTTTAGCTTGTTCTGGAGTTTTTATAAAATTATTATCTCTTCAGTGTCATTGTTGGTGTTTGTTCGTCAATATATTGAAATTTCAAATAGAGTTTAAGTTGTGTTCCCCCCTGAAATCTCCAATCGGATTTTTTTTGGTATAATAGTTAATATTTCAAGATTCTAAAATTTGTAATATCAGCTGCATATTTTTGCATGTCTTTGAGTTATCTCCCACAGATCAAAACGGCCTCGTTGTTTTGGATGTCAAACTTTGAATTTTTGTGTGGTGTTTTGTTAATTTATTTTCGCGTTGCTCTGGTATTGTTATGAATGTAAAGAAATGTGATTGTTTTTTTTTTTTTCTTTTTCACGGACTTTTAATTTTATTTTTTTCTTAATTTTATCCATATTAAGGGTAGTTTAGACCAGCAGACTTGTAAAACGACCTATCAAAAATGTCTGCACAAAACACTTGTTTTGACAGCTATAATAAACAGCTATAATAAACAAATTTTTATAATGTGACATACGGATGGTTCTTCTCATCTTTTGAATTTATTCAAAAAATGATTTGACAAGCGGATCAAAATTAAACATACTCCGAAAAGACAAATCTTACCGAAAATACAAATCTTACCGAAAATAAACAGCTCTTGAAGAGTTTTTAACATTTAAAGAGTTTTTGCAATAGGCACATTTTATAATTGCAAACTTTTGCGCTCACATATTTTTGACATTTGGTGCAAATGCTGAAAAAGCTCGAAAAGTAAAGGATATCGTAAAAATTTATACTAAAAATAAGGGCAACACATTTGAAGAAATTCAATTAGAAACACGCTTAAAATATAATTTCAAAAAAAATTTTGAATTTTGAAAAATGCTATCGTATAAAAACAAGAGTTCGAAATACATATTCTGATTGCCTTGCCAAAAAGTAGTCGATTTTATTAAAATCACACACTTAACTTGAATCAAGATCAAGGACGTCCTAGATTAAGTTTCGGAGAGTGCATAAATTGATGTTGATGTTGATGATTTGCGGTTTGATACATAAAAAAAAAAAATTCATCAATGATGCAAGCAAATGTTAGTAAAGTTATATCTCTTAGAACTGAAGCAGGTTTGACAAAACATCAATTTTTATAGTACTTATCGTGACAGTTTTTAGAAAAATTTGTTTTTGTTGAAGTTATGCTAATGTAAACTGAAAAAATGGAAAATTTTTCTTTTTTTCATTAATTAAAAAAAAAATATATATAATAAAATATGGGCACGATAGGTACTAGAGGATTTAATAATCTACAAATAAAAAAAATTTCACCGAAATCGGATTAGTAGTTTTTGCTAAACAACTACAGCCAATTTTATCCTTTAAAAAAAGCATCCCACAATTGGGTGGCAACCCTGGCAATTCTTTTGACCAAAATTTGAGTTGTAAAAACTTTTTAAAATATAACGATTTTTGTCTTTCATATAAAAAAAAACAGAATTAAAAATTATTGTGCATTTATTTTTTATAGCTGTTTAAATATTGTCAATATTAAGGTTGTTTTTTAGTAACAATCCCCCTTAACCTTTTTATAATTTTTTATTACATATTATTTTATATTTAATAAGTCAATATTTTTAATTTTTTAAACTTATCTTGTAAAAAAGTTATGAATTAAAAACAAAGTTTAGTTTTTCTTACGTGGGGAGAATGTGGGTGCTTGGGTACGGTAGGTGGTGGGGGTGGTTATGAGTAATCAACCACTCCCATTTTATCATTAAATAGTTCTGACATGTTTAAAAAGCCGTGACCGACGTTTCACGATGTTACCTATACTGGAAGTAGTTTTGGCCGCCTTCTCCATACAGCTCCGACCACTGTGCTGTGGTTCAAAAGTTATTAGCAAAACCGTGAATTCCAGATTAGTTTCACCTTAAATTCACGTGTTGGAAACCCGTAAAACATGTTTTAAAAACATTGGTAAGTCACAAAAATATTTTACAACGTATTTTTGTCACTCAAAAATTTTTTACTCAAAAAAAATACACTCGAAAAAAATTTTACACTCAAAAAAAAATCTTACACTCAAAAAAAAATTTACTAAATAATTTTTTTTTAATTACTAAAAAAAGTTTTTTACACAAAATAAAATATTTCTAATCAGAAATTTTATTTTTTTTCACGTTAGAAAATTTACTATCACTTAAAAAGGGCATTGTGGGGAATATTCATAGATTCGGCCAAGTCGAATTTAACTTTTCTACTTGTTTGATATTCATTCGCATTAAAATTAATACATATGATGAACCACAAAACATAATTTTTTAATTGTTTTTTTTTTTAATTTTCAAAAACTCAAAACTTTGATCATAGGCCTCAAATTTGTACCACATAATTTTACAGTCACTCACCCAACTCTTTATATATAAATATGAAATTCGAGTTGTTACAAATGGAAAAACAAACTTATATATACCCTCCACTAAAAACAGTTTTTAAATTAGAGATGTGCGCGTGAGTGAATTTTGACACATGCACGCTCACGAAATATAAATATTGCTTTACGGACGAAATGTTTTTCTGCTCAAGTGAGCACCTAAGATTTCACGTGCTCATCTCTAATTCATAGTTTAAACTCCACTTAATTTCAAAATATTTATAATCGATATCCCAAAAACCCTAACAATCTAATACAATAACTTGCAGCTATGTTCACATAATTTCATGCATTCAACTCCCACAATCATTATTATGATTCACTCAAAAAAAAAAAAACTGTAAAGTTAGCAAAAAATTTTGTTAATATTAACTAAAAAAACACCTGATTTTGAACCTACTAAATTTCTAGTTAATTTAACAAAAAATATTTAGTTAACTTTTCGTAGAATGAATGTAGCAAAAAAAACGTAATTTTAACTAAAAATTCAGCTGAAAATTTCGTAACATTTTTTATTAGTTGAATTCAGCTAAACTTTTTGTAAAAAAATTTAAGTTTGTTAAATATTGGTTTTAGACACTAACACTTCACTTATTTTTTCTTATTTTTTTCACAGCATTAAGTTCAGCTTAAGTAGGACTTATGAGATTTGCATAGGAGGCTACACAAGAAATGTTTAAAATTTTTCACTTGACAAAAATGTTACAAAAAATCAGCAAATTAATTAGTAAAAATTCGTAAACTCAGTTTTAAAGTCAACAAAAAAAATTAATTCAAAATTTGTACAAAACTAGTATTTTTGTAAATAGAACTTAACTAAAAAAAGTAGTTAAAACGCTGATTTTAACTAAAAAGTTGCTAAAAAGCCAGTAAACTCGAGTTAACAAAAATAATTTTGTTAACTTTACAGTTTTATTTTTTTGAGTGTTGCATTTTAATCGAAAATATCCTCCCAGCTATAATTTACACAATCATAAAATGTATTTAATGTCAGAAATGCCACTAAAATTGGTTTGAAATTTATTACATATATGAGTCATTCCATGTAAAACCGAACGTAAAAGATCAATTGTAATTCGAAAAAGATCAATGGAAATTCAGTTGACATTTTTCGAATTACAATTGATCTTTTACGAATTACAATTGATCTTTTACGAATTTCAATTGATCTTTTTCGAATTACAATTGATCTTTTTCGAATTATAATTGACCTTTTTCGAATTACAATTGATCTTTTACGAATTACAATTGAACTTTTTCGAATTACAATTGATCTTTTACGAATTACAATTGATCTTATACGGATTATAATTGATCTTTTACGAATTACAATTAGAATATTCGAACTACAAATGGAATCTTCGAATTACAAATACACTAAAAAAAAAACTGTAAAGTTAGCAAAAAAATTAGTTAAATTTAACTAAAAAAGCACCTGATTTTGGGCCCACTAAATTTCTAGTTAATTTAACTAAAAATATTTAGCTAACTTTTCGTAGAATGAATGTAGCAAAAAAAAACCGTAACTTTAACTAAAAATTTAGCTGAAAATTTTGTAACAGTTTTATGTACATATTTACAAAATTGAATTCAGCAAAAAATTTTGTTACTTTTCGTAAACTAAAATTAACAAAATGTTTTGTAAATTTTTTTTTTTACATTTTTCGGTTGACATTTTTTTTTATTTCACCGAACACTTTAAACACTTACACTTCACTTATTTTTTTCTATTTTTTCACAGCATGAAGTTCAGCTTAAGTAGAATTTATGAGATTTGCATATGAGGCTACACAAGAAATTTCTTAAATAGTAATCACCAGGGACAGGACTTTCATGCACTAAAAAACTATGTTTTAGGCGCCTAAAATATGCACTAAAAATTCTTGAAATATGCACTAAAAATCTTAAAATATGCACTTAAAATCATAAATATCGACTTGTTTTTTACTTTTATTAAAAAAACATAACATTTGAATTCAGTCTGGCATTATTAGCTTAGATATTCATATATACAGTGTGTATAAAATGTTATTAAAAAAATTAAAAATTATCCTAAAAAATTTAATAATTGCTTTAATGCAAAAAAAAATATCATAACAAAATTTCAAAAATAGCTCAAAATACTAAAAAATAGCTAAAAAACTAAATTTTGTACAAAATATGACCTAAAAATATGCAGTTATAGCGAATTAGTAGCAAAATATGCAAAAATATGCATTTTAAGCAAAATATGCAAAAATATGCACTAACGAATCGATGCCATTTTAAAGCAAATTCTTTGATTCGCAAAGATATTTTGTTTATGCTGTTTTATGACCAAAGGGAAAAAACATGCATTTGCATGAAAGTCCTCTCCTTGGTAATCACTCTTTTCACTTAACAAATATGTTAAGAAAAATCAGCGAATTAATTAGTAAAAATTCGTTAACTCAGTTTTAAAGTTAACAAAAAAAATTAATGCAAAATTTGTTCAAAACTAGTATTTTCGTTAATTGAACTTAACTAAAAAAAGTAGTTAAAACGCTGATTTTAACTAAAAATTTGCTAAAAAGCTAGTTAACTCAACTTAACTAAAAAAAAATTGTTAACTTTACAGTTTTATTTTTTTGAGTGTATATGTAAATCCAAATTTTTTAATTAATTTAGTTTAAACCGATTGACCTCAAATTTGTACCACATAAGTTTTAGGTGTAGGAAAATAATAATTTGCACCGACATTTAAATTAAAAAAATTACAGTCTACTGTGAAATCGCCCACAGAAATCATGCATGAATTCAAGTCATTTGAAAACTTGACCCTTTCCAAAAGCTGCTTTCATTTCATCAAAATTTCTGCTGGGATGTCTTTTACTATTTGAAATTTTTATTAAAATTTAAACAGAATTTCTACATTACATTTTAAATAGGTTTACTCTAGCTCGAGGTCATTATTTCCTTTATTAGTTAAAACTATGATATTCTCATAGAATAATTTTAAAGAAAATTATTTTTCTGTTTTAAATTTATTTATGTTGGTAATTTTTTGCAAGACTTAATCGACTCGTGTTTCGGAATTTGTCAGATTCCATTGTTAAGATTATACTTCAAGTAGCAAAGGGTAGGGTTTTTTTTTTTGCTAAATAATCTTGACAATGGAATCTGACAAATTCCGAAACACGTGTCGATTAAGTCTTACAAAAAATGGCCCACAAAAATAAATTTAAAACAGAAAAATAATTTTCCTGAAAATTATTCTGTGAGAATATCATAGTTCTAATTAGTAAAGGAAATAACGACCTCGAGCTAGAATAAATCTACTCAACATATAATATTTTAAAGGTCAAATAAAGCAATTTTTATTTTTTAATAAAAATTAATCAGAATTTCTACATTGTATATTTTATTTTGTAAGCAATTTACAATTTTTAACAATATTTGCATTGAATTATACACACAAAAAAGTTAAGAATCCCGAATTGTTAAATTGATATGAAATATTCCATATTTCCAATGAAATAATCACAATTAATTGTCCTTTATAAAATCAAACCAATTATTATGGTTATTTAAGTTTTTACGCATGAAATATATCTGTTTTAACAATTGCAATCAAAGGTATTAATTAACACGTATACGTTGGCTAGCAGCGGAAACAATAAAAAAATCAATTGTTTTTTTTTTAACTTTTTAAATTTCTACTTAAATTTTTGACGTTATGGAGTAAAAACTTATGAAAATGGAAAATGACCTTAACACTTAAAAAAATTAAACAAGTGAGAATCCTTTATACCCTCCAAAATCTAAAAAAAAAAAAACTTTAAAAATCCATGTGTGTTTTTTTGTAGGTTGGTCGGCCGGAAGCCTTCCTCCTCGCGATAAATGTTAACAAATTAATTTATTATTCTTTTTACCTACGTAATACAATTTATCATTATTTTAATTATTTTTGGACCGTGTCCACATAATGTCGTTTTCTAATCCATGTTTCGTAAAGTTTGAATAAACATTTTTTTTACCATTTTATTTAAAAGAAAAATCGTTTTTAAAATACTTATTTAAAAAAATATATATATTATATATCGAGGCCCTACACTGATAGAAATTTGTACATGACAATAATTAAAATCTACATTAATGTTATGAAAAATGGCGTTAAAAAGGAACCTATGTAGGGTTTCATTGAATTAATGAAATAGGTATCATAAAATGTAATTGCAAGAACAAGTTTCATTAAATTAATGAAAATTGTTCATACAAAATATAAGTTGTATTTATGAAAATTATGCATTACTTCAATGAAAAAAGTATTTGATTCTTATGAAATACTTTCATTGAATAAAATCTACTTTCTGTTTTTGAAATGAAATACTTTCATTAAATAAATGCTACTTTTATTTATTTTATATATTTGAAATATATTTATGAAATTGTAAAGATCTTTTTATAAAAGTAACAATAATAAAAATGGTTTTCACTTTGTTTTCTCGCACAAAATTTTACACCGACCTTAAATTTTAATACGCAATTAAAACCACGAACTAATATAAGACAGCACGAATTTAGTAAATATAAAAATAATAATTTACTTTTTTCAAATTTCATAAAAAAGTCTGAAAAAATCACAAAATCACCAAGTAAAAAAAAACACTTTCACATATTTTTTATTTTATCTATTGATTTCACTCAGTTTTTTTCACACAAAATTTTACTATAACATTTACTTTTAATACATATATAAGTAAAACCACGAAGTAAAACAAAAAAAATCACGCTGTGATCAGCTGTTTTTTTCGCGCGTAAACTAACAGACTTAACAGACGCGACACGACAGGTGTCAGGTGTCAACAGCAAATTTTGTAAATAAAACTTAATGAAATTTTTTAATGAAACTACGAAATCTAATGAATCAAAATTAATGAAAATCTTGCATTATATGTATGAAATTTCATTCAGCATATGAAATATTTCATTGTTGTAATGAAACAACGTTAATGAATTCCATTCATTAGCGATATGAAGCGTTTTTCTATCAGTGTATATTACAACCCCTCTATCTTCCATTTTCACGAAAATTACTTTTTGATGGCAAAATATTCAGTAAAACGGCCCTCATCTATGGTGTAAAATTCAGAACAAAAATATTTTTTTTTGCTATTTTATTTGCATTTTTGGTTTTCTCTATCTCTTACGCAATTATTTTTTCTGAATGCAAAACCCTCTATCTTTTCAAATAATTAATTTATAAATATTTTTTTTTAATAATTTCATTATGCATTACATGTTTTCATACTAATTTTTGCATGCTGAACATGAATTTGTCAACAAAATTCCAGAATCACGATTTTGGTCCACTGATGCTAATTTTTTTCTCAAAATTCTTGATTGGCTTTTTTGAAAATATGGCTCAAAAATTGGATGTCTTGTGTACATTATGAAACAAAAATTTTAATCTTAAAAATCGCGATGCTAATCAGAATCTGTGAACCAAAATCGCATTTTTAATTTTTTACTATTTTTTACATAACATACTAAACCGTTTGTCAACTTTTGAGATGAATTCGGTAAAAAAATATTTTTTGTCTCAAAAATCAGCACCTGTAGACCAAAACTGCGATTTCGGAATTTTTTATAAGCCGCTATCATTAATAAATCACGTTAAAAATTTACCGATTTCATAAATGAAATCATAATAATTAATTTTTATTAGATTGCAAAACCCTCTATCTGATAATTTTCATTCATGTACTTAATATTTTTGAGAAACAAAACCTTCTATCATAATATCCCCAATAGTGTCATTCCGTTTGTAACACCTCGAAATATTGGTCTAGGACCCCATGAAGCATATGGGGCATTCCATGTCAAATCGGACACTTTGAAAATTTTTTTTAGATTTTCCTAATTTGTTAACAGTTTTTAGTACCCTTCGAAAACTCCTTCGTGGTAAATTTTCAGATTTTTTTGATGACCTGTTCAAAAGATATTGAATTTTTAAAAATTGGTAGTTTGCTCCTTTACTCAAACTTCTTTTAATCATATAACTTCTTCAATAATGGATCAAATTTCAAATTGTTTTTTTCAAAATTTTTGTTTTTTTACGTACTTTTTAAAAAAAATTCCAAAAAATTCTTAAAAGCGCTCTAGTATGCGATTTTTAAGTTTTAAAATTTAAATCTCATTTTTGAAAATGTTTGTACTCTTCGATTTTTTTTGAAATTTTTTTGTGTAAAACTTCTATCAATTCTACAAATTTTTTGTCCAGGAGGATCGTGGGATAACAATTATTACTATTTTTTTAAATTTTTTGAAAAAATTTTATTGTAATTTTTCAATCTTAAAATCATTTCTACTGCTCCAATGGTGCGTCATAGAGGGGTCCTTTATAAGACCGACCCCCATTAATTTTTACGTCTTAATATTTCATTGGAACAAACTAGTACCCTATCTCCAATTTCTAAGGGGGCTCCCACACAAAACGACATTTTTTAAAATTTGTTTCAACCGCTCTAACTGCCCTAATAATGCCCTTAGAGCAACAAAATCTATGAACGACCTACAATATTTTTTTAGTCCAAACATTTTCTCTGAACACACCTACCCTCTATCATTAACTGTTAAGGCGGTCCCCAAACATTTTTTTTATTTATTGTAAATTTGTTTTATTTAATCAGCTTCTACCGGTCCAATGGTGCGTCCGAGAGGGGTCATTAGTGAGACCGACCCCCATTTATTTTTACCCTACAATATTTTTTTAAAACATACCTACGCCCTATCTCCACTCCCTAAGTAGGCTCCCATACAAAATTACATTTTTATAAAATTTGCTCCAACTGTTATTTGTATGGGAGCCCACTTAGGGAGTGGAGATAGGGCGTAGGTATGTTTCGAAAAAATGTTGTAGGGTAAAAATAAATGGAGGTCGGTCTCACTAATGACCCCTCTCGGACGCACCATTGGACCGGTAGAAGCTGATTAAATAAAACAAAATTTACAAAAAATAAAAAAAAATGTATCGGGACCGCCTTAACAGTTCAAGATAGAGGGTAGGTGTGTTCAGAGAAAATATTTGGACTAAAAAAATATTGTGGGTCGGTCATACATTTTGTTGCTCTAAGGCAGTGGTCGGCAGAAAGAGGGAACATTTTTACATTTTTCTAAAACATAGCTTCATCTACCCGCTTTTTTAAAAGCTAACATGGCAATTAATAAAATATTTGTATTTTTAATTCTCTCAGTTATGAGTTTCGTTGACATTCGTGTTGTGTACGTGCAAATAGACAATTTCATTATGCACGTGGGTGCAATGGGTGCCGACCACTGCTCTAAGGGCACTATTAGGGCAGTTAGAGCGGTTGGAACAAATTTTAAAAAATGTTGTTTTTGTGCGGGAGCCCCCTTAGAAATTGGAGATAGGGTAATAGTTTGTTCCAAAGAAATGTTAAGACGTAAAAATTAATGGGGGTCGGTCTTATAAGGGACCCCTCTATGATGCACCATTGTAGCAGTAGAAATGATTTTAAGATTGGAAAATTACAATAAAATTTTTTCAAAAAATTTTAAAAAATAGTAATAATCGTTATCCCACGATCCTCCTGGGCAAAAAATTTGTAGAATTGATAGAAGTTTTACACAAAAAAATTAAAAAAAAATCGAAGAGTACAAACATTTTCAAAAATGAGATTTAAATTTTAAATCTTAAAAATCGCATACTAGATCGCTTTTAATAATTTTTTGGGATTTTTTTTTTAAAAAGTACGTAAAAAAACAAAAATTTTGAAAAAAAAAAATTGAAATTTGGACCATTATTGAAGAAGTTATGATTAAAAGAAGTTTGAGTGAAGGAACAAACTACCAATTTTTCAAAATTCGATATCTTTTGAACGGGTCATCAAACAAATCTGAAAATTTACCACGAAGAAGTTTTCGAAGGGTACTGAAAACTGTAAACAAATTGGGAAAATCTAAAAAAAAAGTTTTTCAAAGTGTCCGATTTCACATGGAATGCCCCATATATATTCATGATCCTTAATCGATTTTAAGACGATCTAGCGATGTCCGTCCGTCCGTCTGGATGTCCGTCCGTCCGACTGTCTGTTGAAAACTCGCTAACTTTTGAAAGACTATACGGATCCTGATGATTGGCATTTATGTTGGTCATTTACCTGGTCAGGTTGGTATTGCAATCCAGCAAAATCGGTCCAGTGGTTCAAAATTTATGAGCAATAGATTGAATTTCAGCAAGGGTTTTTCGTGAATTTACGAGATAAAAAACACGCTAACTTTTGAAAGGAAACTTTAAGTATGCATATATATTTGTCATTCCCAAGGCCTGGTTCGTGTTGAATTTCAGCAAAATCGGTCTAGTGGTTCAAAAGTTATTAGCAAAATCGTGAGTTTTAGATTAGTTTCACCTTAAATTCACGTGTTGAAGACCCGTTAAACATGTTTTAAAAACATTGGTAAGCCAAAAAAAAAATTTTACAACGTATTTTTGTCCCTCAAAAATATTTTTACACTAAAAACAAAGAAAAATACACTCGAAAAAAATTTTACACTCAAAAAAAATTTTACACTTAAAAGTTTTTTACACAAAATAAAATATTTCGAATCAAAAATGTTTTTTTTTCACGTCAGAATATTTACTATCACGTAAAAAGGTCATTGTGGAGGGTATTCATAAATTTTCTACTTGTTTTAATTCAAACAGTTAAAATTTTAATTGGTTTCCAATTTTTTTTTCCATTAATTTTTTAATTTATATAATTAAAATAATTATTATTTTTTTTTTTATTTTAATTAACTTTTTTAATTAATAGTATTAAATATATCCATTTTTGTTTCTGTGCATCTTCTTATTACACAGCTTTTGCAAGGCGAACAATATGGTGTTCATACATAATTATGTATTTTAATTTAATCACAATTAATCAGGCTTTACCACAACGAACTTAATTATAATGTTCATTAAATGATTTACGCATAACTACATTAACATGAATAAGTGTGTAATAACAGGTATCAAATGCAATATTATAATGACAGTCGGCTAATAAGAATTTTTGGAAAATATTTGAGTTGTAATTAACCCGTGTAATCTGTAAATAACTGTTTATACAAAATTAAAAATTAATTACAGTGTTTAACAAGTTTAAGGTGACTTAATGTATTTGGCATGAAACCAAAAACAATATATGAAAGTACACTAATAGTAGACTAAAACCCGCAAAAAAAATGTTGGGTACTTACAGTTTTTTATTTTTTACCCACACAGAAAAAAAATATTTGCCAATGAACGAAATTCATAGTATTTATGAACAAATACGTAAAAGTTATCAACTTTTTCATAATATTTATGAAAAAATTTTGAATAGTTCTTTTATTTCACATATTATGATTTATTCATAAATACTATGAAAAAGTTTATAAATATTATGAAAAAGTTAATAAATTTTATGAATTTATTCATAAGTACTATGATAGTCGTTCATTGGATTTTTTTTTGTCATTTACTGTTTGTAGTTTATTTTTGAGAAAGATTATTCTAGCTCAAGGTCATATTTATTTTACTACTGGTTTGGTCATTTTGCAAGACTTACTCGACACGTGTTTCGGAATTCATCAAATTCCATTGTCAAGAGTATTTAGCAAATTGACAATCGTTTGTGGTAAAACATAAAGTCTTATATTCGTATGTAAATAGTCATAATGAGAATTTATGTCATAATGAGAATTTGGTTATGACTTTTCGTTTGAAATTTAGAGCTGTATTATGTTGTGTATTTAGTACATAAATTCTCATTATGCCTACCCAGCAGAAATAAATCGAGATTTTGGCGACACAGCATCTGTTTATAGCATACCGTAGCGCATCCAAAGAGCGCTCTTAGGGATGCAGTAAAAGGAAGGGGAAAAAATTTTAATTTTTTTTTAAGATTTTTTATATAAAACTTATAATGTGTAATTATTTTTTGATAAAATTTCACACTTGCTTTCCTTTTTAATATTTTTAACACTTTTTGAATAAAAAAACATGAGTTTTAGACAAGGACACATGATTTGACTGCATCATTATTGCGCATTAATCAGCGCTGCAAAGAGCGCTTCAATCATAGCATCTTTGACCGCTGTTCCCAAAAAAAATCCCATAAAAAATGTGAAAATGAAAATTTCCGATATTTTTTTGATGTTCACTTCCGATTTTTTATACCCTCCAACTACAGTATGGGGGTATACTCACTTTGTCATTCCGTGTGTAACGCATCGAAATATCGGTCTAGGACCCCATAAAGTATATATATTATTGATCAGTGATCGATTCTAAGACATTCTAGCGATGTCCGTCTGTCTGTCCGTCCGTCCGTCTGTCCGTCCGTCTGTGGAAGACACGATACAGTCCAAAATAAAAGTGATAGACTCCTGAAATTTGGCACATATATGTCTTATGTTCATAGGCTGGTTAAGTTCGGAGATGGGCAAAATCGGACCAGGGGGAAAAATTTCCCCCTTGAAGAACTAAACCAACCTCTGAAAAATATCATATTTTTACATGATTTTTTGTGTTTTTGTTTAACAAATCCAACATTTTTATGCTACAAGAAGTTCAAGAATCACAGAATTAGAAAATATCGTTTTACCGACCCCTTTTTTGGGCGTGGAATAAATTTTTTTTTTTTTATATAATGATAAATTTGTATTTCTTTAGTGCAAAAAGCATAAGAATTATTTTTTTCTAACACTTATTCGAGAGGAATTGTGCCCCCCAATTACCACTACCGACCCCCCCCCCCCCCCAAAAAAAAGAAGACGCCCCTGCATTTTTTTTTTTATTTATTTGCATGTTGGAGGGTATAAAAGATTCGGCACAGCCGAATTTAACACTCTTACTTGTTTTTTTTTCATTTTGTTTCACATAAATAAAGTTTTGTAAAGTAAAACGAATGAATTTTTTTGTTATATTTTTTTAAATTTTAGTTATTTGATTTCAACTTTGAACAGACAAGGAAAAAAATCGAATTTTATTTAAAATTCATAAGGTATTTGAAATAAAATTTTTGTTTAAATAAAATTCTTTAACTAATTTAACTAATTTTTATTTAACTAAATTAACTAAATTTAACTAAATTAAAATTCTTAACTTATAGCCCTAAATATACTTAACAACATATGCAAATCGCAAATTGGGGTGATAAGCGGTTTAATTATAAACGTGGTTTCCTAAAACGACTTATTGATTTTTGTTAATAACTCTTGTTTACAAATGAAAAACAATTTCTGCGCAGTAACCGCAAATATTTTTTTTATATGTATTTTGGACCGCTAAACTCAAAAATTTCATTAAAAGAACATTTCGCGAATACGTTTTTGTTTAATGAATTTTTTAGCGTTTTTTCGAGGTATTTTGACTTTTTTTCTTATATCTTAAGTTCTGTTTATCTGATCTTCTCGCAATAAAATTTCCAACAAATCCTACATTCATTATTTTTCCACTTTGTTCGGGACTTTCCGATTTTTAAGTCAAAAAAGGAACCCAAAGCCACTTTGTTGGTTAATATCGACCCTAAAAGGCAACTTTCCCGACCCCGACGTTTTCGAAATTCAAAAAAAAAACTATATTTTCTCCACCCTATTGTAAACACTATTTCTACACCATTTCATACATGAATTTACAGCATCTTTATTCTGCTTAAATCAGCTCTACAAAGATACATGAATTCACTGCATCTTTAATCTGCTTAAATCAGCGCTAAAAAGATACATGAATTTACAGCATCTTTATTCTGCTTAAATCAGCGCTCTAAAGACACGTGATTTCAGTGCATCTAAAGAGCGCTGTTTCTGTGTATCCAACTAGCGCTCTAAAGTGGGACATCGCCTTAGAGAATCATGCATGAATTCAGCGCAATTGGATGCGCTCCTTTACTCAAGTTCCCCTTCCAAAAGCTGCTGAACGTTCAGCAAAATTTCTGCTGGGTACTTACATACGAATATAAGACTTTATGTTTTGCCACAAACGATTGTCAATTTGCTAAATACTCTTGACAATGGAATTTGACGAATTCCGAAACACGTGTCGAGTAAGTCATGCAAAATGACCAAACCAATCAATTTAAAACAAACAACTTTTTAAAAAGTTTCTTGAAAATTGTTACTTTGACAATATCATCGTAATGATTAGTAAAAGAAATATGACCTTGAGCTAGATTAATCTTTCTCAAAAATAGAATTTTAAAGGTCGAACAATAAATAATTTTTGTTAATTTAAAAATTAAAACAAACAAAAAATTAAAATTTTTCTTTCACACTTTTCTCAATTCAAAACCATATATAACAAATCAAAAAATTATAATACATAATTATAATTAGAGCCTGAGCTCGACTGTCTTTACAGAAAAACAATAATTTAAAAATAACGACTATAAGTCGCCCTAAGTGGCAATCAGTATCTTTGGAAAAATGGCAACACCTAACATTTGTGTCTAAAATATAGACCATATCTGGCAATGTTTGCAAAAATAAGTACTTAGATCAGAATTGATGAAGGAGAGGAAGAAGAATAATGATTACTAAAAATAAGTTTGTTTACAAAAATTACAATAACAAACTCTTCTGTTAGAAAAAAACAACAGCAACAACTACACTCGAATTGAAAAAATCAGATTTAGTTGATACTTGCTTAACAGCCTACTTGGCGTATCGGTCTAGAGTGATTGTACGTTACAAGCAGTTAATAGCAAAGTATTACAGATGATGATGAGTTCAATCCTTGTCGGCTGCGATCTGTAAATAATTTTCACATATAGAGTTTTATTGACTATTAACTAAATAAATTGACATTAAAAGTTTTTCTGAAGATTATTATAACTGGATAATATGAAACTAGTAAGAAACAAACCAGGATGTCTAAATTTTTAGAAAAATTAAAATTTTTCTTTCACACTTTTCTCAATTCAAAACCATATAAAACAGAATTTAGTTTGTAGTTTATTTAAAAAAATTTACGTTAAGTCATTTTTAATAGAAAAAACATTTGTTTGATGTTCAGGTTTTATTAATGACTACTTCTGTCCTTTTTTTAAAAAATAACACACTAAAAAATAAAGACTTTCATTAACATTTAATTTTTAAAGTCATTTATTTTTGTTCTGTAAGTAATAACTACTGATTATTCTTTAAATTTTTAATGATTTGTGTAAGTAAACTGTCAAAATTTATTCTGTAGAAACTATAAATATTCACATATATAAAAAACAGTTTTCATTAACAAGACAAACCGACATTTAAAATCCTACTGAAGATGACACTAACTGGGGTGTTTGAAACCGGTATAGGAAATACCAGAAATGTCTATAATTTTTAGAAATTCAATTTTTCTTCTGCATTTTTTCAACTTGAACCCTTATAACAAATATAATTAGAGCCCGTGCTCGATCTGTACTTACAGAAAAAATCAAATAAAATTACTGACAAAATATGTCGCCATTAGGCACGTCTCCGAAACAGAAAATGCAAATTCCTTCATTTGTGTCTGCAATTCCAGATCATGTTGGTAACCCTTGCGAAATAATGTAAGAGACAAAAAAGTTGAAGGAAAGTATGAGGTGAGGTTGAGATTGCTAGAAATAGAATTGTAGTGTTGGAAACTGTCAAAATTTATTCTGTAGAAACTATAAATATTCACATATATAAAAAACAGTTTTCATTAACAAGACAAACCGACATTTAAAATCCTACTGAAGATGACACTAACTGGGGTGTTTGAAACCGGTATAGGAAATACCAGAAATGTCTATAATTTTTAGAAATTCAATTTTTCTTCTGCATTTTTTCAACTTGAACCCTTATAACAAATATAATTAGAGCCCGTGCTCGATCTGTACTTACAGAAAAAATCAAATAAATAATTTTTTTTTTAATTGTTGGTATTTTTTAATGATATATCATTAGATTTTACCTACACAAGTAAGTTCTTTTTTTGTAGAAAAAAAAAAATCAAAAAATTATTTATAGAAATATAAAAACATGTTTGTATCAAGTGACTTTAGCACGATGGGTCTGGCCAAAATGTTGATTGCAGGATCGATTCCCCAAAATTTTATTAAAAATTTTAAAAAAATATTTCAATAGAAAATTGTAAAAAATAACCTGCGAAATCATTAATTTTTAATGTTTTCGTATGGTTTTTTTTTTTCAATTTGTTTGTAAAAATAACAGAACTATCATTAATTTTTAATGTTTTCGTAGGTTATTTTTTTTTTGAATTTGTTGGTAAAAAAGAATGAAAAAACTTTATTTTTTAATGTTTAATGTTATTTATTTTAAGAAATTTTGTCAACAGTAAAAAATAAATGTTGATGTTTGTTAAAAAATAATGAATAATTACTGGGATGGGTTTCAATTATTTATTTACTGGTTTTAAATTTGTTTTTGCCTACAAAATATTTTGAGTGTAGTTTCTTAGAACATATTAACCCTCAATCGCTCATTTTGAGGAGTCATTTTAGTCCTTGATTTTAACAGTCAAATAAGTCCACTAATACAGGCATTTAAAAAATGTTTAACGAATATTTGCTGCGTCAAATTTCACAAGGAGTCGCCAAAGCTTTTAAGTTTGTGTGGCTTACGTAAAATTCTTTAAAAGCGAAAAATGTAAAGTAACAAAATTGTTTTCTTAATTTTTGGGCTAAAAAGTTGGTGTTACCTTAACAGCTGCATTTAATGGGTTAATACAAACACGTTAATCAAAAACAAAAAAGTCACCCCAGGATATTGAAATACAATATGACTCAAAATTAATTAATTAATTAAAAAATATATTAAACAATTTTTCTTAAAATTCCATCAAGGCATTATCTGACACGATAATATTATTAAAAAAACTTATTATTTAAACAAAAATGGTTATTTAAAAAAAAATCTTAAAAACAAACATTGGACACTTTAAAAATATTTTTTTTTTTTTTTAATTCTTCCCAATTTTCTTTCATTTCTTACACACAAAAAAAAATCGATGTAATATTACCTAAAAACATAGTACAACTTTATCTAAGTGCCAAGATAACATAGAGCCTACAAAGTTTTTAGACAATATTACTAAAAAGCCAAGGTGATTTTTAAAAAATTATATGTTCGAAAAATTAACTATGCTTTTAGGAAATTTTCCTAATAAACTTTGTAAACTTTAAAAAGTTCTGCAAAGTAAATATTTATACATAAACTTTGGTAATTTATCTATTTTATTTTGTTAATAAGCGATCTATAAATAATTCCACCCATAAATAAAAGAATTAATTGATTTTATTATGTTTTTATTTGTACAAAATATTTTTTTATCATAATTGCTGCATGTATTTACTAATTAACGATTCTCAGACAATTTTCCTATAGAAAAAGTATTAGAATCAGATACTGAGATATTTTTTCTATTGAAAAAAATCTCAGATTCTGAGATATTTGTCTACAGAAAAAATCTCAGATCCTGTGAAAAATCTCATATTCTGAGACAACTTTGTTATAGAAAAGTTCTCAGATTTTGAGACATTTTTTTCTATAGAAAAATTCTCAGATTCTAAGAATTTTTTTTGTAAAGCAAAAGTTTTTCTGAGACATTTTTTCTATTGAAAAGTTCTCAGAGTCTGAGGCATTTTTTCTACAAAAAAATTCTTAAATTCTGACACATTTTTTCTAAAAATTCTCAGATTTCAGATTCTGATTTTTTCTATAGAAAAATTCTTAGATTCAAATATATTTTTCCTATTGAAAAAAATCTGATTCTAAGACATTTTTTCTGTAGAAAAATTCTTAGATTCTGAGACATTTTTTTTTAGAAAAATTCTCAGATTCTGAGACATTTTTTCTATAGAAAAAGTCTCAGATTCTGAGACATTTTTTCTATAGAAAAAGTCTCAGATTCTGAGACATTTTTTCTATAGAAAAAGTCTCAGATTCTGAGACATTTTTTCTATAGAAAAATTCTCAGATTCTTAGACATTTTTTCTATAGAAAAATTCTTAGATTCAAATATATTTTTCCTATTGAAAAAAATCTGATTCTAAGACATTTTTTCTATAGAAAAAGTCTCAGATTCTGAGACATTTTTTTTATAGAAAAAGTCTCAGATTCTGAGACATTTTTTTTATAGAAAAAGTCTCAGATTCTGAGAAATTTTTTCTATAGAAAAAGTCTCAGATTCTGAGAAATTTTTTCTATAGAAAAATTCTCAGATTCTGAGACGTTTTTTTTAAAGAAAAATTCTTAGATTCTGGGACATTTTTTCCATAGAAAAATTCTTAGATTCTGAGACATTTTTTCTATAGAAAAATTCTTAGATTCTGAGACACTTTTTTTATAGAAAAAATGTTTTCTATATAAAAAATGTATCGGAATCTGAGAATTTTTCTATAGAAAACATGTATCAGAATCTGAGAATTTTTCTATAGAAAAAATGTATCAGAATCTGAGAATTTTTCTATAAAAAAAATGTATCAGAATCTGATTTAAAACATTTTTTCTATAGAAAAAATGTCTCAGAATTTGAGAATTTTTCTATAGAAAAAATGTCTCAGAATCTGAAAATTTTTCTATAGAAAAAATGAATCTGAGAATTTTTCTATAGAAAAATGTCTAAGAATAGAAAAATGTCTAAGAATAGAAAAATGTCTCAGAATCTGAGAATTTTTCTATAGAAAAAACGTCTCAGAATCTGAGAATTTTTCTATAGAAAAAATGTCTCAGAATCTGAGAATTTTTCAATAAAAAAAATTCTCAGATTCTAAGACATTTTATCAATAGAAAAATTCTCAGAGTCTGAGACATTTTTCCTATAGAAAAAATCTCAGATTCTGAGACATTTTTTCTATAGAAAAATTCTCAGATTCTGAGACATTTTTTCTATAGAAAAATTCTCAGATTCTGAGACGTTTTTTCTATAGAAAAATTCTCAGATTCTGAGACATTTTTCTATTCTTAGACATTTTTCTATTCTTAGACATTTTTCTATAGAAAAATTCTCAGATTCTGATACATTTTTTCTATAGAAAAATTCTCAGATTCTGAGACATTTTTTCTATAGAAAAATTCTCAGATTCTGAGACATTTTTTCTATAGAAAAATTCTCAGATTCTGAGACATATTTTCTATAGAAAAATTCTCAGATTCTGAGACATTTTTTCTATAGAAAAATTCTCAGATTCTGAGACATTTTTTCTATAGAAAAATTCTCAGATTCTGAGACATTTTTTCTATAGAAAAATTATCAGATTCTGAGACATTTTTTCTATAGAAAAATTATGAGATTCTGAGACATTTTTTCTATAGAAAATTTCTCAGATTCTGAGACATTTTTTCTATAGAAAAATTCTCAGATTCTGAGACATTTTTTTTATAGAAAAATTCTCAGATTCCTGATATATTTTTCTATAGAAAAATTTTCAGATTCTGAGACTTTTTTCCTATAGAAAAATTCTCAGATTCTGGGACATTTTTTCTATAGAAAAATTCTTAGATTCTGAGACATTTTTTCTATAGAAAAATTCTTAGATTCTGAAACATTTTTTCTATAGAAAAAATGTTTTCTATAGAAAAAATGTATCAGAATTTGAGAATTTTTCTACATAAAAAATGTATCGGAATCTGAGAATTTTTCTATAGAAAAAATGTATCAGAATCTGAGAATTTTTCTATAGAACAAATGTATCAGAATTTGAGAATTTTTCTATAAAAAAAATGTATCAGAATTTGATTTTAAAACATTTTTTGTATAGAAAAAATTTCTCAGAATTTGAGAATTTTTCTATAGAAAAAATGTCTCAGAATCTGAAAATTTTTCGATAGAAAAAATGTCTTAGAATCTGAGAAATTTTCTATAGAAAAAATGTCTCAGAATCTGAGAATTTTTCTATAGAAAATGTCTAAGAATAGAAAAATGTCTCAGAATCTAAGAATTTTTCTATAAAAAAATGTCTTAGAATTTGAGAATTTTTCAATAGAAAAATGTCTCAGTATCTCAGAATTTTCTACAGAAAAAATGTCTTTTTGTAGAAAATTTCTCAGATTATGAGGTATTTTTTCTACAGAAAAATTCTCAATTTCTGAAAAGTTTTTTTTTTATAGAAAAAGGATCATTACAAAGCAAGTTCAAGGAGGAGTGGCCATTCTTCCATTTGCTCTCTCCTCAAGGGTATTTGACTTTCCTATTGCAGAAGCTGAAACGGGTCCATTTTATGTTATTGGTCTTAACTTTTCGGGGATCAAATGGGATTTATTTTTTTCAAGTCTCTTGTTTTTATAACCTTACAATCAATTTGCATTTTAACCGTTCAATTAGGGATCACCTGCTCGTACCATAAAAGAAATTTTTGGGAGTGAAATGTTCTTGTAACCTGAAACTGGTAAAAATTATCCATATTAAAAGACAGCACATAGAAAGAATCATTATGAGTTTTTACCTTTAATAAATCATTTGAATTACGGTTTCCAGTAATTTTGTTTGCTTTTCTTATTTGATTCAATTTTGCATTCAATTTCTAAAAATTTAATATGCAATTTATACACAAAATTTTATTATTTTTCAATTAATTTAATTTTAATGCTATGTTCAGATTGGCCTCGAAACCCCGTTGAAAGCTCGTATTTTCAATTTAAAAACTCACCTGTTCACACACAACAATTTTGACACTTATGTAGGTTTCGGAAAATATCACACAAAAAATATATTTTTTAAACTAATTTAATTATGCGGAAATTATTTTTTGCACGTTTACATATTATTTTTATTTCAAATAAATAAATATTTTAAAGAAATTTTGTAAACAAATTGATTTATTTATTTTTTTTTTTTTTGTCATTTTCCCATTTTCCCTATTTCTCATTGTCGCACAGTGGTAAAAATTTGAAATTTATACGGTTTCGATCGTACTTTCGTTGAAACCTCACTACAAAAAGGTTTAAATTTGTAAGGGAAAATACGTATTTTCAAATGAGGTTTGGCTCGAAACCTCGTTAAACGGGGTTTCGAGGCCAATCTGAACGTACTATTAGACATACCTTTTCAAAATATTAAAATTGAAAATGTCTATAAAAAATAAAAAAATTAAATTCGAAATTTTACCTATTTTTATTAGTAAATCTTACATGGCCATTAGGTGAAAATGTAAAGTAAAATTATACTGGTGGCATAGGTAATAAGTCGTGGCTTTTAAGCTTCATACAAAAATAATTCACCTATGCCAGCTTAGATAACGTTACCTCGACGTTTTTTTTCTGTGTACTCTTTGAAATTCCTTCGAGGTAAATTTTTAGTTTTTTTTTTTTTGATTTTCATAAATTTGGAGCTTCGTCTTTTACTCAAACTAACTCTTACTCATAACTAGGGATGAGATTTTCATGCAAATGCATGTTTTTTGCCGAAAGTCTAAAAACGATATCGACCAATTATCTTTCTGAATCAAGAGATTTGCGTTAAAATGGCATCGATTTGTTTTTTGCATATTTTGATTTTAAATGCATATTTTGTGCATATTTCCAACTTTAAATTGCATATTTTTGCATATTTTGGCATAAATTAGCAAAAACACAAATTCAAATTTATTTTTTTCAAAAACTATTTTAAATTTTAAGGGGTTTATTCATAATACCTAAAGCAATGGTTCTCAAACGGTGGGTCGCGACCCCCTAGGGGATCGTGGAAGAGTTTTAGGGGGGTCGTAAACAAATTAATTAAAACCTCAAATTTTTGTAAATTTAAGACACATTTTTTTATTGCTGGGATTTAAAAATATACAAATACTTTTATTAAAGAAAACAAATTTTTACATCACTTGAGGTCCCTCCGTAATCACTGTGCAGTTGTTAATTTCGCAGGATGCCCAATACTTATTTGTGAAGTATTTTGACTGAATTTGGGATCTGACAGTTCGTTTTCTATTAACTTTTCGATGCTGATTCTGAATCTGGGTTCCAAATTTTTCTAGTACGTTAGGTTTTTGAGAAAATTAAAGGCAAAGTTCACAAAAACGTATTCTTGTGCATTTTAAAGAGCTTTGTTTGTGAAATTTTCGGATGCGTCTGGGATCTGACCACTTTTTTCGATTCACTTTTTAATGCTGATTCCAAATCTGGATCCGAATAACGGATCTAGATTCGTGTTCGAATAAAATTTCAATCACTTCCAAACATTGATACATAACATTGATAAAAGAACAATCATTACTCCAAATTGGACTTTATATGGTTTCTTGGTAAACATTTCTTCATTTCTGATCAGGTTTAACTGGTCGTTTTCGTTTATTTTCGGAAATAAAAAATCGATGAAGACAGTAAGTTTCGATATAAAATGCCGTAGTTCGGGACCTGGTTTCCAAACTTTTGAGAAAATTGAGGTCAAAGTTTACAAAAATTGTGTTTTATTTTTATTTTTTAGAAGTTTTTTACTTTAAATTTTTGGTATGCGTCTGGGATCTGACCTCACGGTTTCGATTAATCTTTCAATGCTGCTTCTGAATTTGGTTACCAAATTTTTCCATTACTTTAGGTTTTTGAAAAAACTGAGGTCAAAGTTCACGTTAATAATTTTTTTATATTAGGGGGGTCGCGAAAAATTTGAAATATTGAATAGGGGACGTAAAGCAAAATTTAGTGAGAAGCTCTGACCTAAAGTGTACTTAAAGTAGGTTTATTTGACAAATATTCATGCAATATTAGTCAAATAAACCTAAATTAGATTTAATTTACTCAATAGCCCAGTAAAAATTTATTTTGAAAATAAAAAAAATATTTTTTTTTTTTTTTCGTTTTTTATAGATTTTCTTAATTTCTAAAAAAATCTTCCTTATATAAAGTTTTAAATGTTACTATTTAAACCCGGCGTTATTTTTTGCTTTTTAAGAAGTTTTTCCTATGAAAACAAGATTTTTATTGTACACATTTTATTTTTAAGTGCATATTTGAAGGTTTTTTAGTGCATATTTTGAATTTTTTAGCGCATATTTTCGATTTTTTAGTGCATGAAAATCTCATCCCTACTCATAACCAAGGAAACCAAAAAATATGAAATTTCATATTTTTTCCTATGCATTGTATTAATATATGGGTAAGTTATTTATCCGTTTCAGATCAATTTAAGAAATCTGACATCGATTTGTTGGAGCATATTTTTGCATATTTTATTTTGGTCTTAAAAGCATGTTATTGCATATTTTAGTCTTAAGAGCATATTTTAGTATAAAAGCATATTTTTAAAGCATATTTTTGGTGTTTTCTAGGGAAAAAATGTTCCCCAAACACAAGAGCAGTCCATTTCAATTTATTTAATTTATTATTTAAAATATCTTCCCCGATGCGCTATTTTTACTTATATCACAAAACTTTAAACATATTTCATATTATTTTTTCGCTTGCACAGAATCATTAAATTTCAACCACAAAAACTTAAAAGGTACGAAACCATAAATTTGTGGAATTTTGGTTAGTGAATTCACAGAAGCATACACACACATACACAATTGCATACATATTTATCATTAGGGCAAGTACTTTCATGCATCTAAAACAGGGTTGGCAACCGAAACGAATAACGGTATTGGTAACGGTATTGGTATTACATATTTTTTACATCGGTAACGGTAAAGGTAACGGTATTTTCGATTATTTCGGTAACGATAAACCGTTACCGAAACATCGATACCGGTACGTACCGGTATTATGAATAAAATTTTCCCAACTTGATAAAAAGTCACAATTTTATTAAAAACACGTAAAAATCCAAAATTTATTTAATAAAACACTGCATTTTCAACACATAGTAATATAGTAGTATTTACTAGGATGGCTCGTTTTTGGGCTTTTCTCTCTGATCAAATTCTAATACCCTGCATGTGAGTTACCCTAAGGGTAACTCACATGCAAAATATCAATCCGATCGGAGTTTATCTTCTGTCTCCACTTTGAGCCTCAAAATTGGGGTTTTTGGAAAAAAGGACTTTTAAAAAAAAAAAAAAAAAAAATTTAAGTTTTTTTATTAAAATAATGAAAAAAATGTTTTTGTATAATATTTGATCATAAATACTTAAATATGAAATTTAAAGATTTTATGGTATCACTAACCCGTTCAAACTTGATGCCAAAAAAATGGCATGATTTTGGGGGCGTTCTCAAAACACCTTTTTTCAAAATTTGAAAATTTTATTAAAAAAAAATTTTAAATATACCATTTTTTCTTTCTGAATTCATTAAGAACACCTTGGAGAAGAAAAATGTGAAATATGGCGGATATCCGTCGAGCCGCTTTTTGGGAATCGCGGGGGAAGTTAGCGGATTTCAAGGAAATGTTGGTTTTATCAATAATTTGGATTAATAAAATCTTATAAATTTTATTTTTGGGCAAATTAACTGTTTTTTGGTGTCGTGGCATTCTATTAGATAACTTTAAGTCTGTCATGAAATCTTACCGATCTGGGACGTCTTTAACCCACATTGGCTGGGGGTCAAAAATGACCCCCGCAAGAAATTTGAAGTTTAGAGCTTAAATTTTGTGCTGTAAACAAGTATAAAACGGCTTTTGTGTGTTTTACCTCAACTATTATTTCATATTAATATATTATCTTTAAAAAAATCGTTAACCCTTCTTGGAAGGGGGTCAAAAATGACCCGTTCAATAAAAAATATAAATTTTGTTGATATCAAAAAATTCAAGCACTATGCCGAAAAGTTTTTGCCGGGGTCATTTTTGACCCCTGGTCAATGTGGGTTAAAGATATCTTAAACAGGTGAAATTTGAGGACTGATTTAAAGTTATCTAATAGACTGCCACAAATTAATTTTCTATAAAAAATATATACTTTTTATTGAATGGGCCATTTTTGACCCCCTACCAAGAAGGGTTAACGATTTTTTTAAAGATAATATATTAATACGAAATAATAGTTAGGGTAGAAAACACAAAAGCCGTTTTATACTTGTTAATTGCACAAAATTAAGCTCTAAACTTCAAATTTCCTGCGGGGGTAATTTTTGACCCCCCGCCAATGTGGGTTAAAGACGTCCTAGATCGGTAAGATTTCATGACAGACTTAAAGTTATCTAATAGAATGCCACGACACCAAAAAACAGTTAATTTGCCCAAAAATTAAATTTATAAGATTTTATTAATCCAAATTATTGATAAAACCAACATTTCCTTGAAATCCGCTAAATTTCCCCCGCGATTCCCAAAAAGCGGCTCGACGGATATCCGCCATATTTCACATTTTTCTTCTCCAAGGTGTTCTTAATGAATTCAGAAAGAAAAAATGGTATGTTTAAAATTTTTTTTTAATAAAATTTTCAAATTTTGAAAAAAGGTGTTTTGAGAACGCCCCCAAAATCATGCCATTTTTTTGGCATCAAGTTTGAACGGGTTAATGATACCATAAAATCTTTAAATTTCATATTTAAGTATTTATGATCAAATATTATACAAAAAAATTTTTTTCATTATTTTAATAAAAAAACTTAAATTTTTTTTTTTTTTTTTTTAAAAGTCCTTTTTTCCAAAAACCCCAATTTTGAGGCTCAAAGTGGAGACAGAAGATAAACTCCGATCGGAGTGATATTTTGCATGTGAGTTACCCTTAGGGGACCGACACTTTTGGCGGGTATTAGAATTTGATCAGAGAGAAAAGCCCAAAAACGAGCCACCCTAGTATTTACTACTATTAATTAACTCAGAATTTACTTAAAATATTGTCACAATTTTATTATTATGTTTTTAGACGATAGATTATGTTTTTAGACGATAAAAGAAAGAAAATGAGCCAAAAAAGAAAAAAAAGTACTAGGCTCTTTTTTTTTGGCGGGCAAAAAGAAGAATTTCAAAAAACAAAAAAAAAAAATATTCTTTCAAATGGGCTAAAATGTGTTTATACGCATAAAAATTCTACGCATATTTACTTATAAGTGAGATTTAAATATATTTATAACTTATTTTTCCAGATATGAGACTTAAAAGAATAATTTCACTATTAATTGAAACAAAATGAAATATCGTCGCTGCGCCTAAAAATGGAGTCATATGTAGTTTTTTAATTTTTTTTTATTACATCTTTATGATCCCATATTGGTCATACGTTTACTCACTAAACCGTTTTTTGATATCTTGATTGGGTCAAAAGTTAGTAAAAGGAGCTATGTGTTCGTCATACTAAAAAAAGGTATGAAAAGGAGTTATGTGTAAAGCGACACATAACTTTTTTTGATAAAAAAGTAACAGAACGTGACCAAATGGACCACTATTTTAGTAATATGAGGTTCACACATAGCATCTAAGTATTTTGAATGAATTTGTCAAGATTTTTGGAAAATACTTGCATATTTTCATGCTGTTATCTAAATCCTAAATGGCAGGTAATCAAGCCTTGTGAAAGCAATTAAATCATTTGAGGGCGGAAAATTTTAGCATCTAAGGTACAGAATCTTTCACAGATGTCAATTTATGTCGAAGCTCTTGAATAGTTACAAGAAAAAACAAAAAATATGACCAGTTTTGCGAAAAATCTGTTGTTCGCTGTTTTATGAAGAGCTTTATAATATCAAAATTTCAATGACCTTGTCTAACTTATGTCGCTTTAAACCACCAACAAACTTTATTTAGTCTTTGTCCCTCTCGAAAAGAAATTTACAATAAGAATGGTTTCATGAACAAAAGGAGTTATGTGCAAAAAATATTTCCATTTTATTTAAATTTTGTTCCAAAAAGTACTTAAACAAGTAAGAGTGTTAAATTCGGCTGTGCCGAATCTTTTATACCCTCCAACATGCAAATAAATAAAAAAAAAAATTGCAGGGGCGTCTTCTTTTTTTTTTTGGTGGGGGGGGGTTGGTAGTGGTAATTGGGGGGCACAATTCCTCTCGAATAAGTGTTAAAAAAAAATAATTCTTATGCTTTTTGCACTAAAGAAATACAAATTTATCATTATATAAAAAAAAAATTCTTCCACGCCCATAAAAGGGGGAGCGCGGACCGTAAAACTATATTTTCTAATTCTGTGGGTCCAAATGCAGGACCTTGAACTTCTTGTAGCATAAAAATTTTGGATTTGTTAAACAAAAACACAAAAAATTATGTAAAAATATGATATTTTTCAGAGGTTGGTTTAGTTCTTCAAGGGGGAGCTTTTCCCCCCCTGGTCCGATTTTGCCCATCTCCGAACTTAACCAGCCTATGAACATAAGACATGTATGTGCCAAATTTCAGGAGTCTATCACTTTTATTTTGGACTGTATCGTGTCCTCCACAGACGGACGGACGGACAGACGGACGGACGGACGGACGGACGGACGGACGGACGGACAGACGGACATCGCTAGAATGTCTTAGAATCGATCACTGATCAATAATATATATACTTTATGGGGTCCTAGACCGATATTTCGATGCGTTACACACGGAATGACAAAGTGAGTATACCCCCATACTGTAGTTGGAGGGTATAAAAAGGAGTTATGTGTATGTTTTTTGAAAATTTCTGGACCACTGGAAAACCGTTAAACTTTTCATACTTTTTTGTAGTATGTGGATAGCATATCGGTACAAGAATTTTTTATAGAACAAACTTTTAAAAAAAATCGCGAAGGGACGAAAATAAACAGTTTTTTTGCTCTCCTGAACACTTGCCCCAAAACACATGACTCCATTTTTAGGCGCAGCGACGATATGTCCTTGTAAATTATTTAAAAATGTAAAATCTTAAATGTTTTCAGTGTACTACTCAGACGGACAGCAAAACACAAAGTTGCCTCACTTTAGACATTAGTGAGTCATATCATTTTAAAAGAATTTATACTTTTTTGTTAAATATGTTTTTTCAAAACTAAAAAAAACAAGTAAAAAAGTTAAATTCGGCCTTGCCGAATGTAGTGATGCCCTCCACAATTTCAAAAAGATTATTGCAAACAACTTTATTTAAAAGGAAATTACTTTTGAAAAAAAAAAAAATTTCCGCGAAAAAAAATTTCGGTAAAAAAAATCCGCGATTTTTTCTTTTTTTGTCAAAAAATATGTTCGTACTTGTTTAAATACCATTTGGTGTTCAATTATGTTCACATATGTCAACCAGAAGCCGAATTAAAGCATTTTGTATTTTTAGGTTATGTTGAATGTACTGAAATTTTTGAGGTGTGCTTACATTTTCGTTCATAACTTTTGAACCGCTGAACCGATATCGCTCAAATGCAATACCAAACTTCTCGGGAGAACTTCCAATATATATGTTAAGTTTCAGTCATCTCTGCGCAATATTTTGTCCACGAGAGCATTTTCCACAGACAGACAGACAGACAGACGGACAGACGGACAGACGGACAGACGGACATCGCTAGAATGTCTTAAAATCGATCGGGCATCATGAATATATATACTTTATGGGGTCCCAGACCGATATTTCGATGAGTTACAAACGGAATGACAAACTTATATATACCCTCTATCACTAAGTGGAGGGTATAAAAACAGAAAACGATAGAAAAAACCATTGCAAAATGCGTTTGCAGTGCCTAAAGAAGAGTAAAACAATATAAATAGTTTGAAAAGAGATGCAGAAAGTAGTTGGGACTATTTCTTTGTTGTCAATCTTATGGATGCACTAAATATATTTTTTTAATTTTGTTTATTTCTCCAAAACTCCTTTGTAAAATTTGTTTGTATTGTTGGGGTAACTTCTCCCCTTCAAAATCTCGAAACAGGATCAATATTAAATGTGAAGTACCTACTAAAGTTAAAATTTTCATTAAATTAAAGAAGAAATTTGATTTAGTCTCACTAAATAGTGAAATTATTCTTTTAAGTCTCATGTCTGAAAAACTATATTTTAATCTCACTGATAAGTGAATATGCGATGAATTTTCATCTGTATAAAAAAATGTTAATGCATTTGAAAGAATATTTTTTTTTTTCGTTTTTTGTAATTCTTTTTTTGCCCGCCAAAAAAAAAGCGCCTAGTACTTTTTTTTCTTTTTTGGCTCATTTTCTTTCTTTTATAGTCAAAAAACATAATCCGCTTAAAAATTGGAGTAACACCAAAATTTTATTTAAATCCTCTCCAGGGCACAGTGCATGTAGAGTCTGCAGAAAAATTGGATAAGACAGCAGATAAATCAGCTGATTTAAGCAGAAAACCCTGCTGATAAACAGTTTTAACACTTTAATAAAAGAAGCGATAAAAAAACTAGAAAGAGTGTTAGATTCGGCAGTACCGAATCCTATATACCCACCAACATTTAACCAAACAACAAAACAGCGGGATGGGTAAGAAGGGGAAAGCCACATTGCGAAGGTGTGGCCTGGTGTTAAAAAAAATTAGCAACACAATTATTTCACAGAAAGAAAAGTTTTGATTTTTTTTAAAGTGACATTTTTCAGTTTATGGTTTTTCAATAAGTTTTTTAAATTTTTTGTAATAAAATTTTTTAATTTAAAAAAAAAGTTTCTTAAAAAAGAAAACTAAATATTTCTGATAAGTTATCAAATAATTGCGAATGTAATCATTATTTGGACCGATTTCCTCATTTTTGTTGGTCCAAATAATACGATTTTCAATGAACAAAAGTTTGTTCATTTATTTAACGTATATTTAAAATATTTTACTTCTTTTTTTGACTGCAAAAAAATTTAAAATAAGTAATATTTAGACAACCGAAACAAAACCGATATAATACCGGTAAAAATCCGAATAAAGGTAATGGTTTTTTATCGGTAACGGTTTTTAATTTTTTTTATTTCGGTATTGGTAACGGTAACGGTAGTCAATATTAAAGGGTTTTTAATCGGTAACGGTATTGAAAGGGTAACGGTAGCCAACACTGATCTAAAAATAGAAAATATGTGCCTATAATATGCTCCTAAAAATCAAAAATATGCACTTAAAATTTTAAAAATATGCATTTAAAAATGATTGGTTTAACAACAAACATAGGTTTGTTACCATAAAATAGGGTTTTTCGAATACTTGACGCACTCTACAATTGTTCAAAGTGTTACTAGACCCATTTTTAATAAGTAAAATATTTTATAGACACATTTTGTGATAAGAACATAAGTTTCTGAAACTTATGTTCTGATACACTCAAAATAATTACTCTGTTAAATACTCTATACAATGACTGTAATCTCAATTCGACAGATATTTGACAAAGTTATCTGTCGAAATACAGATTTTAAGAAAATACTTTGTATTTTCTTGTGACCGATAAACAAAATTTTATCTGTAATTTTACTTTTTACTTTGTAATCTCTATTTTACAGATAATAAACAGTTTTTTTTGTTAAAATACGGATTTTAGAAAAATACTTTGTTTTTTCTCGTAATCAAAATACTAAATTTCATTTGTAATTTTACTTATTAAAATCGCTTCAAAAAACTTCCAAATATGACCGATAAACCCCTCTTTAAAAAGTGTCTTAAATTACAATAAAAACTGGTACATTTTACGAGGATGACGTGTAAAATTGGAGTTACTTGTTAAATCTCGTAATATTCACAAAAATAAAAAAGTAAATTTACAATTGGACGCATTTAAGCGGGCAAATTTAACAAAATTTTAATTTTAATTAATTTAACTTTTTTAATTTTAATTAATGTTTTTTATGTAGAAAAGTTTTACTCATATAATGGATTTAACTAAAACTTTGTAAATTTACAGAGTTTTTTTGTAAAATTTTGAACTCATAAAATGCATTTAACTAGAACTTTGTAAATTTACAGAGTTTTTTTGGTAAAATTATTTTCGGATTTGTCAATATTTTACAGATAATTCTATAAATTTATAGTTTTTTTTATCAAAATTCTTTTACAGAGTTTTCTTCGTAAAATAACAAAAAATCTTGCTGGTTGGAAATCTAAGGTATTTTCTGCTGGCTTAGCAGAGTATCTCTGTAATTTAACAGAGTGATTATTTTGAGTGTAAGAACATAAGTTTCTGAAGAACAAAAAAAAATTTGACAAGAAAATTTTTATTTTGATTAAAAATTTTTGTTTTTCATTTTCGTAAAAAAAAACATTTTTTTTTGAGTTTATAAAAAAGGAATGACAAACTTATTTACCTATGTATACCCTCCTAGCTAAATTTTCCGTTTCAAAAAATAGGTTCCAGATCCCATTATATTATCTTGCAATTGATTCTTCTTATCGTTCCAGACTCAATGATTCTTGTTTGAAATTTTCCCAAAAGCAATTGTTTTTTAGATCAAGTAGTTTTTAGAAAAATTATTTTACATTCAAAATTTTGTTGTGTACCGTAAAACATTTTCTAGAATCCATTGCAATAGGAATCTTTTCCAGAAAAATCCTGGGTCCTATCACTTACAAATAGAGGAGGGTATAAAAATTGTAAAAAATTAAAAAAGAACAGCATTTCAAGGAAAATTTTCGTGTAAATAGTTCTTAAATCCGAAGACATTTTTTTGTTAATTTGTAAAATGTCTCAAAATAGAAAAATTTTAACATGGAAAACATTTCTCAGAATCTAAAAACTTTATTGTCTGAATCAAATTTCTGTAAGAAATGCCCTAGAATATCATTTTTATAAGAAAAAAATAATTTTTCTTCAAAAAAAAGTTGATAGAAGTCATAAGGTTCAAGTTGAACCGTTCAACTATAGTGTTGGAAAAATGTTAATAAAAATTAATAAAAGTGCAATTTTTATGAAAATATGCAAAAATATGCACTTATACCAAAATATGCAAAAATATGCAACTACGAATCGATGCCATTTTATTGCAAATTTCTTGATTCGGATAGATATTTAGTTTGTTGTATGATTAAAGTGCCGAGTAAAAACATGCATTTTCATGAAAGTACTTGCCCTATTTATCATTAATAAATACCTTCAGTGCGTATGAGTAACAAACCACAATAACAGCAATATTAAATATCACTCATACGCACTTATATGCAGTCGACTGGTCATGGAATATTGCGGTTAGTGTTACTGACGAAGCAACAAAAAAAAAAGGGATAAAAAGTTTAATTCGGCCTTATTGAATGTTTCGATACCCTTCAAATTGTCTAAACTGAAATAAATACTACTATATATTTTTGTTTTTGAAAAAAAAATTGTATACCCTTCGAAAACTCCTTTGTGGTAAATTTTCAGATTTTTTGATGACCCGTTCAAAATATGTCGAATTTTGCTTTTGGTACTTTTTATATTTCCGGAAATAATGGTCCTAGAAACTTTGGAATGTACGATCCTTCGGTACAAAAATCCTGGAAAAAGTCCTTTTTGAAAATTCCGTTTACTTTTGGTACTTTTTTTATATTCTGAAAAAATAGTTCTACAGACTTGCAATTTTAAATGTAGGATCCTTAGGTAAAAAAAAACATTCTGGAGAAAGTACTTTTTGAAATCCCATTTCTGGGTAAAAGGTTTAAAAACTATACTTTTGTCTCCAAAAAAATAACTAACATAAGTAGGTAAAAACTAATGACTTTTGCCAACAATTAAAAAAAAAAATAACGTTCACAAATCATTAAAAATTAAAGAAATATCAGTTATTTTTACTTACAGACCAAAAATAAATGACTTTAAAAATTAAATGCTAATGAAAGTCTTTATTTTTTATGTTGTTATTTTTGAAACAAAAAACAGAAATAATCATTTAAAAAAACTGAACATTGTACAAATGTTTTTTCTTTTAAAAACGACAAAACGTAAAACTTTTTAAATAAACTACAAACAGTTAATGACATAATTTTTTAAGTGTTGTTATATTTCCTGAAATAATGTTCGTAGAGACTTGGAAAAAAACATTCTGGAAAAAGTACTTTTTGAAAATTTCATTTCTAAGGTTTAAAAACTGTACTTTTGGTACTTTTTATATTTCCTAAAATAATGGTCCTAGAAACTTGAAGTTTGGAATGTAGGATCATTTGGTGACAAAAAAATTCTGGAAAGAAAATATTTTTTTAAAAAATTGCGTTTTTTATATGAGTAAAAGGGGAGAAATAATGGTAATTTGGTACTTTTTATACATTGGGTAAAAAACATTCTGGAAAAAGTACTTTTTAAAATTCCCATTCTACACACAAAAAAAAAACTTGTCAAATTTCTAGAAAAATTTTCGTAATCCCATTTTACCAATATTTGAGAGTTTTCCCTGTTTTTTAACAACATTTTTTTTATCGAAATTTAATTTTTTTTTTTGTTATTTTACAATTTTTTTGTAATTTAAAATTTTTTTTTTTTTTGTAATTTTACAATTTTTTTTGTAATTTTACAAATTTGAATGGTTTTTTTACGAAAAAAACTAGTAAATTTACGGGAATTCCTTGTAAGTTTTATTGCGCCAAAAAAAGTTGTAAATTTACAAGTTAATTGGTCAAAAACTTGTAAAATTACGAAAAATCTCGTAATTTTTACTAGGAATTTTCGTAAAATAGGAGGTAGCAAAAAATCTAGTAAGGTAACGAAACATCCTTGAAAATTTTATGCCGTAAGTGTAAATTTACAGATTTATTGGTAAAAGTTTTGTAAAATTAAAAAATTTTTTGTAAAAAACTTGAAATTTGGAGTGTATGATACTTCGGTGAAAAACATTCTGGAAAAAGAATTTTTGAAAGTTCCCTTTCTAAGGCGGGGGGGGGGGGTTAGAAAGTGTCCTTTTGATAATTTTTCTATTTCCTGATATAATGGTCCCAGAAATTTAAAATCTGGGATGTTGGACATTTGGTGAAAACTAGATTCTAAAAAAAATACTCTTTGGAAATTCCATTTCTTAAGGGGGTTAAAAAGTGTCCTTTTGGTAATTATTTTAGTTTCTAAAATAATGGTTCTAGAAACTTAAAAGTTAAAATATAGAATCCTCCAGCGGAAAAACATTTTAAAAATTCCGATTCTAAAGGAACAAAAAAAGTGTAAACTATTGTACTTTGGTACTCTTTTCTTTTTCCTGAAATAATGGTTTCAGAAACTTGAAATTGGGAATGACTTGGTGCGAAAAAAAAAAGTACTTTTTGCAAACTCCGTTTCTAAGGGGTAAAAAAGTGTTATTTTGGTACTGTTTATATTTCCTGAAATAATGACTATTGGCTCTTGAAATTTGAATTTTAAGTTGCTCCGGTGTAAAAACATTCTGGAAAAAGTACTTTTTGGAAATTTCGCTTCTGCGGGATCAAAAAAGGGGTAAAATAATTGTTTGGTCCATTTAGCAAAAAAATCTTAAGAAGTACTTTTTGAAAATTTGGATTCTAACGGGAAAGATATGTTAAAAAAGTGTATTTTGATATTTTTTATAATTCCTAAAGTGATGGTCAAACAAACTTGAACTTTAAAAAGTAGTACCCTTAGCGAAAAAAAAAATGTTCTGAAAAAAGATTCGGATTCTAAAGGTGAAAAGAAAGATTAAAAACACTGTTGAACAAATTCATAGCAATTTCCACTCCAATGAATCAGAATACATGAATTAAATAAATTTTGACTTTCTCATTACAAATCTGCCTTCCAAAGCTTTCTATCGTAAGTTTTTTTAGATATTCGCGTTTGAATATTGAAAACTATGCAAATATAACACTTTCTGGGTCTCCACTTAATTCACCTTACATTTCCAGTGATTTGTATTTCTTATTGTTGCCAAATCTTAGTAGAACTTTTCTAGTCTTGAAAAATTTCCGTTAGGTTTCCTATAAAAATACATCAGACTCTGAAGCGAATTTTAATTAGGAAAATTCGATGGTTCTCGGGAATTTTCTTAGCAATCTTTCAAATATATTTTTGCCATCAACAAATTGCGCAATTTAAAAAATGACTTGATAATCTATTGAAATTTAAACAATGGAGTACTCAAATAATTTCTTGTACACGGTGAGCCTCAGCGATGCTTAGGTTGAACTTTAGTGTCGACGAAAAGTGTAAGCGCAGTTCGATTTCTACAAGATTCAATGTCACAAAACTGTTAACAGCGAAATCGTAGCTGCTCGCATTCAAGAGATAAGGCGAAATTAGTGTTTTTGTATTTTTTTAAATTTTGACATTGAAGTTTTTTAATTTTTTTCAAAAACTGAGTACACAGTTTTAACTGTACTTATTTAAAGGTTACAAAACAGTAAACATCAAAATCCTATCTTCTTTAGTTCGCGAGAAATCGAGAAATTAATTTTTTGATGTTTTTGTTTTTTATCTTTAGATAATTTCTTTAAAATTTCGTAAAAACATGGTATGCAGTTTTACTTGTGCTTGATCAAAGATCACACAGCTGTTGACATTGAAATTGTAGGTGTTAAATTTCGCGAGATATCGCGTAATTATATAATTTTTTTGTATTATTTATTTATATTTTAAAACCGGTTCTTTTGAAATAATAAAAAAATGTGGTATGCAGTTTGATTTGAGCATGTTGGAAAAAATTAAAACTGCCCACAAAAAAATTTTAGCTGGTAACTTTCGCGAGAAATAGCGAAAAGCCGTTTTTTGGGGGTATTTCTTGTTTTGATTAATAAAAGAAGTTTCTTTAACATTATTGAAAAACACGAAATGCAGTTTGATTTGCTATTGATTAAAGGTGATAAGGCTGTTAACATTTAAATTCTAGCTACTCAATTCTTCTAGATATCGCTAAAAAACTCACTAAACTACTATTTATTCCTTACTTTGTGTTTTTTTTGGTCTGTAAAAACATTTACTTCAATTAAAGACAAAAATGTGGTGTGCAGTTTGAATTCGAGGTTATTAAGGTTGACAAAACTGCAAGTATACAAATTAAAGATGATCAATTTCCCGAAAAATTGCAAAATTACTGTTCAAGCTTTTATATTAATTAATTCATTTTTTCTTTAGTGTCAAATAAGGGGAAAAAATCAAGAAAAGACAAATATATTGTATACAGTTTAAATTTTATGTGGTTAAAGGTGGTAAAACTGCTCAAATCAATATCTTGGCTGCTAATATACGCGAAAAATAATTTTTTTTTTCCATTTTTTTTTTTTTTTTTAATTTTGCGATTTTTCGCGAAATTGAGTGATATGATTTCGATGTAAACTGTTTTGTGACCTGTAAATAAATACAATTAAATCTGCATACTCAGCTTTTGAAGATATTTAAAAAACTTCATTTTCAAAATTTTAGAAAATACAAAAACACTAATTTCGCGATATCTCGCGAATGCGAGCAGCTAGGATTTTGCTGTTAACAGTTTTGTGACATTTAATCAAGTTGTAATCGAACTGCGTTTACACTTTTCGTCGACACTAAAGTTGAACCTAAACATCGCTGAGGGCATGGACGTATACAGGGGGTGGGCACTGGGGGCACGTGCCCACCCCTTTTCAATTACTTTTCAAGTACTTCTAGTTAAAACTAGATATAAATAGGCGATCGCAAACAATTTTGGGAGTTGTGCCCCCCCCCCCCCCCCGTTTTCAAATTCCTGGATACAGCGCTGGCTGAGGGTCACCGTGTGTAGGAGATATTTAAAATCTACAATCGCGTTCTTAAATTAAAAACATAAATTCTGTACTTACATTCAAAATTTCATGTTGATAACTTTTTAAAAATTGTTGTTTATATTTATCCGATATCTGTAATGAGAATGAAAAAAAAATAATAAAAAATTTTTGCAAAATAAAATTAATATAATTTTTATATGCATAAACAGAAAGAATATTTTCTTGAAAATTTTTCTATGAGAATATCATGTCGTAATTAGTAAAGAAAAATAACCTCGAGCTAGAATAAACTTACTCAAAATATCTCGAATCTTTTCCAAATTTTTCACAATTTTTCTTATCAGGAATTGTGATAAAATTTCATAGATTTTATGAAATAATTCATAGCAACAATGACTTCAAATTCATTCAATGAAAAAAATAAATTCCATATATTACACCGTCCGACAAAAATTAAAAAAAGTCGTTAAACTCGAACTGGATAGCATACGGTTGAAATTAGAGACTAAATGTAGTAAAACTGCATTTACAGTTTTTCTTTTCGTGATCCCGTTTCTTTTTAAAAGGACTTCAAAGTTTTAGAGGAATAAATTATATAAATTTTTTTTTTAAATAACACCGCTCAACAAATCGAAGGTTTTTGGCTCCGGTTTGTAGTTTCATAAAAAATGTTTAAAGATTTTGACTCGCTGATTCCAAATCCGTGCTCCAAATTTTTTCATCACATCTAGAATTTTAATTATTCGCGGTTGAAAATGCGAAAAAAGCGATTTTTTACCTTTTTTGAAAGCCTGCCCGCTGAGTGGAATAAAAATCTGGTATAAAGCGTGAAAGTAGAATTGAACTATGATCTCAAAAATATGATCAAAAACATTTTAAGTTGTTGCACTATTATTGGCCAAACATGCATTTTACAAAAACACTGTCAAAAAAATTTGAAAAAGCACCATTTTTAAAAGGCTCTAAAACAAAAACCAGATGATCAATCTTTACTGTGATGAGCTCAAAATTTAGGCAAAATTTCATTCTTTCTTATAGACTTTTAAACCCATTCAAAATATCTTCCGGTTTATACAAAAAATAGGACAGAAAGCTTAATTTTGTAAAATATTTATTATACCCTCCACTCTAGTGATAGAGGGTATATATAAGTTTGTCATTCCGTTTGTAACACCTCGAAATATTGGTCTAGGACCCCATAAAGTATATATATTCATGATGCTCGATCGATTTTAAACCGATCTAGCGATGTCCGTCCGTCCGTCCGTCTGTCCGTCTGTCTGTCTGTTGAAAACACGCTAACTTTTGAAAGACTTTACGGAGGCTCCTGAAGTTTGGCATATATGTTGGACATTTACCTGGTCAGGTTGGTATTGCAATCCAGCGAAATCGGTCCAGTGGTTCAAAAGTTATGAGCAAAAGACTGAATTTCGGCAAGGTTTTTTCGTGAATTTATGAGATAAAAAGCACTATAACTTTCGAAAATCAATTCTGAGGATGCTGAAGCTTGGCATTCGTTCCTCCAGCCTAGTTCGTATTGAATTTCACCCAAATCGGTCCAGTGGTTCAAAAGTTATTAGCAAAACCGTGAATATCAGATTAGCTCCACCTTAAACTCACGTGGTGAAAACCCGTTAAACCTGTTTTACAACCACTGGTAAGTCACAAAAATATTTTAAAACGCATTTTTGTCACTCAAAAATATTTTTATACCAAAAAAAAAAATACACTCGAAAAAAATGTTACACTTAAAAAAATTTTACACTCAAAAAAAAAATTAGTAAATTTTTTTTTTAATGTAAAATTCAAAAAAAAATTTACACTCAAAAAAAAAAATTAGTTTTTTTTTAAAAATTACTAAAAAAAAAATTTTACACTCGAAAAAAAATTAGTAAATTTTTTTTTGAATGTAATATTCGAAAAAAATTTTACACTCAAAAAAAATTTTACACTCATAAAAAAAATTAGTTTTTTTTTTTTTTTACACAAAATAAAATATTTCTAATCATAACTGTTATTTTTTCACGTTAGAAAATTTACTATCACTTAAAATTTTCATTGTGGAGGGTATTCATAGATTCGGCCAAGTCGAATTTAACTTTTCTACTTGTTTTTTTTGAGTTTTTCTTTGAAAAATATAAAAAAAACTAAGGTAAATGTTACAAAAATGATAATTTTAATAGTATCATTTTAAAACGCAAGTAAAGCCCAACCAAACGTAATAATTTGAAAAAAATTGTGTTCTATCATTGGGAGTATGATGAGGGATAGGTGGATATCGCTGACCACGTGCAGGATATCGCGAACCATGTGGCCACTGCCAAACCCTAAGAGGACAGAAAGTCTTCTTACCTTTGGCAAACGGACGGTTAGCCTATTAGTAGGAGTACTGACAGGACACTGTATAATCGGCCAAATGGCCGTTCGTATGGGAATTTCTGACAGGGACTTTTGCAGAAGTTGTGGAGAGGTGGATGAGGAGGAGTCAGTGAGGCACTTGTTGTGTGAATGTCAGGGTCTGATGAAACGTCGTCTTAAGTATTTGGGGCAACGATTTTTTGATGACCAAGATTGCCTAAACAGTGTCCCATTGACATCTCTAGCAGAATACCTTAGGGAATCGGGGTGGTTTGAAAGGTAGAATTTTGTATATCAGGGGAGAAGGGAGACAACTTTAGGGGAACAATGGGCCTTATGGCCTCCGAGTGAATTCGCCAAATTGGCGGACGCCCATCCTAACCTAACCTATGTTGGAGACCATAGACAAATTATACTTTTGCGCTTTGTATTCCACTGAAAGGCTGCTGTGCAGGCTTTTAAATAATGCAAAAATCGTAATTTTTCGCATTATCAACCGTGAATAACTAAAAATCTGGACGTGATGGGAAAATTTGGAGAACAGATTTGGAATCAGGAGATCAAAGTGTACTAAAATTGATCATCAGAATTCAAACAGGAAAATGAGTGTTGAGCGGTGTAATTAAACTTAACCCTCGACTTGTTTTAAAGTCTCTATCACATCGTCTTAACCCGCTATAAGGTTCCAAAAATTACCAAAACTGCGATTTTTTTGTACTTTGAACTCAATTTTCTCAAAAACCTGGTGTGATGGAATAGTTTTGAGACCGGATTTTTGACCAGCAGAACTATTGTAATCAAGTGTATAAGGTCGCGTCCGAATCGCATTTTCGATGTTTAGTAGTGTTATCCGCAAATAACCACATATCAGTCAATTCGCATGATCAATCACATTTCGTATACAACTTTTGCTTTTCAATTAGGCAGATTTACAAGTTTATCAAAATTTAAATTTAATAAATTTTTGTTCGGTATAGATATATTTATCCAGCATGAAATCAAAGTTGTTTCATCTTCATATGTTTGTATTGTGTTTTTAAAGTTAAAACAGCAAAAGTTGATATAAGAAATGAGTGGACGTCCAAGTTCATGTTGCTTTTGCTGGGAGTTTTTGAATTTTCCATTGTCGTCATTAAAGTTTTTATTTAACTTTAGTGTTTTTGAATGCACGAATAAAACTGTCAACAGTTTGACAAGCTGACAGACAACACAGCACACTCAAATTACATATACCAAATGTAATCACAATACATGAACAACTAACAAACAAACGGACACCAATTTCACAGTTGCAAAAACTTTTTTGTACACTGAAAAAAAAAAACTAACAAGTAATATGCTGGAATCGTTTCGTAAACATTTTGTAATGTTTTAGATTTTTTGTTTTATTTAAAAAAAAAAAAATTAAGTAGAAACCAGTAAGAGTGTGAAATTTGACTGTGCCGAGTCTTTTTACCCTACAAAATGATCAAAATTAAAAACAGTTTACTAGAGTTTTTGAGAAATATTGGCGGGGAACGTAAGGGCCACTTCCCCCTTTTTCTTAACGAAAATTGTCGCAGAATCTGACATTTTTCTATATAAAAAATGCCTTAGAATCTTAAACTTTTTCTATACGAAAAATGTCTCAAAATCTAAAAACTTTTTCTATGCGAAAAATGTTTCAGAATCTGAGAGTTTTTCTATACGAAAATTTTCAGAGAATCTGAAATATTTTTGTACGAAAAATGTCTCGGCATCTGGCACGTTTTCTATACGAAAAATGTCTCAAAATCTGAATTTTTTTCTATACGAAAAATTTCTCAGAATCTGAAACTTTTTCTATATGAAAAATGTCCCGGAATCTGAAACTTTTTCTATATGAAAAAAAGTCTCAGAATCTAATGCTTTTTTTATACATAAAGTGTCTGGGCAACAGAGAGTTTTTCTATACGACAAATGTTTCAGAAACTAAGACTTTTCTATACGAATAATGTCTTATAGTACATTCAGACTGACTTTGAAACCCCGTTGAAAATACGTATTTTCATTTTCAAAACTCGGGTGTTCACACCCGAAAAATTTGACACTTATCACGTTTTCAAAATTTACCGAACAAAATTCGCGACTATACCGGCTTAAAAAACACACAATAAATTAATTTACGGGATATTTAAAAATTATTTATTAAAATCTTTTGTTTATTGTTGTTTTTTATTCAAATATTTAAATATTTTTATTTTTTTTTATTTTTGACACTTTCTTTAATTTGTTTTCTTGTATTATAACAGTTGTAAAAAAGAGGAGAACTATGAAATTTAAAAGGTTTCGATCGTACATTCGTTGAAACCTCGATACAAAAAGGTTTCAATTTGTGTGGGAAAATACGTATTTTCAAATGAGGTTTGGCTCGAAACCTCGTTAAACGGGGTTTCGACGCCAATGTGAATGCACTATTAGAATCTGATTGATTTTTTTCTCGGTGTACAAAAATCATTTAGGCTGCTTTGATTTGATTCGGTTTGTTTTCGAAGACTGATTTGTCAGTTCATTACATGATCTCTTTCAGTTCAACATATCGCTCATTCACTTGTATAGTGTCATAACTCAAAATATGTCGTTTTTGGGTAAACAATACAGAATTATTTGTTATATACTGCTTTATATTGTGTAAAAAATTCGTATTAATATCTTTTAAACTCACCGTTTGAGAAGAGAACACGCCATTATAACATTTTCTATGTACGAGCTTTTTGCAATGTAAATCAAGTTTCAATTGTAAAGTTTAAACAGGTTTTCTGTAAAATCAAACATTTTGAGTTATGACACTATACAAGTAAATGAGCGATATGTTGTTGGTGGCGTTTAAGTTTGGATAGTTGTTTAAAAGCGGGAAATGTGAGTTCAATGGGGGCCTTGTATAAAATAGATTTTGCAAATATTTTGCAATGAATTTGTTTTACCGAAGTTTTTTGCAAAAGTCATTTGACGAATATATTTAAATATACAAGTAGAAAATTACATTCGATTTGGCAGAATACATGAACAAAAATTTTGCAAAAAAAAAAAATTTAAAGAAGGAAATTACTTTGAATTACTTTGTAGCTTACAAATGTCTCACAAATCGTGCTTAGCGTTGTTTTCAACAAGTGAATTTAAGGTAAAACCAACTTGAAATTTACGGTTTTGTTCATAAATTCGGAACCACTTTACCGATTTCTCTGAAATTCAATACCAACCTGACCAGCAAAAATACAAATATATGTGCCAAGCTTCAGAAGCAAACAATTTATTTTTTGAAAGTAAGCGTGTTTTCAACAGACAGACAAAAGGACGAAATCGCCAATCGTTTTACTTTATTGGATCCGAGACGAGATGTCTCTTTGTGGAAGGTATAAAAACTTTATGCACTCAAAAAATTATGTCATTTACTGTTTGTAGTTATTTTTGAGAAAGATTATTCTAGCTCAAGGTCATATTTATTTTACTACTGGTTTGGTCATTTTGCAAGACTTACTCGACACGTGTTTCGGAATTCGTCAAATTCCATTGTCAAGAGTATTTAGCAAATTGACAATCGTTTGTGGCAAAACATAAAGTCTTATATTCGTATGTAAATAGTCATAATGAGAATTTATGTCATAATGAAAATTTGGTTATGACTTTTCGTTTGAAATTTAGAGCTGTATTATGTTGTGTATTTAGTACATAAATTCTCATTATGCCTACCCAGTTGGCAAAATAAAACCACACCTGACATACAGCTGACTCTCCCTTTATGAAATCGCTGACATCTTCATACAATTTTTCAAAATGTAATCAATGACATGTCAGCAGTTGGTCAGCAGTGTCCACCAGTATCGGTGGCCACTAACAATTCGTTTAAACATGTGCTGACCAACTGCTGACATGTCATTGATGACATTTTGAAAAATTGTATGAAGATGTCAGCAATTTTATAAAGGGAGAGTCAGCAGTATGTCAGGTGTGATTTTTTTTTGCCGACTGGGTACTTACATACGAATATAAGACTTTATGTTTTGCCACAAACGATTGTCAATTTGCTAAATACTCTTGACAATGGAATTTGACGAATTCCGAAACACGTGTCGAGTAAGTCATGCAAAATGACCAAACCAATCAATTTAAAACAAACAACTTTATAAAAAGTTTCTTGAAAATTGTTACTTTGACAATATCATCGTAATGATTAGTAAAAGAAATATGACCTTGAGCTAGAATAATCTTTCTCAAAAATAGAATTTTAAAGGTCGAATAATAAATAATTTTTGTTAATTTAAAAATTAAAACAGAATTCTGTATTTTTTAAGTGTTTTTATCGGCGCATGCCATATTCTGTTTTGTTATTAAGGGTTTGTGATTGAAGAAGAAAACATTGTATTTCTAAAGATTATTTTTAATGTGGATTTATTCCAGACCATGGTTTCTGTAGCCACCTCTACGTCATCAGTGGAGAAAATTACATTAGATATAAATTGTTTGATTATTTGTAAGACTGTTTTTTCTATATGTTTTTTCATCAACAGACTTAACTCTGAGTGGAATAGAACCCACGTTCTTCAAATTTTCCATCAGTTTGCAAAGCAAGTACTCTACCATCTGAGCTATCGCCCTGCTTGACAAACTAACAGCAGAAGTTGGTTTGTTCGTATTTCATTACAGATGTTAAGTGTGTGACGTCAACAGAAGATTTTTATTTTACACCAACAATTAAGATCCTTAGAAACAACAACATTCCTTAATCTCTCTTTGTCTCGTTTTTGCACATAACAATTTTAGCGCTGAATTATTTGTTCATACACGTTAAAGATGAGTGCATATATTTGAGACTACTTGCCCGTAGGGCGAAATATATTTGCATATATTTTTGTCAATTCTGTATTTTTTAAGTGTTTTTATCGGCGCATGCCATATTCTGTTTTGTTATTAAGGGTTTGTGATTGAAGAAGAAAACATTGTATTTCTAAAGATTATTTTTAATGTGGATTTATTCCAGACCATGGTTTCTGAATTTAGTTTGTAGTTTATTTAAAAAATTTTACGTTAAGTCATTTTTAAAAGAAAAAACATTTGTTTGATGTTCAGGTTTTATTAATGACTACTTCTGTCCTTTGTTTCAAAAATAACACACTAAAAAATAAAGACTTTCATTAACATTTAATTTTTAAAGTCATTAATTTTTGTTCTGTAAGTAAAAACTACTGATTATTCTTTAAATTTTTAATGATTTGTGTAAGTCATTTTTTTTTAAATTGTTGGTATTTTTTAATGATATATCATTAGATTTTACCTACACAAGTAAGTTATTTTTTTGTAGAAAAAAAAATTCAAAAAATTATTTATAGAAATATAAAAACATGTTTGTATCAAGTGACTTTGGCACGATGGGTAGAGTGTCTGGCCAGAATGTAGTTGATTGCGGGATCGATTCCCCAAAATTTTATTAAAAATTTTTAAAAAAATATTTCAATAGAAAATTGTAAAAAATAACCTACGAAAACATTAAAAATTAATGATTTCGTAGGTTATTTTTTGGAATTTGTTGGTAAAATTAACAGAACTATCATTAATTTTTAATGCTTTCGTAGGTTATTTTTTTCGAATTTGTTGGTAAAAAATAATAAAAAAAACCGTAATTTTTTATGTTTAGTGTTATTTATTTTAGAAAATTTTGTCAACAGTAAAAAATAAATGTTGATGTTTGTTAAAACAAATGAATAATTACTGGGATGGTTTTCAATTGTTTATTCACTGGTTTTAAATGTGTTTTTCATTTGTTTTTGCATACAAAATATTTTGAGTGTAGGGTCCGCGACGTATATTTCGAGAAGTCACTATGTGGAAGGTATAAAAACTGAATTTATTTTTGTTTTCCTACTTTAAAATATCTTTTTTAATTGGTTGCCAAATAGCAACCAACCTAACTCCTACACTCTACCATTTCTTATTGTGTTCTATAAGAGCACAAACTTTTTGTTGGCCAAACAACATTTTATGAAAAATTGTTTGTCGTTATATTGCATTTTTGTTGTGCACAGAAAAAATTTGAAACGAATTTCAATCAACAAAAACGCGGATTCAATCAATTTTTTGATTGAAATTCCTCCAATTAAAAAAATTGTTATAACAATCATCAAATTGTGGGTGATTGATTGAAAATTTTTTCAATCAAACATTTTTTCAATTTTGATCAAATTTTGATTAATTTTTTAGTTGTTGAATCAATCATTATTTTGATTGACTATAAAATAATGATTGATTCAACAAATGAATTGTAAGCTTATGAGAAAATAACCAAAAAATTGATTTATTTTGCTTTCCAATATGGTGCCAACTATTCGAATAAATTAAAGCGAAAAAAATCAGGTATGTTGAAAATATGTAATTCGACAGTTAAAGAAAATAACAAAATTTTTAATCAAAACATTGATTGACACATTTAAATTTTGTTGATCAATAGATTTAATTCAAAATTTTTAGCCAATAATGTTTTTACACAGAAAAAATTTGAAACGAATTTCAATCAACAAAAACGCGGATTCAATCAATATTTTGATTGAAATTCCTCCAATTAAAAAAATTGTTATACCAATCATCAAATTGTAGGTGATTCATTGAAATTTTTTTCAATCAAACATTTTTTCGATTTTGATCAAAAATTGTATCAATTTATAAAATAATAATAATTGATTTAACAAATGAATTGTAAGCTTATGACAAAATTATCAAAAAATTCATCTTTTTTGCTTTCCAATATGTTGCCAACAATAAAAAAAGTTAAACCCGATTATTTTGTATATTTTTGAATTAATCTATTCAAATAAATTAAAGCGAAAAAAAAATCTGGTATGTTGAAAATTTGTAACAAAAAATAGCAAAAATTTTAATCAATACATTGATTGACTCATTAGAATTTTGTTGATCAATACATTTAATTGAAAATTTGTAGCCAATAATTTTTTGTGTGTGTGGGTATAGAAGAGATGGGCAGAGTGACTGAATACAAATAAATCTTTCATCAGGTTTGAATAATTTAAAATGGCGTAGTGGAACTCGTTAAATAAATTTTACTATTTAACCAATTATGGACCAAGTGATGATTTTTTAACCGAAAAAAAATATTAAATGTGTTAAAGTTGAAATAACAACATTTTTGAATCTCTGGATCCAAGTGCAGGACCTTGAAGTTCAAAGTTTGAACTTTTTCCCCCTGTTCGGATTTTGCTCAAGAAACTTAACCTGCCTATTAACATAAGACATGTTCGTTACAAACTGCATAATTTTAGCTCATGTTCGGCCTCACTAATGACTGTTATAGAAAGCACCGGTAGAAGCTGACTAAATGAAACAAATTTATAAAAATAAAAAACAAAATGCTCGGGCACTGCCTTAAAGAATGAGGTGTTCTGATAAAATGGATTAAAAAAGTATTGTGGATCATACATTTAACTGCTCTAGTGGCACTCTTGGGGCAGTTAGAGCGGTAGGAAAAAATTTTAACAGTAATTTTGTGTGAAGGCCCACTTTGGAATTGGAGATAGGGTGTTAGTTTGTTTGGAAAAAAATTTTTACGAGGTAAAAATTAATAGAGGTCGGTTTTGCTGTTGACCCATTACGACGCACCATGAGAGCAGTAGACCTGATTGGGTGTCCAAAATTGAGGTATCATTTTAATTTTGCTGCCATTTTTTTTCTACTTGTAGTTTTTATTCTGAATTTTAGTTTTCAGCTTCTAAATACATTCCGGTTAGTTAATATGAAGCGATACAAGAAGGAACAACGTGTTTTTATTAATAAAATTTTTTTAAAAATAGAAACAAGAAAATGAGATTTTTTTAACAAAATAATTTTTACCGACGAAGCCCATTTCCAGCTCAATGACTACTGCAACTAGCAGAATTGTCACATTTGGGGTGAACAGAATCTAAGAGTTATCTTAGAGCAACCATTTCATCCCCAAAAAGTTACGGATTGGTGTAGTTTGTGGTCCGGAGGAATCATCAGATCATATTTTTTGAAAACGAAAATGGAAATGTGATTACGGTCAATGGAAATCGCTACAGGGAGATGATCCGAAGGTTTTTGTGGCAGAAAATTGATGATTTAGATGTAGAGAATATGTGGTTTCAACAGAATAATGTCACTTGTCACACTGCAAGAGAAACAATGGATCATTTGACAGACAACTTCGAAAATCGCATTATTTCTCGCAGAGGAGGAGTAAATTGGCCAACAAGATCGTGTGATTTGACACATTTAGATTTTTTTGTGCGATTTTTTTAAATCGAAAGAGGGCAGTAATAATCCCGCAACAGTTCAATACCTTTAAACCAACATTATCAAACAGATATCAACCATTGACAACAGTTTTTTGAAAAACGTGTTTGATAATTTTGGTAAAATATTGGGAGCCTGCTGAGCCAGTTAGGGGGGTCACTCGACCCACATATTTTTTTATTTTTAACCGGAACCTATTTGTAGTAAACTGAAATAAAAATATTTTTAATATCTAAAAAAAAAACTAATTTTTTCATTAAAATTAAAATGATACCTCAATTTTGGACACCCTTTACAAACATTTTTAAAAATGGGATTTAAATTTTAAAACTTAAAAACTTTTGAAATTTTTTTTTAAGTTAATTTCTTTTTTTTAAAGTTCACAAAAATTAAAAAAAAACATGTAAGAAAATTATAGTCGGTCAAGACCGACCATAACGTTTCTGTAATCATTTGAATTTAAGAAGATTGACTGATTAGGCCAAAGCTTCCGATCCTAGAGTTGGGGCTGCCAACGCCGCTAGGCCGGGTTAAATACAGTTGAGTTTCAGTGACTTAATATTACCGGTTGTCACCTAGTTTCCTGAGACGCATCGGCATTAGCCTGCACTCAGGATACTCAGTCCTGCACGCCTTCTCAACTTTAGCTGCCATCAGACGGGTGTCTGAATGACATTTCCAGGGAACACTTGGTCTAAGACCGGAAGTTGTGAGATGCTTGGGAATTTCGGACAAAGGAATCGCTTCTTGCTACCCCAAGTGGATAGCAGACAGAGAGCTTTCAACCTCTGCGAAAGACCCCGACGCCCTATGTTCTTCGTGAACATTTTATTTAAGTATTTTATGCTTCAATTTGTATTTATATTATATTTAATTAAATAAAGGACATATACACTCAAAAAAAAAAAACTGTAAAGTTGGCAAAAAATTTAGTTAAATTTAACTAAAAAAACACCTGATTTTGAACCTACTAAATTTCTAGTTAATTTAACAAAAAATATTTAGTTAACTTTTCGTAGAATGAATGTAGCAAAAAAACAGTAATTTTAACTAAAAATTCAGCTGAAAATTTCGTAACATTTTTTATTAGGTGAATTCAGCTAACCTTTTTTTTAAATAAAAAAAAAAAAAAATATTTTTCACAGCGTTAAGTTCAGCTTAAGTAGGACTAATGAGATTTGCATAGGAGGCTACACAAGAAATGTTTAAAATTTTCGACTTGACAAAAATGTTACAAAAAATCAGCAAATTAATTAGTAAAAATTCGTAAACTCAGTTTTAAAGTCAACAAAAAAAATTAATTCCAAATTTGTACAAAACTAGTATTTTCGTAAATCGAACTTAACTAAAAAAAGTAGTTAAAACGCTGATTTTAACTAAAAATTTGCTAAAAAGCCAGTAAACTCGAGTTAACAAAAAAAAAATTGTTAACTTTACAGTTTTATTTTTTTGAGTGTATATATATATAAGACCGATCATATAATACCCTACACCAGAGTTTCCCGGAAAATGGGTGCCCTGAAAATGGGTCACTGAAAATGGGTCCCACAAAATGGATCCCAAGGACCGATTAGATAGATATATTTTTTGTGTAAAAAAGTGTAAAAAACTCAAATTTGAGTGAAATAGGCTTCTATTTGTTGTCTATAAACCGCTTTAACTAGAGTTTGCAAAACGATTAAAATCGTAATCGTAATCGCGATTAATCGCACCAAATAATCGTAATCGTAATCGACAAAAAAAATCATGCGATTACGATTAATAATTTTCTATAAAATGCACTGTTTTTATAACGAATCTAAATCAGTTCCAAAATTTTTTGGAACCCATTTTGAAGTTTCTATGTAAAATTATTTTTCAAAGAGACTAAGGGGCCTATTCACAAAAAATCATATCATAAAAATCAATCATAACTCAATTTTTTCCATGTGGTTGTTGTAAACAATCATAAAAAATTCAAATTTTGTTTGAAAATTTCAAAAAAATAAAGACCTGCTACCCACATTGTCTCAAAATTGACAAATAATTTTAAAATTTGAGACTTTTTATGATTTTGTTTACAACAAACACAAGGAATATGAAGTTTGAAAATAATAAAATTCGTCATAACCAGTCATAACTGAGAATAGGCCTGTAAATTAATCTAAAAAACGATTACTTTCAGGACAATTTCAAAGAGAAATCATTGATTCTGGAATGTTAAGTAGAATTGGTTGTAGGATGATATGATGCGTTCTGGAACCGATTATTTGGAACGGTCATTTTTAATGGGTTGGCCCATGATTCATTTAACTCGTAAAAGTTATTAACATATAAAGTAAAATTTAAATTCTGATCTTCATAAGTTTTAAAGTTAAGTTTTGTTTTAAAAATATACTCAAAGGGCTTTGACCGGTTTTGGTTAAAAAATGTGGACATGAAATTTTGTCAAAAAATCTTAATTTTTTCATACTTTGACCGCTGGTTGTCGACTTATGATGCCTTGTAAAATATAATAATAAATTTCCTCACAATTAGTTCTTTTTAGGCCATCGGCAGGTATTCCGAAAGACACCGCAGAAATTTTGATGGAAGCTGCTTTTGAAAAGGAATCACGAGCCAAAAAGCGAATCCAAACCAGTCACAGTTTAGAACACTCTTTAGCAGCACAGATAAAGAGCTATTACGACGCAGTAAAATCATGTATCTTTTCAGCGCTGAAGCACTCTTTATAGAGTTTATTTAAGCGCAATAAAGAAACACAAAAATCTTGTATTTTTCTCCAAAAAAAATTGTTGATCATTTAAAAAGTGTTGAAGATTTTAAAAACTAAAGTATGTGTGAAATTTTATCAACAAAGAATTTCAATTATGAGTTTAAAAAAAAAATCTTAACAAAAAAATCGTAGGGGCGTTCTTTCAATGCGCAATGATATACTAAAAAAAACTGTGGTGCCAAAATCTTGAATTATTTTCACTGGTTTAGAAGTTTTTAATTTAATTTTTTAAAAATATTTTTTTTTGTATTTTCGACGTTCTTTTAAAAATTCGATTAATCGATAATCGCGATTAACGGCGATTTTTTTAATCGTAATCGCGATTATGAAATATCTCGATTATTTGCAAACTCTAGTTTTAACTGAATATCGGGCGAAATCTTCACATGGGGTCTAAGTCCAAAACTGGTCCGATGATAATCAAATTTGATAAGGTTATTTAAGCACACGTTTAACATACACAAACAAAATTTTCATTAAATATTTTCTATTTTTATGAAATGTTAGAGATTTATGTGAAAATCGGGAAGGTGGTTTGTATGGGGTCTACAAGAGGAAATGGTCCGATTCCTTCAAAATTCGAAATGATGATTTGAGACGACAAAACACGTTTACCTGCCAAATTTCAAAAAGATACCTATTATAATACGGTTATTAGAGTCATTTGAGCCAAAACTAATGAGGACCTTTGTATGGGGGCTAGATCTAAATATGGACCGATTATTTCCAATTTCGATAGGTTTCGTTCTTGGACCAAGAGAGGTTTAAGTTTCAAATTTCAAGTGAATTGATTAAAAATTGCGACATGTATCGTGTTTACACCGTTTGGACAGACAGACAGACGGACGGACAGACGGACGGACAGACGGACGGAAGGACATCGCTAAATCGACTCAAAACGTGATTCTGAGTCGATCGGTATACTTAAAGGTGGGTCGCGAGTAGTTACAAACATTAGCACAAACTTATTATACCCTGTACCATAGTGTGAGTATAAAGAGTATAAAAAATAGATTTTGGAAGCTCACACAAATTTTAAAACAAATGGATTTTGGAGCACTTTAAAAGAAGTTATAAGTAAAAGAAGTTAAAATTAAGGAACAGGCTCCAAATTTTTGAAAAATTTATATCTTTTGAACGGGTCGTCAAAAAAATCTGAAAATTTACCACGAAGAAGTTTTCGAAGGGTACTAAAAACTGTAAAAAGTTGGGAAAAATCTAAACAAAAAATTTATCAATGTTTCCGATTTAGCATGGAATGCCCTATATACTTAATAAGATCCCCGATCAATATTTTGCTACGTTACAAAGTTAATATACACCGTACTGTGGTTTAAGGGCATAAAAACGACAAATTCTAAAAAAAATCTGGAATAATCTTAATAATTCAGAATAAAAATTAAAAAAAAATAAATATAAATTACAAAAAAAAAAAACAAGTAAGAGTGTTAAATTCGACTGTGCCGAAGGGTCGTTTTTTTCCTTTGGTGGGGGGGTCGTCGAAGTTGGTGGGGGACACCTGTACCCCCGCTATAAATGTTTACAAATTATTTGTTTATGATATTTACGCTTAAATAATAAATTTTTATCGTTATTTTTAATTAATTTCTATAACCACGTCCCCAAAGGGGGGCGGCATGAAAAACATCGAATTTCTAACCCATTTGGTCCAAGCTTAGGTCTATAAACATAATATGGCATACAACTGTTACATTTTTTGAGCAAAAATTAAAAAAAGCTCGTGAAAATATCGTATTTTTCATGGGTCGTTTTAGTTCTTCAAGGGGGAACTTTTTTCCCCCTGATCCGATTTTGTCCATCTTCGAACTTTACCTTACCAGTAACATAAGAGATATTCTTGCCCAATTTCAGGGGTCTAGCTCTTTTGGTTTGGACAGCATCGTTATTTCTACAGACGGACGGACATCGCTAGAATGTCTTAGATTCCATCATGGATCAATATTATATATACTTTGTGGGGTCCCCGACCGATATTTCGATGTGTTATACACGGAATGACAAAGTGATTATACCCCCAAACTGTGGTTGGAGGGTATAAATATTTAAATTTCGATCGAAATTTGTTTGTTAAAAAACAAAGAAAAATGTTAAATATTGGTAAAATGGGATTACGGGACTTTTTTTAGTAATTTGACAAGGTTTTTTTCTGTGTATCTATGACCGACTTAAATGGGTTAAATGAAAAATGTTTTTAGTTGCCAAGGAAACTGGTTTTGTTATTACAGTTACTCTCAGACGGTTTTTCCTGAAATACATTTATAAATTCACTGATCATCAAACAGTTTTATCTATTTATTTATTTGCTTTGCACAAGTCTACTACTAATTTTTCATTACAATTCAGTCAACATCTCAAGTTTTGCTTAGGGGTATTCACAGCAATGCTGTAAGTTTTCCATTTTTTTATTTAATCATTTTTACTATGTCAATTAAAACATTTAATTGAAATAAAATTCAATATCAAATAAATGTTTAATTGAATATTCATCAGTTTTATGTTATACACTTTGCTAGGTAGTGAATTACCTTAATCATCATAAGCAATTATTACAATTTACTGATTTTTTGTTTTTTTAATAAAAATAAATAAACGAATAAACGTCTGTGGCAAGCATGTGACTGTATGTGGTTGGATGTTTAAGAGTGGGCTTTTCTAGGTTGCAAAGATTTTGTGGTCAATATATTAAACTTATAAGTTTTAATAAGATGGAGTCTTGGAAACCGTAATTTTTTTTGTAAAGGTAGTAGTGAAGTACATTCTCCCTTAACACGTGTCGTTGGAAACAAATACTAATATATTTTGATAAGATTTTATGAATTTTATTAAATCAGGGCTGACAGTCTTGAAAATTTATTTCAAAATGTTGACAATTTCATGCAGACAAAAAGAGAAAAAATTTCATTTGAAATGGAGATGTTTGTTTTGCAGATTGTTAAATCGTACAAAAAAATAATAGAATTATCAATAAATCGATTATGATTTTAACACTAAAAAAAAGGTAGAAAATTTAAATTCGAACTGGCCGAATCTACACTCAAAAAAAAAAGTTTGTAAAATTACAAGCAAAAGGTCTTGTAATTCTATTTTACTAATATTTTTTGTCTATTTACAAAAATTCTTGTATTTTTAATAAAACAAAAGCTACCGTGCGCTTTGTAATTTTACTAAAATATGTTGGTAAATTTATTTAACAATTTTTTTAGGTAAATTAACAAAAAAATAATTATTTTACAAATTAAAAAAAAAATACAAGGTGTTTAGTTGTTTTACACAAGAAAATTGTAATTGTACAACAACATTTTATTTGATAGTATTTAGTCTTTCTACCAAAAAATGTTTTATTACAAACAATTTTTTTTCAAGATTTTTTAGTTTACAAGGTTTTCAGATTTTGACACAAAAAAATGTAATTAAACAAAAATTTGTATTGAAAAATAATTATGCAACAATAGGAGACGCAAAAATTTTCTAAGTCCATATTTTGTTAAAAATTATTTTTTAAAAATAAAAAATTTCATAAAAAAATTTTGAAAATTTTTTATGTTTCGGATACAAACATTTTTCAATTAGTTGTAAGCTTTATCAAAAAAATTGAATATCAAGACAATTTTTTGGTAACTTGCTTTAAGTAAAATACCACAATTTTTATATGTTTTTACTATTTTATTGTTCTAGTTTTTTGTTTGTATTTTTACCATTTTTTGGTAATTTTACCATATTTTTTTGGTACTTTTTTTTTTTTAAATCTGGCACTAAAATGTCAATCAAAAGCTGTCAATTATGAAAAATTAAGTTTTTTCTTATTTTATCAGGTACTTAAACGTCCAATCTACAATATCCAAAGTTTTTTTTTATAATTTTTTAAAAATACTTGCTAAAATAATTAAAAATTCGAAAAAAAGGTAATTTTTTTGACTAGTTTTTCTTGAAAATATAAGAAATTTCTTGTGTAGCCGCCTTTGCAATTCTCATATGTTCTACTTAAGAAAAACGAAATTCCGAAAAAAAATAAAAAAGTGCAGTGTTATACTCTAAAAAGTTTGTTAAAAGTGTTCAAGTGAAAAAAAATCATTTCAGGTTGTTAAAGTGCTACTCCAGCTACCGAAGAAGGAAAAATAAGATGCACCAATGGAAAAAACCTTTAAATTTACAAAACCAATATGTAAATATACCAAATTTTTTGTAAATTTACAAAACAAATATGAAAGTTTAGAGAAAAAATTTGTATACTTACAGAAAAAGTTGTAATTTTACAAAAATGAAGTAGAAAATACAAAAACAATATTGTAAATTTACAAATTATTTGGTTAAACTACTGTTTTTACGGCAACAAAATAAGAAGAAATGGTATATTTACAATAAAAATTGTAAATTTACCACTTTTTACTGTAAATATACAAGTTTTTTGCCATAAAAAACTGTAGTTAAACCAAACAATTTGTAAATTTACAATTTTATTTTTTGATTTTCTACTTTATTTCGTAAATTTACAACTTTTTTTGTAAGTCTACAATAATATTTTACAAAAAAAAATTGTAAATTTACACTTTTTCCCCGTAATTTTTTTGTTAAATCAATTTACAAATTATCCCCGTAACATTACGGGGATTCTTGCTAGTACATATTTTACAAAACCTGCCCCGTAAAATCACGGGGATTTTATGTCATTTTACAAACTTTTTTTTTTGAGTGTATACTCAAAAAAAAAACTGGTAAAACGCCTGGTAAAATGCCTTGTAATCCCGTTCTACCAATATTTAACAATTTTCCTTGTTTTTAACAAAAAATCTTGTACTTTGCTCAAACGAGAACTACAGCTTTTTTGGTAATTTTACAAATTTATTTTCGTAATTGTATTCTACCATTTTGAAAGGTTATTTTACAAAAACAAACTGTAATTTTACAACAAAGTTTTTATTACGAGGATTTTAGTTGATTTACAAAAAAAACTGTTATTTTACAAAAAATATGTTATACGAGGATTTTCTATTTTTTTCAATTTTTTTTTTTTTTATTAAAAAGTATTTTAAAACAAGTTGACAAAATTTTGAAAAATTTATTACGAGGATTCTAGTTAATTTACAAAAAAAAAAAAAACAGTTATTTTACAAAAATGATTTTATTACGAGGATTTATGTTGTTTAACAAAAATTTTTTTTTTTTTGTAAATTTACCATTTTGGTTTGTAAATTTACCATTTTTTTAAACATATTTACCATTTTTTCTTGTAAGTTTACCATTTTTTATTTTATTTTTCCGGTTTTAAAACAAAATTTTTACCAATAAAATTTTTGGCGCATTCAAAATTACGGGGAAATCCTCGTAATTTTACGAAATTTTTCCTACCTCCTATTTTACGAGAACAGTCTCGTAAAATCTCGAGATTTTTTGGTAACTTTACAAGGTTTTTTTTTTTTGAGTGTATGAATACCCTCCACAATGCCCTTTTTAAGTACACTCAAAAAAAAAAAACTGTAAAGTTGGCAAAAAATTTAGTTAAATTTAACTAAAAAAACACCTGATTTTGAACCTACTAAATTTCTAGTTAATTTAACAAAAAATATTTAGTTAACTTTTCGTAGAATGAATGTAGCAAAAAAACAGTAATTTTAACTAAAAATTCAGCTGAAAATTTCGTAACATTTTTTATTAGGTGAATTCAGCTACCCTAGTAAAAATATTATGCTAATTTTACTAAATAGATCTAATTTGATCCGTAAAATGGTTGTATCAAATAATATCTAATTGTATTACTTTAGATCAAAAAATATAAAAGTTTATACAATTTGATCCTGAATTTGGTCAAATCTAATTATATCAAATTGATATTATAATATCTATTTTTATACAATTTGATGAGCAAAACCAAAATACGAATCTAATCATATATGGAGCAATATCTAACCATATAAAGTGGATCAACCGTATCAAAATGATAGATATAATTTTATATAAATTTATACGGAAACATATGAACTCATATAAGATTGTATCAAATTATATATAATGATATCAGAAAATTTTTACTCGGGTAACCTTTTTTTTTTAAATAAAAAAAAAATATATTTTTCACAGCGTTAAGTTCAGCTTAAGTAGGACTAATGAGATTTGCATAGGAGGCTACACAAGAAATGTTTAAAATTTTCGACTTGACAAAAATGTTACAAAAAATCAGCAAATTAATTAGTAAAAAATCGTAAACTCAGTTTTAAAGTCAACAAAAAAAATTAATTCCAAATTTGTACAAAACTAGTATTTTCGTAAATTGAACTTAACTAAAAAAAGTAATTAAAACGCTGATTTTAACTAAAAATTTGCTAAAAAGCCAGTAAACTCGAGTTAACAAAAAAAAGTTTGTTAACTTTACAGTTTTATTTTTTTGAGTGTAATAGAAAATTTTCTAACGTGAAAAAAATTACCAATTTTGATTAGAAATATTTTATTTTAAGTAAAAAACTTTTTTTTAGTTATTTTTGTAAAAAAAAAATTAAAAATTTTTTTTTTTTGAGTGTAAAATTTTTTGAAGTGCCAAATTTTTTTTTGAGTCTATTTTTTATTTTTAGTGAGAAAAAATATTTTTGAGTGACAAAAATACGTTGTAAAATATTTTTGTGACTTACTAATGTTTTTAAAACTTGTTTAATGGATTTCAACACGTAAATTTAAGGTGAAACTAATCTGAAAATTACGGGTTTGTAATAACTTTTGAACCACTGGACCGATTGTGCTGAAATTCAATACCAATCAGACCAGGAGAATGACAAATACATATGCCAAGGTTCAGCAGCCTCAGAACTGTCTTTCGAAACAAAACATTTTTGTACAGAAAGTAGAAAGTAGTCGCATTCTGAAAAAAAATTATTAGAAAAATTTTTCAGAAACTTGTTTTTTTAAACCCTCCACTCTAGTGATATAGGGTATATATAAGTTTGTCATTCCGTTTGTAACACATCGAAATATTGGTCTAGGACCCCATAAAGTATGAATATTCGTGATCGATTTTAAGTCGATCCCCGATCGATTTTAAGTCGATCTAGCGATGTCCGTCCGTCTGTCTGTCTGTCTGTTTCTCCGTAGATAACACGCTAAAATTTTAAAGACTTTACAGAGGCTACTGAAGTTTGGCATATATGTTGGGCAGGTTGGTATTGCAATCCAGCCAAATCCGTCCAGTGGTTCAGAAGTTATGAGCAAAAGAGTAAATGTCGGCAATTGTTTTTCGCTAATTTACGAGATAAATAAATTTAGAAAGACAATAATGAGACTGCTGAAGCTTGGCATATATCTTTGACGTTCACCAGGTCTATTTGGTGTTGAATTTCAGCGCAATCGGTCCAGTGGTTCAAAAGTTATAAGCAAAACCCTGAATTGCAGATTGGTTTCATCTAAAATGCCACGTGTTAAACAAGTTTTAAAAGCATTAGTGATAACCAGGGAAACCAAAAATATGCAGTATCATGTTTTTTCCTGTGCATTTTATTGATAAATGGGTAAGGTATTTATCCGTTTCAGAAGATTTTAAGAAATCTGGCATCGATTTGTTAATGCATATTTTTGCATATTTTAGCCTTAAGAGCATATTTTTGCATATTTTAGGTTTAAGAGCATATTTTAGCATAAGAGCATATTTTTAGAGCATATTTTAAATTTTTAGAGCATTTTTCCACTTTTTAGAGCATATTTTTACATTTTTAGAGCATTTTTTTTTCAATTTTTAGAGCATTCTTTTCCAATTTTTTTATGACAACATTTATTTTTAAATTTTTTATCCAACAAGGATGTTTTTTTTTCAACAATTGCGGAATTGTGACGATTGATTCCCCTTTGGCCTGTTCTTGCTTCATAACGGTATATGAAACTATGTTTTCATTAGATTCAGCAACTTGGTAGAAAATATTAAGGCAAATATTTTTGTAGAACATATTTAACCCTCTAACTATCGCATGTAACGGTATTTGGAGGGTATATTGTCTAACAAATTGTAGAAAACACAGCAAAAACGGGGACATAATTTTTTTTAAGAGCATATTTTTATTGTTTTTGGAGCATATTTTCCGTTTTTAAGGGCATTTTTTAAGCGCATAAAACGTGTTTTTTAGAGCATATTTTTGGTTTCCCTGGTGATAACTTAACAATGCTTTTCAAACTTGTTTAGTTATAAAGCAATGCTTTTTAAACTTGTTTAGTTTTAAAAGCATTGGTAACTTAAAAATAACACTGGAAAAAAATTTTACACTCAAAAAAAAATTCTTAACTCAAAAAAAATTTTACACTCAAAAAAAAATTTACACTCAAAAAAAATTTTACACTCAAAAAAAATTTAGTTTTTTTTTAATGACACTATTTTGTGTACATACGTGCATAAGTACGCATTCACTCAGAAAAAAAACATTACACTCGAAAAAAAATTTACACCCAAAAAAAAATTAGTTATTTTTTTTTTTTTTTTAATTGACAAAAAAAGTTTTTTACTCAAAATAAAATATTTCGAATCAAAATTGTTAATTTTTTCACGTTAAAAAATGTACTATCCTTTAAAAAAGGCATTGTTGAGGGTATTTATGGATTCGGCAAAGTCGAATTTAACTTTTCTACTTGTTTTTTTTTAATGCCTAACAATGCGAGAATATTTATAGAAAAAAAATGGCACAGAATCGGCCACTTTTTATTTTTGAAAATGAACTTTTTCTGAAAGGTTAAGTAACTGAAAATTTTGTAATGAAAACACTTTTTTATAGAACGTGACTTTATTTTATTTTTTGGGCTCACATTATGTGTTAAAAGAATCCCTGATTTTATAGTTTTTTTTGCTCATCCGATAACTAATTGTCCAGTTTTCTAAAGCTCCTATGGCACTAGATTTTTTTTGTATTTTATTTTTTATTAATTGAAAGAATGAAACAGCAGAAGAAGAAATGAAAAAGAAACATAAAATAAACAAACAAATAGTGGTGATTACTTTCTTTTTAATAAAAACCAGCTGAATAAATTCAAAAAACCCCCAAAAACAAACAAAAAATCGCTTCATTTAATCAAAAACAGAAAAGTTGGCAACAGTTAATATCATTAATGCATAAATGTCAAAAAAATATGTAAAATTTTAAAATTTTTTTTGACATTCAGTCATTTGATAACCAAATTTATCGATAACACAAGATAAAAATTTGACGTTTACTATTTCTTATTAGTATTCTTTTACTCTTCACACTTGTTCAGATTCCCTATAGTGATATATTTGCCCTGTTTAAGCCCCTATGACACTACATTTTTTTGTATTTTATTTTTTATTAATTGATAGAATGACACAGCAAAAGAAGAAATGAAAAAGAAACATAAAATAAACAAACAAATAGTGATGATTACTTTTATTTAAATAAAAACCCGCTTAATAAATACCAAAAACCGTCAAAAAAACAAAAAAAATCGCTTCATTTAATGAAAACCAGAAAAGTTGGCAACACTTAATATCATTCATGCGTAAATGTCAAAAAAATATGTAAAATTTTTACATTTTTTTTGACATTCAATCATTTGATAACCAAATTTATCGATAACACAAAAATAAAATTTGACGTTTACTGTTTTTTTTAGTATGCTTTTACTATTCACACTTATTCAGATTTCCTATGGTGATATATTTGCACTGTTCACATAAATTCCATCAATACAAAAAAAATGTAGTGTCATAGGGGCTTTAGATAAATTTCATCAATACAAAAAAAAATGTAGTGTCATAGGGGCTTAACGCATGTTCGAGACGGGAAATTTCAATCAGCAATATTTTTCAATCAGCATTATTTTTTTGACGGTAATCGATGATTTTATTATTTATATAATCGAAGTAAAAAAAATTCCCCCCTATCCACAAATGCTGTACCGGCAACTACAACCAAAATATTTTGTAGGCAAAAACAAATGAAAAACACATTTAAAACCAGTAAATAAACAATTGAATAGTTCATGCGAATAAAGACGAATAGACCATTTGTAGAATTTTACAGGGGACAATAAAAACGCAGGAAAAGGTTAAAAAATAATATTTTTGTCAACTTTTTGGTATTAGCTTAAAGATTTAGGTCACATCTACCTATATACAAAATTTTAGTAAGGTATTCGAAAGAGAACTTGCCAAAAATTGGACTTCAATTTTTTGCTTAAATGGAAAAAGGGCGAATATCCAAAAAAATGTATTGAAATTTGAATAAAAATCTGTTGTTTTGCAGCAGATTTTGACTACATTTTCACGAGACTTGCAATACTTGACGAACTATGGTTGGTATTTGTTTGTAACACTTTAAGGACTTCAAGGATACACTTTTTAAGGTTTGCCAGGACATGCAAAAAAAATTTTTTTGTTAATTTTTTTTTGTAATATTCCTGCCATTTGATACAGTAGTAATTCTTTATGACACTAAATACATTTTTACGACGCAACATAAAAGGACATGAACAAATTTTTGTTTTTTATTCCTGACATTGGATGCAGTATTAACACTAAAAGTTTGTATGTGCTAAGATTGTTTTTTTTTTTTGTGTACAATTTCAAATTTTAGCTAATTTCAATTTTAAACTCGCAGCTAAATAATTTTTATATATTATTTTGTTAAGGATGGATATTCGCCCTTTTTGCTTTCCACACTTTAAAGTCTTATAACTCAAGAACGGTAAAATTTTTTGCCAATATAATAAATGTGGTTTGTTCCTCGTAATGTTCTTTTAACACATTGTTACCGAAAGTAAAATTTTTGTATGTTTTTGTGTTGTATTTAATCAAAATTGTGCGTTAAACAAAAACAATTTAAACAAAAATATTAAAATATACGAATTATTGCACTTTCAAAGTAATTTTTTTAGCCTTAAAAGTCAAAATTTCCCCAAAATTTCTGCATAGGATTGTAGGGATATGCTAATAAAATGCATTTATGCAAAAAAACGTGTTTGCGAAAAAGTGGTCTATTCGTCCTTATTCGCATGAACTATTCAATTGATAACCATCCCAGTAATTATTCATTTGTTTTACCAAACGTCAACATTTATTTTTTACTGTTGACAAAATTTTCTAAAATAAATAACATTAAACATTAAAAAATTTGGTTTTTTTTTGATAGCTCTGTTATTTTAACCAACAAATTAAAAAAAAAAATTACCTACGAAAACATTAAAAATTAATGATTTCGTAGGTTATTTTTTACAATTTTCTATTGAAAAATTTTTTGTTTTAAATTTTTAATAAAATTTTGGGGAATCGATCCCGCAACCAACTACATTCTGGCCAGACACTCTACCCATCGTGCCACTTGATACATACATGTTTTTATATTTCTATAAATAATTTTTTGAATTTTTTTTCTACAAATAAATAACCTACTTGTGTAGGTAAAAACTAATGATATCTCATTAAAAAATACCAACAATTAAAAAAAAAATTACTTACACAAATCATTAAAAATTTAAAAAAATAATCAGTAGTTTTTACTTATAGAACAAAAACAAATGACTTTAAAAATTAAATGTTAATGAAAGTCTTTATTTTTTAGTATTTTATTTTTGAAACAAAGGACAGAAGTAGTCATTAAAAAAAAATGAACATCAAACAAATGTTTTTTCTTTTAAAAACGACTAAACGTAAAACTTTTTAAATAAACTACAAACAGTTAATGACATAATTTTTTGAGTGTGGCTTACCCTTATACTGTGGTTGGAGGGTATAAAAATTTAGCTGGAAATTTTTAATAAACTTAACATTATTATGAAATGCAGTTTTTTAGAACCTGGAAATTTAATGTGAAATGTGACAGCTTTGTGTTAAATAAGTTAGTTTTATTTTTTTATATCAAAAGGAAAATATATTAATTTCCAGATCATGTTGGTAACCCTTGCGAAATAATGTAAGAGACAAAAAAGTTGAAAGAAAGTATGAGGTGAGGTTGAGATTGCTAGAAATAGAATTGTAGTGTTGGAAACTGTCAAAATTTATTCTGTAGAAACTATAAATATTCACATATATAAAAAACAGTTTTCATTAACAAGACAAACCGACATTTAAAATCCTACTGAAGATGACACTAACTGGGGTGTTTGAAACCGGTATAGGAAATACCAGAAATGTCTATAATTTTTAGAAATTCAATTTTTCTTCTGCATTTTTTCAACTTGAACCCTTATATATTAAAAATGTTTCTAGAGAATTAAAGAAAAATTGTATTTTTATTAAAAACCGTGTTGTAATATTCGTAGAATATTTTAATGAGTTTTCTTTTTCAGTATAATCGTGTTTTTTTTTTTTTTTTATTGTTTACTAGTCTATTTCGAAAATAGGTAAAACGTCTACACTCAAAAAAAAAACCTTGTAAAGTTACCAAAAAATCTCGTGATTTTACGAGGCTATTCTCGTAAAATAGGAGGTAGGTAAAATTCTCGTAAAATTACGAGGTTTTCCGTGTAATTTTGAATGCGCCAAAAATTGGTAAAATAACCAATTTTATTGGTAAAAATATTGTTTTAAAACCGGAAAAAAATTACTTACAAGAAAAAATGGTAAATTTACAAACCAAAATGGTAAATTTACAAAAAAAAAAAAAAAATGTTAAAAACATAAATCCTCGTTATAAAATCATATTTGTAAAATAACTGTTTTTTTTTTTTGTAAATTAACTAGAATCCTCGTAATAAATTTTTCAAAGTTTTGTCAACTTTTTTTTAAATATTTTTCAATAAAAAAAATGTTTTTTTTTTGTTAAACAACAAATAACATTTTTTTTGTAATTCAACTAGAATCCTCGTAATAAGAACTTTGTTGTAAAATTACAGTTTTTTTTGTAAAATAACCTTTCAAAATGGTAGAATACAATTACGAAAATAAACTTGTAAAATTACCAATAAAACTGTAGTTCTCGTTTCAGCAAAGTACAAGATTTTTTGTTAAAAAACAAGGAAAATTGTTAAATATTTGTAGAACGGGATTACAAGGCATTTTACCAGGCGTTTTACCAGTTTAATTTTTGGAGTGTAGCTGATTGTTTAACATATGAATCGTTTATTTTGAGAGTTAAATAAGTCCTTTTAATTTTTTATATTCAAACTAAACATAGAAATCATATTAAATCAAATAAATCATTTTTACACACATAAAAAAAACTTTGTCAAATTACTAGGAAAAGTCTCGTAATCCCATTTTACCAATATTTGACAGTTTTCCTTGTTTTTTAACAAATCGAAATTTAAATTTTTTTTTTTGTAATTTTACAATTTTTTTTTGAAATTTTACAAATTTCCAAGATAATTTTACAAAAAAAAATCTAGTAAATTCACTAGAATTCCTTGTAATTTTAATTGCACCAAAAACTGTAAATTTACAATTTTATTGGTAAAAAGCTTGTAAAATTAAAAAATTATTGGTAAAAAGCTTGTAAAATTACTAGGAGTTGTCGTAAAATAGGAGGTAGCAAAAAATCTAGTAAAATTACGAACCTCTTAAGGTCTTATGATACTTGCTAGTTTTTGTATTTTTTATATTTTGGTGAACAGTGCAAATATGTTTTCATAGGAAAACTGACCAAGTGTAAAGAGTATGACAATATCATGAAAAAAACCTAAAACGTCAAAAAAAATACGTGTGTTATCGATAATTTTGCAGTGACTGTCAAAAAAAATATAAAAATTTTCAACTTTAAATTGACATTTCCAGAATAAAATGTTAACAGTGTTGCCAATTTTATTAGTTTTTGCTCGAATGAAGCGGTTTTATATTTGTTTTGGACGTTTTTCAGCCATTTTGGTAGAGTTATTTTGAAAATAAAAGTTTGCAATATTGTTTTTTTTGTTTTGTTTTTATTTTATTGTATTTCTTGTTCTTTCTCGCATTTGTTGTTTCATTTGATCAATCCTAAAAAAATCCAATACAGAAACTAGCAAGTATCATACCACCTTTAATAAATTTTATCGTGTCAAAAAATTTGTAAATTTACAATTTTATTGGTAAAAACCTTGTAAAATTACAAAATTATTGGTAAAAAGCTTGTAAAATTACTAGGAATTTTTGTCAAATAGGAGGTAGCAAACAAAAAAAGTTACAAGTTTTTCTTGTAATTTTACAAGGTTGTTTTTTAGTGTATCATCTCTTTATTTGTGTCTATTTTGCTATACAGACTCTAAGGTTGTTTTACACACAATTTCAGTGACTATATCAACAATTTGATTTTTATTTAAAATTCACTTACTCCAGTTTAAAAATAAAAGCGTTATAGGTACTAAGTACCTATAACGCATATTTCATACAATTCAAAATTTTAAAAACGTTTTTGTCGTTATGAATTTAAAAATTTGAAAACTCAATTGGCTCTTATTAACAGCATGATGTATTGAATTTATTATTTTTGTGTGTTTCTATACAGTAGGAAGATAACTTATTTTAACATTCCAACACAAAAAAAAACTTTGTCAAATTACTAGTATCGTAATCCCATTTTACCAATATTTGACAGTTTTCCTTGGTTTTTAACAAATCGAAATTTAATTTTTTTTTGTAATTTAACATTTTTTTTTGTAATTTTACAAATTTCCAAGATAATTTTACAAAAAAAAGTTAAAGTTACGAGAATTCCTTGTAGTTTTAATTGCGCCAAAAAAACTGTTAATTTACTATTTTATTGGTAAAAAGCTCGTAAAATTACAAAATTATTGGTAAATAGCTTGTAAAGTTACTAGGAATTCTCGTAAAATAGGATTTAGCAAAAAATTTAGTAAAATTACGAAACCTCTTTATAAATTTTATGGTGTCAAAAAATTTGTAAATTAACAGTTTTATTGGTAAAAACCTTGTAAAATTACAAAATTATTGGTAAAAATCTTGTAAAATTACTAGGAATTTTTGTCAAATAGGAGGTAGCAAACAAAAAAAAGTTACAAGTTTTTTTTTGTAATTTTACAAGGTTTTTTTTTGAGTGAAGACGAAATTGCATACAAAACTAGGGCCCTATAAACAATTTTTAGATGTAGTTCGTATAAGTTTAACTTAAATTCACATTAATTAAGTATTTCATTTAAAAATGTAAGATTTAAGGTGTCGAATTTCAATTGTTTTTTTTTTATTAAATTTCAAATTAAATCTTCAAATATCGAAAAAAAATTTCAAATTTAATTTTTAAGTGGAATCTTTGAATTTGAAAAAAATTGTTATCACCCTAATGTAGAAATAGACATCAAGATGTATTCATCAAAAACAATTTAATTTGTTATTTCAAATAATATATTTATAAATATATATATTCCAAGCACAGACTTGCCTTTGATAAATTCACCTGTCATCTTGAGATGAGTTACAGACAACATTCATCTTCTTTTCATCACAGTCATCACTTACAATAAGTATCACAAGTATTACAAAACGAATGATAATCATAAAAAAAAAAAACAAAGCACACGCAAATATTTTTTTAGCAATAATTTAAAATTGAAAAGTCACAAATTGACATTAAAAATTTATGGTTATTTTTCAGACATGGATGGGTCATTATGAGAAAAATATTTAAATTTTTTACTTGTCATTCATACTTAGCGGTAAATTTGTAAAAAAAAAATGGTTGTTAGTCACAAAAACCCCATAAAAAGACCTAAATTACCTTTTGTCTATGCACTCAAAAAAAAAATTTGTAAAGTTACCAAAAAATCTCGTGATTTTACGAGGCTATTCTCGTAAAATTGGAGGCAGGTAAAATTACGAGGATTTCCTCGTAATTTTGAATACGCCAAAAATTGGTAAAATAACAAATTTTATTGGTAAAAATATTGTTTTAAAACCGCAAAAATAAAAACAAAAATGGTAAGCTTACAAGAAAAAATGGTAAATATGTTTAAAAAATGGTAAATTTACAGACCAAAATGGTAAATTAAAAAAAAAAAAAATTGTTTAACAACATAAATCCTCGTAATAAAATCATTTTTGTAAAATAACATTTTTTTTTGTAAATTAACTACAATCCTCGTAATAAATTTTTCCAAATTTTGTCAACTTTTTTTTTTAATATTTTTCAATAAAAATAAATAAAAAATCCGGGACTTGGAAAATTTAAAAAAAAAATATTAAAATATTTTTTTTTGTTAAACAACATACATAAATCCTCGTATAACATAATTTTTAACAATTTTTTTTGTAAATCAACTAAAATCCTCGTAATAAAAACTTTGTAGTAAAAGTTTTTTTTTGTATAATAACCTTTCAAAATGGTAGAATATAATTACGAAAATAAATTAGTAAAATTACCAATAAAACTGTAGTTCTCGTTTGAGCAAAGTACAAGATTTTTTGTTAAAAAACAAGGAAAATTGTTATATGCTGGTAGAACGGGATTACAAGGCAATTTACCAGGCGTTTAACCAGTTTTTTTTTTTTTTTGGAGTGTACACTCAAAATAATAACTCTTCAAAATACTCTGTAAAATTACTGTAATCTCAATTCAACAGACATTTGACAGAGTTTTCTGTCAAAATACAGATTTAAAGAAAATACTTTGTATTTTGTTGTGACAAAAAAACAAAGTTGCATCTGTTATATTACTATTATTTTTGTAATCTTAATTTTACAGATAATTAACAGAGGTTTCTGCCAAAAAAAACTAAGTTTAATCTGTATTTTTACTTTTTTCTAAGTAATCTAAAATTCATAGTTAAAAACAGAGTTTTCTATAAAAACACCAAAATTTTATCTGTATTTTTTTTTTTTTGAGAAAATATTAAAAATTATCAAACAATCTTTTCAAAAATCTCATAAAAATTTTACAAAATAACATGTTTTTCACTAAACTCTGTAAGTTTACAGTTTTTCCTGTAAAATTTTGGATGCATCAAAGCATTTTACAAATATATGTAAATTTACAGAGTTTTTCTTTGCTAAATGGTGTTTTATTTAACCAATATTTTACTAGAAACTCTGTAAATTAACAGTTTTTTTGTCAAAATCATTTTACAGAGTTTTATAGTAAAATTACCAAGAAATATTGCTAGCTGGAAAAGTGTGGTGTACTCTATTAAATTAGCAAAGTTTTTCTGTAATTTAACAGAGGTATTATTTTTAGTGTAGTTACTTTGCATTAAAATCCGTTTATCTTTACTGAAAAAAACCTTTACTCAAAATAATAACTCTGTAAAATACTATGTAAAATGACTGTAACCTCAATTCAACAGATATTTGACAGATTTTTCTGTCAAAATACAGATTTAATGAAAATACTTTGTATTTTGTTGTGACAAAAAAAAAAGTTTCCTCTGTTATATTACTTTTTACTTCGTAATCTTAAAAACAGATAATTAACAGAGTTTTCTGCTAAAATACAGATCTAAGCAAAATACTTCGTATTTTTTTATAACCAAAAAAGTTTTCTGTTTTGAGTAGTTTTTGTTTTTGTTACCAAACATCAAAATTTTATCTGTATATTTTTTTTTGTGAGAAAAAGTTGAAAAAGTACCAAAAAAAGTTATCAAATTTTTTTTTTTTTCAGAAATCTTATAAAAATTTTACAAAATAACATGCATTTAACTAACCTCTGTAAATTTACAGAGTTTTTTGTTGCATCAAAAGCATTTTACAAATGTATGTAAATTTACATAGTTTTCTTTGCTAAATGGTGGTTAACTTAACCAATATTTTACTAGAAACTCTGTAAATTAACAGTTTTTTTTGTCCAAATCATTTTACAGAGTTTTATAGTAAAATTACAGAGTTTTCTCTTTAAAAAAGCTTTCATATTTAACCAATATTTTACTATAAACTCTGTAAATTAACAGTTTTTTTCTGTCAAATTCATTTGACAGAGTTTTTTAGTAAAATTACCAAGAAATGTTGTTAGCTGGAAAAGTATGGTGTACTCTGTTAAATTAGCAGAGTTTTTCTGTAATTTAACAGAGTTATTATTTTGAGTGTTGTGAAATTACCAAAAAAAACTTGTAAAATTATTTTTTGCTACCTCCAAGTTTACGAGAATTACTACCCTAGTAAAAAAGTTTTGATATAATGATTAGGGTGACCATTTTTTTCTGAGCTCAAATCAGTACGCCACAAATTTTTATGTTTTTTTTTTTCTAGAAATAACCCTCTAATTTTTTTTACGCCACAACGCTGGTGTTTTTTTAACACTCAAAAAATGTCGGTTGAACTAACTAACTTGACCCTAAGTGTTTTTAGTAAAAACAACAGCAAAAAAACTTTTTAAAAACAACTGCAAGAAAACTGTTAAAAACAACTGCTGTCGTTATATAACGACTTTATTTAAATGTTCCTCAGATTTTGATGACTTTTTTTTCGAAAGTTTTGACAACTTTTCCTTTAAGAAAACTTCCCAGCTAATAAGCATGTGTTAACTTTGTTCCAAACAGTTAAGAACTTTCACAAGAAAGTTCACAACTTTTTGTTAAATTCAACTAACTTGTAGGAAAATTTATAAACATTTTTCCGTTGATACCTCTGCATTCACAAACTCTAATCTCCGTAGAATTAATTCTTTATGAATTATCTCATGGTCAGACTTAAGTTATAAAACAACTCTGACGATATATTAAATTCAAACGACTTAACTAAACTCAGTGTTTAAGGGCTACCTTAAATGAAACACGGTTCAGTTTTTGTTTTTGTGTTTTTTGTATTTTAATTTTATTTTTAATTTAAATGTTTTTTGTTTAGTAAATGTTACAATTGGTTTATACGTAAAATACTGGGTCACTATTTGTTGTTGTTCACTGTACAATTTTCTTTATGTTTATTTTTGTTAATTTTAACTTTAGTAATTTTGTCTTTACTGTTTAATGTTAGAAACTAGAGTGGTTGTTAATAATTTTAGAATAAGTATTGATGCTTGCTAGCATCAATTTGAATTTTAATGTACCAACAACAATACTAATAATTTGACAAACAAAGAGATTAGTGAAAGGGAATATGCAACTAAAATGCATTGATTTGATGGTACCGCTATTTACGTGGGTCGGCTCATCAGTTTATGGGCTGTTGGTACGTAGGTAGTACAATAAGTTTAGGGTCATCTCTAAACACAAAGGTTTTTCAAGTTTTTGTTTAGAACTTTCGAATAAAATTATGTTTTATGTTTAAAAATCAGTACAATCAGTACATATTTCAAAAAATCAGTACAAATCAGTACAACGATTTTTGATCAGTACACGTGCTCAAAAATCAGTACATGCACTGATCAAATCAGTACGAATGGTCATCTTAATAATGATATATAATTTGATACAATCATATTAAGTTATATATGACGTTTTATATGTTCAGATCTAATTTTATCTAAGATTTATTGCGGACCCGAGTAAAAAGGTTATACATAAAGTCAGATATATTTATGTATAACCTCAGATAAGAAAATGGATCCCCGAGTAAAAAAGTTTTTATATACCCGAGTAAAAAAGATTTGATATAACCATATATGCTAGTATATAATTATTTATATTTATATATGGTTATGCATGAACTTTGATATGGACATATAAGTTTATATATAGCATTGTTTTTTTCCTTATTTTTTAATATGATAACATACATATTTATATCTATTTATATACCGATCTATATGAAATTAGATATGACATATAAGTTCGGAAATTTTTAGATAAGGCAGATAAAAAGATATATGATTTTATTTATAATTATATCCCGAAAAAAAATTTAAAATTTTCTAAGTCCCGTACAATTAAAAAAAAATTAAAAATGTTCAACCCTAGTAAAAATATTATGCTGATTTTACTAAATAGATCTAATTTGATCCGTAAAATGGTTGTATCAAATAATATCTAATTGTATTACTTTAGATCAAAAAATATAAAAATTGATACAATTTGATCCTGAATTTGGTCAAATCTAATTAGATCAAATTGATCTTATAATATCTATTTTTATATAATTTGATGAGCAAAACCAAAATACGAATCTAATCATATATGGAGCAATATCTAACCATGTAAAGTTGATCAACCGTATCAAAGTGATAGATAAAATTTTATATAAATTTATACGGAAGCATATTAACTGATATAAGATTGTATCAAATTATATATGATTAGACCAGAAAATTTTTACTCGGGAAGTCTTAAAAATTTTATAAAAATTTTCTAAAGTCCCGGACATAAAATTTTTTTGGCAATTTTTTTTTTGGACTAAAAAAATCATTGAAAATGTTTTTAGGAGAAATTTTATTCATTTGAAAAATTTTTAAGTTTCGAAAAAATGTTTTTAAATTTTCTAAGACACAAACATTTTTTGGAATTTTTAAATCCCTTAAAAATTGTTTTAGAAAAAAATTTAAAAAATTTTTAATAAATTAATAAGTCGCGAAACAAATTCCGAAGAATGTACTAAAAAATCTTCAAATTGATAATGTATCCAATCTGATAAAATAATTTCTAATTTCACGTTTAAAATTTCAAAAAATTTTACCAGATTTCATCTAATTACCCAGCAAAAAATAAACGAAGTGGTTCAAAAAGAATTAGTGGTTTCACTACATACAAAGTAGCGATAAGTGCTGAACTTCATATTCCGTAGGAAGTACTTTTAAAATCACTTCCAAAAATGCTACAAAATAACAATAAAAACATCTTTCACCAGTTCTTTGCTTAATGATTTTGAAGTACCTTTTTCATATGTTCTTGGGAATCAATTCAAATCACCACAACATATGAACTTCTTTTTCAACTGAAACAATTAGAATGAGGGTGATACACGAAGTATGAAATTTTTTCTACGTCCAGCTTCAAATAGATTTAGGTTTTGCAAAAATGGTGACAAAATTTGATAATGGCATTTCATTTCTCTTTATTTAGAGCTTAAAAAATCGAAAAGACGAAAATCGATTACACTGTGCTACAAAAAACACAAAATCAAATATACTTTTAAAATGAGGTAGTTAAGGTTGTAGGTCTCGTCGAAAAGATCACAAAAATGCCCATCAAACTTGCCAGACACCCTCAAATTTTAAAGTTATTGTCAAAAACGATTTTTTGGAACTTTTCACACTAAACCGCGTGTAACTTAAACATTTTTCAACCGATTTTTAATTTTTCAACTGTTTTGGATAGAAGAAGGATAGGGCTTTTCATGTGTGTGAATTAGTATTTACATATAAAAAAGATATGAATTGATTTTTTCAACAATATCAAATTTTTTGTTATTTTTTGAAAATTTTTTGAGTTTATCGATTTTTTTCTGTTATAGTTCATTCAACAACATTTATATTTATAAACGTATTCTTAAATAAAATTTAATTGTGAATACGATGAGTTTTCTGCCGAAAAAATCGGATAACAATTGACAGAGTTGTGATAATTTATCTAAAAAAGAAAATTAAGATTTTGCTTGAAATTACCGTTCGGATAACCGAGGCAAAAAAATATAAAAATAAACGAACATACTAAGAGGTCGCGTATCATTATTTTAAAGGTTTTTGGCCTCCTGAATTCGAATTTGACCTTGAAGTCGCGCTATCTTATTAAGTTTTTGATATATCAATTTATGTTAAATATCTCAAAAATCTGACGAGATAGAGCAATTTAAAGGCCAGATTCGGATTCAGAGCGCCAAAAACCTTTAAAAATATTATACATGACCTCTTATGATAAAATTATTTTTTTTGCCTGGGATATCTGAACGTCGATTTCCTGCAAAATCTTAATTTTCTTTTTTAGAAAAATTATCACAACTCTGACAATTGTTATCCGATTTCTTCAGGATAAAGCTTATCGTATTCAGAATCAAATTTTCTTTAAAAATACGTTTATAAATATAAAGGTTGTTAAACGAACTATAGCAGAAAAAAATCGATAAACTTGAAAAATTTTCAAAAAATAACAAAAAAATTAGATTTTATAAAAAAAAATCAATAAATATCTTTCTTATATGTATAGACCAATTCACACAGATGGAAAGCCCCATCCTTCTTCTATCAAAAACAGTTAAAAAATTTAAAATCGGTTAAAAATTTTCCCAATTACAAAAGGTTTAGTGAGAAAACTCTAAAATTTGAGGGTGTCTAGCTAGTTTAATAGTTCACTCAAAAGAATAACTCTGTAAAATATTCTGTAAAATGACTGTAATCTCAATTCAACAGATATTTGACAGAGTTTTCTGTCAAAATACAGATTTAAAGAAAATACTTTGTATTTTGTTGTGACACAATAACAAAGTTTCATCTGTTATATCACTTTTAACTTTGTAATCTTAATTTTACAGATAATTAACAGAATTTTCTCCTAAAATACAGATTTAAGCGAAATAATCTGTGTTTTTTATAACCAAAAAACTAAGTTTTATCTGTATTTTTACTTATTTCTGTGTAATCTTAATCCTATTTCTGTGTAATTTAACTAAAAACAGAGTTTTCTGTAAAAACACCAAAATTGTATCTGTATTTGTTTTTTGAGAAAATGTTAAAAAAGTACCAAAAAATCTTTTTAAAATCTCATAAAAACTTTACAAAATAACATGTATTTTACTAAACTCTGTAAATTTACAGAGGTTTTTTTCTGTAAAATTTTAGTTGCATCAAATGCATTTTACAAATATATGTAAATTTACAGAGTTTTTCTTTGCTAAATGGTGTTTTATTTAACCAATATTTTACTAGCAACTCTCTGTAAATTAACAGTTTTTTTTTGTCAAAATTATTTTACAGAGTTTTATAGTAAAATTACCAAGAAATGTTGCTAGCTGGAAAAGTATGGTGTACTCTGTTAAATTAGCAGAGATTTTCTGTAATTTAACAGAGTTATTATTTTGAGTGTAGCACAATGTTATTGATAAATTTTTTAAATTTCATATCTTATATCAAAAAAAGTTGGTCCTAAATTAAATAAATACATTTACGAACTAAAGGGAATGTTGCTGCATCACATTATTAAATATTGTTTAAGCTTTTTAGAAAATTGAGGTATAGGATTGTGGTCAAAACAAACTTGTTAATGGTCAAAACAAACTTGTGATAAAAACACTAATGATATATGTTATACTTAAGTGTCAATCTTTCGCCACTGAAAAGTGGCTATAAAAAGAACATACTTTGTGTGTCACGCCCATATTAAATTCATCAATGTTTCAGTTGAAGAAGAAGTACATCTGGTTTGTTTATTTCTTACACTTTTTTTGAAATAATAAACACGATTCATTTAATGGTTTATAAAATAACAAATATTCAGTTTTATTTTGTATTCAACTAAACTTAAATTTACACTTTTTTCACTGTATATTGTTTCGTTTTATTTAAAATAAGGGTTAAGATAAATTTAATTATATAAAGGAAATTAATTTCAACTTATTTTAATTCATAATTTTTGTTTGCTTTTACTTTTCACAAATTGATTTGGTTTTTAAATCGAAATAGATTTTATTTAATTGTTCTTCACTTGTTGCTTCTTATACCGAGAGTGATTGTTTCTTCAAAAAAATAAATACTTGTTCAGCAGTAAAATATAAAGAATATGAAGATTATAAGGAAATACAAATTATAATTTTAAGGAATAGTACCGTTTTGGCACATACGTAGGTTGTTAATAAAGTTTAAGGTTGATTATACGTAGGGCCATTTATAAGTTTAAGGTATGACTTAAACATTCCGCCCCCCATGAGACGGTGTGGTTTAAAGTACTCTTCTGACTGGTCCGATGAAAACATAACCCATGGAAGTTTTTTGGGCAATTACTTTTCCCACTGCTACTTCAATTGATCCATCACGACGAATGTCTGCATAAATGTCTGCACCTAATTCTATCTCAATCAAAGTATTGGAACGTGGGTCCATATCGGCAAGTGAGTCGTCAGAGAATTCGGTTGTCGGGTCTTCTCTTATTGGAGCATCATATGGTCTTCTGGGCAAATCATTTGTTACCAAAACCGTAAGCGTATGAACCCAACGACGACGACGACCACGAGCCCGTATACGCAACTCTGCAATTTTGTAGCTGTTCTTTCTTATGATGTCGAGACCCATTTTGTTTGCGGTAGATAGGGCAATACGGCTGACTTGTGACGACTGAGTGATGAGCGCTCTTACAGGTACCCATGTATCCTCATGTCCGTCAAGTTGTATTTCAATTGTTGCGGTAGGCAAAAATACAGCAGAGCTGATAAATTTGTGGATAGCAGGAGTTTGAGTCTCAGCGTTTCTGACGACAGGGCGTTGAATGGTTGGTTGATTTTTTACTTGAGGGGCCTCATGGAGTAAGGTGTGGTGACGACGATTACAGAGACGGCATCCAACATCGTTGAAGCATCGATCAATAATATGAGATCGTGCGAGGCAGTTAATACAATAATGCTTGTTGGTAACGGTGCGATATCGCTCCGACGCAGTATAGTTTAGAAATTTTGGGCAGTGTTTAATGGCGTGATCCTTTTGGCACACTCCACAAGAAAAATGCCAGTTTGCTGGTCGTGTACGATAATTGGATGCCATAGCTGTAAATACAATTGAAATTTATAATTATTGGTTTGTTCTGGGTTGTAGATTGTAGATAAGTTTATGTGGAAAATAAAACTACAATTTTAGTTATGGGTCGGGTTATGACACCGTTTTGTGTTTTTATATCAACGACACGAATTCTACTATCTGTACCAGGATAAGTTTTTGTTATTCTACCCAATCTCCATTCATTAGATGGCAAATTATTGTCTTTGATAATGACTAAATCATCAACTCTAACATCATCCTTAGGATTTTTCCATTTATATCGACGATGAAGCTCGGCCAGATATTCCGATTTCCATCTTTGACAAAAGGAATGATAGATGATTTGAAGGCGTTTCCAGCGATTGACAAAAGTTACATTTTCGTTGCTTAAGTCTGGTTCAGCTGGGGTCATTAAAGGCGAACCGATAAGAAAATGTCCTGGGGTCAATGGGGAAAGATCATTAGGGTCATCGCTAGCAGGACTTAGGGGTCTAGAATTCAGACAAGATTCAATTCGGGTCAAAATTGTAGACAGCTCTTCAAATGTGAATTTCATGTTTGGAATCATTTTTCGCAGATGGGTCTTGAATGATTTTACCCCCGCTTCCCAGAGTCCTCCCATATGTGGGGCGCCTGGTGGTATGAATTTCCAATCAATATTCTGATGGCTGTAATGATGAATGACTTTGGTCTGAAGAGTTTTGAAAAATTCTAGACGATCCTTTTTTATAAGTGTTGCAGCTCCAACAAAATTGGTTCCATTGTCTGATTGTATTACAGATGGGCATCCTCGCCTTCCTATGAATCGAGAAAAGGCAGCCAAAAAAGCTTGCGTCGATAAATCACTTGCTGCTTCAAGGTGAACAGCTTTGGTGGCAAAACACACAAAAATGCAGATATAGCCTTTGGTAATGAGACAGGCTCGACCCTTAAAATTTCGAATGTCAAAGGGGCCCGCATAGTCAACTCCAGTTACAGCGAATGGTCTAGAGAGGGTCGTGCGTTCGGGTGGCAGTGCTGCCATAATTTGATTTTGGGTCTGTTTTTTAAATAATATGCACGTTTTGCAGTTATTAATAACAGTTTTAACTAGCGGTTTCAGTCGAAATATCCAAAATTCAGTTCTTATAACCCTGATTATGAGTTGATTTTGTCCATGTAGTGTGATTTTATGTGTAAAATGAACGATTAATCGGGACAAAGTCGAGTCATATGGCAACAAAATAGGGTGGCGTTCGTTGTAAGTTAGCGCTGGTGACTGAACGAGACGACCGTTTGCTCGAATGATTCCTGAAGAATCCATAAAGGGATTAAGGGTCAGAAGACAACTGCTTGAAGGATGTGGAATATGTTGGATAAGTCGACGGTGTTCATCAGGAAAATGATGTTTCTGGGTCAAAACTATGAGCCTCTTTTTTACGAACTGTATTTCGTCCGGAGTTATTTCAAGTGAAGAGATTCGAAGATGTGTGCGATTTTTTCCTGTGTTTCTCCAGATTCGAAAAACATATGCTAGTACTCGATACGCGCGAGATAACGATGAAAAACGGGTCAAAGGGTCAATGTACGTAGTGGTGGTGCATGCTTTTATGTGTTTTTCTTCGAACTTTGTGTCTTGTAGAGATATTTGGAGTGGCCATTCAGCTTTGGGTAATTTTAGCCATGAAGGTCCATACCACCATAAACTGTGGTTTTCAAGTTCACTTGGGGTAGATCCTCGGCTAGCGACATCTGCTGGGTTTTCTTTCGATTCTACGTGTTGCCAGTTTTTGTTGCCTACTTTTTGAAGTATTTCCGAAACTCGATTTCCTATGAAGGTATTCCAGGTACACGGCGGCTTTCTTAACCATGCTAACACGATTGTAGAGTCTGTCCAATAATAGGCATTTACTACCGGGGCCTGAAGGTTTGGAAGGATTCCGGATACTAAATTTGCCAACAGGACAGCGCCGCAGAGTTCGAGTCGGGGCAATGAAATACTTTTTAAAGGGGCAACGCGTGTTTTCGACGCTAAAAGAGCTGTATGGGTATAGGTGTCTTCTAGTTGTACTCTGATGTAGACTGCCGCAGAGTAAGCTTTTTCAGAGGCGTCACTGAATCCATGAATCTCAATAAGACATAAGGGGCTAAATTTAATCCAACGTGGTATTTTAAAAGTGTGGATTGAGGGACAATTTTTGACGAATTTTTGCCATTTCATGCAAGTCAGGGTCTTTAATATGTCATCCCACTCTATTTTGTCTAACCAGATTTGTTGCATTATTAATTTAGCATTTACGATGATTGGGGCTAACCATCCGCAAGGGTCAAAGAATTTTGCAATTGTTGACAAAACTTCTCGCTTGGTGTAGTTTTGTTTCAGTTCTATATCTGGGGCTGTAAAACTGAAAGAGTCTGAAGAAATGTTCCATTTAATCCCTAGGGTCTTGGTTCCAGCATTTTCTGACAAGTTTAGCCAATCCAAGGGTAAAAGAGTCTCCTCTGGTAAATCTCGTATTACTTGAGGGTCATTTGATGTCCATTTCATCAGGTCAAAACCGGCTGATTTTAGAACTGTGCTGAGTTCTTTTCTGGATCTGATGGCATCTGTTATGTTGTGTTCACCTGCTAAGACATCATCTACGTACATGTTTTGCTGCAGTATTTTTGATGCTAAGGGGTGAGTCAACTTGATATCTTCCGCTAATTGAAGTAGGGTTCTGATGGCCAAGAATGGGGCGCAATTGACTCCAAAAGTCACGGTGAGTAGCTCGTAATCTTCAATTGGGTCACTGTCGGATTTTCTAAACAAGATTCGTTGATAACTTGTTTGAGTCGGGTCAACTAATATTTGTCGATACATCTTGGTGATATCGGCGTTGAAAACGTATCTGAAAAATCTCCATTTCATTATCAGAAGAACAAGATCTTGCTGAAGGATGGGTCCTGGATGTAAAATGTCATTAAGACTCTTCTTGTTCGAAGTGGGGCTTGAGGCGTTAAAAACCACTCTAAGTTTTGTGGTCAACCGATCTGGTTTTATTATTGCGTGATGCGGCAGATAATAATTTGGGGCCTTGTATATCTCCAGGGGTGAGACTTTTCTCATGTGTCCCAACTCTAGGTATTCTAGTATGACCTGGTCATACTGTGTCTTTAAGTCGGGTTTTTGACTTAGCATGCGTTCCATTCTTAAGAACTGGGCCATGGCTATGTTACGAGAAGAACCAATTTCTTCTCCATGTTTAAAGGGTAGGGTAACTATATACCTTCCTGAGTCGTTTCTACGTGTGGTAGATCTGAAGTTTGTGTCACAAAATGTGTCCTCGTCTGACCTCAAAATCTTTTTTGGGGTTTCCTCCACCTCCCAAAAGCGTGTGAGGATTTTTTCCAGGGACGTGGCGTTGTATAGTGATACAGTAGTCGCCTTTTGTGTCGTTTGATGAATTGGTCCCCCCACAATCCAGCCAAATACTGTTTTCTGGGCTAACAGGGATCCAATAGCGCGCATCGGGGTTTCCATACAATAAATGGAGGGTCCTAAATCGAGTCCAATCAAAAGGTCTACAGGACGGCTTATGGTGAAGTGAGGGTCTGCAAGTTCAAATTTAGCAGATTCACTTTGATACTTGAGATCTAACGTCTGGGGCGGTAAATTAGAGGGAAGAGTCTTTAGTACTGGGGCCCATACTTCTAATTTAAAACTAGGGTCCACCCGAGAGCAAATGTTAAATAAGCAAGCTTTGGTCGATGTTTCCGATACGGCTTGACTTAGTCCAGTGACATGAACTAAGTTTGGTTTCGTGGGTAATTTCAATCGGTTTTTCAGTTTTTCCGATATGAATGTTGACTGAGATCCAGGGTCGATGATTGCTCGAGCCTCAAATCTCTGGCCTCTAGCTTCGATGTGTACAAGAGCGGTGAAGAGCAGTGTTTCGCGATCTATTTTGTTCGGAGGATTTCGTTTGTCTTGTTGTAGGGTCAAGGAAGTCACGTTTGGAATTGTTGAGTTTTGAGTGGACTGTATCATGGATGCTTGTGCAGCAGCACTCGTACTGGGTCGAGGGGCAGCACTGTTGTGAGCGGCGCTGTTGGACTGGGTCTCGTTGGCCTTATGCAACAAAGTATTGTGTCTTTGTTTGCATAGTCTACAGCTGAAGTGGCTCTTACATTCCCTGACGCTGTGTTCAACACCAAGACAATTGTAGCAAGAGTTCGTATTTCTCACTGCTTGTATACGGTCGTTAACGTCTTTCTCCAAAAACTTGGGACATGATCGCAAAGTGTGTGATGATTTGCAAAGTTGGCAAGTTATAGTGTCATTGTGAACAATTTTTGTGGGTTTCGAAAAATTTTTGTTTTTCGATTTGTTGGGTTGTGATAAATTTGTGTGAAAAGTATTAACGCGTTTTTCTCTATGGGTCGATTTGTTAGGGTCTTGTTTAGGCTGATTAACTTTTTCCTTTGGTGTTTTGATATTTCCGACAGATTCCAAAGTTTTAAATTTATGGGTCAGAAAATCATCAAATAATCTCCAAGTTGGGATTTTAGAACAGTCCTCTCTTGAGTCTTCAAATTCCTGAACGAGGGACTTTGGGATTTTTTGGGAGCAAATGTGTATTAAAAACGATTCCCATGTTGTGGTGTCGATACCTAATGTGAGAAGGGTCGTTTTGCAATCATTGATTGTTCGTTGCAACTTTTTTAGCGACGCTCCTGAGTCCATGGTTACTTGAGGTAAGTCGAGGATAACTCTGTACTGTTCGTTAACCTGCATCCATGTGTTCTCATATCTGTCCATTAAGTTCTTCCACGCCACAATAAAGCCATCGTTCGTCAACGGTACGTGTGATATTATTTCCCGGGCCTCCCCCCCTGTTTTCTGTGTCAGGTGGAACAATTTTTCCACATCACTAAGCCGTGTATTATTTTTGTAAATGGCAGTAAATAAATCCCGGAATGTGGGCCACGATTTGTAGTCACCGTAAAAAGTGTCGGTGTCACAGGGTGGCAGCCTCATAAATGAGTGGTTGTCATTTGCGGAAGTAGACGGGCGATCTTTTACGTGTAGGGTCTGTAGGGGTTCTGGGGTCGGTGGGGGTGCCGTTAAGGTATTTATGTCGGCGTTAATCGAGGCTAAACATTTTTTATAAACTACTAAAGTTTCTTTGTATCGAGCCCGAAGCTTGATTTTATTGACAGGAGTTTCACCTTCTACGGGTTCGCTATCGCGGCATTCCTCGTAAGACCTCTTGATTTGAGTCCACAGCGAGTTGATTTCTACACGAAATATCTCCAGGGCGTGAACGTCATCTGTAGATTTGCTTTCAGCATAAAGCATTTCCAAATCCATCATGTCGTTGGTGCAATTTGTAAATTTGTTTAGGGTCATTTTGACGGATTTTTGATTAAAATAAGGGGTCAGACGAAAATTTCGGTCAAAAAATGCCTGCTAGCGAAAAAAATGAGTGATAAAAACAAATGAGTCGGTGGTTTTTCAAAAAAAGTGGTGATTTTTTATTTCCCCAGACGGGCTGTATAAAACGTGAAGGTGGCAACTTTATTTTTACAACAGCACGTTTTTCTTTTTGGAAAACAATATCAAGGGTTATTACAAATATATATAAAAATCGACAATTGAGGATTTTAATTTTCCCCAGATATTCTGCAAAATGTGTCGATATATTAACTCTTCAGAAAAAAATCTGGTACAAAATTAGAGTCAAGGGTTTTTGCGAAGATGTGTCAATATGTTACAGAACTTGGGTCAAAAATTTTTCCCATAAACTTTTTAATAATATTGTTATGGCCACTCTAAATATATAGAGCAAATGCAAAAAATAGTATCAAGAGTATATGTGACAAACTACTAAAAACAAGCGTACAATAATCTAGTTAATTTTGTTGTTATATTTGTTGATGGTTTAACGATTGTTCCTTTTGAGTTCTATTTTTTGCTGTCTCTCATTCGATGTGTACTTACTTGTTTGTTTGTATATACTTAGTTGATGACTATTTTCTGCCGCTGTCGCTGCTGTTGTTTCCTCTGCTGCTTGTTGATTTTTTGTAGTAGTGTTGGATGATAGTTGCTGTTGTTGTTTTTTTTTTTTTTTTTGAAATGTAAATTTGATGTTGTTATTGTTGTAAAATATTTTAAGAATTTATTTTGTTTAACCGTTACTTTTTGCTTGTTAAAGTTTTTTAAAATTTGGTACAGTCTATTCAAAAATTTAATACTTATTGTTGTTGTTTATTTTTGTATAAAATATGTATTACTTTTTTTTTGATATTTGTTTTTTATATCGAAAACTTTATCACTCAACACTTTTTATGTTGTTCATCAAAAAAAATGTTGTTTTATTTATTTTTTTTAATTTGTTAAGATTTTCACACTTTATTGTTTCACTTTTTTTTTTCAAATTTTAAGTCACAAGTATATTTTTACTTTTTGTATATTAAACTGAAAATTGTCACAGTTAAATTTTGTTTTTAAACCATTATTCGGTTCGACAAGGACCAATGTTTATTTCTTACACTTTTTTTGAAATAATAAACACGATTCATTTAATGGTTTATAAAATAACAAATATTCAGTTTTATTTTGTATTCAACTAAACTTAAATTTACACTTTTTTCACTGTATATTGTTTCGTTTTATTTAAAATAAGGGTTAAGATAAATTTAATTATATAAAGGAAATTAATTTCAACTTATTTTAATTCATAATTTTTGTTTGCTTTTACTTTTCACAAATTGATTTGGTTTTTAAATCGAAATAGATTTTATTTAATTGTTCTTCACTTGTTGCTTCTTATACCGAGAGTGATTGTTTCTTCAAAAAAATAAATACTTGTTCAGCAGTAAAATATAAAGAATATGAAGATTATAAGGAAATACAAATTATAATTTTAAGGAATAGTACCGTTTTGGCACATACGTAGGTTGTTAATAAAGTTTAAGGTTGATTATACGTAGGGCCATTTATAAGTTTAAGGTATGACTTAAACATGGTTCATAAGTTGTGGTGAATTTTGTAGTGAATGGTAAGCTCTTTTTTTGCTGGGTATATAAAAATTTATCTAATTTTAACATATAGGATATGATTTAATACAATTAGATAGACCCATTTTTGGGATCAAACTTAATCAAATTTGATATTATTTTATCAAAAATAATAGAATTTGATATAATCGTATAATATTCGATCCGCCAATTTTCGGATCAAAATTAATATGGATTTACATAAAAGCATATCTGTTCATATATAATTAAATATTGCGTCATATAACTTTTTTTTACTCGGGTAGTTGTATATAATTTTATAAACATCATATATGATTAAATAGAATTATATAGAATTTGATGCGAAAAATGAGTCGATAAAACTATATATTGATCAATGTTTCTATATTTTGATAAATTTTTTATATAATTTTATGCGAAATTTGGACCCCTATTTTTATATACCCGAGTAAAAAAGATCATATATAATTATATATAGTTTTATATATACATATATTATTTTGTAAAACTATATGTATTTTTTGTTGCATCATATGTGATTTTATATATTTGCACTTCTAATTTGTTTCTTATATAAAATTATATAACAGAAAATATTGACTTTTATATAATAACATATGATTTAAAGTTCGTTTATATAATTACATATGAACTTTAAAATTCTGTCTTCTTTTTTATATAATTTGATAAAACAAAATATTTGAAGAAATTTTATATAAAACTTTATGCAACTGTTTTTAAATTATATGTTATCTTATATGAGTAAAATTTAAAAAAAAAATCTAAGTCCTTTACATATAATTTAATATAACTTTTGAAAATTTTTCTAAGTCCAAAAAAAATTAAAATTTTCTAAGTCCCAAAATTCTAGGACTGATGCAAAATTGAAAAAAAAAATACAAAAAATTTTCTAAGTCCAGATGTTTTTTTTTTTGAAAATTTTCAAAGTCTTAAAAATATTTTTGAAAATTTTTAAGTCCTGGAAACAATTGTTTTTTGTCAATTTTTCGCGTTTTGGGGGAAAACATTTTTTTCTTATATATAAATATATTTAATTATATATAATTGCATCAATTTTATACAAAAAGGGGTCCAATTTTCGCATATAACTATATAAAATTATATTAAAATTATATCAAATTTGATCAGATTTGATCAAATTTGATAAGTTTTTATATCGTTTTATCGACTCATTTTTCGCATTAAACTATATATGATTATATATGATGACTTTATATAATTTTATATGAATATATATAATCTTTTTAACTCGGGTAATAATAGCAAAATTATATAATCAGATGTAATTATATAAAAATATATAAAATTGTATAAACCTGTATTAAACTATATAAAGTTACATAAAATTATATATAATTTTATATAATTAAAACAAAATTTTATGATTTATATAAAACTTGATATAATTTTATATAACTTTATAAAATTATATATTTTTTTATATAATTTGATATAGTTGTATATAATTATATCTGATTATATAAATTTGCTGTTGTTATATAAAAATAGGGGTCCAAATTTCGCATAAAATTATATAAAAAATTTATCAAAACATAAGTAACATTGATAAAATTTTATATGGTTTTATCGACTCATTTTTCGCATTAAATTCTATATAATTCTATATAATCATATATGATGTTTATAAAATTATATACAACTATATAAAAACTTTTTTACTCGGGGATCCATTTTCTTATCTGAGGTTATACATAAATATATCTGACTTTATGTAATTATATAAATCTATATTTATTTATATAAAATAAGATCAAGAGGATTTAATTGGACCAAAATTCGGATCTAATTGTATCATTTTTTATATTTGTCCTATCTAAAATAATACAATTAGATCAATATCTGATCCAACTTGATACAGCCAATTTTGAGATCAAATTAGATCTTAAAAGTTTTTTTTTTACTCGGGTAGTAAAAATTACGATATTTTTTGAAACTTTACAAGCATTTTTACCAAAAAAATTTTAAATTTACAATTTTTTTGACGCGATACAAATAACAAGGAATTCCTGTGACTTTACTACACTAAAAATAATAACTCTGTTAAATTACAGAAAAACTCTGCTTATTTAACAGATTATACCATACTTTTCCAGCTACCAAAATTTTTTTTGTAATTTTACTATAAAACTCTGTAAAATGATTTTAACAAAATAACTGTTAATTTACAGAGTTTCTAGTAAAATATTGGTTAAATAAAGAAAAACACTGTAAATTTATATATATTTGTAAAATGCATTTAATGCATCCAAAATTTTACAGAAAAAACTCTGAAAATGTACAGAGTTTAGTAAAATACATGTTATTTTGTAAAATTTTTATAAGATTTTTAAAAAGATTTTTTTGGTACTTTTTTAACATTTTCTCAAAAGAAAAATGCAGATAAATTTTTGGTGTTTTTACAGAAAACTCTATTTTTAATTATGAAATTAAGATAACATAGAAATAAGTAAAAATGCAGATAAGACTTAGTTTTTTGGTTATAAAAAATACAGAGTATTTCGCTTAAATCTGTATTTTAGCAGAAAACTCTGTTAATTATCTGTAAAATTAAGATTACAAAGTTAAAAGTAGTATAACAGACTAAACTTTGTTTTTTTGTCACTACAAAATACAAAGTATTTGCTTTAAATATGTATTTTGACAGAAAACTCTGTCAAATATCTGTTGAATTGAGATTACAGTCATTTTACAGAGTTATTATTTAGAGTGTAGATTTTGTGCTACATCCTATTTTACGAGAATTCCTAGTAAAAAATACGAGCTTTTTTTGTAATTTTTCAAGCTTTTTTACCAATAAAATTGTAAATTTACAACTTTTTTGACGCGATCAATCTTGATTTTTGTAAAATTAAAAAATTTGTAAATTTACAAAAAAAAAATGTAAATTACAAAAAAAATTAATTTCCATCAAAAATTTTTTGTTTTAAAAAAAGGAAAACTGTCAAATATTGGTAAAATAGGATTACGGGTAAGTAGTAATTTGAAAAGATTTTTTTGAATGTGCTATTTTTGTTATCACATCTGTAATCTGAATGCATTAATGTTTTTTTTTTACCATTATTTAACATTTTTTAAATTTATTTTATTTTTTCTCTTATTTGAAATAATACAAGGTAATAGTGAATTAGTTTTGGGAAGATATGTATATTTTCTTTTGTTAAATTTGTAAAGCTCAGGTAAGACTATGATACTTGAAAAATTTTCCGTTTAAAAATTATGCAAAAATAAAAAGAACATATCATGCCACATACTCTTGTAAATGAAAAAAAAACGTTTAAAAAATTAAAATGTGTTTAAGTGGAGAATAAACCGTTGCTCTACATCGCTGATTCCCAAACTTTGATTCTTGCCTCACAGGGGGGAGCCAATTTGAATGTTTTAGGAGGCAAAGAGAAAATTGTTATGATTTTATTTACACTCAAAATAATAATACTGTTAAATTACAAAAAAAACTTTGTTAATTTAACATAGTTAGCCATAATTTTCCAGCTAGCAACATTTCTTGGTAATTTTACTATAAACCTCTGTGAAATGATTTTGACAAAATAAAAGCTGTTAATTTACAGAGTTTCTAGTAAAATATTGGTTAAATAAAACACCATTTGGCAATGAAAAACTCTGTAAATTTACAAATATTTGTAAAATGCATTTGATGGACAGAAAACTCTGTCAAATATCTGTTGAATTGAGATTACAGTAATTTTACAGAGTATTTTACAGAGTTTTTATTTTGAGTGTAGTTAAATTTACTAAAAAAAAACTACTGATTCGCCAAAACTACTGATTACTAATCTCTAATTATAAGAATAAGTATTTTTTTTGAGTGTTCGGGGGACAATGTAATTTTTTTTACTCAAAAGTGGGGCATGACCAAAGAGTTTGGGAACCAGTGCTCTATATACAACATACTCGTGATAGTGGTAGTTTAGTTGGTGTTGATGATGTTGGTGGGCATGCATTTATGTTTTACACACATACATACACAGTTAGTCTATCTGTCTGATTTCGTTAGAATAAGTCTGTATGTGTAGTAGGGTTGCACGAAAAATGACTTCGAATTATTTCGAATTTCGTCGATCGCCGGGTAAATTATGGTTCGTTTTGGTTTAAAAACTCTACACTCAAAATAATAACTCTGTAAAATGACTGTAATCTCAATTCAACAGATATTTAACAGAGTTTTCTGTCAAAATACAGATTTAAAGAAAATACTTTATATTTTGTTGTGACAAAAAACAAAGTTTCATCTGTTATATTACTTTTAACTTTGTGATCTTAATTTTACAGATAATTAACAGAGTTTTCTGCTAAAATACAGATTTAAGCGAAATACTATGTACTTTTTGAAGCCAAAAAACTAATTTGTATCTGTATTTTTACTTATTCTATGTAATCTTAATTTCATAGTTAAAAAAAGAGTTTTATGTAAAAAAAAAAAAAAAATTTTGGTTGCATCAAATGCATTTTACAAATATATGTAAACTTACAGAGTTTTTCTTTTTTGCTAAATGGTGTTTTATTTAACTAATATTTTACCAGAAACTCTGTAAATTAACAGTTTTTTTTTGTCAAAATCATTTTACAGAGTTTTATAGTAAATTACCAAGAAATATTGCTAGCTGGAAAAGTATGGTGTACTCTGTTAAATTAGCAGAGTTTTTCTGTAATTTAACAGAGTTATTATTTTGAGTGTATGTTTAAATTTTTAGCCAAATCGGACAAAATTAACCTTTGGGGGTTAAGGTTTTGCCCTAAAAAAATTGTTCTCCAATACAAACCAATTTCTTTTTTCGATTTTTTCGGGATAACCCCTTCCTTTAAAAAATCGATGTCGAAAAAAATATTTATGACCGTTGGGTTCCTACTCTAAAAAAATTTTTAATTTACTCTGCGACCAACAAAATTCGAAAAAAATCATTATTCGTACCACCCTAATGTGCATGTGTGTGTGAATATATCATCGTTTTAATTAAAGTCCTGTTACTGAAAGTAGTTCAAGTGAGAATGTTAATTGAAACATTTCCTTTTTTTTTTTGTTCAGCGCTAACGGCACATTTTTTTATTTTTCCATTGAGTTTTATGTACTCCACTCTTACATTTACTGCAATTTCTGCGAGTTATTTTAAATTTACAGTAAAACGGTTATAGCCGACAACGGTAACATAGATTTCCGGGAATTAACTGTTATTCTACGAGGGAAGGCTGATTAATCCACACTTAAAATAATAACTCTGTTAAATTACAGAAAAACTCTGCTAATTTAACAGAGTACACCATACTTTTCTAGCTAGGAAAATTTTTTGGTAATTTTACTATAAAACTCTGTAAAATGATTTTAACAAAAAAAAAACTGTTAATTTACAGAGTTGCTGGTAAAATATTGGTTAAATAAAACACCATTTAGCAAAGAAAAACTCTGTAAATTAACATATATTTGTAAAATGAATTTGATGCAACCAAAATTGTACAGAAAAAACTCTGTTAATTTAGGAAAATACATTTTATTTTGTAAAATTTTTATAAGATTTTTGAAAATATTTTTTTGGTACTTTTTTATCATTTTATCAAAAAAAAAAATGCAGATAAAATTTTGGTGTTTTTACAGAAAACTCGGTTTTTAACTATGAAATTAGGATTACATAGAAATAAGAAAAAATACAGATAAAACTTCGTTTTTTGGTTATAAAACATACAGAGTATTTCGCTTAAATCTGTATTTTAGCAGAAAACTCTGTTAATTATCCGTAAAATTAAGATTACAAAGTTAAAAGTAATATAACAGATGAAACTTTGTTTTTTTTTTGTCACAACATAATACAAAGTATTTTCTTTAAATCTGTGTTTTGACAGAAAACTCTGTAAAATATCTGTTGAATTGAGATTAAAGTCATTGTACAGAGTATTTTACAGAGTTATTATTTTGAGTGCATACATACACACAGAAAACGAATTTTACGATTTCCAACTGAAAGTCAGTTATTGCAACAAAAAATCGGTTGGAACTTTTGTATATAGGTCGTCACAGTTGAATATCGGTAGTCACAACTCATTTTCGGCGGTCATAACTGTCTTTTAATTGGGGCAACTAAAAAATTTGATTGTCAGATCCAAATATAGTAGCAGCAACCGAATTTTGAGTTGATACAACTGATAAATTCGATTGGAAACTTTTTTTTCTGTGTGTAGTATAAGAGATGGCACTTTGATGCCATTTACCTTTGTGTTTTGAAGACATTGTTAAAAGTCTCAGATTCTGTTACATTTTTCATATCGAAAAGGTCTCAGACTCTTTTTCTATAAAAACTTACATAGATTCTGAGACATTTCTCCTATAAAAAAATCTCAAACTCAAAGACTTTTTTTAGACTTTTTCCGTTTGAATATTGAAAAATCATTTTTTTCATACACAAAAAAAAAAAACTTGTCAAATTACTAAAAAAAAGTCTCATAAATAATCCCATTTTACCAATATGTATTTGACAGTTTTCCTTGTTTATAATTATAATTTCCTAACAAATAATTATCAATCGAAATTTACATTTTTTTTTTTTACGAATTTCGAAGATTTTTTACAAAAAGAAAAATCTAGTAAATTTACGAGAATTTCTCGTTAGTTTTATTTTGCCAACAAAGTTGTAAATTTACAATTTTATTGCTAAAAATCTTGTAAAATTATAAAAAAAAGCTCGTAATTTTTACTAGAAATTCTCGGAAAATAAAAGTTGGCAAAAAATCTAGTAAAATCACGAAACCTCCTTGTAAGTTTTATCGCGTCAAAAAAATTGTAAATTTACAATTTTTTTGTTAAAAAGCTTCTAAAATTACAAAATTATTGGTAAAAGGCTTGTAAAATAACAAGGAATTCTTTTCAAATAGGAGGTAGCAAAAAAAAGTTTCAAACTTTTCTTGTAATTTTACAAGATTTTTTTTTTTGAGTGTACAGAACCGGTATGCTTGAGACCCTACACTCAAAATAATAACTCTGTAAAATGACTGTAATCTCAATTCAATAGATATTTGACAGAGTTTTCTGTCAAAATACAGATTTAAAGAAAATTCTTTGTATTTTGTTGTGACAAAAATACAAAGTTTCATTTGTTTAATTACTTTTAACTTTGTAATCTGAATTTTACAGATAACTAACAGAGTTTTCTGCTAAAATGCAGATTTAAGCGAAATACTCTGTATTGTTTATAACCAATAAACTAAGTTTTATATATATTTTTACTTATTTCTATGTTATCTTAATTTCATAGTTAAAAACAGAGTTTTCAGTAAAAACACCAAATTTATCGGTATTTTTTTTTTTTTTTTTTTTGAGAAAATGTTAAAAAAAAGTACCAAAAAATTCTTTTAAAAAATCTTATAAAAATTTTTCAAATTAACATGTATTTTACAAAACTCTGTAAATTTACAGTTCTTTTCTGTAAAATTTTAATTTAATTACAGAGTTTTTTTTTGTTGAATGGTGCTTTATTTAACTAATATTTTACTATAAACTCTCCAAATTAACAGTTTTTTTTTGTCAAAATCATTTTACAGAGGTTTATAGTAAAATTACCAAGAAATGTTGCAAGCTGGAAAAGTATGGTGTACTCTGTTAAATTAGCAAAGTTTTCTGTAATTTAGCAGAGTTATTATTTTGAGTGTACACATATGGTGTTAAATAAATTTAAAACGTTTTATCTGTAACTCTGTCTTTTTTTGCTTCCATCATGGCTTTACGCAAGGTTTTAGCTTTTTGAAAGCATTAAATTCTTTTAAAAAATTGTGCAAAGAAAATTTATTTGACAATTAAATAGAATTTATTTTCATTATGCGCATATGGATTTATACAATTAGAAGAAGTAAAAGTGCATGTAGTTAATGTAATAAATCTTATTAAATTTTTCTATTTTAAGTGCATGTCCCTTCGGAAAATTTATTACGAACTGGTACCGGGATCTGTCACATTTACATGAGGGGGTTAGAGCACAATGGGTTAAAGTGCCTTATATTTAATAATGAGAAATAAGAGGTTTAAGGTAAATTTCAATTAAAAAATGTTAGATTCTATCTAGAATATTATTCCATGACATCATCATGATCAACTTTATCTTTATTACGTCCCTTCAAATCTAAACTTTCGCATTTTGTGTCGCAATACCTGCCGAACAATGTCCACGGAGTAGCTAGTTGTGGGAAAATCAACGACGGTAGAGGCCGCCGCGCTTATATATATATATATTATATATATATATTAGAGTTCGTTTGGTTATTATATTATTTATCTGTTTATCGGATATCATCATTTTTTTAAAGGATTTAGGGGAGCTAAAAAGAATGCCGGTATTTTTTTGGAAAAATTTTTACTCCTTGGGGTGGTTCAAAGCATTTGAAATCGCGGATTTTGAGCTGATTTTTCTGCAGAGAAAAAACGGCTGAATATATTGCAAATCTGATTTCACCAGTCGATTCTACAGCAAAAATTAATACAATAGCAGTTTTTTGAACTCTTAAAAAATGTTCCAATAACCCACAGCAGGGGGCGGAAAAGTCGATTTTTTTTAAAAAAAATTTAAATTATTTTTTTAATAATGCACGATGAAGAGGCAGTTTTTGCTAAGAAAATTGATACAAAAAGCACCTTTCTATCTCAACCCATTAAAAAGTTATAAGGCTTCAAAGTTTTTTTTCTAATGGTAAAATTATAAAATACTGACCGAAATTTGAAAAATTTTTGGATGGGTCGGCGGTCTGGACACTCGTTTTCGATTTTCCTCTCAATGCTGATTCCAAATCTGGTTTCCAAAATGTTCCGTAACGTCAGGTTTTTGAAATAATTCAGGTCAAAGTTCACAATAAAACGCATTTTTGTGCATTATTGAGAGCATTTTTTTGTGATGTTTTTGGATGATATTCTGGGATCGTAAAACTTGTTTTCGATTAACATTTCGATGCTGATTCTGAATCAAGTTTTCAAACTTTTCTATCACGTCACGTTTTCGAGAAAATTGAGGTCAAAGTTCTCTAAAATCGTGTTTTTGCCCATTTTTGAGAGCTAATAACTTTTTAACGGGTTGTGATAGAACGGAAAATTTGGTACCATTTTGTTAAGCTGAAAATGCCCTTTAATTGTGCATATTTAAAAATATTAATTTTAAAGAAAATGGTAAAACCTTATATTTCCGCCCTCTGTGGTGGGTTTTTGAACTTTTTTTAAGAGTTTGAAAAACGACCATTGTATTATTTTTTGCTGTAGAATCGACTGTTGAAATCAGATTTGCATTATATTCAGAAGTTTTTTCCCTGCAGAAAAATCAGCTCAAAATCCGCGATTTCAAATGCTTTGAACCACCCCAAGGAGTAAAAATTTTTCCAAAAAAATACCGCCATTCTTTTTAGCTCCCCTAAATCCTTTAAAAAAATGATGATATCCGCAGATCAAATTTTCGAAATTAACTCTAATATATGGGGGTTTTCGTGTCAACTGACACAACTTTTGAAACCGATGTTTTCCGATCGGGATGAAATTTGCACCAAGGTTAGTCCTATTGGATAGTAGTTCAGACACAATTTTTCAACGAGATCGGTCAAGAACTCTCTGAGTTAGAGGGGGTCGAAATTTGACATTTTGGCCAAGGAGGTGTTGATTCTCATCCATGTACCTTCTTACCTATTGTTTTTAGCAAAATGTGTCCCAAAGAGTTTAGATAGCTATTTCTTCAGTCTTTCGAAAAAAAAATATAAAAAAAATAAAAAAAAAATTTTTGATTTTTTTTCTTAAAAATCCAAAACTTTTTTTACTTTTTCCTCAAATTGGGCCCTTTTTTTTTTTTTTTTTTTTTGATTCAAAAGAAAGCTTAGGCGATTTCCTTTAAGAGCTGTGGGGTCGCTTAGTGGGATGCGAGTGGGATATCTATGAAAATTTTTTTTTTTTTTTTTAACTTTGGAACACAAAAAACGGTTCTTCAATTTGCACTATTAGGCGTGGGATAGCTAACCAGTTTTCGATTTCGATCCGCGATACCCTCTAATCTTTTTATGTTCAAAAAATAAAGCACGAGGCAAAAAATGGGGGCGGTGGGGAGGGGCCATATGGCCCCTCATTGGGGTCAAAGTTGGGCGTAAAGAGGTAAAAATCCTCAAAAAGCCCCAAAACTCCCCTAGAAATGCCCCTGGAGGGGTGCAATGTGAGACCGACCTCCAATAATTTTCTGCCCCCAAAATTTTTCTTGAACATACCTTACCCCTATTTCCACTTTCTAAGGGGGCTCCGATACAAAATGACATTTTTATAAAATTTGCTTCTACCGCTCTAACTGTCCATAGGGTGCCCCTAGATAAGTAAAATGTATGACCGACCCCCAATATTTTTTCAACTCCAACATTTTCTCAGAATATACCTACCCTTTATTTTCAACTCTTAAGGGGATCCCCATACATTTTTTTTTATTTTTTTATTAGTTTTTAAAAATACATGTTTTTATAATGTATGGGAGCCCCTTAGGGAGTGGAGATAGGGTGTTATGATGTTCGGACAAAATGTTGGTAACTAAAAAATAATGGGAGGTGGTCGTAATTTTTGCCTCTCTAGGAGGCACGGTAGGGGCGGTAGGAGCTGGTTTAATAAAACAAATTTATAAAAAATAAAATAAATGTATGGGGACCACCTTAAGGGTTAAAGATACATTGTAGGTATGTTTGCAAAAAATGTTGGAATTAATAAAATAATGGAGGTCGGGCATACATTTGGCCCCACTAGGGGCACTTTAGAGTAAGTTAGAATGGTAGGATCAAATTTTTTAAAAATGGTTTGTATGGGAGCCCCCTTAGGAAGTGGAAATAGGGGTAAGGTATGTTCAAAAAAAATTTTGGGGGCAGAAAATTATTGGAGGTCGGTCTCACATTGCACCCCTCCAGGGGCGTTTCTAGGGGCGTTTTGGGGCTTTTTGAGGATTTTTACCTCTTTACGCCCAACTTTGACCCCAATGAGGGGCCATATGGACCCTCCCCACCGCCCCCATTTTTTGCCTCGTGCTTTATTTTTTGAACATAAAAAAATTAGAGGGTATCGCGGATCGAAATCGAAAACTGGTTAGCTATCCCACGCCTAATAGTGCAAATTGAAGAACCGTTTTTTGTGTTCCAAAGTTAAAAAAAAAAATTTTTCATAGATATCCCACTCGCATCCCACTAAGCGACCCCACAGCTCTTAAAGGAAATCGCCTAAGCTTTCTTTTGAATCAAAAAAAAAGGGCCCAATTTGAGGAAAAAGTCAAAAAAGTTTTGGATTTTTAAGAAAAAAAATCAAAAATTTTTTTTTTATTTTTTTTATATTTTTTTTTCGAAAGCCTGAGGAAATAGCTATCTAAACTCTTTGGGACACATTTTGCTAAAAACAATAGGTAAGAAGTTACATGGATGAGAATCAACACCTCTTTGGCCAAAATGTCAAATTTCGACCCCCTTTAACTCAGAGAGTTCTTGACCGATCTCGTTGAAAAATTGTGTCTGAACTACTATCCAATACGACTAACCTTGGAGCAAATTTCATCCCGATCGGAAGACATCGGTTTCAAAAGTTGTGTCAGTTGACACGAAAACCCCCATATATATATTACTAGCTAACTCGCCCGGTACTTCGTTACCGGTTAGCTGTAAAAAAAACAACTTTATTACTTCAAATTCTTACTAATTTTTAATTAAACATAAAAATTGTTAGTTTCGACCTTTAAAATATTATATTTTGAGTAGATTTAAAGTTGCAAAAAATTTTATTTTGGCGAAACGATCCCATAGTTCAAACTTTAAGTTTCAAGGAACATTAGTGCATAAGGAACAATATGTACCAAATTGAAGCGAAAATTCAAAAAATTATTTTCCCAGAATGTAATTTCCGCGAGTGGATCGTAAAGTACCAATTTTAAGTATCTCTACTTTCTCCCTTTTTCCCCATTAGAAGCAGAATTTTCATAAAGTACTTATTTCAGAATGCTCTTTTCGCGAAAGGATCGTACAGTCCAAATTTCAAGTATTTAGGACCATTAATTCAGCAGATACAAAATTGCCATACTTTCCCCATTTCCCCCTTAGAAGCAGAATTTACTAAAAAAGTTCTTCTTCCTGAATTTTATTTCCGCTAGAGGATCGTACAGTCCAAACTTCAAGTATCTAGAACCATTAGTTCAGCAGATATTTAGGACCATTAATTCAGCAGATACAAAATTGCCCTACTTTTCCCCCTTTTCCACCTATAAAACAAAATTTTCAAAAAAGTACTTATTTCAGAATTTTTTTTCCGCGAGAGGATCGTACACTCCAAATTTCAAGTATCTAGGACCGTTAGTTCAGCAGATACAAAATTGCCCTAATTTCCCCCTTTTTCCCCGTAGAAGCGAAATTTTCAAAAAAGTACTTCCATTAGAATGTTGTTTCCGCAAGAGGATTCAAATTTGCCCTACTTTCCCTCTTTTCCCCCCTATAGAAGCAGATTTTTCCAAAAAAGTACTTCTTCCAGAATGTTATTTCCGCGAGAGGATCGTACAGTCCAAACTTCTATATCTAGGACCATTAGTTCAGCAGATACAAAATTACCCCTTCTTTCCCCCTTTAAAAAATAATTTTCAAAAAAGTACTTCTTTCAATATGTTATTCCACGAGATGATCCTATATTGCAAATGTCATGTTTTTAAGACCATTAGTTTAAAATTTACCAAATTGCCCTATTTTGCCCCTCTTGGCCCTCCTTAAAACCAAAATTTTCAAAAAATGTATTTTTCAAAAAATTATTTCCGCGAGAGGATCAAAACTTAAAGTTTTAGTTCAGAAGATACAAAATTGCCCTATTTTCCCCCTTCAACTTTTTTCAAGATGTTTTTTTTGCGAGATGATCCTAGAGTTCAAATTTCAAGTTTCTGGAAGCATTTGTTTAAAAGATAAATAATGTACCGATTTTCCCTATTTCCCCCCCTTTCCCACCGTGGAGGAGGAATTTTTCAAACAATATTTTTTTCGGAATGTTGTTTCCGCGAGAGGATCCTAAAGACCAAACTTCACGTTTCTGGGAACATTTGTTCAGAAGATAAAAATTCACCGATTTTCCCTATTTTCCAACCCTTGGAGGCGGAATTTTCAAAAAATTTTGTTTTCCGCATGTTAATTCTGCGAGAGGATCCTAGAGTCCAAATTTCAAGTTTCTGGGACCATTTGTCCAGAAGATGAAAAATGTACCAATTTGCTCTATTTTCCCCACCTTGGAGGCGTAATTTTCAAAAAAATATTTTTTTGGTTGTTTTTTTTCGCGAGAGGATTATAGAGTCTTAATTTCAAGTTTCTAAAACTGTTAGTTCAAAAGATACAAAATCCCCCAAAGGGCCCTACTTTCCCCTTTTTCCCCCTTAGAAGTGGAATTTTTAAAAAAGTTCTTTAAGTATGTTATTTTTGCGAAAGGATCGTTCAGTTCAAATTTCAAGAATCTAGGACCATTAGTTCAGCAGATTCAAAATTGCCCTTCTTTTTCCCCTTTTTCCCCCAGAATTTTGAAAAGTACTTTCTTAAGAATGTTATTTCCGCGAGAGGATCGTTCAGCCAAATTTCAAGTATCTAGAACCATTAGTCCAGCAGATACAAAATTGCCCTACATTCCGCCTTTTCCCCCTTTGAAGCGGAACTTTCCACAATAAGAACTTTTTCCGCAAGTGGATCGTACAGTTCAAATTTTAAGTATCTAGGATCATTAGTTCAGCAGATACAGAATTGCCCTACTTTCCACCTTTTCCCCCTTTAGAAGGAGAACTTTCAAAAAAGTACTTCTTCTAGAATGTTCTTTCCGCGAGAGGATCGTACAGTCCAAATTTCAAGTCTCCCGGACCATTAGTTCAGCAGATGCAAAATTGCCTACTTTCCCCCTTTTCCCTCTTAGAGGCGGAATTTTCCAAAAAGTCCTCCATTCGAATTTTATTTCCGCGAGAGGATTGTGCAGTCCAATTTTCAAGTATCTAGGACTATTTGTTCAGCAGATACAAAATTGGCCTACTTTCCCCCTTTTTCCCCCTTAAAGAAGAATTTTTAAAAAAGTTTTTCTTTAACAATGTTATTTCCGCGAGAGGATCGTACAGTTGAAGTTTCAAGTATCTAGGACCATGAATTCAGCAGATTCAAAATTACCCCACTCACCCCCTTTTTCCCCCGGAATTTTCAAAAAGTACTTCCTTTAGAATATTATTTCCGCGAGATGATTGTACAGTTCAAATTTCAAGTATCTAGGACCATTAGTTCAGCAGATACAAAAGATTATTTGAAAAGTTCTTCTTTAAGAATGTTATTTTCGCGAAAGTATCGTACAGTTTAAGGGGCCTATTCACAAAAAAAGTCATAACTCAATCATAACTCAATTTTTTCCATGTGGTTGTTGTAAACAATCATAAAAAAATTCAAATTTTGTTTGAAAATTTCAAAAAAATAAAGACCTGCTATCCACATCGTCTCAAAATTGACAAATAATTTTAAATTTTGAGACTTTTTATGATTTTGTTTACAACAAACACAGGGAATATGAAGTTTGAAAATAATAAAATTAGTCATAACCAGTCATAACTGAGAATAGGCCTGTAAATTTCATGTATTAAGGACCATTAGTTCAGCAGATTCAAAATTGCCCTACTTTCCCGATTTCCCCCCAGAATTTTGAAAAAGTACTTCCTTTAGACACAAAATTACCCTACTTTCCCCTTTTTCGCCCTTAGAAGCGAAATTTTCAAAATAGAACTTTCTTCACAATGTTATTTACGCGAAGGATCCCATAGTCAAAATTTTTAAGTTTCTGGGAAAATTAGTTCAGAACATACAAAGTGTACCAAATTGTCCTATTATCCCCCTTTTTACCACCCTCGAAGCGGAATTGAAAAAAACTTTGTTTCGGAATGTTTTTTCCTCGAGAGGATCTTATAGTCCAAACTTTAAGTTTCTAGGACCATTAGGTCAGAGAAAAGAAAATGTACCAAATTGCCCAATTTTCCCCCTTTTCCCCTTCTTAGAAGTGCCTTTTTAAAAAAGTACTTTCTTCAGAATATTATTTCCGCGAGAGAATCCTACAGTCCAAATTTCAGGTTTCTGGGACCATTAGTTCATAATATAGAAAATGTTCAAAATCGTCCTATTTCCCCCCCAAACATAATTTCCGCGAGAGGATCATATAGTCCAAATTTTTAAGTTTCTAGGACCATTAGTTCAGAAGATACAAAATGTACCAAATTATCCTACTTTCCCCCTTTCAACCCCCTAGAATTAGAATTAAAAAAAAATTTGTTTCAGAATGTTTTTTCCGTTAGATGATCTTATAGTCCAAAACTTTAAGTTTCTAGGACCATTAGGTCAGAAGATAGAACATGTGCCAAATTGCCCTTTTTCGCCCATTTCCCCTTCTTCTTATTTTTTTAAATACTTTCTTTAGAGTATTATTTCCGCGTGAGGATCCCATAGTCCAAATTTTAGGTTACTGGGGCCATTAGTTCAGAAGATCGAAATGTTTAAAATTGTCCTATTTCCCCCTAAATTTAAGTGATTAAATCAATAAATTCCCAAAAATTCAAAAATAAATGAAAAAAAAATTGAGTCAAAAATTAAGCGAAAAATATTTTGAGTAAAAAAAATTGAGTAAAAAAAATTTGGGTGAAAACACCTTCTAAGTAAAAAATTTAAGTAAAAAAACTGAAGAATAAAATACAATTGAGTGAAAAAAAAATATAAAAAAAAAATTGAGTAAAAAAAAATTTGAGTAACAAAAAAATTTTGAGTAAAAAAAAATTGTAAAAAAAAATTTTTGAGTAAAAAAAAATTTTGAGTGAAAAAAAAAATTTGAGTGAAAAAAAATTTGTAAAAAAAAAAATTTTGAGTGAAAAAAAATTTTGAGTAAAAAAAAAATTTTGAGTGAAAAAAAAAATTTTGAGTAAAAAAAAATTGTAAAAAAAAAATTTGTAAAAAAAAAAAATTTTTGAGTGAAAAAAAATTTTGAGTGAAAAAATTTTAGTAAAAAAATGTTTTTTCCCCGAGAGGATACTATAGTTCAAATATCTAGTTTCAAGGACCATTAGTTTAAAATTCACCAAATTGCCCTATTTTCCCCCTTTTTGTCCCCCTTAAAACCGGAATTTTCAAAAAAGTACTTTTTTCAAAATGTTATTTCCGCGAGAGGGTCCTAGACTTCAAATTTCAAGATTCTGGGACCATTTGTTTAGAATATAGAAAATGTACCAATTTGCCCTATTTTCCCCTTTCCCCCCCCCCCCTTGGAGGCGGAATTTTCCAAAAAAAAATTTTCCGAAATTTTATTTCCGCGAGAGGATCCTAGAGTTCAAATTTGAAGTTTCTAGGACTATTTGTTCAAAAGATACAAAATCCCCCAAAGGGCCCTATTTTCCCCCTTTTGCCCCCCTTAGAATCGGAATTTCCAAAAATCCCTTCTTAGTGGGTGGTTTTGTCGGGAGCCAAACCTACATTCCAAATTTCAAGTCTCTAGCTTCAGCGGTTTGGGCTGGGCGATGATTATTGCCAATCAATCAGTCAGTCAGTCAGTCAGTAAGTCAGTCAGTCACCACACTCTTTTATATATATAGATATATATTAGGGCGGGTCGATTTGTATGGATCGAAAAAAACTGAAAAATCGTATAGCAAAAACAAAATCTACAAGAAATTCTAAGAAACTTTTCAAAAGAAACCATTGGTCTAAAATCAAACCCTATACCGCGCCTAACGACATGAAAATCCGTCTGTCCGTCTGTTTTTCTGTCTATGTAAAACACGCTAACTTTCAAATGTTAGCGGAAGAACAAAAAATTCATGCGGCAAGCTGCTGAAGCATGGCGTATATATTTGTTATACTTCCGGTCAGATTAATACTAAATTTGATCGAAATCTGTCCAGTGGTTCATAAGTTATTAACAAAATGGGGAATTTTAGATGGGTTTTAACCCGAACTCCCGTGTTGAAAAAAAAACGCTAAACACGCTTTGAAAAGGAATGGTAAGCCAAAAAAAATATTTTAGAAACTATTTTTGTCACTCAAAAAAACTAAAAAAAAAATATTACACTCAAAAAAAAAATACACTCAAAAAAATTTACACTCGAAAAATTTTTTTTTTACAGAAATTAAAACAAATAATTTTAATCAAAATAAATTAAATACTGATGTAAAAAAATATTCAGTTATCAAAAATTTTTATCGAACACATCTTTTTTCCTCTCCGATATGCAACTCTCCTGTTTCATCCCACAAAAGTATCTATGTTATGTTTTTTTTTTTTTTTTGACGAAATATCATTATGATCCTCAATTACATACTTTTATTTACTAAGAAAAATCCGCTGCACCAGCTTCCCTCTGTAATTAACATACAAATGCTTTGGCGGGAATCGATCCCACAACCCCTGCACTTACTTTCAGAGTATCACGCTACATGTTAATATACTGTAGCCCAATATAAAATAAATAATGGAGTAAAGTTATCATGGATTAACGATAAAAGCAGCGATTTATTGTTAAAATTTATTATATCAATCTTATTATTTATTTCTCCATTTCAGGGATTATGTCTAATATACTTGCCGGTCATAATCCCAAAAATTGTTCGAATTATACCCAGCGGCAATTAGTAAAGCATTTCGCTGGACATATTCTTGCAGCATATCGGTATATAAAACTATGTTTTCTTTACATCTGAGGTGTAGGGTATGTTCAGCAACTTTGTAGAAAATATTATGGCAAATATTTTTGTGAAACATATTAACCCTCTAACTCCCTCTCATAACGGAATTTTTTGGCTCTATTCTAACAAATCGCAAAAAACACCCCGAAAGAGGGGGAGGGTGGGTATGAAATGTTCTACAAAAATGTTGCCAATAAAATTTTACTATATACCTCAGAGCACACCAAAGCCCAAAAATTAACACGAACACCAAAAAAGAGTCAAGTTCTATGTTTTGCTTATGAAAAAAGGACGGACGGACAAATCTTCATGTCGTTAGGAGCGGTATAGGGTTTGATTTTAGAAACATGGTTTCTTTGGGAAATGTTCTTAGAATTTCTTGTAGATTATGTTTTTGCTATACGATTTTTGACAAAAAAAAATCGACCCGCCCTAATATATATATATAAGCGCGGCGGCCTCCACCGTCGTTGGGAAAATTTATAAAAAATGTTGGCAAAGTTATCTTGAGTCGGCAACTAGCGGATAAATTTTGAAAAAATTACGTTTTCGATGAAAATTCATTTCCAAATTTTTATCCAATTCTGGCTTAAAAATTAGGAGTTTTTGCATACTTTATGGGAAAAATATTTAAAAAATTTCAAAATTGTGATTTTGGTCCACAGATGCTGATTTTCAAACATCAAAAATATTTTTAACCAAATTGGTGTTAAAAATCGAAAAATGTTGAATATTTTATGTGAAAAATATTAAATAAAAATAAAAACACGATTTTGGTCCGAAAATGCTGATTAGCATCTGTGGACCTAAATCTTTGATCAGGTTTTTTGGACCAAAATTGTGTTTTTATATTTTTTAAGATAGGTACCCATGATAGGTCCCCAGGGACCGGTCCACAGTGTTGTGACCTTGGCCATAAATGGTCAAACTAAATGTCTTAAAACTTAAGGTTATATGAATTTTATTTTAAGAAAACATCATAAATAAAACAAATCCAAAACAGTTTATAGATATCTTTAATAGTTTTTAAGTTACATGTCTCTAAAGTTGAACTTTTTGAAATATATCATATTTTGGTTTTAAAATCTTTGAAATCCACATGAACTTGTAACGGTTAAATAATTATATTGCATTTAAAATTCGACCTTATTGGTAATGAAGTTTTAAGTTAGATATGTTGCTTGTATGATAATGCTGTTTTGGTCGACATAAGTTAATTATATGGCAAGTAACGCTGTAATAAAATGAGTTCCAAAGAAAATACTCATTTATTTTGCAAATTTCATATTTGATAGTCAGCCATTTTTGTGGCCCTCATTGGCGCGCTTAGTTCTTTGCAGAAAATATTGGTATAAGTATGTAGATTACAAATAACAAAAGAACTCGTCCACGTTTTTCCACTTTTTTTTTTTAATCAATTTTTTTTTGTGGGAACCCGAATATAAATTTGGAAATTTTTTTAACGAAAACACCAAGATGCAACAGTTGTCCTTGATAATTTTAAATGTATTGCGAAAAATAGTTATGGAACACATATAATACGTATATCGGAATGCAAAATGAATTGGTCGGTTAAATTTTAAATTTTATTTAAATTGGTCCAAGAACCATTATTTGTCATCCAGGCCTGACACAAATTAGATGCTTGGCTAGACACCAGTTGCACATTGACAGATGCAGACTTTTATTTAGAAAGATTTTGTTGAGGAAGTACGTTGTACTATATTTTTACTTGCTTATTTTATAACGGTCTTTTTAAGATAGGCATATCCCTGCTAAAACTTAAAAACAATATTCAACGTATTGTAAATACTACGTGCAAAAATGTTGTGAATTATTGATAGTTTTAAGGTCAAAGGATTTCCCTGAATTTTCTCAAGTCTTTAAAAAAGGATGTTTATGCGCTAAGAATATGCAAAGGATAGGTTAAGGATAATCCTTGCTTAAATTATACTAAAATAAGGTATTTTAAACATTATCAGAACAGATTTTCATGAAGTACGAAGGATTTTTTAAACTTTTTTTTAAATTTTTTAAGGACATTTTTAATATATGTATTACATCCTTGCTTCAATTTTTCATTTGATTAAGATTTAAGGTATATTCTAAGTGTTGCGGATGCAAAAATTCATGAAGGAATTTGAATTTTGAACTTTTTCTTGACTTTTTTAAAAAAGGACATTTTCGAGGAGGGCGTATCCTTGTTCCGATTTGCACAAATTTTGGCAAATACATTGAGCATATTATAACAGTTGGGTTTTCAAAATTTCAAGAAATAACTTAAATTTTTACCATTTTTCTGAACGTTATTTTAAAAAGGACATTTTTGAGCTAGGCGTATCCTTGCTCCGAATTGGACAAAATTTTGTAGAATAATTAATGGCATTATAGTAATAACTACAATAAATAACATGAAGATTAAAGCGTTAGTTTTCGTTTTATGCCGTATTTTAATTTCAGGATATATGGGAAGGATACGAATCCTTGGGCGGATATTGACCAAATTCAAAATTTTTCTTGATCTTATCGATCTTAACAAGTGTTCCAAATTTTAACGCTCTAACTTAACTCCTTCTATTTTTGGCCACTCTTTACATGAAGACGCAACACTGTGCGGTCCTAGGATGGGTCCCTGGTCCCTGATAGGTCCCTAGGGACCGGTCCTAGGATAGGTCCCTAGGGACCGGTCCTAGGATAGGTCCCTGGGGACCGGTTCTAGGATAGGTCCCTGGGGACCGGTCCCAGGATAGGTCCCTGGTGACCGGTCCTAGGATAGGTCCCTGGGGACCGGTTCCAGGATAGGTCCCTGGGGACCGGTCCCAGGATATGTACCTGGGGACCGGCCCCAGGATAGGTCCCTTTTGTGTCGTGGCATTCTATTAGATAACTTTAAGTCTGTCATGAAATCTTACAGATCTAGGACGTCTTAAACCCGCATTGGCTGGGGGTCAAAAATGACCTCCGCGGAAAATTTGAAGTTTAGAGCTTAAATTTTGTGCTATAAACAAGTTAATGTGTGTGTGGAAGAAGGTGCTAAAATCCAATTTTTGGAAATCGCGTTTTTTTGCAAAATCGTATCTTCCTTCAATAGTTCGACCTATTTGCAAACAAATTTGTTAAAAACTTGATCGTTTTCGCTCATAAAATTGACCTTAAAAGTTCAATTTTAACTATTTTTGGAAATATTTTATATTTTTCCCCAAATACTAACATGTATTTTGCAGTTAAACTAAAGGTGGTATATCAAAATGCTTGCATGTGAGATGGTTAACGTGTAGAAAACATCCTAGGCTTTAACATGTGCCCATTGGTTTGGCAAAAAAACGGTTTCATATCTTATCTATCTATAGTTAAAGTGTGAATATGGAAAAAGGTGCTATATCCATACAAAAACACAATATTGTTTAACGAAAAACTGAATGGTTAGTAACTAATATTATAAATTGTGCAATTTTCTTTTAACCCATTACGCGAAAATCTGTTCAAAATAAACCATAAACCACTAGTTTTTTGTTAAATTAACTACCTTTTATTATCCTTATATAAAAATGAGTATTGCTGGACCCCGTCAAAATTTTGCAGAATTCATCATGCCAAATTTAAATTTTTAAAAAATAACACAAAAAACATAAAATTACTTGGCAAATGTATTGAAATTCCTAGTTGAAATTGTAACATAGCACCTTATTCCACTAGAACAAAATTTCACATGCAAGTTTTTGCTACTTCCGCTCATTCTATTTTTAAGAAATTTTGTACATAGTAGATGCAAATGGTCAATCTTTGTCGATCTGCAAAAAGAAAATTAAGAAATTTAATTTTTTTCGCGACTTATTTAGTTTTTTGCTTTTCCTATACAATTTGGTTTTTGGATTATAGCACCTTGTTCCACACCCACATTCAAGTATAAAACGGCTTTTGTGTTTTTTACCCCAACTATTATTTTGTATTATTATCTTAAAAAAAATTGTTAACCCTTCTTGGTAGGGGGTCAAAAATGAACCATTCAATTAAAAATATAAAAAAAGAGTAAGCATTTTGTGGAACGAAATTTAATAAAAAAAAACAATTCTGAAGTTCATGGGACTCGAACCTGAGACCAACTGTTTGTGAAGTCTCCCACTCGTCTAATCTATACTCAAAATGTTTACAAAATTTGTCAAAAAAACGTTTTTTTTTTTTTTTGAAAATCAAAGTTCTTTACTCCAAAACAAAGACACTATAAAAGGCGTTTCATACGGGAATTCGGATGAACACGCTGAAAATAATAACAAAACTTAGTCATTTGCTTTGATAAATTCATTAATTTTCCAAATATTAACTAATACACGCATATATTTCAGCAAAATCACTAACACTCTCACGTTTTTCGTATTGCGAATTTCAAATTAAGTAGAATCAAATAAAATTGAAAAAAGTTTTGATACGTAAACTTACGTCTTTTGCTCCAAAATGTTAAAATTTAAATTTTTTTTTTTTTTTTAATTTTTCTCTCTTACTTCTCTTACATTTACGTTACTTTTTAATTGCTTTTTTGTGTTTGAATTGGTTGTGCACATGTTGTTTATTTCTAAAAAAAAAACAACAATTTTGTGAAATTTTAATGTTTTTTATGGATTTATATTGATTCCCGGGAATCCCGGGAAATTAATTTTTTATTTCCCGTCTCCTTTTTACATTTTCAGCTTTTTGTCGTTTTTTGATCAGGAATTTGCGCCACTTTATACTTGTCAAAAGTTGATACGCAGAATATCTGCCCTAATCCCCCGGAGTTTGAAACTGGTCTCATGAATGTGCCCTCAATTGGAGCGGAGTACTAGCTTCCTCGTAATAAAATCATTTCTGTAAAATAACTGTTTTTTTTTAATTAACTAGAATCCTCGTAATAAAATTTTCTAAATTTTGACAATTTTTTTGTAAAATATTTTTCAATAAAAAAAATTTTTTGTCCAGGACCTGAAAAATTAAAAAAAAAAATAGAAAATTTACAAAAAAAAACAAAGTTTTTTTTTTTTGTTAAACAACATAAATCCTCGTATAACATAATTTTTGTAAAATAACAGGTTTTTTTTTGTAAATTAACTAGAATCCTTGCAATAAAATTTTTTTTGAAAATTACAGTTTTTTTTTTGTAAAATAACCTTTCAAAATGGTAGAATACAATTACGAAAATAAATTTGTAAAATTACCAATAAAACTGTAGTTCTGGTTTGAGCAAAGTACAAGATTTTTTGTTAAAAAACAAGGAAAATTGTTAAATATTGGTAGAACGGGATTACAAGGCATTTTACCAGGCGTTTTACCATTTTTTTTGAGTGTAATAAACTTTATTGTTTAACTTTGCGTGCATGACTCCAGAACTTCTCTGCTTCAAAAATTAAAGCTCACATATTTAGTGACGCATTTAAGCGGTATGTGTTCACCTAGGTTTTTATAAATTAATAAATGACGATTTGAGCAGGGGCTATTTAAATTTCTTGACGCGAATAACCTTTATATTACAAATTAATATAAATTTACAAACAATTTATCAAAATTTCTAAAAAAAAAATATGGAAAACTGTTGGGGGCTCATTAAATTTAAACAATTCCCCTTATCTAGTAAGTTGAACCAAAAAAATATACAGAATAAGTAAGAATAGTTTAACATTTATGTAATCCCATTTTTGTACATCTTCAACGTTTCTATTGAAAAACATTTAAATTCAATTGATTGTAATAAAATTCTACACAAATTACAGAATATTATCCATAAAATATTATCGACAAATTGGTTTTTTGTACTTTAAAAAAAAATCTTATTGAAAGAAATTTCTTTGTAATTCAGTACAATACTTTTTTTTTGTGTGGAATTTCCAGATTTTATAAATTTGTTTGTGAAGATGCTACCGCAATTTCTTCTTAAGCTGTACACATGGTTGGCATAAAAGGGATCTAAAACGAAGAGATTCAATTCAAAACAAAAGGGGACTTTTAACCAAAGTTATACTAGAATGTTGCAAACAGTGGCCCCAGCTTATTTCGTGCGGTAGATATTAGTTAGCAACTCATTCAAGGCAATGTTAACAATAATAAAACTTATAATTAGGGATGAGATTTCAATGAAATGCATGTTTATTGTCGATAGTCTAAAAAAGATATCGAGCAATTATCTTTCCGAATCAAGAAATTTGCGTTAAAATGGCATCGATTTGTTTTTGCATATTTTTGCATATTTTGGTGAAAATGCATATTTTTGCATATTTTGATTTTAAATGCATATTTTCTGCATATTTCTAACTTGTAAGTGCATATTTTTGCATATTTTGGCATAAATTAGAAAAAACACAAATTGAAATAATTTTTTCCAAAAACTATTTTAAGTAGTGCCTACGGTCAGTACCGTAGTACCGGGAATACCGGTATTCCCGGTTCTCGGTATTACCGGGAAATGGTACCGGTTTCCCGGTTCTTGATTCATTCCCGGTATTCCCGGGAATACCGGTATTCCCGGTTCTGGTTCTGACGGTATTACCGGTATTCCCGGGACTACCGGTAAGTATATTTTGTAAAATTTTGTACAATTAAAATTTTTTCTTTGCTTTTACAACAAAAAAAATACAAAACATGTGAAAAACACCATTTTCATTTTATTTTTTGGAATTTAAGAAAAAATAGTTACATGAGTTTAAAATAATTTTACAAACACAACTAAATACTTCTGAAATACTGATTAAATAGTGTAATTTAAATATTTCATGGCATAGTACACTCAAAGAACTGTAAAACAATTTGTCATAAAAGTTCGTCCAATGAAACTTTTTAATGAAGTTTTCATAAATATTATGAAAATTTTCATAAATATAATGAAATATTTCATAAATACTATGAATATTTATGAAACATTTCATAAATGTAATGAAACAGTTTCATTGGACGAACTTTTATGATGAGTTTCATTATATTAATGAAGCTTTTTCTCTGTGTGTATATTGTTGTTTTTTAAGAACCGGTTCCAGGATCAGAACCGGGAATACTGGTATTCCCGGGAATATATCTAGAACCGGGAAACCGGTACCAGAACCGGGAATACCAAGAACCGGGAAAAGGGGGGCACTAATTTTAAGTTTTATAAATTTATTTTGAAAATAAGAAAAGTTTTTTTTTCTTTTTAAATTTTTTATGTAGATTTTATTAATTTCTAAAAAAATCTTGCCTATATAAAGTTTTAAATGTTACTATTTAAACCCGGCGTTATTTTTTGCTTATTAAGAAGTTTTTCCTATGAAAACACGATTTTTATTCTACACATTTTATTTTTTAGTGCATATTTTAAAGTTTTTTAGTGCATATTTTGAATTTGTTAGCGCATATTTTAAGCGCATATTTTCAATTTTTTAGTGCATGAAAATCTCATCCCTACTTATAATTATCAAAAGGATATTTTTGTGAAGGTAATTTAAGAAGCTTTAATTTAAGCTTACTAGCGTCCAGATTGAGTAAATATTAAATGTGCTACTATGATCGCAAAGGAAATTGAAATTATTTAAAGACCATTTTCAGACAATTTTTTTTAAAAATATTTTCAAGTCGCAATTTTGTATTTTAACCAATGTTCAAATTCAGTAATTAAATAAATTTTTTAATGACCCTAAATTAGCTTAAATTAAAGCTTTATAAATTACCTACACAGTATTTTACACAAAAACATTATTTACTTTGCCTTGAACGAATTACTTACTAAAATATATACCACACGAAATAACCTGTTAGCCACTGTAAATCCTGTCAACTTGTTATAGCTGAATTTTAAGTATGTGTAGGTACATCCCATTTAATTTTTTAGTTTTTATTATCTTCAATTTCGTATTAAGACAATAATGATGTCCTTATAGTATTGTCATAATGTTGCTATGGTTTAAAGAGTTAAAGGTTTAAAGGGAAACCATGTATATATCGCTCATTTACTTGTATAGTGTCATAACTCAAAATATGTCGTTTTTGGGTAAACAATACAGAATTGTTTGTTATATCCTGCTTTATATTGTGTCAAAAATTCGTATTAATATCTTTTAAACTCACCGTTTGAGAAGAGAACACGCCATTATAACATTTTCTACTCGCGGGCCTTTTGCAACGTAAACAAAGTTTCAATTGTAAACTTTAAACAGGTTTTCTGTAAAATCAAACATTTTGAGTTATGACACTATACAAGTAAATGAGCGATATGTTTAAGAACTTTAAACTATAATTAGATTTGAAGAGTACATTTTTATACCCTCCAACTACAGTATGGTATACCAACTTTGTAATTCCGTGTGTAACGCATGGAAATGTCAGTTTGGGACCCCATAAAGTATGTATTTATAGAATCCAAGACCGACCGATGTCGCAGTGCCGGCCATTAGGGCTAGATCACCCCTTGAATAATAAGAATACTTCATTAGGTTAAATCGGTAGCTTTCGAAAGGCAACTCTGAGGATGCTGAACTTGGCGTATATATTTGTCGTTCCAGAAAAACAAAATGTTCTGGAAAATTTTTCAATGAGAAAAATTTTTATTTAGTAAACAAAAATGACCTCGAGCTAGAATAAACCTACTTAAAATATAATATTTTAAAGGTCGAATAAACCAAATTTTATTTTTTAATAAAAATTACTCAGATTTATTTATCAATATGGTTTTCATAAAAAAAAAATTAATGATTTTTTTTCATAAAAATTTTCTCTTTTATCAAAAAAAAATAAATTATTTTCAACCCAGGACAATCGGTGGGTGCCCTCTAAAAGACCTTCCTTGTAAAAAACTATAATGGATGAATAATACATAACTCTAATGGGGTCCTCGATATTTTAATTTGTTTTGCATGAAGTTTTGAGTGTTTGTTTGAGTGTATGTATGTTACTTTATATTAATAAACAAAATTATTGAAATTGTTGTTGTTGTTTTATATTACAACAAACAAGCCTTACAAACAATTTAAAATATTTATTAAATTATAAAATTCTATTGAAATCTTATTAAGGGTATATGACACTACATTTTTTTTTTGTATTAAATTGAAATTGACGGCATACTAATCACATTAGATCACAGTATTACCGACTCCGGTAATGCTGTTCTCTAATGTGATTATTATGCCGTCAATTTCAATTTAATACAAAAAAAATGTAGTGTCATATACCCTTTAGCAAAGAAAAATGTGATCAAAGCGTTATATAAAAATAATTTTGCTCAAAGGAAATTTTATCCAAGAAAAGTTTATTATCTAAATGTTTGTCAACATGCCGTTACGTAAATTTTCCAAAATTAATATTTGTAATTGACATGCCTTAACGTTACGCTTGATTTAATTTAAATGATTTATATTATTAATGTTGTGCAACCATCTTTTAATTAATAAATATTAAATTTAACGCATTAACACCTAAGAAAAGAAAATATTATTTATGTAAATTTTCTTTTTGTATGGCAAACTATACAATAGGGTGACGATTTTGCGTTTTTTTCGCATATGAAAATCTTAGCTATACACTTAAAAAATTATGTCATTAACTGTTTGTAGTTTATTTAAAAAAATTTACGTTTAGTCGTTTTTAAAAGAAAAAACATTTGTTTGATGGTCAGTTTTTATAAATGACTACTTCTGTCCTTTGTTTCAAAAATAACACACTAAAAAATAAAGACTTTCATTAACATTTAATTTTTAAAGTCATTTATTTTTGTTCTGTAAGTAAAAACTACTGATTATTCTTTAAATTTTTAATGATTTGTGTAAGTATTTTTTTTTAAATTGTTGGTATTTTTTGAGATATCATTACACTCAAAATAATAATTCTGTTAAATTACAGAAAAACTCTGCTAATTTAACAGAGTACACCATACTTTTCCAGCTAACAACATTTCTTGGTAATTTTACTAAAAAACTTTGTAAAATGATTTTGACAGAAAAAAACTGTTAATTTACAGAGTTTATAGTAAAATATTGGTTAAATATGAAAGCTTTTTTACAGAAAAAACTCTGTAATTTTACGATAAAACTCGGTAAAATGATTTGGATAAAAAAAAACTGTTAATTTACAGAGTTTCTAGTAAAATAATTGTTAAATAAACCACCATTTAGCAAAGAAAACTATGTAAATTTACAAATATTTGTAAAATACATTTGATGCAAAAAAAATTTACAGAAAAAACTCTGTAAATTTACAGAGTTTAGTTAAATGCATGTTATTTTGTAAAATTTTTATAAGATTTCTGAAAAAAAAATTGTTGATAACTTTTTTTTGCTACTTTTTCAACTTTTTCTCAGATAAAATTTTGATGTTTGATAACAAAAACACAAACTACTCAAAACCAAAAACTTTTTTGGTTATAAAAAATACGAAGTATTTTGCTTAGATCTGTATTTTAGCAGAAAAATCTGTTAATTATCTGTAAAATTAAGAGTACAAAGTAAAAAGTAATATAACAGAGGAAACTTTGTTTTTTTGTCACAACAAAATACAAAGTATTTTCTTTAAATCTGTATTTTGACAGAAAACTCTGTCAAATATCTGTTAAATTGAGATTACAGTCATTTTACAGAGTATTTTACAGAGTTATTATTTTGAGTGTAGTTTTTACCTACATAAGTAGGTTATTTTTTTGTAGAAAAAAAATTAAAAAAATTACACTGTGCTACAAAAAACACAAAATCGAATATACTTTTAAAATGAGGTAGTTAAGGTTGTAGGTCTCGTCGAAAAGATCACAAAAATCCCCATCAAACTTCCCAGACACCCTCAAATTTTTAAGTTATTGTCAAAAAACGTTTTTTTGGGACTTTTCTCACTAAACCACGTGTAACTTAAAAACTTTTCAACCGATTTTCAATTTTTTAACAGTTTTGGATAGAAGAAATATAGGGCTTTTTAAGTGTGTGAATTGATCTATACATTTAAGAAAGATATTTATTGATTTTTTCAGCGACGTATCCAGGATCTTGAAAACGGGGGGCACCACTCTCAGAATTTTTTTCATCGCCTTTTTAGTTTTAACTAGCAGCCTCCCCCCACGATTTTATCTTTATTATACAACAAAAATTTCTTTTAATACATATTTTTTTAAGGAAAAAATTTCTAATTTCTACACTCAAAATAATAACTCTGTTAAATTACAGAAAAACTCTGCTAATTTAACAGAGTACACCAAACTTTTCCAGCTAACAACATTTCTGGGTAATTTTACTAAAAAACTCTGTAAAATGAGTTTGACAAAAAAAACTGTTAATTACAGAGTTTATAGTAAAATATTGGTTAAATATGAAAGCTTTTTGACAGAGAAAACTCTGTAATTTTACTTTAAAACTCTGTAAAATGATTTGGACAAAAAAACTGTTAATTTACAGAGTTTCTGGTAAAAAATTGGTTAAATAAACCACCATTTAGCAAAGAAAACTATGTAAATTTACATATATTTGTAAAATGCATTTGATAAAAAAAAAAAATTACAGAAAAAACTCTGTAAATTTACAGAGTTTAGTTAAATGCATGGTAACTATTTTTTGCTACTTTTTCAACTTTTTCTCAAAAAAAAATATACAGATAAAATTTTGATGTTTGGTAACAAAAACAAATACTACTCAAAACAGAAAATTTTTTTGGTTATAAAAAAATACGAAGTATTTTGCTTAAATCTGTATTTTAGCAGAAAACTCTGTTAATTATCTGTAAAATTATGATTACAAAGTAAAAAGTAATATAACAGAGGAAACTTTGTTTTTTTGTCGCAATAAAATCAAAGTATTTTCTTTAAATCTGTATTTTGACAAAAAAAACTCAGTCAAATATCTGTTGAATTAAGATTACAGTCATTTTACAGAGTATTTTACAGAGTTATTATTTTGAGTGTATATTACTGATATTTCGATAGAAATGCCTTTTTTAATTTTTTTTTTTAATTTTAAAATTTTCCAAATCGAAAAGGGGGGGCACGTGCCCCCTGTGCCCACCCCCTGTATACGTCCATGGATTTTTTTAACAATATCTATTTTTTTGTTATTTTTTTTTTTTAATTTTTGAGTTTATCGATTTTTTTCTGCTATAGTTCGTTCAACAATATTTATATTTATAAAAGTATTCTTAAAGTAAATTTAATTGTGAATACGATGAGCTTTATGCCGAAAAAAATCGAATAACAATTGACAGAGTTGTGAAATTTTTCTAAAAAATAAAATTAAGATTTTGCATGAAATTGCCGTTCGGACATCCCAGGCAAAAAAAATAAACGAACATACGGAGAGGTCGCGTATCTTTATTTTAAAGGTTTTTGGCCCCCTGAATTCGAATTTTACCTTGAAATTGCGCTATCTTATTAAGTTTTTGATATATCAATTTATGTTAAATATCTCAAAAACCTGAAGAGATAGAGCAATTTAAAGGCCAGATTCGGATTCATAGCGCCAAAAACCTTTAAAAATATTGTACATGACCATTTATGATAAATTTATTTTTTTTTGCCTGGGTTATCTGAACAGCGATTTCCTGCAAAATCTTAATTTCTTTTTTAGAAAAATTATCACAGCTCTGTCAATTATTATCCGATTTTTTTAGGATAAAGCTTATCGTATTTAGAATTAAATTATCTTTAAAAAACGCTCATAAATATAAAGGTTGTTAAACGAACTATAGCAGAAAAAAATCGATAAACTCGAAAAATTTTCAAAAAATAACAAAAAAAAATTAGATATTATAGAAAAAATCAATACACTCAAAATAATTACTCTGTTAAAAACTCTGTAAAATGACTGTAATCTCAATTCGACAGATATTTGACAAAGTTATCTGTCGAAATACAGATTTTAAGAATATACTTTGTATTTTCTTGTAACCGAAAAACAAAATTTTATCTGTAATTTAACTTTTTACTTTGTATTTCTATTTTACAGATAATAAACAGAGTTTTTTGTTAAAATACAGATTTTATAAAAAACTTGTGTTTTTTTCTCGTAACCAAAATACAAAATTTCAACTGTAATTTTACATATTGCTCTGTAATTTTAAAGGATGTCGTAAAATGGAGGTACTCGTAAAAAAACTTTCACAAAAATAAAAAAAAAGTAAATTTAGATTTTGGAAGCATTAAAGCGGACAAATTTACTCGATGGCAGTTTCCAATTGTCAACACTACTTGCACATTAAGGAAAGATAAATTAATCAGAAATCAAATAGTAAATAAAATAGTCAAATTCTGGTCGCTTTTATCAATATTTTACAGATAATTCTATAAATTTACAGTTTTTTTATCGAAATCATTTTACAGAGTTTTCTTCGTAAAATAACAAAAAATCTTGCTGGTTGGAAATCTATGGTATTTTCTGCTGGCTCAGCAGAGTATCTCTGTAAATTAACAGAGTGATTATTTTGAGTGTAGATATCTTTCTTATATGTATAGACCAATTCACACACATGGAAAGCCCTATCCTTCTTCTATCCAAAACCGTTAAAAAATTTAGAATCGGTTGAAAATTTTCTGAATTACACAAGGTTTAGTGAGCAAAGTCCCAAAAAACCGTTTTTTGACAATAACTCTAAAATTTGAGGGTGTCTGGCAAGTTAAATGGGCATTTTTGTGATCTACTCGACAAAATCAACAACCTATACCATGTCACATTAGAAGTATTTTTTCACTGTAGCACAGTGTTATTTATAGAAATATAACAATATGTTTGTATCAAGTGAGTTTGGCACGATGGGTAGAGTGTCTGGCCAAAATGTAGTTGATTGCGGGATCGATTCCCCAAAATTTTATTCAAAATTTTTAAAAAAATATTTCAATAGAAAATTGTTAAAAATAAACTACAAAATCATTAATTTGTAATGTTTCGTAGGTTATTTTTTTGGAATTTGTTGGTAAAAATAACAAACTATCATTAATTTTTAATGTTTTCGTAGGTTATTTTTTTCGAATTTATTGTTACAGAAGAATGAAAAAAAAAACATAATTTTTTAATGTTTAATGTTATTTATTTTAGAAAATGTTGTCAACAGTAAAAAATAAATGTTGATGTTTATTAAAACAAATAAAAAATTACTGGGGTGGTTTTCAATTGTTTATTCATTGGTTTTAAATGTGCTTTTCATTTGAATAGTTCATGCGAATAAAGACGAATAGACCATTTGTAGAATTTTACAGGGGACAATAAAAACGCAGGAAACGGTTAAAAAATAATATTTTTGTCAACTTTTTGGTTTTAGCTTAAAGATTTAGGTCACATCTACCTATATACAAAATTTTAGTAAGGTATTTGAAAGAGAACTTGCCAAAAATTGGACTTCAATTTTTTGCTTAAATGGAAAAAGGGCGAATATCCAAAAAAATGTATTGAAATTTGAATAAAAATGTGTTATTTTGCAGCAGATTTTGACTACATTTTCATGAGACTTGCAATACTTGACGAACTATGGTTGGTATTTGTTTGTAACACTTTAAGGACTTCAAGGATACACTTTTTAAGGATTGCCAGGACATGCAAAAAAAAATTTTTTTGTTAATTTTTTTTAATATTCCTGCCATTTGATGCAGTAGTAATTCTTTATGACACTAAATACATTTTTAGGAATTATAATATTAACCCTTGACTGCATATTACGAAGTAACATAAAAGGACATGAAAAAAATTTTGTTTTTTATTCCTGACATTGGATGCAGTAAGTATTAACACTAAAAGTTTGTATGTGCTAAGATCGTTTTTTTTTTTTTGTGTACAATTTCAAATTTTAGCTAATATCAATTTTAAACTCGCAGCTAAATAATTTTTATATAATATTTTGTTAAGGATGGATATTCGCCCTTTTTGCTTTCCACACTTTAAAGTCTTATAACTCAAGAACGGTAAAATTTTTTGCAAATATAATAAGTGTGGTTTGTTCCTCGTAATGTTCTTTTAACACATTGTTACCGAAAGTAAAATTTTTGTATGTTTTTGTGTTGTATTTAATCAAAATTGTGCGTTAGTTCACTCCCAATTTAAACAAAAATATAAAAATATACGAATTATTGCACTTTCAAAGTAATTTTTTTAGCCTTAAAAGTCAAAATTTCCCCAAAATTTCTGCATAGGATTGTAGGGCTCTGCTAATAAAATGCATTTATGCAAAAAAACGTGTTTGCGAAAAAGTGGTCTATTCGTCCTTATTCGCATGAACTATTCATTTGTTTTTGCCTACAAAATGTTTATTGTTGACAACCAGTGTAATCTAGGCCGATATTTCGATGCGTTACACACGAAATGACAAAGTAGTGTGGTTGGAGGGTATAAAAATAATTTATAAAATGATATTGTCTAAAACTAAAACAAAAATACTTTGTACTCATTAGTAAAATTTTATGTAAAATAATTTAACTCTGTTCATAACATAATTCTAACAATATTTTTGTTCATTTACCTTAATATATAATTTTACTAAATCATTTTCTGTATTATTTGATATAACAATAGTGTTTTCATATGAATTTAGTTTCATAATAATGAATAATATCCTTTAGGCAATTCATTATTTTTGTAACCTCATCTACAATATAAATTAATACTTTATATAATCCACTGTTAAGTATAAAAGCTGTATTTTGGTTTATTTCCCAAAAAAAAAATATTTTTAAACTTAAAATTGTCATTAGCAGAAAATCTTTATATGAAATAACGACAATGAAATGGTAACTCATACGAGTAAGTATTAACAATAACCAAATGAGAGTGATAAATTCCGCAGTGGAGAATCTTAAATACCCTTTCTCATTTTTTTGGGGATCACCTTTATTTGAGAAAAGTTTTGAAATTTTTATTTTTTATCATTTAAATCATTTATCGATAAAATTTCTGGACTCAGATTAGGGTATGGACCAAATCAAAGAGCAGAAATTTTAACCTTTTCACTCATTTATTTAGGCAGGTTGGTATTGCAATCCAGCGAAATCGGTCCAGTGGTTCAAAAGTTATGAGCAAAAAAAAAGAAATTCGGCAAGGATTTTTTCGCGAATTTACGAGTTAAAACCGCGCTAATTTTCGAAACACAATCCTGAGGCTGCTTAAGTTTGTCATATATATTTTGAATTTCAGAAAAATCGGTTCAGTTGATCAAAAGGACCCCTTAAAGTATATATTCATCATCTTCGATCGATTTTAAGTCGATCTAGCGATGTCCGTCTTTTTGTCTGTAAACAACATACTATTTTTGGAAAGACAATTCTGAGGAATCTGAATTTTGGCATATATGTTTGTCATTTATCTAGGCAGGTTGGTATTGTAATCCAGCAAAATCGGTCCATAAAAATAATTTCAGCAACATCGGTCCAGTGGATCAAAAGTTATTAAGAAACCCGTGAATTTCAGATTAGTTTCACTTTAAATTCAAGTGTTGAAAAAAAAAAAAACGTTAAACAAGCTTTAACAAGTAAGAAAATTATAGTCGGTTAACACCGACCATATAAACCCCAAACCAGTGTTTCTCGGAAAATGGGCCCCATGCTCAAACATGAACAGATTGGATCTATAGTTTGTCAAATCTTAAATAAGTGTAAAAAACAATCATAAACCAAATTTGAGAGAAATAGGCGTCTATTTGTTGCCAATAAACCGATTAAACTGAATATCGGCCGAAATTTTCATATGGGCCTCAGTCCGACAATGGCCCGTTCATAATCAGATTATGTCATTAAAGTACGCGTTATTGACACACAAACAAAATTTTATTTAAATATTTTCCATTTTAATGAAATTTCAGAGATTTATGTGAATATCGTGGTTTGTATGGGGGCTACAAGAAGAACTGATTCAATTCCTTTAAAATTCGGAGTGGTCATTTGTGAATACAAAATACGTTTACCTGATAAATTTCGAAAGGATATCTATTATAATACGGAAATAAGAGTCATATGAGTCTAATTCAAAGGGTACGCTTGTATGGGGGCTAAGTCTAGACATGGACTGATGTTTTCCAATTTCAACAGGATTCGTCCTTGGGACAAAAGAAGCTTAAGTTTTGAGTGTAAAAAAGTTTACACTCAAAAAAAATTTGTAGTTTTCTTTTCTGTTTTTCAAAAAGACTAAAAAAAATGTTTTTACTAAAAATACAAAATCATAGAGTTAGTAAGGTCGTAGGGTACATAAATGACTGCAATCGCTGCCGTTTTGTAAACAGTACAATTGTGGTTGATGTGAATCTGATTTAAGTCTCATTTGAACAGTTGATGGTGAGATATATTTTTATACCCTCCACTCTAGTGATAGAGGGTATATATAAGTTTGTCATTCCGTTTGTAACACCTCGAAATATTGGTCTAGGACCCCATAAAGTATATATATTCATGATCCTCGATCGATGTTAAGACTAGCGATGTCCGTCCGTCCGTCCGTCTGTCCGTCTGCCTGCCTGTCTGTCTGTTGAAAACACGCTAACTTTTGAAAGACTTTACGGAGGCTCCTGAAGTTTGGCATATACATATGTTGGGCATTTACCTGGTCAGGTTGGTATTGCAATCCAGCGAAATCGGTCCAGTGGTTCAAAAGTTATGAACAAAAGACTGAATTTCCGCAAGGGTTTTTCGTGAATTTATGAGATAAAGAGCACTATAACTTTCGAAAGGCAATTCTGAGGATGCTGAAGCTTGGCATATATATTTTTCGTTCCTGTAGCCTAGTTCGTATTGAATTTCACACAAATCGGTCCAGTGGTTCAAAATTTATTAGCAAAACCGAGAATTTCAGATTAGCTTCACCTTAAATTTACGTGTTGAAAACCCGTTAAACATGTTTTAAAAACATTGGTAAGTCACAAAAATATTTAACAACGTATTTTTGTCACTCAAAAAGATTTTTATACTAAAACAAAAAAAAAATACACTCGAAAAAAATTTTACACTCAAAAAAAATTTTACACTCAAAAAAAAAATTAGTAAATTATTTTTTTTTTTTTTTCAAAAATACTAAAAAAAAATTTTTTTTACACAAAATAAAATATTTTTTATCAAAACTGTTATTTTTTTCACGTTAGAAAATTTACTATCACTTAAAATGGGCATTGGGGAGGGTATTTATAGATTCGGCCAAGTCGAATTTAACTTTTCTACTTGTTATTATTACATGCGCGGGTACAAGGGGGGGGGGGGGGGGGGGGGGGGAAAAGGGGAAATTTCCCCCCCCCCAGACCAAATTTCGAAAAAAAAAAAAGGAAAAAAAGAAAAAAAAAAGAAAAAAAGGAAAGGAAAGAAAAGAAAAAGAAGAAAAAAAAAAGAAGGAAATTTTCTAAAAAAATCTCGAAGTCCAAAAATTTTTCATAGAAGAAAATCTAAAAAATTTTAATAGGAAAATTTTTTAAGGGAAAAGTGAATTAATCTGAACATTTTCTGTTGAAAAATAGTCTCAGAATTTGAAACTTACTGAATTGGTAGAAGGTCGCAGAATCTGAGACTTTTTCAACGAGAAAAAGGTCTTAGAATCTAAGACTTTTTATAGGAATAAGGTCTCCGAGTCTCAGAAAAATGTCTCAGAATCTCAGACTTTTTCTATAGGAAACAGGTCTCAGAATCTATGACCTTTCTATAGGAAAAAGGTCTTAAAGTCTGAGACGTTTTCTATAGGAAAAACATTTCCGAATATGGGACTTTTTCTTTAGGAAAGGGTCTATAGAAAAAGTGTCTTAGAATCGGAAAAGATTTCAGAATCAGAAAAAGGTCTCAGAATCTGTCACTTCTTCTTTAAAGAAAAAGTGCCAGAATTTAAACTTTTTCTGTATCAGAAAAAGCTCTCAGAGTCTTAGACTTTTTCTTTAGGAAAAAGGTCTGAGAATCTGAGCTTTTTTCTTTAGGAATAAGATCTCAGAATTTGAAACTTTTTCTTTAGGAAAAGTTCTTAGAATCTGAGACTTTTTTTATTGAAAAAAGGTCAAGAAACTAAGACTTTTTCTATAGAAAAAAGGTTGCAAAATCTAAAATTTTTTCAGTATGAAACAAATCCAATAATCAGAGACCTCGCTATAGGAAAAATGTCTCAATAACGCTTTAAAATATGAGACTTTTTCTATAGTAAAATGTCTCAGAATCTGAGACTTTTTCTGTGGAAAAAATTCTTAGAATCTGAAAATTTTTCTATACGAAAAAAAAAAAAAATTTCAGACACGAAAAATGTCTCAAAATCTGATATGTTCTATGCAGGAAGAATTTTTTCTATTAAAAAATTCTCAGATTTAGACTCTTCTTATGTATACAAAAAATATACAATTTTCTTTTAAATTTCTTTTCAAAATCTGAAAATTTTTCTTAGATTCTGAGACATTTTTCGTTAAGAAAAGTCTTATATTCTGAGACATTTTCCCTATAAAAAATATTTTTTTCACGAAAAATGTTTTAACATCTGATGTTTTCTATGTAGGAAGAATTTCTTCTATTAAAAAATTCTATTCTTATGTATACGAAAAATATACAATTTTCTTTTAAAACAAATTAAAAAAAAATTGACCTAAACGAAATATGGTCATGAAAAACAAACCTCCTTCGGCAAAAACTAATAAATTTGATGATTTTATAGCTTTCCCATCACTTTTTTTTGTAAAAAAAACGTATCCTTTTTTTTGCTCGTCAACAAAGGTTAATTTATGATTTTTTTTCGAAGTAAAAAAAATTTTCCCCCCCCCACACCCAAAAGCTGTACCCGCCACTGTATTATTACAATTTTCTCTAGCATGTGTGCATATGAAAAATATTGCTTAAAGTTTTTGTTTTAAAAAATAATAATAAAAGAAATATAAAAACTAAAAAAAACTTATTATAAAATATAATATCGTTATTTTTAGCCACTGTTAGTATTTTTTTACATGTGGCTAAGTTAATGTTTCGTCCTTTTGTTTTATCACATCCTTTTTTCCATTTTCCGTTTTCAGTTGTTATATTTTTTTTTTTTTTTTGTTCTCAAAAAATGTTTAAACTTAATTAAAGTATTATCTTTATTTTAAGGTTTGATGTTTTCTTTTTTTAATTTTTGCATTTTCATTTATTTTAATTGCATAATTATTTTGGTCTAGCATTTTTTTTGTTTTACTTAAAATCCTTTTTTAATGTCAGCTTAAAATTAAATTATTAATTAATAATCACTTTTAATTTATTAATGGAAGGACTTGTAGATGAAGAAGAATAATGTTATTTTAAGATTTTTGTAAAATTATATTTTATGTTAAAAAAAAGTTAAATTTTACAAAAAAAACTGTTATTTGACTAAAATAATTTTATTATGAGTAGTTGTAGTGTTTTACAAAAAAAAAACTGTAATTTTGCAACACTAAATCCGCAAAAAAACATTTCAAATGTTTTATAAGTCTCAAAAACATTTTTTTTTGTGCGCGTAAAGAATTTCATTAATAATGATTTTCGAAAAACAAAAATTAAAAAAAAACTTTCTAAGTCTCGAAAAAATTTGTGAACATTTTATATGTGCCGGACTCAAAAGGGCACTATTAGGGCAGTAAGAGCGGTTGCAGCAAATTTTAAAAAATGTCGTTTTGTGTGGGAGCCCCTTAGAAATTGGAGATAGGCTATTAGTTTGTTCCAAAGAAATGTTAAGACGTAAAAATTAATGGGGGTCGGTCTTATAAATGACCCCTCTATGACGCACCATTGGAGCAGTAGAAATGCACTCAAAAAAATAAAACTGTAAAGTTAACAACATTTTTTTTGTTAACTCGAGTTTACTGGCTTTTTAGCAAATTTTTAGTTAAAATCAGCTTTTTAACTACTTTTTCTAGTTAAGTTCAATTTACGAAAATACTAGTTTTGTACAAATTTTGAATTAATTTTTTTTGTTGACTTTAAAACTGAGTTTACTAATTTTTTACTAATTAATTTGCTGATTTTTTGTAACATTTTTGTCAAGTGAAAAATTTTAAACATTTCTTGTGTAGCCTCCTATGCAAATCTCATAAGTCCTACTTAAGCTGAACTTAATGCTGTAAAAAAAAAGAAAAAATAAGTGAAGTGTTAGTGTTTAAAACCAATATTTAACAAACTTAAAATTTTTTAAAAAGTTTAGCTGAATTCAACTAATAAAAAATGTTACGAAATTTTCAGCTGAATCTTTAGTTAAAATTACGGTTTTTTTTGCTACATTCATTCTACGAAAAGTTAACTAAATATTTTTTGTTAAATTAACTAGAAATTTAGTAGGTTCAAAATCAGGTGTTTTTTTAGTTAAATTTAACTAAATTTTTTGCTAACTTTACAGTTCTATTTTTTTGAGTGTGGTTTTAAGATTGGAAAATTACAATAAATTATTTTTTTTTTTCTTTTTAATTTTAAAAAATAGTAATAATCGTTATCCCACGATCCTCCTGGGCAAAAAATTTGTAGAATCGATAGAAGTTTTACACAAAAAATTTTAAAAAATCGAAGAGTACAAACATTTTTTAAAATGAGATTTAAATTTGAAAACTAAAAAATCGCATACTAGAGCGCTTTTAAGATTTTTTTGGGATTTATTTTTAAAAAGTACGTAAAAAACAAAAATTTTGAAAAAAAAAAAAAAAATGTAAAATTTGGACTATTATTGAAGAAGTTATGAGGAAAAGAAGTTTAAGTAAAGAAACAAACTACCAATTTTAAAAAATTCGATATCTTTTGAACGGGTCATCAAAAAAATCTAAAAATTTACCACGAAGGAGTTTTCGAAGGGTACTAAAAACTGTAAAAAAATTGGAAAAATCTCAAAAAAAAAAAATGTTTCAAAGTGTCCGATTTGGCATAGAATTCCCCACATATATCTCCATATAAACTACCCCAACGATAATACATTTTTGACAATAACGAACTTAATGAAGCCGGTCTTCAAAAATTCTTTCGACCTGTATAAAATGTTCATATAGTTTCTTTTGAAGAAATGGGAAAAATCTTCAAAGAACGATATAAATCCCGTTTTTCCCTTTGACCCACTAAATGTGAGATTGGGCACCTATAAAAAAAAACAGGTAAATCGAAATATGGATTAAGGACCCCATAAAGTTCATATATTATTGATCAGTGATCGATTTTAAGACATTCTAGCCATGTCCGTCTGTGGAAATGTTTTTTATATAATTATGACTAAGACTTAGCATATTTACTTGTTGTTGCCCTAGGCAGTTTGGAATTGCATTTGAGCGAAATCGGTTCAGCGGTTCAAAAGTTATGAAAGAAAATGTAAAAACATCGCGAAAATTTTGGTACATTCAACATAACCTAAAAATATAAAATGCTTTAATTCGGCTTCTGGTTGACACATGTGAACAAAATTGATCACCGAATGGTATTTAAACAAGAACAAACATATTTTTTTACAAAAAAAAAAAAACATTTCGCCAAAAAAATTTTTCGCAGATTTTTTTTTTCAAAAAATTTTTTTTTTAAATAAACTTTTTTTAAATTCTGGAGGGTATCAATACATTCGGCAAGGTCAAATTTAACTTTTTTACTTATTTTTTTATCAATTTTCATTTTTTACAAAATTTTTTTCATAAATTTTTTTTTTTCATTAACATTTTTTTTTCTTCATCAAAAACATTTTTCATCAAATTTTTTTTTCACCAAACATTTTGGTTTCTTCAAAAAAAAAATTGTCATAATTTTGATTTTCATGAAAAAAAAAAATAATTTTTATCAATTCTAAACTTTTGACATAAAAATGTTCCATTTGTATAACAAATGTACAAAATACAAGTGAGATTGTTAAATTCTTTGGTTCCGAATCTTTTATACTCTCCAAAATATAAAAACTCTTTTTTGCACTTAATTTATGCACTCATTTACCAAATTTACAGTTCTGTTGATTGGTACTGCACAGACCGATGGACCCGTGTATTTAGCTAGAGTGTCTTAGAAATGGATTTCAAATTCAAATTAATATAACATTATTTTTTCTAAAAAAAAAAAAACTTTGCTTTGGCAAGTACACCCAAATCTTCAGCCAAACATTATATTATTTAATATTTTGGGCAAGAGTACAAAATTTGCAGGTATTTTTATGTACAACTGTTACTATATTAATTCGTGTCGCTCTGATCAGCTGTTTTTTATTTGTCTACATTTTGCGCGTTAACTACCGACTAAAACAAGTAAGAAAATTATAGTCAGTCAATAATACCCTAACCAGAGTTTCCTGGAAAATGGTCCCTAGTTCAAACATGGACTGATTAGATCTATACTTTGACAAATCTTTAATAAGTGTAAAAAGCACCTCCTAATCAAATTTGAGTGGAATATGCTTCTTTTTGTTGATAATAAATCGCTTCAACTGAATATCGGGCGAAATTTCCACATGGGACCTAAGTCCAAAAATGGTCCGATGATAATCAGATTTGATAAGGTTATTAAAGTACGCGTTTAACATACACAAACAGAATTTTAATTAAATATTTTTTATTTTCATGAAATTTGAGAGATTTATGTGAAAATCGGGAAGGTGGTTTGTATGGGGGCTACAAGAAGAACTGGTCCGATTTCTTTAAAATTCGGAATGGTAATTTGTGTGGATAAAACATGATTACTTGCCAAATTTCGAAAAGATACCTATTAAAATGCGGCTATTAGAGTCATTTGAGCCAAAACTAAAGAGGACTTTTGTATGGGGGCTAGGTCTAAATATGGACCGATTTTTTCCAATTTCTATAGGCTTCGTCCTTGGACCAAAAGAGGCTTAAGTTTCAAATTTCAAGTCAATTGATTAAGAATTGCGACCTGTATCGTGTTTACACCGTTTACATGGACAGACAGACGGACGGACGGACGGACATCGCTAAATCGACTCAAAAAGAGATTCTAAGTCGATCGATAAACTTAAAAGTGGGTCTAGGACCAATATTTCGGGTAGTTACAAACATCAGCACAAACTCATTATACACTTAAAAAATTATGTCATTAACTGTTTGTAGTTTATTTAAAAAGTTTTCCGTTCAGTCGTTTTTATAAGAAACAAGTAAGAAAATTATAGTCGGTCAAGACCGACCATATAATACCCTACACCAAGGTTTCCCGGAAAATGGGTCCCATGGATCGATTAGATCTATATGTTGTAAAACCTTTAATAAGTGAAGAAAACACTCACAAATCAAATTTGAGTGAAATAGGCTTCTATTTGTTGACAATAAACCGCTTTAACTGAATATCGGGCGAAATTTTCACAAGGGGCCTGAGTCCAAAACTGGTCCGATGATTATCAGGTTTGATAAGGTTATTTAAGTACGCGTTTAACATACACAAACAAAATTTTAATTAAATATTTTCTATTTTCATGAAATTTGAGACATTTATGTGAAAATCGGGAAGGTGGTTTGTATGGGGGCTTCAAGAAGAACTGGTCCGATTTATGTGAAGACAAAACATGTTTACCATCCAAATTTCAAAGCGATACCTTCTATAATACGGTTATTAGAGTCATTTGAGCCAAAACTAAAGAGGACCTTTGTATGGGGGCTAGGTCTAAATATAGACCGATTTTTTCCAATTTCAATAGGCTTCGTCCTTGGGCCAAGAGAGACTTAAGTTTCAAATTTCAAGTCAATTGATTAAAAATTGCGACCTGTATCGTGTTTACACCGTTTACATGGACAGACAGACAGACGGACGGACGGACGGACAGACGGACGGACGGACGGACATCGCTAAATCGACTCAAAAAGTGATTCTGAGTCGATCGGTATACTTAAAGGTGGGTCTAGGACCAATATTTCGGGTAGTTACAAACATCAGCACAAACTCATTATACCCTGTACCACAGTGTGGTGTAGGGTATAAAAACATTTGTTTGATGTTTTTTTATTAATGACTACTTCAGTCCTTTGTTTCAAAAATAACACACTAAAAAATAAAGACTTTCATTAGCATTTAATTTTTAAAGTCATTTATTTTTGTTCTGTGAGTAAAAACTACTGATTATTCTTTTGATTTTTAATGATTTGTGTAAGTAATTTTTTTTTTAAATTGTTGGTATTTTTTAATGAAATATCATTAGTTTTTACCTACACAAGTCAGTTATTTTTTTGTAGAAAAAAAAATCAAAAAATTATTTATAGAAATATAAAAACATGTTTGTATCAAGTGACTTTGGCACGATGGGTAGAGTGATTAGATTTTGTTGGTAAAAATAACAGAACTATCATTAATTTTTAATGTTTTCGTAGGTTGTTTTTTTTCGAATATATTAGTAAAAAAGAGTGAAAAAAACGTAATTTTTTTATGTTATTTATTTTAGAAAATTTTGTCAACAGTAAAAAATAAATGTTGATGTTTGTTAAAATAAATGAATAATTACTGGGATGGTTTTCAATTTTTTATTCACTTGTTTTAAGTGTGGTTTTCATTTGCTTTTGCCTACAAAATATTTTGAGTGTACCCTGTACCACAGTGTGGTGTAGGGTATAAAGACGTGACTCGATAGGTGTCAAAAAAAAAACAAATTTTATAAACTAAATTTTATGAAACTTTTTTAATGAAGATTAGATTAGATTAGATTAAAGAGGCCCTATGCACTGCGACCAAAAAGATCTATTGTGCAGCCTAGAAAGGGTGCCCTAAATATTCAGGCTTCTAATAAAGCCGAGAATCCTATTTGGCAGAGAGTTCCACACGTCAGTCGGAGATATTAATTGTCCCCCTAGATGTTGAAGTCTTCTACCAGTCAGTCTTGGGCATGTACAAAGTATGTGTTCTGCTGTCTCCTCCTCTATCTCGCAGAATCTGCACGTGTCCGTGTCAGATAGGTTTTTCTTTTTAAGTTGGTAACGTAGGTTACAATGTCCAGTTAGATAGGACGTTAGGATTCGAAGATCCTTTTTGTCCAAAGACAGTAATCGTTTAGATACGGTGTTGGATGGAATTATGAATCTTTTTGCCTGCCGCTGGCCAGCGCAATAGTTCCAATGTTCCATGAACTTAGATTCACTCCATATTTTGAGTTTTTCCCTAACATGTCCCGATGGCAAACCAAAGAATGGTTCAGGGCCAATAAAGGGTCGCCTGGCACCGCAATTTGCCAAACAGTCAGCGCGTTCGTTTCCCGTGTGACCCTCATGTCCCGGAATCCATACGAGTGTTAGGTCGTTATGTCGTCCTAGTTCGTTAAGTGACTCAATACAGTTCATTACCAGTCCGGATGTCACCTCATAAGCTATAAGAGCTTTTAGTGCAGCCTGACTGTCAGACATTATGTATATATGGGAACCATTTGTTTTTCTCCGAAGACATTCGGTTGCACATATGTGAATAGCATACAATTCTGCCTGAAAAATTGATGGTGATTTTCCCATGGGTAGAGCACGTTGGAAATTTGGTCCGAAGATACCCGCCCCTGTATCCTTATTGGTTTGCTTGGACCCGTCTGTATACCATATAATGGAATTAGGCTCTGGGTCCCAGGTCATGTTTGACCACACGCTCCGATCAAGGATTTTAGTATCAAAGTTCCTAATAAATACTCGTGTCGGTAATATTCTGTCCATGACCTTTAAAATAGGGTCATCAATGAGAAATTTGGCAATTCTCAAATGTCCCCGTAAGTCACCTTCCTTCATATTACCAAGTTCCGTCAGCCTTAGGGCGCTTTTCATAGCATTCTCCATTACAGAAATATGTAACGGTGGAATGTTGAGTAGGGCCCCAATGGCATAAGTTGGGCATGTTTTACCAGCACCGGTAATGCCAATGCAGACGAGTCTGTAGACTTTGTCCAATATAGTTCTGGCCGTACTTTGTTCCACCTTGGGCCACCATACTAGAGCAGCGTATGTTAGCATAGGTTTCACAATAGTGTTGAAAGACCAGAAGATCATATGCGGTTTCAGTCCCCATGTTTTCCCAAAAAGTCTCTGACAGGCATATGTGGCTCTTGTGGCTTTTATGGTCAAATTATTTAGATGTTGGTTCCATAACAAGGATTTATCCAATGTAATCCCAAGGTATTTCACCTCATCTGAAAAACCTATTGTTATGCCATTTAAAGTTGGCATGGTAAGTTTGAGTTTCCTTTTCCTAGTGAACGGTATTAGTATAGTTTTGGATGGGTTAATTGATAACCCCTTTGACTGACACCAATTTTGAGTCATATCGAGAGCTTGTTGCATGCGGTCCGAGATAGTCGGCTCATGCCAGCCAGAGACCGCAATAACAAGATCGTCAGCGTATCCAAAGGTCCTAAAACCAGAGCTATTAAGTTCTTCGAGCAGCTCATCTATGACCAAAGTCCACAACAAAGGTGATAATACACCACCTTGTGGGCATCCCCTTGTAGCGTTGATGGTCATAGATGTGCCGCCGAGATCAAACGTAATCACTCTGGATGTTAGCATCTCCAGAGTCCAATTTATTATAAGTCTAGGAATATCCTTTCTTATCATAGCTTTCTTAATAGCATCATAAGATGTATTATCGAAAGCTCCTTGTATATCGATAAAGGCGCAGAGTGCAATTTGTTTTGCTTCTATGGCCTTTTCAATCGTTCCGACAACATGATGGACTGCAGTTTCAGTAGATTTTCCCGGTTGATATGCAAATTGAAACTTATGTATCGGTTTGCTATTCAAGCAAGTTTCTCTGATAAAGCAGTCCAATAGTTTCTCCATAGTTTTAAGGAAGAATGAGCTGAGACTAATTGGTCTGTATGATTTAGCCAGTTGTTCAGATTTCTTCCCCGCCTTAGGTATAAATACCACTTTTACCTCTCTCCAAGGTTCCGGGACGTAGCCAAATAAAAGGCTAGATCTAAATAATCTAATCAGTTGAGGAACGATGATATCCATTCCCCTCTGAAGTAGACATGGGTAGATCCCGTCCGGGCCAGGTGATTTGAAGGAGGAAAACTTACTGATCGCCCATTTAACTCGTTCACTTCTGAATATGCTGTTCGTTAAGCGAATGTCACGACCAGTCAAAGATGGGATTCTTATGACTGGTGATGGTTCACTAACGGACATGCATCCTGGAAAATGAGTTTCCAATAGAAGTTTACAAGTTTCAAGAGGAGATTCAGTGTAAGACCCATTTTGTCTTTTTAAAGTACATAGGCCATTTGAATGGTCTTGAGAGAGGGCTTTTTGCAGTCGCACGGCTTCTGGAAGATCATTTATTTTCTCACAGTAGTCGCGCCACGTAGTCCTCTTGGATCGTCGAATTTCCCGATTGTATTCTGTTAGTGCCTTCCTGTAGGTTACCCAATCACCTGTTTGTTTAGCCCTATTGAATAATCTCCTAGCCTCCTGTCTAAGCTGTTCAAGACCGTTGTTCCACCATGGAACATCCCTCTTAACCTTCCTGGTCTTAAGTGGACAGCTTTTCTCATAAGCTAGTGTCATATTTGAATGTAATTCGATACTTCCCTGATCTATCTCATATGTACTCCTAATGAGTCCGGTCGATTGATCAACGTTAATATCAAGATTATTACGATAGTTATCCCAGTTAGTTTTCCTAGGATTGCGATAAGTCTGGTCTGATTCCATTGCGCTAACCAGGTCGAATACCAGATATTGGTGATCCGACATGGATAGTGCATCAGAAACATGCCAGTTAGAGATAGAGAACGCTAGATTGGAGCTAGTCATAGTGAGATCCAGGACCTCAGATCTGATAGCATTTCTGAACGTTGGTTCATCTCCTTTATTCGCAATGTTAATATTATTGTTAAACACAAATTCTAAAAGCGACTCACCTCTTTTATTTATATCAGTACTCCCCCAGTTAGTGTGATGCGCATTTGCATCACAGCAGAGAATCCAGCTCAGATTATTTTTCCGGCAGTAATCCACGAAGTTAGATACTTCCGTGGTTGGTGCCGTTTCAAACTCACCTGGCATATAGGCGGATGCTAGTACCACCTCATGATCCCCTGAGAGGGAGGGCACCGTTGCCCTGATTGCCACCAAGTCCCCAAGTATGAACTCTGAAATTGGAAGATATGTTAGATTATTTCTAATGAAAATGGCCGTTCTCGGCCTCTCATGCTTTGAGTTATAAATGAGCTTACCTTTTTGGGCGGTGAGTCCCTTGATGACTCCATTATTGACCCAAGGTTCCTGGATGAAAACGATGTCCAGGCCATCGGTAGTGAACCTTCTGCTGAGCAGATGTGAGGCAGCTTTCGCATGGTGAAGGTTCACTTGGAGACACCTAAGGTGCCTGGGTGTCTTACCTTTTGGAGCAGGCATCGTGACGGGTGTTCTTCATGGCACGCTTTGCCACCTTTCTTCCTCTATTTGAGTTCAGCAGCGCTGACTCCTCTGTCGAGCTTCTCTCCCATTTGCGAGGTCGTTCTGAGTTCGACCTATGAGATTGTTTATCGGTCTTTCTCTCAGACACAGAAAAAGAACCCGGTTTAGCGATGTCTTTCGAACAGCTGGGTTTTTCATCTGACCGGTTGGTGCTGGAATTAGCTCCATTGCCAGACTTAGCCACAGTTGTCGAAGTGGTCGCCTTCACCGTACTGGCTATCCCGCGCTCGACCTCAATTTGTGGACGGGTAGGTCTTACCAGCGCTGATCCATAGCCATAGTTCACTTTATGGCCTTTCTGTTGAAGTACCTCAGCCGAAATCGGGTCAATTGAGATGGTAAGTTCAACTATACCACCCCTAATGACCCGCTTAAGGACCTTCCAGTACCCAACAGGGAGGTCAACATTCTGGCCCTCGAGCAAACCAAGTATCATCTCGTTGGATGTTTCAGACTTCTCAGGGAAGTATCCAACCACAATACGGGGTTTAGGCACCTGATCTTCCGCGACAACCTTCAGAACGGCTTCCTTCCAGGGCTGTAAGGTTGGAACATGAGTTCCCAGCCACTCTACCGTCTCCTTATCGCGACAGACAAACAAAAGCCATCCTGGTTTGAATGTGCAGCTGGAGAAACTTGGTTTTACCACCCCCTTTCTCAGCTCCACAATCTTCAAAAGGACAGCTTGTTGTATGGCCTGCAGCTGCTCGTCCGACCACCTAGTTTTCGGAAAGTCAGGTGGGATAACACCAATCTTGGTGGTCGTTACTGCTTCCTTATATGAGGGTGCAGCCTTCTTCTGATGCGTTGGCACTTGCGAGGTTGATGTCGCTGGCGCCGGCTTAGCTTGGATGACCTTTGCTACCTTGCGCGGTGTACCATCAGCTTCCGTTTCTGCAGCCCATTTAGATGGACGTTTTACTTCCGGTGGAGTAGAACCGTCCGACCTCGCTCTCTTGCGTTGTGACAGAAGGTCACGCACCTCGTTGCGGGCTTCACGCATCGGCTTCTGACAAAGCCTGCGAGCCGTATCGATATCGATGCCTTCGTTAAGATACTTCCTCAGGCGTATTCGGGCAGCACCGGAGAGCTTAACCCTGTCAGACACGGGGTTTGTCTGCACACCTGGTTCATCTTCAGCTTCGGTTGTCTTAGGCTGGGAGTTCAATAACTCATCCTCTTCGTCCGTTGGGATGCATTGTTCAGCCACGTTAGACCTTTTGGCCTCTGTCTGCTGAACTGCATCCATTTCTTCTTCGGAAATGGTGAGACACGGTATCTCGTTGGTATCCATAAAAAGGTCTACGTCGACCTGCTCTTGCTCATTCGTTTTTTCTATATTTATTTGGTTGCTTGAATCCATTTCTGAAAGTATAAAAATATAGGGATTAAAATAAATGAAGCTAGATAGCAGAGCCCTTTGCTACCAGCCAGCTAATACAACCAAGTTTCGCCAAGACATGGAGGCCACCGTTCACAGACACGTTAATGTAGTGCCATTCATCCCATAGGCACGGTACGAATTACACCCGGGATTACAGGTTTTTATTGAGCGTCCGCTCTAGATCCGCCATCTTCTGTTAAATAGCAGAGACACCTCCTGCAGGTTGTGGCTCTTCACCACGGATGGTCGGTCACTGAATTCTGAGAGGCTAAGGCTAGTTTCAATAGAATAAGCTATATTGCGCTTCAAGAATCCCTGCAACACTCGCTGCTTCGTCTCCAATGAAACTACAAAATCTAATGAAGCAAATTTTATGAAATTTTTGCTTGATATTTTAATAAGGTTATGAATTTGTTCATTGGTTAAATTAAAACAAAATAATGAATCTTTTTCATTAATATAACGAAGGTTATTTTAGTTTTTTTTTTTTTTTTTGTGTATAAATCTTAGAAATTTTAACAAATTTTAATCATAATTTTGTATAATATTGAGTAAATTTCAATAAATTTTTAAGTAAAATTACACATTTTGTTTAAATTCATAAATCATTTTAATTAGAGTGTTCTTTTTGTGCTCTTATACCGATATTTTAATGTTTAACAAACGCAGTGCTTAACTTACAATGCTAACAATAAGTGAAGGATGTAAATGGTATGAAAACAAACAAATTGTTGTTAAGGAAAAAAAAATATTTTTTTTGTGGCACAGCAATTTCATATTTTTAATGGCTCTCAATTTTAAGGATGCCTTATCTGGTTAGCATACATTTTTGCAGTCATTCTTTTTTAAATCCTTTACCTCAACATTCAAGCAATAAAATTTGAATAAATAAATCAATCAGTCTATTTTTGGTATTCAATACAACATGTATTCAAAGAAAAAAATACCAATTTAAACAAATAAGATGATACATTTTTATGAGGTTTTTATGATATTTTTTTATTTGGTCATTTTAATAATATCAAATGTAATTTAGATGCCAGCCTTACTTCAAAGAAAAAAAAAAATATTATATGTTTATGTTTTTTGTTGTATTTTCTTTTATAACTTTGTTTAGAAATTGGTTTTTATAAAATTTATGCATTTAAATATTTTTATGTTTACCTTACAAAAAGTACACTCAAAAAAATGCCTGAAAATTGTTTACTTTGGCCTAAAACATCACTCAAAATAATAACTCTGTAAAATACTCTGTAAAATGACTGTAATCTCAATTCAACAGATATTTGACAGAGTTTTCTGTCAAAATACAGATTTATAGAAAATACTTTATATTTTTTTGTGACAAAAAAACAAAGTTTCATTTCATCTGTTATATTACTTTTAACTTTGTAATCCTAATTTTAAATATAATTAACAGAATTTTCTGTTAAAATACAGATTTAAGTAAAATACTTCGTAATTTTTTTATACCCGAGTAAAAATTTTGATATGATTCAATATATAATGATATGTATCACAATATATATTTATACGCAATTTGATCCGAATAATGGTGGATGTTTTTGCATTAAAAAAGATCAACTTGTATAAAATATGATTTGATTTCATCCGAGTTTTGACCAGACATTGCCATATATTGGTGGATCTAATTAGATCTAATTGCATAAAAACATATAAAATCTTGGTGTTTTTTGGTTTGGGTTGAGATACACCACAGGTCAACGATACATTCACCGAACAAAAATATGTTTGGGTACGCTTCGAACCAGATAGGTGATATACATAACCCTAACAAGAAATGTTTAGGAACATTTTAAAAAGTTTCTTATACTTTGCCTAAAAAACTTAGAAAATTTTTTGGTTAATTGAAAACATATATAGTTTTATATGGAACAGCATAAGCTATATATAATTTTATGTTAAATTATACAGAAAAACAAATTTTGTATTGACAATCATATAATTTTATATAATTATATCAACCGTACACCTTTTAATCCGAATCATGATTAAATTATATATAACTACATATGAACAATATTCAAAAAGAAGCCATGAAATCTTTGTGCCGGCTCCGCAAAAGCGGAACATGGCATGGGGAGTACAATGTGGGACATGGTCGTCTGTTCAATAGGCTATCGGAACTTGTCCGATGTTTTCTATGCCTTTGGACAATACAACCTCTTGCATCGAGTTTGGTAGGAAGTTTACTGTAATATTTCCGAGTAGGGAAGACTGGGGAAACCCAGCAGACCTACTGGAAAATTACACGGATACTTTCTACACGGATGGATCCAGTACCTTAAATGGCTCTGGGTCTGGCTGGTATTTGGACGATGCGACCAAATGCTATATTGCTATGGGAAAAATGGCTACAGTATTTCAGACTGAAATATTTGCTATTTTGGACGTAGCGACCTGGATAATTGGGAACAGATGGAGTAATAGGAGAATCAGTATTTGCAGTGACAGCCAGGCTGCGCTCATTGCACTTGAATATCCAGTCACTTCATCCAAAATTGTCCAGGAATGTAGACGCAGACTCAATGAGGTCTCATGTGGGAATAGCGTCAGTCTTCTGTGGGTTCCGGGTCATAGGGGAATACGGGGAAACGAGATTGCTGACTCTTTGGCAAATCTTGGCTCTGATACAATTCCTTACCATCCGGAACCTCAAATTGGTATTGGCTTGACATGGCTGATGCGTTGGATCAACTCTCATATGAAAGCAACTTTCATGGAAAGATGGTCAAATGAGTTGGCATGCAAAAATACCAAACGTTTTGTAATTAAGCCAGACAAGAAAGTGGCTAACTATCTACTCAGTCTCAGTAGAATAGACTGTCGCAGACTTACTGGCTTAATTACGGGACACAATGCCTGTGCTCGTCATATGACGAGATTAGGTGTCTTATCAGACCCATTATGCGTGGCTTGTCTTGAGGATGATGACACAACTGAACATTATGTTGTTGTCCAGCGTTCTCAAGGGCTAGACTGCGGATATTGGGTTCTGATATTCTGTCTATGGACATGGTCCATGGACTTCCCTTGTCTGATTTTCTCAAGTTTGTGAAAGCAACTGAGAAATTCTGAGCAAGCACTTTTCTTCCTTTTTTCTTCTCAACCTTTTATCACCCTTACTTAATCTTTCTTTTCTGGGTACGGTACAATGGACTATTTTAAGTCTGAGCGCCATGGACTTGCCTAAAAATTTACCTATTTTTAGGCTTGTACAACCCACCCTCAACTCAACTCAACAACATATGAACGCATTTAAAAAATTTAGAAAAGAGCTCACGCGATGTATAATCATTAGGGCGCGCCCGGGCGGGTCGATTTTTTTTGTCAAAAATCGTATAGCAAAAATATAATCTACAAGAAATTCTAAGAACATTTCCCAAAGAAACCATGTTTCTAAAATCAAACCCTATACCGCGCCTAACGACATGAAGATTTGTCCGTCCGTCCTTTTTTCATAAGCAAAACATAGAACTTGACTCTTTTTTGGTGTTTGTGTTAATTTTTGGGCTTTGGTGTGCTCAGAGGTATATAGTAAAATTTTATTGGCAACATTTTTGTAGAACATTTCATCCCCACCTTCTCCCTCTTTCGAGGTGTTTATTGTGATTTGTTAGAATAGAGCCAAAAAATACCGTTATGAGAGGGAGTTAGAGGGTTAGTATGTTTCACAAAAATATTTGCCATAATATTTTCTACAAAGTTGCTGAACATACCCTACACCTCAGATGTAAAGAAAACATTGTTTTATATACCGATATGCTGCAAGAACATATTCAGCGGCAATGTTTTACTAATTGCCGCTTGATATAATTCGAACAATTTTTGGGATTATGACCTGAAAATATATTAGACATAATCCCTGAAATGGAGAAATAAATAATTAGATTGATTTGTAATGAAAACGCCACAGACGAAAAATTATAATTAGAAATTTTAACAATACATTGCTGCTTTTATCGTTAATCCATGATAATTTTACTCCATTATTTGTTTTATATTGGGCTGCAGTATATTAACATGTAGCGTGATACTCTGAAAGTAAGTGCAGGGGTTGTGGTTTCGATTCCCTCCAAAGCCTCTGTGTGTTAATTACAAGGGAAGCTGGTGCAGTGGATTTTTCTTACAAGGGAAGTATCTCAACCCTTATGAACCAATTTGCCTGAAACTTAAAATATATATAAAAGAGACGATTTTAAGGTTGGGGTGTCTCGGCTTATCGGCCATATCAGTGTTTCAAAATTTCGATGTCCCCTTATGAAACAATGTGGATCTCCGGGAAAATTTCGATAACTCCCGAACTAACAGGAATATCCTCTAGAGAAAAAATACGTGTCGACTTAAATTTAATAGAGATTTTTTCATATTCATATGGACTTCGTAGGTCTATGTCTTCATATAAATACCCTCAAAATTTACACATTTTTATCAAAAAAGTATTTAACGAAGCCAAGCTTTTACAAGGTTATGCCACCGTTGCATAGGCATTAAAAAAACCTTTCTTCTCATATGTAGTTTCTAAGAAAGAAATGAGTAAAAAATTCAAAAAAACATTTTTTAACCATTTTTTGACCCATGTTTAGAACCCTTTAATCGCCGATATGGCCGATAAGCCGAGACACCCCAACCTTAGAATTGTCTCTTTTATATATATTTTACGTTTCATGCAAATCGGTTCATAAGGGTTGAGATACTTCCCTTGTTAGTAAATAAAAGTATGTAATTGAGGATCATACAGATATTTGGTAAAAAAAAAACACATAAATGCTTTTGTGGGATGAAATTGGAGAGTTGCATATCGGAGAGGAAAAAAGCTGTGTTCGATAAAAATTTTTGATAACTGAATATTTTTTACATCAGTATTTGATTTATTTTGAGAATTTTTTTTTTTTAATTTTTGTAAAAAAAAAAAAAAAATCAAGTGTAAATTTTTTTGAGTGTAATTTTTTTTTTGAGTGTAATATTTTTTTTAGTTTTTTTGAATAACAAAAACAGTTTCTAAAATATTTTTTTTGGCTTACCATTCCTTTTCAAAGCGTGTTTAGCGTTTTTTTCAACACGGGAGTTCGGGTTAAAACCCATTTGAAATTCCCCATTTTGCTAATTACTTATGAACCACTGGACAGATTTCGCTGAAATTTAGTATTAATCTGACCGGAAGTATAACAAATATATACGCCACGCTTCAGCAGCTTGCCGTATATATTTTATATTCTTCCGCTAACATTTGAAAGTTAGCGTGTTTCACACAGACAGAAAGACAGACGGACGGATTGATTTTCATGTCGTTAGGCGCGGTATAGGGTTTGATTTTAGACCAATGGTTTCTTTGGAAAAGTTTCTTAGAATTTCTTGTAGATATTGTTTTTGCTATACGATTTTTCAGGTTTTTTCGTTCCATACAAATCGACCCGCCCTAATAATCATATATGATTTATTATGTTTGTATCAAGTTATATATTGTTATATATGTTTATTTTTACTCGGGTAATAAAGTTTTCTGTTTTGAGTAGTTTTTGTTTCTGTATATTTTTTTTTTTTTGTGAAAAAGTTGAAAAAGTATCAAAAAAATCTTTTCAGAAATCTTATAAAAATTTTACTAAATAACATGCATTTAACTAAACTCTGTAAATTTACAGAGTTTTTTCTGTTTTTTTTTTTTTTGTATCAAATGCATTTTGCAAATATATGTAAATTTACATAGTTTTCTTTGCTAAATGGTGATTTATTTAACCAATATTTTACTTGAAACTTTGTAAATTAACAGTTTTTTTTTGTCCAAATAATTTTACAGAGTTTTTAAGTAAAATTACAGAGTTTTCTCTGTCAAAAAGGTTTCATATTTACCCAATATTTTACTGTAAACTCTGTAAATTAACAGTTTTTTTTTGTCAAAATCATTTTACAGAGTTTTTTAGTAAAATTACGAAGAAATGTTGTTAGCTGGAAAAGTATGGTGTACTGTGTTAAATTAGCAGAGTTTTTCTGTAATTTAACAGAGTTATTATTTTGAGTGATTAAATCATGATCAAGGAGGGGACTTTTTCCCCTGTTAGTCTTAGAAATTTTTATAAGATTTTTGAAAAAAAAATTTTGGTACTTTTTTAACAATTTCTCCAAAAAAATACACCAAAATGTTGGTGTTTTTACAGAAAACTCTGTTTTTAACTATGAAATTAAAATAACATAGGAATAAGTAAAAATCTAGTTTTTTTGGTTATAAAAAATACAGAGTATTCGCTTTCATCTGTATTTTAGCAGAAAACTCTGTTAATTATTTTCAAAACTAAGATTACAAAGTTAAAAGTAATATAACAGATGAAAATTTGTTTTTTTGTCACAAAAAAAAAATACAAAGTATTTTTTTTAAATCTGTATTTTGACAGAAAACTCTGTCAAATATCTGTTGAATTGAGATTACACTCATTTTACAGATTATTTTACAGAGTTATTATTTTGAGTAAACATATCTACCCTCTATCTTAATTTTTTTAAGTGTACCACAACATCGTTTCATATAAAATTTTTGCAGACATAAAAAAAAAAATATTGAAATCATAATAAAGTTAAAAATGAAAGCCTTAAAAACTACAACAACAAAAATGGCAACAAATCAAAAGAATTATTTCATAAACAAAAAGAAAATAAAAATTTAAAATATTTCATGGTCTACAAAGGAAACAAGCCAGTCTGGAAATTCTACTTCCTTTCACTACTCAACTCAGACAAAAAATATTAAAAATATGTTTTTCATCATTTTTATGAATGTGTTTGAAATTATTATGTCTTTTGTCTATAACTTTTATTTACTTTCAAGAGGATAATTTTATTTGTTTTTCTTTTTTTTTATTATATTTTTATCATAAAAAAAAGGCAAAGTACAAACGAATTTTTGTGCTACAGAAAACAAATTTAAAGTAATTTTTTAACACAACAGTATAGGTTCTGGAGGAATTTTAAGGGATCCATACAACAGTATTTTCAATGTGTAAATCAAACAAATGAAAATGTTGTATTTGAATGTGTCGAATCTTAAATACCCTCCAAAATACAGATATATACAGATTTTAAATGGATTTTACTAAATTTTTCTGAAATTTTCTGAATTTTTTGAAATTTCCTGAAAAGTAGGTTTTTGTCTGAAAAGAATATCGACTAATTATCTTTACGCATCAAGAATTTTGCGTTAAAATGACATCGATTTTTTGTTGATAGTCTAAAAAAATATCGACCAATTATCTTTCCGAATCAAGAAATTTGCGTTAAAATGTAATCGATTTGTTTTAGCATACTTTTGCTTATTTTGGCTTCAAATACACATTTTGTGCATATTTTTAACTTTAAAGTGCATATTTTTGGATATTTTGTAAGAAATTACCAAAAAGAAAAACTGTAATTTAATTTTTTCAAAAATATTTAAAATTTTTAAAAAATAATTTTGAAAATACAAAAAATGTGCTTAGTCCTGAAAATTTTTATGAAAACTTTCAGAAGTCCCGGACACAATTTTTTTTCTTTGCGTTTTGGAGTAAAAATTCATTAAAAATGCTTTTAGAAAAAAAAAAATTTGAAAATATTTCTTAGTTTTGAAAAAAAAAAAAACAATTTTTTAAGTTCTGAACACGAAAAGTTGTAAATTTACACTTTTATTTGTAAAATTTACAAAAAAAAGTTGTTGTTTACAAGAAATCTAAGAGCTACTGATTCTCCGATTTTGAAATAATCAGTTTCCAAGTTTAAAATTTTTTTTTTCTACAATAAAATTCTCTGATTCTGTATCATTCTTTTATACAGAAAACTTTACAGATTCTGACACTCTCTCTCTTTAGAAAAATTGTCAGATTCTGAGACATTTTTTAGACATTTTTCATAAAGAAAAATTATCGTATTTATTTTAACATGAAATTTGTGTTTAAAAATTACCCAATTTGTACATCAAGGCGTATGATTTATATGAATACAATTGTTTATATTCATCATACGCACTGCAGCACAAATTTAAGTGTAGTAAAATTCTCAGATTTTGAGGTATTTATTTAACAGAAAACAACTGATTCTAAACATTTGTTATAAAGAAAAATTCTGCTACATACAATTTTTGTATAGGACTTTTTGTCAGACTTTGAGACAGTTTTGTATAGAAGAAAAAATTTACCCTAGAAGAACTAAGATGCACACAAAAACGTATTGGCTAAAAATTTTCAATCAAATCTATTGATCAACAAAATTTAGTAAATTAATCAATGTTTTGGTCAACATTTTTGTAATTTTCTTTTTTATCGCTACACTAAAAAAAAAAGTTGTAAAGTTACCAAAAAATCTCGTGTTTTTACAAGGCTATTCTCGTAAAATAGGAGGTAGGTAAAATTCTCGTAAAATTACAAGGATTTCCTCGTAATTTTGAATGCGTCAAAAATTGGTAAAATAAACAATTTTATTGGTAAAAATATTGTTTTGAAACCGGAAAAATGAAAAAATGGTAAACTTACAAGAAAAAATGGTAAATATGTTTAAAAAAAATGGTAAATTTACAAACCAAAATGGTAAATTTACAATCTAAAATGGTAAATAAATCCTCGCAATAAAACCATTTTTGTAAAATAACTTGTAAAATAACTTTTTTTGTAAATTAACTAGAATCCTCGTAATAAATTTTTCAAAAACTTTTTTTTTAAATATTTTTCAATAAAAAAAAATTGTCCGGGACTTGGAAAATTTTTTTAAAAAAATAGAAAATTTACAAAAAAAAAAAATGTTTTTTTTGTTAAACAACATAAATCCTCGTTTAACATAATTTTTGTAATATACGTTTTTTTTTTGTAAATCAACTAGAATCCTCGTAATAAAAACTTTGTTGTAAAATTAAATTTTTTTATAAAATAACCTTTAAAAATGGTAGAATACAATTACGAAAATAAATTTGTAAAATTACCAATAAAACTGTAGTTCTCGTTTGAGCAAAGTACAAAATTTTTTGTTAAAAAACAGGGAAAAATTGTTAAATATTGGTAGAACGGGATTACAAGGCATTTTACCAGGCGTTTAACCAGTCTTTTTTTTTAGTGTAGCGGGGAAAGTGCGCACAAAAACTTATTGGCTAAAAATTTTTAATTAAATTTATTGATCAACAAAATTAAGTGAATTAAAACCAAATTGTGCATCAAGGCGTATGATTTATATGAATCCAATTGTTTGTATTCATCATACGCACTGTAGGAAAAATTTAAATGTAGTAAAATTCTCAAATTTTAAGGTATGTAGTAGTATTTTATTTTACAGAAAACATAACTAATTCTGAGATATTTTTCATAAAGGAAAATTTTTAGAAAAATTTTAAAAATGTTGTTTCATATAGCAAAATTCTTACGTCCGTATTCATAACAAAGATCGAGTGGCTATCATCGATCTGAGATTTCTAGAAATTTCTTTTATTCAAAAATTATCAGACAACGAGATATTTTTTCTATAGAAAAATACTCAGATCCTGAGACATTATTTTGATTAAAAAAATGCTCAAGTTCTGGAACATTTTTTCTGCAAAAAAATTCTTAGATTTTGAATTATTTTGCCTATATAGATTTTAAGACATACATTTTTTATTCAGAAAAAATTTCAGATTCTGAGACATTTTTTATATAGAAAAAATAAATTCAGATTCTGATACATTTTTTCTATATAAACAATTCTCATATTCTTAGGCATTTTTTCCACAGCAATTTCAAATATTCTGAAAAAAAATTTGTAGAAAAGCTTTAAAATTTCTAGACAATTTTTTTATACAAAAATTTTTAACAATTTTTTTCATAGAAAAATTTTTAATAGAAAAATTCCTAGATTCTGAGATATATTTTTTTTTTTTTAATTTTCAGATTCTGAGAAATTTTTTCAAAAGAAATTTCAAAGATTTTGAAACATTTTTCTGTAGAAAAGTTCTGAGATCTCTAGATTTTTTTGTATAGAAGAATTCTTAGAATTTGAGACATTTTTCTATAGAAAAACTCCCAGATTCTGAGATATTTCCTCTATAGACAAATTCTTAGACTCTTGACATTTTTTTTATACACAATTCTCAGATATGACATTTTTTTCTACAGAAAACTTCTCAAACTCTGAGGATTTTTTTCTATAGAAAACTTCTCAAGCTCTGAGACATTCTAAACATATTTTCTATGGGAAATGTCTCAGATTTTTTTATAGAACAATTTTCAGATCCAATTTCATATTTTATATAGAAAAAAATCGAATTCGGAGACAATTGTTTTATTAAAAAATTTTCAGATTCTGATTTTTACAATAGACAAATTTTCGGATCCTTAGAAATTTTTTGTATAAAAAATTCTTAGATTTTGAGTAATTTTTTCCTTTTTTTTTTTTTTTTGCAAAAAAAAAAAATCAGACTCAGACATCTTTTTTAGAAAATCTCCGATTCTGAAACATTTCTTCCATAGAAAAATTCTAAGATTTTGAGAAAATTTCTTTTATATAGAAAATTGTCAAGTTTTTGAGACAGTTTTCATAAAAAATTCTCATATTGACTTAAACTCGTTGAAAACATAAAATTTATGAAAAAAAACAGAAGACAATTTGCACATCAGGGCGTATGATTTATATGAATAAAATTGTGTATATTCATCATACGCACTGTAGTACAAATTAAAGTGTTGTAAAATTGTCAGATTCTAACATATTATTTTTTTTTTAATAAAAAATAATTTATTCTAAAAAGTTTTTGATACAGGAAAATTTTTACATTCTGAGACATTTTTCATGTAGAAAAGTCTTAAGAATTTTTTCCAAAAAGACATTCTCAGATTGTGATGCATTTTTTTATATAGAAAAAAATTCAGATTCTGAGACTTTTTTTTATATAGAAAGAAAATTCAGATTCTAATACATTTTTTCTACATAAAAAATTCTCAAATTCTAAGGTATTTCTTCAGCAGCAATTTCAAATATTCTGAAAATTTTTTTCTGTGGAAAAGCTCTATGATTTCTAGCCATTTTTTTGTACAAAAATTCTGAGAATTGATGAAGGAGAGGAAGAAGAATAATGATTACTAAAAATAGAATTTGTTTACACAAATTACAATAACAACTCTTCTGTTAGAAAAACCAACAGCAACAACCAACCACGAATTGAAAAAATCATGATTTAGTTGATACTTGCTTAACAGCCTTCTGGCGTATCGGTCTAGAGTGATTGTACGTTACAAGTAGTTAATAGCAAAGTACAGATGATGGGTTCAATCCTTGTCGGCTGCGATCCGTTAAAATTTTCACATATAGAGTTCTATTGACTATTAACTGAAAAAATTTGTCATTAAAAGTTTTTCTGAAGATTATTATAACTGGATAATATGAAACTAGTAAAAAACAAACCAGGATGTCTTAAATTTTTAGAAAAATTAAAATTTTTCTTTCACACTTTTCTGAATTCAAAACCATATATAACAAATCAAAAAATTATAATACATAATTATAATTAGAGCCTGAGCTCGACTGTCTTTACAGAAAAAATAATTTAAGAATTTTTTTAATTGAAAAATTATTAGATTCTAAGACATTTTTTTATAAAAAATTCATTTCGGATTTCATTTTCAAGCAAATTTCGGATTCTTAGACATATTTTTTATAAAAAATTCTTAGATTCTGAACAATTTTTTCCACCGAAAAATTCTCAGATTCTGATACATTTTTTCTGAAAAAATCTCAGATTCAAAGAAAAACATTTCTTTTATAGCAAAAATCTCAGATTCTGAGACATTTCTTCTATAGAAAAATTCTAAGATTTTGAGAAATTTCTTTTATGTGTATGTAACTTTAGATGAAGTTAACAAACTACCTGATTTCCAACATAGAAAACTAAATGATTTACAAGAACTTACTACTGTAGCTGCTTCACGTTCCCGATGGAAGAATCTTATTGATAGCCTATGCCCACAATGAGGTAGCTTGGAGCACATCACCAAGCAAGGCGTTATTATTATTATATAGAAAAATGTCAAGTTTTTGAGACATTTTTCATAAAAAATTTTCATATTTACATTAACTCGTTGAAAACATAAAATTTGTGGAAAAACAGAAGCCAATTTGCTCATCAAGGCGTATGATTTATATTAATAAAATATTGATTACTAAAAATAGTATATTCATCATACGCACTGTAGCACCAATTCAAATGTAGCAAAATTGTCAGATTCTGAGATATCCCAGCAAAAAAAAAACATTACTTAGAACAATGATAAAAAGGACTTCTACTGCTTCTGGAGTAGTGAATATCTACTGAATATCTCATTACATTTTCATATAGTTGTCGCAGCAAGTAAGTAGTTGTTTCAACTCGTTTTTCAGTACATATGAAGTGGTCTTCATACTATTCTATAACTTTGAACTTTTGACTATACTTATTAACCACTTCATTGCGAATGCATAATATTGTATATTTAAGAAGTGATTAAACACTATACTCAAAAAATTATGTTAGTAAAATCAACTGAAAATGTCAGTTTTCGCGTAACCGTTTATATTTTAACATTAAAATTTAAAATTTTTTTGGCACCACTTTTGTTGAATGTCAAAGTTTATTTAAGCAAACACGGAAAAAAACATTTTATTTTCAAATGCGAACTTTTTATCGAAACTTAAATTTAATGTCAATATTTATACAAGTTAAAAATAAGCGTGGATAGTTTAAAATTTGTATAGGTGGGCGTATATACGGTTATGCGAAAACAGTGCTATTGCTAAAACCGAGTTTATAATAGTCATAAACTTGGATATTACCAAAAAAAAGCTGTAGGAAAAAGCTATAGAAAACAAAAATCAAACCTATTATTCTGAATTTTCATGATATTTCCTTACTATACGTAAGAAGCTTAATATAATTTATAAATACATTCCTTAATTGAATTATTTCATGTAATTTTTAAATATAAAGCATTTGTAAAATAACCAATATTTATTAAATAATTATTGATAATTTCCAAATTTTTTAATGAAGTTTTAAAGTGGAGATTTCTTTAGTGAGGAAGTGCATACTAATGTCTATATTTGGAAGTGGTGCAAGCCATAATTTATGACATTATATATCAATTTTTGGAAGTTGTTTAAAAGTATCTCCATTTGAATAATAAATCAGGGGTTAACTGCTTTTTTTGGAGTACTTCAGAAGTGGTTTGATTTGGACTACTTCCCTTATTTTTTGCTGGGATTTAATTTAATAAAAAAATAACTGATTTTAAGACGTTTTTGATATAGATTCTAATGCATTTTTCATAAAGATACGTCTTAAGACTTTTTTCAAATAGACATTCTCAATTTTTGATTTTTTATCTAGAAAAAAATTTCAGATTCTGAGACATTTTTTTTATATAAAAATTCTGAATTCTAAGGCATTTCTTTAACAGCAATTTCAAATATTCTGAAAATTTTTTTCTGTGAAAATGCTCTATGATTTCTAAACAATTTTTTTATACAAAAATTTTGAGAATTTTTTTCCATAGAAAAATTATTAGATTCTGAGACATTTTTTAATAGAAAAATTCTTAGACATATTTCTTATAGAAAAATTTTTAGATTCTGAAACATTTTTTCAGAAGAAATTTCAAAGACTCTGAAATTTCAAAGACTCTGAAATTTCAAAGACTCTGAAACATAGAACAGAACGGAGATATCTACCCATTTTTTTAAACAAAAGTTCTTAAATTTTTTCTATAGAAAAAGTCTTAGATTCCCAGACATTTTTTAATAGAAAAACTACCATATTTTGAGATATTTCCTATATAGACAAATTCTTAGACTTTTTTTATAAAAAATTCTCAGATTCTAAGACTGTTGGACGGCAACCCTGTTTCCATATTTGACATTTTACTTTATCTTTTCTTTTCTTTTTTTTTTCATTTAGTTAAGTTGAATATTTTAATCATTGTAATAAAGATCACTTGAATTAATAAACGTGTGTTATTTAATTATTCATATTAAGTACAATAGTGGCGACGAGGATTGAAATAATAAATTATATCTTTTGTGAAAACACAAAGAATTAAATATAATTTATATGTAGCTGCATTTTGTTTCTTAAACAACGTTTTTTTTTTATGGAAAAAATAGAAAACTCCAGAGAAATGGAAAACGTATTAAAGGAAATGCTTAAAATACAGCTGGAACAGCAACAGCATAATCTTGCTATACAGCAGCTGGTGAAGAATTTGGCTACATCCCAGAATGATACCAAACATGATAGCGTAGAATTTCTTATCGAATCACTTGGTTCTAATATCACCGAATTCAACTTCGATGAACATAACCTCACATTTGAAATGTGGTATGCACGGTACGAAGATTTATTTGAAGTCGACGCATCTAAGTTGGATGATGCAGCCAAAGTACGCCTTTTGTTAAGAAAACTTAACACGGTTGTCCACAACAAATATACAAACTACATCTTGCCAAAGCATGCAAGGGATATAAATTTCAGTGATACTGTAAAAAAACTAAAAGATATTTTCGGTACACAGACGTCACAATTCAACATAAGATATAACTGCTTGCAAACGACAAAAGAATCCCACACAGATTTCATTACCTATGCGGGAATCGTAAACAAGCAATGTGAACAATTTAAATTAAGCGAATTGACCCTAGATCAATTCACTCAAAAAATTATGTTAGTAAAATCAACTGAAAATGTCAGTTAAAATAACTACTTTGTAAGTTGTTTTGGGGTCAACTACTTTTTCAGTTAAATCAACTAACAATGTTAGTTATTTTAACTGAAAAAAAATAACTGACTTATGTAGTAAAAACAACTAACATTTGTAGTCAAAACAACTAAAATGTAGTAAAAATAAAATAATCAATATATATATATTTTTTTTTTTTCAAAAAATTTTTCAAAAAAAAAATTGAAAACCAATTTTTTTTTTAAAGTTGTGAAAAATAAAAAAAAGGAAATTTATTTTTATTTTTTGGAAAAAAACTTTGAAAATTTTTCAGATATCAAAAATATAAAATTAACTACATTAAATAACTGTTACTACATCACAGTACTTTTTTGTTAGTTGTTCAAAAAAAACTACTTAAAATAACTAACAGAAATAGTTCTTTGATATTTTTCATACAAAAAGAACTGACTTTGTAGTTAAAAACAACTAACTACTGTAAAATATACACATAACTAACATGTAGTAACTTACATAATTTTCTGAGTGTTCAAATGCTTAATTTTCGTAATGGGTCTAAAATCATCATCAGATTTTGACATTCGTACTAAATTGTTGAATAAAATTGACAACGAAGGCAGCTCCATAACATTAGATTCTCTTTCAAAAGAGTGTCAACGTATAATAAATTTAAAAACTGATACTGTGCTTATCGAGGGATCTAAACCAGAAACACATGTACATCAGTTACAGGCAAACAAAAAGCCAAAATCAGTTCCCAAGTATCCATGCTGGTTTTGTGGCGGCATACACTTTGCTCGTGAATGTTCGTATCGAAAACATAAATGTGAGCAGTGTAGTGTAATTGGTCATAAGGAGGGCTATTGCAATGTAGCAAAGAAAACAAAAAAGCAAACAAAACCAAAAAGTTTTAACAAAAACAAAAGCTCATTTGATAACAAAGCCTAACATTCAACCAGTTTTTCGCTCAAAACGTCCAGTAGCTTATGCTGTTCAACATCTTGTTGAAGCAGAATTAAAGAGATTACAAGATACGGGAGTAGTTTCACCAGTAAATTACTCAGAATGGGCAGCACCTATCGTTGTGATTAGGAAGCCAAATGGGTCTGTCAGGATATGTGCTGATTTTTCAACGGGTCTGAATTAATCTCTAGAAACTCATCAGTATCCACTGCCTCTTCCTGAGGATATTTTTTCAAAACTTGCAAACGCAAAATATTTTAGTCATATAGACTTATCTGATGCATTTTTACAAATTGAGGTTGACGATGAATCGAAACATCTTCTTACCATAAACACTCATATGGGTTTATATCGTTACAATCGGATGGTGTTTGGTGTAAAAACGTTTCCAGCCATTTTTCAGCAAACTATGGATAAAATGCTCGCTGGAATGAATGATGTCGCAGTCTATATTGATGACATTTTTGTTTCTGGCAAAGACGAAGAAAAACACAACAAAAATTTACATGAAGTTTTACGTCGAATACAAGACTACGGCTTTAAGGTAAAATTTTCAAAATGCAAATTTTTTGTAAATCAGGTAAAGTACCTGGGGTACATCATTAATAGAAATGGGCTCCAACCTGACACACAACGTGTTTCTGCAATTACACAAATGCCAGAACCAACTAATGTGTCAGAATTACGATCATTTCTTGGCGCTGTCAATTTTACAGCAAATTTGTAAACAACATGCGTCAACTACGAGGGCCGCTTGACAATTTGTTAAAAGCGAACGTGAAATGGAAATGGACACAACAACATAAAAATTGTTTTTTGAAACTTAAAGAAGTTCTTTCTTCAAATTTATTACTTACACACTACGACCCAACAAAAAGTATTGTTGTAGCCGCTGACGCATCTCAGTATGGGCTAGGTGCATGTATCCTACATGAATTTCCAGATGGTTCAGTAAAAGCTATATGTCATGCTTCTAGATCACTTACGCCAGCAGAAAAGTCGTACAGCCAGATTGAAAAAGAAGGGTTAGCTCTTGTTTTTGCGGTTACAAAATTCCACAAAATGATTTATGGTCGTAAATTTAAGCTTCATACGGATCATAAACCATTGTTAGCTATTTTTGGTAAAAAGTCTGGAATTGCAGTTCATCAAGCAAATCGTTTACAGCGCTGGGCTGTCAAGCTATTAGCGTACGAATTTGACATAAGTTTCATATCAACAACAAGTTTCGGCTATGCAGATGTGCTTTCGTGACTTATCGCTAAAAACAACACTGAAGCCGAAGATTATGTTATTGCAGCAGTAAAGTTCGAAAATGAAATTAAAACTATTTTACAAAATAATATACAAAATTTACCATTAACAAACAAAATGATACAATACGAATCATCAAAAGATGATGTTATACGTAAAGTATTACAATATATTGAAAACGGCTGGCCCACTGAAATTAACGATCAAGAAATAAAGGTATTTTATAATAGAAGAAACGATTTATCCATTGTCGAAGGTGTTGTTATGTTTGGCGAAAGGGTTGTAATTCCCAATATTTTTCGAAACCGAATTTTGAAGCAAATACATCGTGGTCATCCAGGTATAGAGCGCACAAAAGCGATAGCGAGAAGTTACGTTTATTGGCCCAAAATCGATGAAAATATAAAGATGATGGTTCAAAGTTGTAACAATTGTGCAGTCGCTTCTAAAATGCCTACCAAAACCACATTAAAATCGTGGCCTATTCCTTCAGAACCGTGGGATCGATTGCACATCGATTATGCTGGTCCAATTGATGGAAATTATTTCGTAGTAATAGTCGATGCTTTATCTAAGTGGCCAGAAATAGTTATGACAAAATCCATTACAGCTCAGCAAACAGTTCAAATTTTAGAAGAAATTTTCGCACGATTTGGTTTACCAAAAACGCTTGTATCCGATAATGGAACAGAGTTCAAAAGTGGTTATTTTGAGGATTTCATGAATCGAAATGGTATTAAACATTTGTGCTCCAGCCCTTACTATCCGATGTCAAATGGGCAAGCTGAGAGGTTTGTGGATAGGTTGTAAGTGGCTGCTGACGTTTTACGTCAACACACGTAGACTCTGAGGTCCATTGTGATAGTTTGTGGATACATTTAAGCGGGCACTTGGTAAATTAAACGGAGAGGGAACTGTAAGCCAAAATCTTCAATCATTTTTGCAAACCTACAGATCTACTCCAAATCCAAATTCACCGGAAAATAAGTCACCTGCAGAAGTTTTATTTGGTAGAAAAATACGATTAACCTTGGATCTTATTAAACCGTGTTCAAAAGAAGATACTCCAAAGCGCAACATATCAATGGAAAATCAATTTAATAAGAAACATGGAGCAAAAGATTCTCACTTTTCTGTTTGTGATTCCGTATATGCTAAAGTGTACATGAACAACAAAAATTCCATTTGGAAACCTGGAAAGGTTATTGAACGTATAGGAAGTGTAATGTATAACGTTTTACTAGACGGTGGGAAGTTAATTCGTGTTCATAAGAATCAATTAAAGAAAAATTATGGTGCACATCACAATACTAGTATACATAAAAGTTCTGAATTAGCATTGGGATTATATGATTCTCCAAATGAATCTAATTCTCCAATTGAATCTAATCATACCACTGAAAATATAGAAAATGAAAACATCACCAATGGTAGCTTAAATACACCGACTCTAAGAAGATATCAACGTGAACGTAAAGAAGTTGATAGATTCATTCCTGGATAAATATCTAAAAAAAGGGAGGTGTTGGACGGCAACCCTGTTTCCATATTTGACATTTTACTTTATCTTTTCTTTTCTTTTTTTTCATTTAGTTAAGTTGAATATTTTAATCATTGTAATAAAGATCACTTGAATTAATAAACGTGTGTTATTTAATTATTCATATTACAATAAAGACATTTTTTCTATAGAAAACGTCTAATTTTTTTCTATAGAAAAATTCTGAGGTTCTGAGACAGTTTTAAAATAAAAAAATCTCAGATTCCAAAATTTTTTTTTATAGGAAAAATTTCTGATTTCTTATAAAACAATTCTCAAATTCTTATTTTTTCAATAGACAAATTTTCGGATCCTTCGACATTTTTTTATAAAAAATTCTTAGATTCTAAGTTATTTTTCTACCGAAAAAATCTCAGATTCTGTGTAATTTTTTTCTATAGAAAAATTTTCAGATTCTGATAAATTTTTTTGCAAAGCCAATTTGTACATCAGAGCGTATAATTTATATTAATAAAATTGTGTATATTCATCATACGCACTGTAGTACAAATTCGAATGTAGTATAATTGTCAGATTCTGAAATATTTAATTTTTTTTTTTTTTAATAAAAAATAATTTATTATAAGACGTTTTTGATATAGGAAAATTTTTACATTCTACGACATTTTTCATGTACTTAGAAAAGTCTTAAGACTTTTTTCAAATAGACATTCACAGATTGTGATACATTTTTTATATAGAAAAAATTTTAGATTCTGAGACATTTTTTATATAGAAAAAAATTCAGATTCTAATACATTTTTTAAGTATAAGTATATTCATCATACGCACTGTAGTACAAATTTAAATGCATGTAGAAAAATTGTCAAATTCTGAGATAAGTAATTAATTTAATAAAAAAATAACTGATTCTAAGACGTTTTTGATATAGGAAATTTATTAGATTCTACGACATTTTTCATGTAGAAAAGAATTGAGACTTTTTTAAAATAAATTTTGATTCAAAAGAATCCTATGCTCTTAAAAAGTTTCCCATTAAGATACATTTTTCCCCATAAAATTTCACATAATTAAAAAAAATTATTAGCCCTTTAGTGGGCGCCAAATATTTTAAAATATTTTTTGTAAATAAAAAAAAATAATTGTAAAATTATATCACTCTAGCGTTGAAGTCGCGAGGGGGAAGGTGTTTACCACCTATCAATATTTCTTTACTTCCTTTGAAGTTACTGGACAAACGAATTTTACCTATTGTAGAGTACCAAAAAAAATGTTTTAAAATAAAAAGCAGAAATCAAACCAACAAACATAAAAAATAAGCAACAAATGTTTTAAGAAATATATGTGTGTTTTGCTAATAAATTTGCTATAAACTGTAAAAAAAAATGTTTGTACTTTATTAACCAAATTGACAAGTTTGTTT